>OU343225.1:39368657-39432514 GCA_910596185.1 Chrysanthemum makinoi | reverse complement strand
ACTTTCCTCTTCTTCTAAAGAACTTCTTAAAATCTCTAACGGCCATGGCATATTCCTCATCTTCACTACCGGAGCAAGATTCGTCATCATCAATTGATTTCGCTATTGCTTTTAGAGCAACGGATTTGATATTCTCCCTTTTTCCTTTAATGATCTTCGAATCTTTCTCCATCACCATTTCGTGTACTTTGAGGTTACCGATCAACTCGTCTAGTGACATTATTGAGAGATCTTTTGATTCCTCAATGACGGTCACTTTAGCTCTCCATTTGGGATGGAGTGCTCTAAGAAATTTCCTGAAAAAGTTCTTACTACGAAAAGATTCATCAAGTGCTTTAAGTGATGTAATAATAGTATTAAAGCGAGCAAAGCCACAATCAATGGTTTCATCTTCTGGGATAACAAATTGTTCATATTGTTGAACAAGAAGATCAATTTTGTTATCCTTGACTTGTGAATTACCTTGATGTGTAACAATTAAATATTCCCAAATATCTTTGGCGGTTTCACACATAAAAATTCTTTCATATTCTTTTCTAGGTAAAGCATTATAAAGCATCATTTTAGCTTCATTATTTTTAGCAACTAATTTCTTTTGTTCATCAACAAAAATATCCTTTGTTGTAGAACTAAAATCCTTTGCAATAATAAACCAAAGATCTATATCTTTTGATTTTACATATGTTTCAAAAACGGTTTTTCCAATAGATAAATCCATTGGTTTCAAAGAGTGGTGGTCTTTGCATAGATTGCCCTTCTTTAAAGTTTTCGAAATCCATGGATCGTTTCAAGTTTATAAAATACAATATATTTTAGAAATTCTTGAGCAACGAGGCTCGGTACCAATTGTAGAAAAATAGAAGGGGGGTTGAATAGTTTACCAATTAAAACTTTGTTTTGAAACTTATTGAAAAGATCAATTGATATTGATCTTAGATATGTTAATGAAATATGCAAGCAATATGTAAATAGTTAATAAGGAAAGAAATGATTAAACTACAACAAGTTGTTTATAGTGGTTTGGTCTACAAGGACTCTTTTTCCTTGCCCTACTCCACTCCTCGAGTCTCACACTCGAGAGTTTAACTTCACTAGTTAACCTTTACACTCCTCGAGTCTCACCGGTGGAGAAAACCTTTACACTTCGCTTACACTATTTCCGACACTAAGCTAGATGTCGAGTTCTTTCCAAGGGTACAACTACTCCCACACACAATGTATTTTGAGAACTAAAATACTAATCACTCACACTCACAAGATGGTTTAATATAACAATGAAGTATGAATCAACACTAGATCATACAACACTAAACAAACAAGACTTCCAACTTCGTGTTTGAAGCTTGAATGTGACTTGATCTTCTTTGCTACAAAAGAGATCACTAATATGATATGAAACGAAGTTAGAAAGGTTAGAGAGAAGATATGTAAGAGAGTATGATAGAAAGGATGAAAACTACTTGGCTTGGCATTGCTATTTATAGCCAAAATGGGCGAGCGTCCTGACGGACAGCGGAACCCTTAAAAGGGTTCCTTGCCCGTTACCAATTTGGTAATGATGCCGGGTCCGACAGCCAAGATATCATATATTTGCTAAAGTCAACTCTATCTAAGTGAGATTGTGCAAGATATGAAGAGTACAAATTCACACAAAATATCTAATGAAATCTTCCAATGATTTCCATGATGCATCACATGATGTCATATGTTTTATTTCTATTTTTAGAAATATGCAAGTACTTAAGTAGTGTTTGGTTTTAAGAACCTAACACATTCTAAAAACTACTATCATACATAATGATTAGAGTCATATCAAGATGTTACTAATCATAAATGTAAATGCTTGAATGATGAATATATTGTTTGAAAAAGCTTGTTTTAATATCTATTAAACTTGACAAGCTTTAAGCTTTTATACAAATTAAATTTACTTTTGTCGTTAACAAAACTTAGGTAAAGATCAAAAATATAAATAACGTTTAATGACGATATTTGTATTAACACTAACTCTAAGGTTATCTTTGGATGCTTAACCTATAAATCCGCTAAGTGATTCATAAGCTAAGGTTCACAAAGATTACTCAAGCATTCAAACACAACGATGGCCTAATGCACTCCTAAGCCAATTACAACTAAGATAAGAGACAACCAATCAATAACTAATAACTAGGTTTCATATATCTAAGGAAACACACAAGAAATTTAGCCGGACATGTTAAACACGCAAGCATACACACATTCAATCGAAGACATAATGAAATCAATGAAGTAAAACACTTATCTTGATGTAAATAGGGTATATGAGAACCCTAAGATACTTTATCCAAATCGGGCTACAATTGTTTTAGGTTTTACTCCACAAGTCTAACTCTTAAAATTCGAAAATTCGATTTCTATATATAGTTTTACATTGTTCCACTGACGGCTCGCCTTTTAGGTGGAGCAGGGATCGTAGTCATTAGGGTTTCGTCTTGGCAAGTAATAGTTGGGACGGAGTCACGTTGTAGAGCCAGTGGACGTCGTCGGGCTCGCCAGTGGCGTCTTGATTCGGATCTAGGCCGTCTGAGATGAAAAGTCTTTGTGACGCCCTTCCTCTTCCAAGCCTGACGCCGTCAGGTGTAATTTAGCAAAAGGTCTATTGAGCCGTTACAAATTTAATTACGTATAGAGGGACGGCGTCGACCTTGGATTGTGACACCGTCAGCTTCAAATTCAAGCTGACTTGAGTGTCTTTGATCTTGACTTAGCCATTTTCTTCATATATTTAATCCTTTTCGTCCAAATATGCATCATTCCAAAGACTTTGCTTCAAGACACCTAAAAAGTGAAAAGGAACGGTTAAGCAATAATGGATATAAAGTGGGCAATTAAGGGCTTAAATGACCCCTTAAAAGTGTACGTTTTAAATCCTTATCAAATATCCCTACACTTGGTGTTTGCTTATCCTCAAGCAAATGTGCTTTTGGCCAATCAATTTATAAGTTAGGGGGCATTAAGCATTGGTTTAACATAAATCACAACAAGTAAAAGTGACGCAATAGTCATAACAAGCACGAAATTATATACTAGCACCTCACAAGGGGTGTTTGGATTCTCTCATCTCTTGGGTGTATATGAAATATAATAAATGGAAATGGAAGATAAACACTCATTAACCGGTCATAGTACATAGATTACCATAGGCTTGAGACTAGATCAAACCTCCACCGCTTTGGTGTTGATGCACGTATAACGCGTTCGGGGTCAAAGGAACTTCCTTTTCGTCGAGCAAGTTTCTCAACACCCTAGGCAGTGAACCTAATCGTTGTAGTGTAGTATTGGGTAAGCCTCGGGTATTGATATCGTTCTATAGGGGAATAGGAATGCTAGTGAGAGATGTACTACGCTAAGGTCTAAGGTTGAGGAAGATTATTTTTTTTTATCTTTTTTTATATTTTTTTATAAAGCTAAGGGTAAAATCTCGGGGTTTGGATTTGGGGGTTGGTACTTCTACCGCTTACTTCTACTATCTAAATATCTAAACTAATGGGTAGTCTATGTCTATTGATGTGTGCTCGTATGATGATTAAAAATGTGTCTACCTAGATACTATTACTCCCTAGTTATCTTTTATTGGTGGTTGAATTGTCACGTTCTTAGTCTTAACGCGTTGTGTTTCCTAAGGCCGTAGGGTATGATTTTATCCCTAACTCTTAGAGACTACCTTAAGGTTATTGCCTACGAAATCTCTAAGATTCATAAACTAACTCTAAGGTTATCTTTGGATGTATAGTCTACAACTCCGCTAAGTGAATATAAACTAAGGTTCACAAAGATTACTCAAGCATTAAAAACACAACGATAGCCTAGTGCAATCCTAAGCCAATTACAATTATGATAAGAGACAACCAATCAATAATTAATAACTAGGTTTCATAGATCTAAGCAAACACAGAATAAATTTAGCCGGACATGTTAAACATGAAACCATACACACATACAATCGAACACATAAGGAAATCAATAAAGTAAATAACTTATCTTGATGTAAAATAGGGTATGAGAACCCTAAGATACTGTCCAAACCGGACCAAAATCGTTTTAGGTTTTTACTCCACAAGTCTCCTTCCTTAAAATTTTGAAAATCGAATTCTATATATAGTTTTACACATGCGACGGCGTCACCTTATAGTTGGGACGCCGTCAGATCGCCGTCATTAGGGTTTCGTCTTGGCCAAGTCATCATTGGGACGGCTTCATGTTGTGGTTGTGACGACCGTCGGCCTTCAGGCTTGATGGCGTCGCTGAATCTAGATCTAGGCCGGCTGAGAACAAAAGTCTTCGTGACGCCCTTACTCTTCAAAGCCTGACGCCGTTAGGTGTAAAATAGCAAAATCGCTACTGAGTCGTCACAACTCACAAATTCAATTACATAGAGAGGGACGGCGTCACCCTCTGTTTGGGACACTGTCTGGTGTAATTCTAGCAGCTTGAGTGTCTTGATCTTGACTTAGCCATTTTCTTCTTATATTCACTCCTTTTCGTCCAAAAATGCATCATTCCAGCATTTTGCTTCCAAGAGATCTAAAAAGTGAAAAGGAACGAAATTAAGCAATAACGGATATAAAAGTGGGCGATTAAGGGCTTAAATGACCCCTTAAAAGTGTACGTTTTAAATCTTTATCAAATACCCCTACACTTGGTATTAGCTTGTCCTCAAGCAAATGTGTTTTTGGCCAATCAATTTATAAGTTAGCGGGCATGAAGAATTGGTTTAACATCATTCACAACAAGTATTAGCACCGCAATAGTCATAACAAGCACGGAAATTATATACTAGCACCTCACAAGTGGTGTTTAAATTCTCTCATCTCTCGGGTGTATATGAAATATAGTAAATGGAAATGGAAGATAAACACTCATAAACCAGTCATAGTACATAGATTACCATAGGCTTGAGACTAGATCAAACCTCCACCGCTTTGCCGTAAGCACCTAGGAATAAACTATCCAAGAATTCTTTTAAAGGGTTGTAACGTTAGGCTTACGGTAAGGAAACAAAGGGTTTGGTTGGATAGGCGACTTAGTGGTGGCAAGTCAAAAATATTATGTTACAAGCATGAGAAGAATGGTGTTGCTAAGCCAAGACTCGACTCTCTACACTCCAGATATTTGAAACAAACAAACATAAATATAAAGATAGATGTGAATGGTAGCCCGTATGTTTTTTTCATTTTTTTTTGACACTATTTTTCGTCTTTTTCTTTTTTTTTCTTTTTTTTTGCATACACTTTTACTTTACCATCCTCTACAATAACATCAAAATATAAGGGATTTATAGGAGCATCCCTACACTTGAGTTTTTATTACTCTAATACTAATTTGACCCGAATTGAAAAGATCAAAACACTTGGAGTACATTATTACGTAAATAAAGGGAATTTGAATTTAACGTTCTTTCCCGTCACTCCATAAAATTTAACTTTACCCATGAGTCCCACTCATCCCAAAATTGTATACAAAAGATATGACTCGACTTAGCAACCATGCAAGTAACTAGATAAATGAACTAAGGGTTTAGTATGATAACAATAATGCACTAAAGGTGAGTGCATACAAGGTAGGCTAAGGCGATTTGGGTGTACAGTTGGGGGTGGATTGTAAAGAATGCTCTTCATTGATATTCCGGAAAACCGAAACATCACGAGAACCGCGAAAATGATAGGCTCTGAGGGGTTAACTAGGGGTATCGTGTACTAAAAATGGATACATCGCAAGGGTGTGGGGTAATTACCCAACCGATGTGGAAGAAGTAATTTTAATACGGGTATCAAACAAGGGTTATCCTAATGCCTCTTATCATTTAGTCATTCCTAACTACACAAGTGTAGTCTCACTAGCAATCTCGGGATGCATCACAAAACAAGTTCTAGAATCTATTATACTACCGGTACACTCTCGAAGCATTAAAGGGGAATGCTTTAATTCATATAGATCTAAGGGCGAACCTAAAATTTTTGGGTGGAATTTGAGCGGTAAAAGGTTTTTGTGCTAGTCATATAACTCCTATCGATGAGACGCTTTATTAAGACTAAAGACCCACTCGTACAAGTCATGAAATTACCCTAACCGATATTTCTCATAGGCGCTAAAATTACCCTAACCGATATTTCTCATAGCTTATTACACAAATGCAATAGGACAAGACAAATGATCAAGGATAAGCATAGTTTCAAAGTTCCTGTTTTATTCTCCCTCCCTACACTTAAACTGAACATTGTCCCCAATGTTCCCCGAAAGTATCAAATTTATGATAATGGAAGGTAATTAAAAGAGAAAGAAACTTGTACTCCCCTGATTAGCTCGGTAGGATCCGTGTGAAGTAGTGGTTAAATTCTTTCCAAGAAGAATCTATGCGTGAAAAGCTTCATCCAATCTTATGTTTCTTTTTCTTGATAAATAAAACCTGCACACTTTAAGAAAATAGACGAAACCTTCACGTAAAATCGGCGGTAAAACTATGTATGACTCTACTAAACTAGGATATAATGCTTGTGGAATGGATGTTTGCAGATTTTCTGGAAAATTAAGACCTGAGAATTTCCAAAAATTTATAAGTAGCACAGAAAACAAGAGAAAGTAATAAGCTGTTTCTACTCCTCCTGACATCCTCAGGTTGTAATCCTGACGCCGTCAGGTTATCCTGACAGAAACTGGTCTACTGCGTTTTTCTGGAAAAATTATGGAAAAATTACACCACTAAAATCTGGAAAACTTCCTGCAAAACATCCATTATGACTCGATACAAGCATTTGACTCTAACAAACACACATATATATCATTTTCAATAATCGTAGCTCTCATGTTCACGTTCTTTTAAAAACGTGTGTAATCCTCCCTACACTTATCTTTTTTGTAAAATACCTTTATATGTAATTAAGACGAGATTAAAGACAAAATAAAGCATTCTCACGAATTCAAACATGAGAATATACAATAATGAAAAAAAACATATGACACACAAACAAGCAAACAATTAAGCATGGGTTGCCTCCCACGAAGCGCTTTTCTTTATTTATGAGTCTTGTAGCTAGACTCGAAGTCGTGCTCCTACGTTACTTCATTGCCGTCCTTCTTTTCTTCCACTAAGCCTTCATCATAAGGTTATAGACGTTGTATTCTCACCGTGAATTCTCTTCCAACGTCGTCTATTATGATAACGGTTTTATTTTTTAGATTAATTAGTTTCTTTCAACGTATAAGGTCCAAACTATCTTGGCTTATTCCTTCCTCTTAATGCTTTTATTCTTGATCTATACAAAAGCACCTTTTCTCCATTCAAAAATTCTCTAGGGTTCTTCTGAGGCTGTGGCTTTGTCATGTTTATGTTTCCTAATTTTTTATCACGTTTCCACAATGTCGCATTTAACCCTTGACCCATGAATTCTCTAAGCCCTCTTTACCATTCATTAATCTTCTTCTTAAGAGTATTATTGGAGACCTGCGAATTCTCATCATTGATCTTCTCCATAATTTTCAACGGGTATCTCGGAACAATAGGTATCCTAATATACCTTTTACCACTTTTGAGTATCATGATATCCTAATATACCTTTTACCACTTTTGAGTATCATCATACTCTTCTTCTTTTATTTCTCCTTCAATGGTTTTTCTAAGAACCTCATTGTACCTAAAGTTGTTTACTTGGTTAACAATTGTTTTCTTATTAATCTCATGCTTAAGGTAATATTAAATGATCTCGGGTTCATTATTAGTTTCAGCCTCCTCCTTTTCCTTATTATCCTTGCTGCTCTCGGTCTCCTTCTTCTCAACTACTCCACCTTCATCGGAAACAATGGAAATGGCGTTAACAAATGAAGTGGGGGAGGGTGATCATCGTTTCTAACTAGCACCTTCTCGGGAACCTTCGTCTAAGTATATTCTTTCACCAAATTCATCATCTCCGTCATTTTTTCCTACATTTCCTCCCTTTGCCTATAAACCTCTTCTTCAAATTTGGCTAATCTTTCTAAATGGGCTGCCATGTACTCTCTCATTTGTGCCTTGAAGCTTGGTGAGAGTGGAATTGGAGAGGTAGAACGGAAGCGTCGTACGGAATTGAGATTTTTCTCTCGGCTTTGTGATTCAGAGAGAGGTGTTGGGTGGTTGGCAGAGTTAACAGAGTTAACCGATGCTCGAGGGATTGGTCCATGTACTCTCTTTTGCCTCTCAATTAGATAGTCGATCCTTCTTTCAAGAGCACTCATTTGCTCTTCAGTAATGTTGGAAGGATCATGAGGAATTAATATGGCATTAACCATTCTCACGGGGGTTTCATGGGATTCACTCCAATCTCCGTAGCTTTGATTGGCAAGCTCTTCTATTATATCCCATGATTCTTCTGCGTTGAAATCGCTGAGCCTTCCACCGGCCGCTCGATCAATGGATCGCTTGGTGAGGAAATTAGTATGATCGTAAAAGATTTGGACTTGAAGCCAAAGATCAATACCGTGATGAGGGACTTTATGGAGCAAGTCCTTGAATCGAGTCCATGCCTCGTAGAGAGATTCACCTTGATGTTGTTGGAACGTCAAGATGTCCATCCTAAGTTTAGTATTTCTCCCCGGTGGGAAAAATTGGGCAAGGAAACGAGTGGTGAGGTCATCCTAACTTGAGATGGATCCGGCGGGAAGTCGCTCAAGCCAATTACTAGCTTGGTCCCGTAGAGAGAATTGGAATAGACGCAAGCGCGTGGTCTCCCGTGTGGTAGCATCAAGGTCGATGGAATCAAAGATTTTAAGGAAATCCTTGAGATGCTGATTAGGATCTTCGGAACGATGTCCATGGAATGCACATCCGTTTTGCACCAACCGGATGGTGTCGGATCGCAGGGCCATAGTTTGAGCTTGATCGGGGAGCTCAATGGTGTTCCTATAGCCTTGGTGGCTTGGTCTAGAGTATTCACCAAGAGTACGGCCTCTTGGCGGGTCATTTGGTGGTGGGTTGATGAGTGGTGGATTATCACCTTCCATGATGAAAAGTGATAGGATTACTAATAAATTCACGAAGAAGGGGGATAGACTACGAGGAAGCTAAAAATGATAAAAAAGCATACTTAATATGAATCAAGCAAGGGAACCTAAACGAGATAGAAATCTAACTAGCTATTCTATTCCCCGGCAGCGGTGCCAAAAACATGATGTGCGTATAACGCGTTCGGGGTCAAAGGAACTTCCTTTTAAATTGAGCAAGTTTTTCAACACCCTAGGCAGTGAACCTAAGCGTTGTAGTGTAGTATTGGGTAAGCCTCGGGTATTGATATCGTTCTCTAGGGGAATAGGAATGCTAGTAAGAAATGTATTATGCTAAGGTTTGAGGTTGAGGACGATTTTTTTTATCTGTTTTTATATTTTTTTGTAAAGCTAAGCGTAAAATCTCGGGGTTTGGATTTGGGGGTTGGTACTTCTACCGATTACTTCTACTATATAATTATCTAAACTAATGGGTAGTCTATGTCTATTGATGTGTGCTCGTATGATGATTAAAAATGTGTCTACCTAGATACTATTACTCCCTAGTTATCTTTTATTGGTGGTTGAATTGTCACGTCCTTATTCTTAATGCGTTGTGTTTCCTAAGATCGTAGGGTATGCTTTTATCCTTAACTCTTTGAGACTACCTTAAGGTTATTGCCTACGAAATCTCTAGGATTCATAAACTAACTCTAAGGTTATCTTTGGATGTTTAGTCTATAACTCCGCTAAGTGAATATAAACTAAGGATCACAAATATTACTCAAGCATTAAAAACACAACGATAGCCTAGTGCAATCCTAAGCCAATTGAAATTAAGATAAGAGACAACCAATCAGTAATTAATAACTAGGTTTCATAGATCTAAGCAAACACAGAAGAAATTTAGCCGGTCATGTTAAACATGCAAGCATACACACATACAATCGAAGATATAATGAAATCAATGAAGTAAATAACTTATCTTGATGTAAAATAGGGTATGAGAACCCTAAGATACTGTCCAAACCGAACCAAAATCGTTTTAGGTTTTTACTCCACAAGTCTCCATCCTTAAAATTTTGAAAATCGAATTCTATATATAGTTTTACACATGCGACGGCGTCACCTTATAGTTGGGACGCCGTCAGATCGCCGTCATTAGGGTTTCGTCTTGGCCAAGTCATCATTAGGATGGCGTCACGTTGTGGTTGTGACGCCGTCAGTCTTCAGCAGTGACGTCATCTGAATCTAGATCTAGGCCGTCTAAGAAGAAAAGTCTTCGTGACGCCCTAACTCTTCAAAGCCTGACGCCGTTAGGTGTAAAATAGCAAAATAAAGCTCTTTGAGTCGTTACAAATTCAATTACATAGAGAGGGACGGCGTCGCCCTCTGTTTGGGACGCCTTCAGGTGTAATTCTAGCAGCTTGAGTGTCTTGATCTTGACTTAGTCATTTTCTTCATATATTCACTCCTTTTCGTCCAAAAATGCATCATTCCAGCATTTTGCTTCCAAGAGACTTAAAAGTTAAAAGGAACGAAATTAAGTAGTCATGATATAAAAGTGGGTGATTAAATCCTTATCAAATATCCCTACACTTGGTATTTACTCGTCCTCAAGCAAATGTGCTTTTCGCCAATCAATTTATAAGTTAGGGGGCATGAAGCATTGGTTTAACATCATTCACAACAAGTATTAGCACCGCAATAGTCATAACAAGCACGAAAATTATATGCTAGCACCTCACAAGTGGTGTATGGATTATCTCATCTCTCGGGTGTATATGAAATATAGTAAATGGAAATGGAAGATAAACACTCGTAAACCGGTCATAGTACATAGATTACCATAGGCTTGAGACTAGATCAAACCTCCACCGCTTTGGCGTAAGCACCTAGGAATAAACTATCCAAGAGGTCTTTTAAAGGGTTGTAACATTAGGCTTACGGTAGGGAAACAAAGGGTTTGGTTGGATAGGCGATTTAGTGGTGGCAAGTCAAAAATCTTATGTTACAAGCATGAGAAGAATGGCGTTGCTAAGCTAAGACTCGACTCTCTACACTCCAGATATTTGAAACAAACAAACATAAATATAAAGATAGATGTAGGATGGTAGCCCGTATGTTTTTTTCATCACAAAACAAGTGTAGTCTCACTAGCAATCTCGGAATGCATCACTAAACAAGTTCTAGAATCTATTATACTACCGGTACACTCTCGAATCATTAAAGGTGAATGCTTTAATTCCTATAGATCTAGGGGTGAACCTCACATTTTTTGGGTGGAATTTGAGTGGTAAAGGGTTTTTTGTGCTAGTCATATAACTCCTATCCATGAGACGCTTTATTAAGACTAAAGTCCCACCCATACATGTCATAAAAAAATTTAAATTTGGTGCTAAAATTTCCCTAACAAATATTTCTCATGGTTTATTACACAAATGAAATAGGACAAGACAAATGATCAAGGATAAGCATAGTTTCAAAGTTCCCGTTTTAGTCTCCCTCCCTACACTTAAACTAAACATTGTCCCCAATGTTCCCCGAAAGTATCAAAGTTATGATAACGGAAGGTAATTAAAAGAGAAAGAAATTAGTACTCCCCTGATTAGCTCGGTAGGATCCGTGTGAAGTAGTGGTTAAATTCTTTTCCAAGAAGAATGTATGCGTGATAAGCTTCATCCAATATTATGTTTCTTCTTCTTGATAAATAAAACTTGCACACTTTTAGAAAATAGACGAAACATTCGCGTAAAATCGGTGGTAAAACTATATATGACTCTACTACACTAGGATATAATGCTTGTGGAATGGATGTTTGCAGATTTTCTGAAAAATTAAGACCTGAGAACTTCCAAAAATTTATAAATAGGACAGAAAACGAGAGAAAAAATTTATAAGTTGTTTCTGCTCCTCCTGACGTTGTTAGGTTCTAATCCTGACGCCGTCAGGTTATCTTGAACAGCTGGTCTGCATTTTTCTGGAAAAATTACACCTTTAAAATCTGGAAAAATTCATGCAAAACATCCATTATGACTCGATACAAGCATTTGACTCTAACAAACACACATATATATCAATTTCACTAATTGTAGTTCTCATGTTCACGTTCTTTTAAAAACGTGTGTAATCCTCCCTACACTTATCCTTTTTGTAAAATACCTTTATATGTAATTAAGACGAGGTTAAAGACAAAATAAAACATTTTCACAATTTCAAACATGAGAACATACAATAATGAAAAGATATATGACACTCAAATAAGTAAACAATTAAGCATGGGTTGCCTCCCACGAAGCGCTTTTCTTTATTGATGAGTCTTGTTGCTAGACTTGAAGTCGTGCTCCTACATTCCTCTTATCTTAGATGCCCATTCGATTTCCTTAACTCTTCTTTCATCACGAATATATTCAGGGCCTAACTCTAGACAAGCGGTGTAGTAAACCTTGTTCTCCCAATCTACTTCAAAAGCCGGAATGTTGTCTACATCTAAATCATCAATACCCTCAAAATTCTTATTTTTGTAGGGCATTATATATTTAACACATTCGGTCCCATTTGAGAACTTGGCTATTCCTTCCTCTTTATCATAAACCATCTTAGATTCCTCAATAAATGGTCTCCCAAGTATCACATCTCCTAAAAATCCATCAATGATGCCCTTAACATTTTCCAAGATCATGAAATCACACCTATATGTGAAATTACCTACGAAGACATGCAATCCTCTAACCCTCCCAACATAATTACTCACTTTCCTAGGGTAGAAGGGGTCCCTCATACGTCCTAACTTTTTTTGGGTAAAAGGGTTTAAACCCTGGTAAATGTATTACGCCGAAAACAATGAAGTACAATTGACATGGGTGAATCCCATGCCCTCAGCCCATTACATAGGCGATATGACTCTTCAAGTGTAACTAAGCAAACACTACTGCAAAATGCATAAACAACCACTAACTGCTAAACGCAGAAACTAACCAATTACATTTAAAAAACAATCTAAATGTAACAAAACAAGGTTCATAGAACCACATCCATGATGAGCAACTCTGTTTTCAATGGTCTACATTTCAAGTTTCACGAGTACAACACCACCTTCCATTTGAATCCACGGCTACCCATCCAACAGCAACAATCCGCAGACAAGTAACCACTAGGAAATAACCTGCCCTACCGATATACAAGTCAGCAAAAGGTCCAAGAAAACCTAGAATCCTGCCCTACCGATATAAACGCCGTCAAAAGGTCCAGGAACTACCAAAGCGACAGTGGGGAAGAAAACCATGCCGCAACACCACCAAGGCAGAAAAAAACAGCTCGCAACTAAGGAAAAATGGAACCCCAATGACTCCACCAAACCCTAGCAGCAACACCAACGCCGGACCAGCCAAAAACCTCCAGAATCAAGCTTCACCCAACCAAGAACCACTACAAGAAAAGGGGGTTTATAGGACGCTTGTAAGTGTCCTATAAAAATAGTTTATAGGACCTTTAACCTAATAGGACCAAAATAAAAGTGTCCTATAAGAAGGGGTTGTAATAGATATTTAGGACACTTATTGGTGTCCTAATAAACTCGAACATTTTAAAACTAATTATTTGGTCCCATAAAAATGTTTACGCGACCAAAATGGCGTCCTAATAGACCAAATTATAGGATGCTATTCGGTGTTCTAATATATGCTTACCCATTTGTTTTGTTTTGGGATGCTTTTATGGGGTCCTAATACACATTTTCATAAGACAAAAACATAATGGATAAAGTCTTATTTTAGTACCAAGAAAAGGGTTCTAATATATAAGTGCTTTGTTAGAACCAAATTTGATGTTATAAAAGACATTTTTTCCCGTGTTTAGTTAAATCATGTACCAAATGTAATATTGATTAATGTCATTTTGCTCACAAATATTATGCAATAATCACTACAAATAAATCAAGAAATCATTATCATTCAAATTAATCACTTACTATACAAAAGTTGCAACATATATCTACAACATATATTGTCATTCAGAAGAAATGATCTAACAATTGTACATAAATCTGGAAGGTACATAAATCCGGAAGAATAATTAGCTAAGTCATTGTACAAAAATTCCTATGAAATAAGAAAAATATCATTGTTTGCCAAGTGAACATCTTTGAAGATATCCTTGCCTTATGATCCGAATCCACCTATTGTAAAAAATACATATACTTGTATAAGTAAAGAGTGTTGGTAAAATCAATGGTTTCATAGGAATATCATGTTTACAAAATAATTACATTACCAAAATGATAGGACCTTACCATGGATTGCTGCTATAGCTAGGCACGCCAATATTATTGGCCAAATCGTATAGTCTCACATCTCACCTAACGATGTTCCCAATCCACTTAACAAACATTTTGCCACCTCTAACATTCATACAATGGAGCATAAGGTCAAATTATACCTTTCCGTTGGTTTTTTCTTGAGCTTTGAGAATGGTGTGAGCAAAATGGCTTCTCAAATGAGCTACATGGTAAAGCTTATCGGGAGAGACTTGCCTCTCGGGTGGAGCACTCTCCCCTAAAATATATTTTATTATGGGTGTGAGAAGATGCCGCAAAACTAACAACACACAATTATTTCAATGCTTACCCTTCTTGATGCCCATCAACTTCACATCTGATACGGGGATAGAGTGAGATTTCACTCATCAACTTGGCCCACCCCATCTACTAATCTGAAAAATACACAAATAATCTTTAAAATCTCCCATGAGTATTATCATACCAGAGAGTATTAAAAATATAGAACCTAGATGCTCACCTTGGGGAGCTTGTTATTTGCTCCATATCAACTTCAATGTCTTATTATGCTATGCAACAGCAAGTCAGGAATACATGTCAATCTTGTTACACATCGCAGGTAAAAATAATAAACCATAGTACTTTCACTTCTTTGTTATTAATTTTGTTCAATTTGCATGTGTGGGTGTGTTTTATGAAGTTGTAGTCTGGTAGTATTTTCCAAGATTTAACAAGATAAAAATGTTGCAATTTTTCTTTTCGAATGTTTGTAGGAGACTTTTCGAAATATGTAAACTTAGTTTATCTTTTAACAAAGCGATGACATTCTTATTATATTAGCCCACACTGTTTTCATCTATTTACCAGCCACTAATATAATTTAACTAAAAGTAACAGATAGACCATGAATCGACCCACTCATAAGTAATGGGTTATAATTGCCATTCTCGTGACAATTAGTCAAAAATATTAACCTTGATCCCATCCCCCACATATGCACACTCACATATCTTTGAAAAATAAATATACCTATATAAGAGCCTGATACATTCAATTGAATCTTTATGTGAAGTTAAAGAGGTGACGACCTGTGACAAAATTAAAATGTGAAAAGACCGACTGCGAGAAGCCACATTATCATCTAGGCAGAATTGAAGAAATGTGAAACTTCAATAAAGAAATTAGCATTTGCTAGAAAAATGAAAATAACGGTAAACTAAGCTTCAATCTACCTCAACGAGTCGGTCATCCATCATTTTGCACCATGAAAAAACAACAAACTGGTAAAAAAATATATCCATGTCTTCACACATAAATTAAAGATAAAATGTACCAGATCCTCCTATGAGTAAAAACCACTCACCAATTCATATAAGAACGAGTTGGTCAAACATGAAATAGAAGCCAAATGTAATGGAACCTTGCCAATTCTCATAACTCCAGCCGCAGCCTAGATGTTCTTCTGTAAAGGATAAAGACAAACAACATGAATTTTTTTCTCATATAAATAAGATATGCCATAAACAAAACACCAATTTGTTCTTGTAAAACATGCCACGCCAAAGTGGATCCCAACACCAAAGATGAACAAGCTGTAGCAATGATATATCAACAATATATAGACGATGTGAATTTTCGATGGTAATAATACAAGCAAAGGTAATCGTGAATAGACAACAACTGAAAAGCCCAAATCAAAACACCAACGACGGTAAAATCAAACCGCAATAACCACTGTATATGCATATCTATAGTCACCAGAAAAATTAATAGTTTTATACAATCTCAATTGTTATTCACAAGGGGCTCTTATAATTTTGTTTTAGCCACCCACATAATCGCACTTCATGTGTAATTAGACGAAGACTCATTACCTTTTTGATGTAGGTTGATACCTAAAAATTGCCCCTTTCATATGATCTGGGCTGCAAACACGAAATACAATTAATTGTAGCCGATATCGACAATTAAAAAATTAATTTCATTCTAATTAGATAAAGATTCATTACCTTTATGAATGGTAAGTCTCTTAATTGTTAATATATTTTTGGAACAGTTGCATATGTGAGAGAAGGAGACTGGTTCTAATGGAGATGGCATTAAAAGATTAGATCTTATTTTTGGAGGTAGTTAAGAAATGGGAGGGAACTAGCGGGAAATAAAATTTTAGGCAGGCGGGAAATGATTAAAAAAACTAAAGCCACTTTATCACAGTTAGGGGTGTCATAAAAGCTGATCCGACTCGAACCTGACCCGAACTCAAACTCGAATATGGCTTTTCAGGTCGGGTTATTCGAGTTCAAAATTATATTCGGGTCAATTGGGTCAACCCGAATTGACCCGAGTTCTAAACAAGGTCGGGTTCGAGTATAATATATATCACATTTACTGGGTTCGGGTCAACTGATTGACGAGTTTTATTTTCTTTCAAATTTGTATGTAAACACCAAAATTGTATAATTTTTAAACTACCTAGACCGAACCCGAGTGACCCGACCAATTAACCCGAAGTTGACCGAACCGAATTAACCCGACCCAAGTGACACGAGTTCTAAACAAGGCCGGATTCGGGTATGTGTTTTAGCCTTGACCCTACTCGAATTGACCCGAACCCGACCGGATCAACTTGAATAACACCCCTAATCACAATTCACAAAGGATAATGGGCATTTCATTGATAGAGAATTAAAAATAAGAAAAATCTAGAGTATAAATATTGAGTCTTAAAAATATTAAAATATAGATGTAGAAACATTTATTTTTATTTTTTTTAAGTAAATAGATGTATAAGTTTGTATGTGTGTAGAAGGTTTTCTCGTAAATTTTGGTGATATTATAAGAGTGTTGGGTATGGTGCCGTGAGGTCCTCGTCAGTCCGACGCGAACTATGTTTTGGTGCCGCTAGTACCAAGCCATGACACCGAGTGGAGTTTGAGTCAGTCCTTGAACCAGTGGTGCCGTCTTTATGATGCGTGGATGGAACAAAAAAAAAGGGAAATTGTCGTTAATAACGACTAGTATTGAAACTATTTTTTAAATTTCAAATTAAATTTTTAAACACTATAAATAATACTTCATTTTAACCAATTTTCACACAACTTTCTCTGCAAAAAACACAACTTCTCTTTACCAAAAATATCATGGATTGTTCTCTTCTACGTACAATTGAGGGAATCAAAGCTAGTGTTTAGAAACAAATTGATGATGATAGCATTCTTCAACAAACGATTATCGACACAGTTGTGCAGTTTGACAATGCGAGCACAACTAAAGATGATCTGAGAAAAGCATACGTAGAATGTAAAGACATTCGCAAGATAAATTAATTTTGATTGACACTTTTTCTAAATGAAGAATATTGGAAAGATTGGGAGATTTATAATCCTTTGTTTAAAATGGCGGAAAAAAAATACAAGATCAAATCAGTACTAAAATTATTGGAATGCATGTAAAATGGCTAGAAAAATACAAGAACAAATCGTATTGTAATTTGTATTTTTATTTTATGAATGAATGAAATTTAGTTTGTTTGAAAATATGGAAAAGAAAAAAATGGTGAGTGGGGCCTTTATGAGAAGCTATGAGCTAGGGAGGGGGTATTTTGGTGTGTGAGTGAGTTTAGTGAGTTGCTAATGTGGCATTGAGGTAGCAAACTAGCTCCCTTTTTGAGCCACAGTACCCGGTGCTTTAATAAACATTGTCTGATACACCGTTCTTGATTGTGGCTAAAAAACCAAATCATAAATAGGACCGGGTTTTCAAACGGTTGTCGGTTTTTTCATTTTAGTCGGCCGGTTCAAACCGACGGTTTCCCGATTCAAACAGTCGATCTGGTAATGTCTGGTTTCAAAACAATGCTCTTGATATCTACCGGTATCATTCAAAGTGGTTTATTTGTATAAACTGTTAGATGACTATGTTGGTTGGTCCGATCTAATGGTCCAAAGCTCACAATTAGGTTTGTGCCAGCTAACCTAGTTATTATTACATAATGATGATTACATGTATATTTATAGTAAAGGCATAACTTTATGAACAAGCAATCTTAATCCTAAACCTAATGGTCTAAAGCCCACAATTAAGCTTTGGCCAACTGACCTAGTCATCTAACATAAACAATACATCTGTTCTTAGTTTATCTCCAAAAGGCATAATAATAACACTGCCACAATTGTCTCGCAAGAATTTTAGTTTGAATCACGTTGGGTTAACATTTAGGATAATTATAAAAGAAAATAATAAAAATAAAAAAAATCCAAAAACGGCCGCTAAAGCAGCGGTTATGTTGCATATATCAAAGCTAAAAAAACTTAGACATTTTTTAGTAGCCAGAATAAGGATCTCTATCCATCTAACCATATGTGTGTTTGTATGGGGATGTTGTATGTATCCGGCATATATTTATGATCCATATGTGTGCGTGTTTATGCATACACGGTTACGAACAAGGCAAGCCTTATCGAACAATTTTTTAGGGTTATTCGGGCTTATGTAATTTTGACACCCCTACATATTGATAGGTCAAAATTCGTTATGTTGTCCACATTTTGGTTAGAAGTGAATCCAAGTCTCTTAATTTAAACTTTTTGTGAAATGAGAAAGCCGGATGTATTCTCGTATCAAAAATAACATGTAGGAATGTCCTCCGTACGTTACACTAAGAATTTGATTATCGGTCTTTGTTTAGTGTGACATTTGAAAGCATGAAAATGTAGCGGGTAATAGGACCACATGTGTACCAAGTGTCCTATAAAGCTTAATTTAATAGGACATATGTATCAATTGACTTATTAGTTTCTCTCAAATTAGGACCTTAATGGATAAAAGTCCTATAAAACTAAGTGTTACAGGACCTACATATTGAGTGTCCTATTAAGTTTTATTTTAATAGGACCCCGACGAACAAACGTCCTATAGTAATTGATGTAATAGGACATACAAGTAAAGTGTCCTATTAAGATCTATTATATAAGACCTTAGCAAATAAAGGTCCTAAAAATATTTTCTAATAGAACCAATTTATTAAGTGTATCGTTAATTTGATCGTAAAAGGACTAAAAAACTAGCGCGTCCTAATAAGTTTGTTATTAGGACCCTCAAGTAAAAAGGGTCCTACGGAAAGGTCCCAATAGCCCCATTTTGTTGTAGTGAACACTAGCGGCAATGAAAAGAGAAAACCCTAACCATAGCCGCACAAGTCTAGAAACCCCAGACACATCGGAAATTGAGAAGGATAAACCATAACCCAAACCACTCCATCAACAAACCCTAATCGTAGGTGACAACGACTAGGCACCAACCAATAGAGCCTAACTTTTCGCTCATGATCCAATTGTAATAGAGCCTAGACATTATGTTCATGGGTGCCTTATAGTCTATGTAAGTGTGATCCCTATATGAGTACCCAATCATGCACGGTATCTTAAAGTTTTTAGGGTCACCTCTTTTTATGCATGGCTCGAAAGGTGGTCTCGGGAAGTTAACTACGTTATAGTGATAGGCGGTTTCCTTCCCGTTAGGGTATGAATCGAAATACTCCCTAAGTTCCTCCTCCTCCTTACTACCCTCCATAATTTCCAATACCTTATAATCCCCTTCTTCTATTTCATCCTTCGAATCATCGCTTGTGGTTGAATCACTATCTAAAGTAATAGTGGATTCCTCAAGGGATTTTTCAATTGCACTTTCAATTATCCTATTCAACTTCTTATGTTCTCCAATTTCACTAACAATACGTGCTCGAAGTTGGTTGGCAAAAGTTGGATCTAGTGGTGGGTATTTGTTTGATGGTAGGTTGCTGTTTGGTGGGTTATCACCTTCCATGATGAAAAGTGATGGGGCTACGAACAAATTCACGAAGAAGGGGGATAGACTACGAGGAAGCTAAAAATGAGAAAAAATATTACTTGATAGGAATCAAGCAAGGGAACCTAAACGAGATAGAAATCTAACTAGCTATTCTATTACGGTAGCGGCCAAAACTTGATCGCGTATAACGCGCGTTAGTCAAAGGAACTTCCTTTTCGTCGAGCAAGTTTTTCAACACCCTATGTAGTGAACCTAATCGTTATAGTGTAGTACCGGGTAAGCCTCGGGTATTGATAGCGTTCTCTAGGGGAATAGGAATGCTAGTAAGAAGTGTACTATGCTAAGGTTGAGGTTGAGGAAGATTATTTTTTATCTTTTTTTAAAATATTTTTAGAAAGCTAAGGGTAAAATCTCGGGGTTTGGATTTGGGGGTTTGGTACTTCTACCGATTACTCTACTATCTAATTATCTAAACTATGGGTAGTCTTATGTCTATTGATGTGTGCTCGTATGATGATTAAAAATGTGTCTACCTAGATACTATTACTCCTTAGTTATCTTTTATTAGTGGTTGAATTGTCACGTCCTTATTCTTAACGCGTTATGTTTTCTAAGGTCGTAGGGTATTCGTTTTTCCCTAACTCTTTGAGACTACCTTAAGTTTATTGCCTATGAAATCTCTAGGTTTCATAAACTAACTCTAAGGTTATCTTTGGATGTTTAACCTAAAATTCCACTAAGTGATTCATAAGCTAAGGTTCACAAAGATTACTCAAGAATTCAAACACAACGATGGCCTAATGTACTCCTAAGCCAATTACAATTAAGATAAGAGACAACCAATCAATAATTAATAACTAGGTTTCATAGATCTAAGCAAACACACAAGAAATTTAGCCGGACATGTTAAACACGCAAGCATACACACATTCAATCGAAGACATAATGAAATCAATGAAATAAAACACTTATCTTGATGTAAAATAGGGTATGAAAACCTAAGATAATCTGTCCAACCCGGACTACAATGCGTTTTAGGTTTTACTCCACAAGTCTACCTCTTAAAATTCTGAAAATTCGATTTCTATATATAGTTTTACATTCGCGGGCGTCCAGTATAGGTGGGACGCCGGATCGCCGTCATTAGGGTTTCGTCTTGGCAAAGTAATAGTTGGGGCGGTGTCACGCTGTGGCCTGTGACGCGTCGCTTCAGCATAGACCTCGTCGATTCGGATCTAGGCCGTCTAAGATGAAAAGTCTTCGTGACACCCTTCCTCTTCAAATCCTGACGCCATCAGGTGTAGTTTATCAAAAAAGTCTACTGAGCCGTCACAAATTTAATTATGTATAGAGGGACGGAGTCGCCCTTGGATTGTGACGCCGTTCAAATTTCAAAGCTGACTTGAGTGTCTTTGATATTGACTTAGCCATTTTCTTCATATATTCACTCCTTTTCGTCCAAATATGCATCATTCTAGCATTTTGCTTCCAAGAGACCTAAAAAGTGAAAATGAACGAAATTAAGCAGTAACGGATATAAAAGTAGGCGATTAAGGGCTTAAATGGCCCCTTAAAAGTGTACGTTTTAAATTCTTATCAATGGGTCATGGACTTTCGGTTTTACCCAACAATATTCAATGCATCTAGTCAATGGGTTAAGGGCATAGATTATTACCCATTACAATATATATATATATATATATGCACATTTCCATATTATGTAAACACTAGTTGTTATACATATGCATTTCTATAATATGTAAACAATATTGCTTGTTTAGTGTTTTATATGAAAATGTAAATGTGTTAGTAAACTATTGGCTCAAACCTTTTACGTAATTTATTTGTTTTGTTAAAATGATTTTACGTTTGTTATCGACAAAACATTAGAAGATCGTAAAATATAAATAAACGTTTTTACGGCTTATTTGTATTAACAATCTCCCCCTTTTTGTTGATGACAAAACATAAGATTATTTTAAGGAAAAACTAAAATTCGTAAAAGTTTGAATTGGAGTTTTTAGTCTCTTCTCCCCCTTTTTGTCGAAACAAAAAGAGCGTCGAAAAGAAACTAACGCATTGTTTTAAGAAAAATGTGTATAAAGTAATAATATGAAAAGTAGAGAGTAAGAGAGGAGAAGAATTCTCATCTTAGCTCCCGCTTGACGGATGCTTCCCTTTGTTGAGGGCGTCAAGTAATTAGGAAGACTAAGCGAGTGTGTTGCAATTATGTTTGCAATTGGTTTCGTCTTTAGACGAAAATGATCCTCCTTGACGAGTGGTCCCCTTTGTAAGGGCGTCAAGTTACAAAGAAATCCTAAGTGAAAGTATTGCAAGCATTTTTGCAATAGTTTTACTTTGACGAAAAACTCCTTCTTGTTGAGGGTGTCAAAGTCTTCATGTGTATTTTGAAAACCTACAAAACAAAAGTTAGAAAGCAAGTATATGACGCATAATTTCCTGAAAATGAGACTCAAATTAGTAATAAAAAGTGCTTCCGTTGCACGGATCCCACGGTTCTTCCTTTGGAGGGATCCGTTTAGGCAAAAGGGAGGGATCCGTATACCTGCATTCTCATGACAGCAATGTGGATGTAAAATGTGATGTTAACATCAACAAGAGTTATGTATTAAGGCACTAAACATATTCTCAAGACCAAATGGCATACAACATGTAATTTCATTCAATAAAACACGAGAAATCATATACATATCTCTAAAACTAAGAAAATGATCCGAACATGAAGTATGACTTCTAACCAATCTAAGATATGCTTAATACTAGAACACCACTTGAATTCCTAAGCTTAAGGATGTTTAGGTTTGTTGACCTTATCGAAACGTTCAAGGAGGTGATAAAACATGAAACGTAGTTCGTCTCGTACTTCATGTACTAAACCTTCAACATGTTGACAATGATAACATCTTTGTCATGGCTAGGGAATGGTGGTGGTAGGAATGGAGTGGTTTGAGATGGAAGTTTGGATAGAGGTTCCACAAAAGAAGGAGGGATTTGTGGAGGCATGTTTGATGAAGTTGGAGGTGGTTCAACTAAGGATGAAGTCGGTGGAATATGTGTTGATGATGGTGGTATAGAGGTATCTACTTCCATGTGATCCGGTTGTTGTTGATTCCTCATAATCCAAAATGGACTATTTGAGAGTGATGGAGAAAAGGATACAGGAGCTAGTGTTGTTTCAACACAAAAGTTTTGTTGTTGAGCTATTTTCTCAATTGAGGAAAATGTTGGCAATGGTGGTGGATGAGATGGCCTAGAAGGCAAGTCCTCTAAGTTGTAGAGGTTTGGATATGAGAGTAGAGTGGTGAAAGAGATAGCTCTAGGTATTAGAGGTGATGGTTTAGTAGAAGTAGGGGTGTTTGGCTTAGGAGGTATAGTAGTGTTTGGCAAGGGTAGTTTTGTGGGAACCATTCTCTTGGGAATTTGTTTGATTGGTAGAGTTGGTTGTGAGGAAATTTTAGTGTTTGGGGCTTTAACGGGTGATGATTCGGTTGAAGAGATTTTGTGAACAACACGAGCAAGTTTCTTGGGAGGTCCTTAGGTAGATGAGTTAGCACTAGGAACTTTCATCATAATGAAATGATAAATTGATAGTGAAATAAGGGCTTTTAGTTACTGAGAATGAGGTTGTGAATGGTGACTTGTAAGTACTAACAAAGAGGTTTATAAAAGGAAGGAGTTAGTAGGTGAATTTAAAACTTAAGCCATTAAGATCCTTCAAATTGCAATAATTTGCATGCACAAGAGTCAACTACAGAGTTGCACTGATCTAGGAAGTCAATTAAGACAAGGTGGAGTGTTTAAGTTAACAAGAAGGGCTTAAAATGATTGTTTTAGCTCTGTCTGTGCAGCCGGTTCCCACGGTTCCCTCAAATGAGGGATCCGTCTAGGCTAAACCTACGGATCCGGCTCACAGCAGACAAGGAAAGGGAAGATGATGTTTTCAAAGGTCAAGTACCTACACATCTTGAGTGTTTCAGTCTTCTCAGGTGTCTTAAATGATATGAGACTTAAATGATCAAGTCAAATGAGTAAGGGTAGCTAATGATTGTCTTTTATGGAAAGAAATGGGAAAATTCCTAGAGATCAGATGGTAACTTAGAAGAAATTTGGAAAATTCCTTAAAAATCATAAGAAATGAAAAACTAGTTTTTGGCCTATTTTGAGGCAAGGATGGCTAAAATCAATTTGCTGAAATTGAGAGAAATATCAAGCTAGGTGTTTTGAGATGAGACAATCAATTTGTGAGTATTGGAGCAGAAATGTGGTGAGTTTTGATGAAAATATAAATCAAAAGCACCTTTTATGTGATCCTAAGTTAGCTATGAGTGAAAGTGGGACCAACTGAGCTTGAGGAAGACTTAAGTGATCTTAAAGTATCATGTTTAACTAGTATAATAAGGTCTAGAGGATTGAATTGAAGTGAGGAAGTTTAAAAATCTTCTTATGTCTGCCCGGATCCCACGGATCCCTTATTGGAGGGATCCGGCTAGTTATAAATGAGGGATCCGTCTTTCTAAGGCATAATACTCCATATAAAGTATGCAATATTTTGTTCTAGGTGTCGAATACTTTGAAACTAATGACAAAGTAACTAAACACATATACAAGCGAGATTTCAAATGATTAATAGACATTTTATTTCATAGGAACGATCATATTATAATGGTAAAAGATGAATCCTAAGGATTGATTCTATTTAAAGAAAGGACTAGATTTCTCATGCGTTTTCGTTTGATGGATCGTCGAATGGGTGGTGAGTATTTGAAGATTCAGGAACGAAGAATGAAGTGATGAAAGATGTGTTCAAAGGTTCCATCATTTTGTTCACAAATATGTATAAAGGACTTTGAAATTGAGGGTGATAGTACATGATATGATGATAAAGGCGTGTTAGGAACATTCCATATGGAATAAGTTTGTTCTTGCTATCTTGGAGATTTACAATTCACCTTGCGAAGAAGTAGGCGAGATTGTATGGTTGTTGAGTTAGGAGACAGTACATTATGTGAGCACAACATGTAGGAAGTATCTCACGGTTTCCTCTAAGACTCCAAACGTTTTCACGTAGAATGACTACGAGAGGTTTGAGATCATCTCGGATATCATGTGTACGGATTATGTTTGGATTTGTGTAATTGGATTGAGGAGTGCATAGAATGCGAGTTATTTCTTGAGGAGGGGGTATGTGTGAACAATATGGACTGTTTTCTTCACGGTAGTTAAAGAGATAATCAAGAGACCAATCTTTAGTGAAGGAATATTGTCCATAATTTGGAATTCGGAGAATGTGATAAAATTGCTCAAGATTTAAGAAAAACTTTTGGTTTTTGATCCAAAACCATAGTGATAGAGAGTGATCCTCGTTACGAACGAGTTCAACTTGACGGAAGAATTTCAAAACATACCGCGGACAAATTTTCTCGTTAATTCCTAGAAGACCTTCTAGTCCTATGGTGTGGAATGAGGTATTGATACCTTCTTGGTATAGTAGATGTGTTTCAAAAACACGTACTTCATGAAAGCAACGAGTTTCGAGATTATTGAACCCACGAACATGGTTGCCAGGTGCGTTAGGCTCAAGAGAAATATTAGGAATGTAGACACAAGTAAGTTGATGATCGAATTCATACTCATGAGTCATGATGAAACCTATAGACATGAAATGAATAATTTACAAAAGTAAGTTATGACAAAGTAACGTTCCAAGGGTGAGAACGTTTTTTGATTGATGACATCTTAGTCAAATCTTTATTAATGTTGAAATGATACGATCTCTTTATTTTCTATTGACTATTGTATTTTTATTAACAATGACAATTAACTTACTTTGTTCTAATATTCTAGTAGGGTTTTCCCTTTTATGGTAAATTTTATGAAGTGGTTTTTATGTTGCATGAGTTTCATTACAGGTCCGCGGTTGCTTCCCTTTTAAAAGGGATCCGGCTAGTTAAAAGTTAGGGATCCGTGGATCTCCAGTTTTTACAGAAAAATGATCTAGACGTAAAATTGATTTTTGAAACTTTTATGTTATAAGGAGGAATGTTTTTTAGCCAATGTTACTACTTAAGCATGCATTTGATTTCGAAAACATGTCACGATTTAAAGGTGCCAAAAAAAAAGAAAAACCAATATGACAAACATACTATGAGAAATAAAAGAAATAAATTATTACATTAATAATATTTCATTTCAACACTTAGAGCAATACAAAGGATTGGATATATGATACAAATGTAGATCAACAAGACAAAGTACATGTCTCCATGAGAAAACTTAACCATGAGATACACAAGAACGATGAGTGATATGATGATAAGCATGAAGGCGATGTAAACCATGATGATGGAAATCTTCCTTGGTTTTGATTTTTCAAAGTGAGATGAAGAAGAAGATGAAGTTCGAATGTGAGGTATTTTGAAAGTGGAAGATTTGAAAAATGAGGTTTGGTAGTATTTGAACGATCGGAGGATGTTTTTATGGGGATGGATGAATTTTTGAGATTTGTGTTTTATTTTATTAATATTTAGAAAGATTTGATTTTTAGGTTTTAGGTTAAGATAACACATATTGATATACCTAGGTTTAGACGGAAGATACATATGCACGAAAGTTTTCTAACGAAGCCACGTATATCACAAAATCATATGTTTTAAATAAATAAATAAATATAACCATATAAGTTTCTATGCGAGCATACTTATTCTTAGTTAATGTTACTTAGAGATAAGTTTTAAGAAAATCATACCTCTAATGCAATTTTGAGTGTCCCTTACTTTTGACAAAAAGTATCAATGGAAAACTCCGGTTTCTTCGAGATCTAGTAGGTAGTATGTTAAGACACCCTTTTTTGAAAAGGTTATCTTATTACCAAGGAATTCTGATGGCTTGCTTAATATAAGGTTAACTAAACAAAATGACAAGAAATGTTAGTGCATTTTGTAAGACAAAATAAGATGTAGACAACTTGATGTTGTCATCCGATCAACATCCAACAAAAGTGTTCTTAAAACATGGTATTTGTTTTTAGAAAGTCTTCTTTGTAATTTTCAATCATACACGGATCGTATCAAGTTTTTAAAGTACAATATACTCTAAGAAACATGGTAACGAAGCTTTGATGCCAATTGTGGAAAACTAGAAGGGGGTTGAATAGTTTTAAACTATTTAGACCGACTTATGTCAATCTATAATGTACGTGTTGGATGATGATAGATATGCATATAAACAAGTAATGCAAAGATAAAGAGTAAGGAACACAAAACCACGACACGAGTATTTATAGTGGTTCGGCTACAAGGACACCTTCCTTGCCCTACTCCACTCCCCGAGTTCCCCACTTGATTGTTCGTAAGCACTACACAACACAAGCTCCTTAATATGGCGGAGAAGCCTTCACAACGCCGCCTACTCTTTATCCGATACAAGGTTAGACATCGAGTTCTTCCACAAGGTTGAACCACACCTATCACAACGTCGCCTACACTTTATCCAGTACAAGGCTAGATACCGAGTTACCTTACAAAGGAGGAACTACTACCTAACACTACACAACTAACCTAAAGGAGACACACTCCTTATTACAACATCATAAAGGATATCAATATCCTTTAACCCAAATAATCTATCATTCTATCTTGTACATTGATGCACCATATCGAATGTACACCCTTGGCACCTTTCACTTATGCCTTTGACACGATCCTTTGGCAGCTTTCACTAATGCCTTCGACACGGACATTTGGCACCTCTCAATAATGCCTTCGACACGACCCTTCGGCACCTTTAACTAATGCCTTCGACACGACCCTTCGGCACCTTTCAATAATGCCTTCAACACAACACTTCTAAGGAGGGAGGAAAGAACTATCAACAAGATAACTTCAGTAGTCTTGATGATGACGAAGCTTGGAAACTCATGGAATTGAGCTTGATCGACTTCAAGAGGTGGTGATCTCGCCTTTAAGAGGAACCTAGAGAATCAAACAAACACAGAACTACATCATTAGATCCTTTGGATCTGAGGATAGAGATATTACAATACTAAGAGAGAGTATGTGTAAAAGGGGTGAGTTATAAGAGAGAAATGGCTCACTATTTATAGGCAAATTTCTCTACTGTTCCACGGTTCCCACGGATCCCTCCCCATAGGGATCCGGCTAGTGCAATCCAAGGGATTCGCTAGCTGGGTCAGCCTCGGTCCGGATTTTGGGTTGCAAACCGGCTTATGAGTTATCGGTAATGAATTATGGATACCCAACAAGATACAATGTATCTAGACATTGGGTCATGGGCTTGGGTCATGGATCATGGATAATACCCAACATGACTTCATGCATGATGTCATACAATGGGTCATGGGTTATGGATCAAGCTCCATGGGTATGAGTCATGGACTTTGGGTTTTACCTAACAATATTTAATGTATCTAGTCAATGGGTTAAGGACATAGATTATTACTCATTACATTACCCATTACAATATATATATATATATATATATATATATATATATATATGCACATTTCCATATTATGTAAACACTAGTTGTTATACATATGCATTTCTATAAGATGTAAACAATATTGCTTGTTTAGTGTTTTATATGAAAATGTAAGTGTGTTAGTAAACTATTGGCTCAAACCATTTACGCATTTTATTTGTTTCGTTAAAATGATTTTACGTTTGTTATCGACAAAACATTAGAAGATCGTAAAATATAAATAAACATTTTTACGGCTTATTTGTATTAACAATTTACACAAAAATGCTATGTCAATTAAAATTTTACATTCTGCTATAAAAGTGACAATTAAATTAATACAAAACGAGGCATAGTTTGTTATTTACCCAAAGATTGCTATGTCAATTAAAATTTTACAAATTTGTTTTGAGAAAATGATGTGCTTAAATCAAACTTCCAATAGATAGATTTTATTTATCATTATTTTTTTTATTATTTTTTTACAAAGTACCATTTTCTTTTTAGGTGATTAATAAAAAAAAATGTAACAGATATTATAATATTAAGAATTAGTATGGTTAGTTTTTTTACGAAATACTAATTTCTTATTAAAATTAGTTAAGCCGAGTTGAGATCAATATAGATCGTATATTCGTCATAGATAAAATGAACTAATCCAAATCATACATTTTTCATCAAAATTAATAAAAAATTATTTTTCACCCTTTTTTTAAAAAATATAGTATCTTGTAAACTATAAATTGTTAAGCAATAAAAAAATACACCATCGCGAAGAAATTTTTTTTTCTTTCTGTAGACGGGCACTTCGATATACTTTCGACGAGCCATTTTTTCCGACTTTTGTTTTGGTGTTAAAATTTGCGTCTTGAAAAATCACATGTGATTTGTATGTTAGGAATCACGTGTGATTTTAAAAATCACGTGTGATTTCATAAAAACATATATGATTTTAATAAAGCAAATCACATGTGATTTCTCAAGACGTAAATTTTAATACTTACAAAAAAATGTCGAAAAAAAAGTTTCTCGAAAGGATATATAGAAGTGCCCTTCTATAGATAGATGATTTAATTTGCGTCATGATGGTATGATTTTTTTCGCTTAACGATTAACGGTTTGCGATATATTACTTTTTATTTAAAAAAAAAGTGAAAGTTAATTTTTTTGTTTTGATCAAAAAATGAATGATCAAGATTGGTTAATTAGGTGTTTAACAAATAATGAACCTATATTGAACTTTTCTCAAGTTAAGACACCCAGATTCACGTAATTATCAATTTGGAAAATAACAGTCAGTGACTTGCCGACCTTGACTAATTAAACTTAAAATGTCGTAAAAATATTCGCAAGCGTTGATCTTTCCGTCTAATCTAATATCCCATCAAGACTTTGATAGCCTAAAATAATTATTTGAACATTCGATATTCATAATGTATATGACTGTTTATAAGAACTTTCTTTTAGGCTAGTCCCAGTCGTGACCTGGGCAACTCCGGGTCTTCCAAATACCACGTCGCTTTTCTTCTCCAACATGACTCGAGACAACCACGATGCCCCGTCGGCGACCTAGGATTATTTTTTTATTTTTAATTCAAACATTTTTAACATTAAATTTAAATTTCATTCAAATTAAAAAAAACATTACATTATTAAAAAAAAAAAACATTACACTACAATTTAAAAAAAACATTACAATACGAAATTAAAATAAACACTACAATACTTAAACTAATAATCTAAATTGTAACGTGCTTTGATTGCTGCCTTAACTTTCTCCAACTCTTCTAGTTGGTGGCCGGTCAAATTTGGGTCGATTGGGGTGTTGTAGAAGAGGATGTCGGACTCCTGTTTTGATATCCTCAGGAGCTCAAGTTGTTGGATCGATGTACTCTAACCAAACTAACTTAAATAGCTTGTTTAAGGTTTAACAACCTCGGATAAATCCTAAGTTATTAACAATGAAACACTGAGTAATCTTTATTAAGTATGCGGAATTTACTTAACAAATCTAAAAAGAATAACTTTTATTATTAACTCTAAATCTGCTTATTATGCAGATACTTCAACAACTCTAAGAATATCGAACTTTACTAAAACTCTAAACAATAACTTGTAATCGTAAACTCCAAGACTCGTGAACTCGTACCTCTAATGCCAATCTAGGGGTCCTTTTATAGGCTCAAGGATAACCCTAGTCGGTTTACAATTGTATCCTTGTACGACAAGTAATCTAATATAGAATGTTCTAGAATTACAATACTTTCTATCATAGTTGTCAGGATCCCGATCCTGATCTTAGGATCTTACGATTTTACGATACTGCAAAGCAAAAACGATCCAGATCCTACATAGGATCTTTGCAAGCTTAAGATCTTATAGGATCCCGATCTTGACCATACGATCTTACGATCTAATCCGATCTGATCTTACTTTTTTCGGATTACAAACTAAAAACTACAAATTTATGGGTTGTTTGTTTGTAGAATTCAAAAAACAATATGTTAATCTTTTTAAACATTTTATAATCATAATTTAGGTCAACATTTATATGAAACATTGCATAGTATTTTGTAGTTATAATGTATTAGAATTTGTAGATTTGTATAAAATTACATAAACTATTAAGAAATAACATTAGAGTAGGATCTTAAGATCCCGATCCGATCTTACGATCACGATCTTGCAAAGACGAAAACGATCCTGGGTAGGATCCCGATCTTGACAACCTTGCTTTCTATAAACGAAACTAACAGTTCTTATAAACTTGTAGTACTTTGACTTCATGTGCAGTACTTTGACTTTCTCTTTAGCAGTACTTTGACTCTTTGACTTTTTCCAGTTCTTTGTCATTATTCTAAAGATTTTTAATCTTCAAAGACTTTAACTGTTTAGCACTTTCATATCCCAACAATCCTCCCCTAACTTGAATTCTACTTGATTGACTTCAAGTTCCTTTAGATTAATCTTTCACTTTTCTTTCTTCAAGGAATGATTGTCTTTGTCTTTGGATTGTAATTTTTGCACTTATCAAAGTATCTTTATTCTTTTACAAAGATCATCCAAGAAGCTCCATCTTTACAAAGAACACATGACCATTTGTACATTAATTCAGTTTAAGTTGCATACTATTCTCATCACTTCCGGTGTGTTAACTCCTGTGAGAGGTGAATCATTGAAAATTTAATAGATTTTAATCTCTTTACCAAAGCCATTAACTCGAGTAGCCGAATAATGTTTTGGTGTGTAAGACCATGGTACATTGATAACCATATGATTTTTAGCAAATCACCGCTATCAAGATTTGATTTGTCTTTACCAAAAGTTGTACCCTTCAGGACTAGTTAGTTCTTTTATCTAATGGTGAACTAATTACCAATAATGGTTTTCCAGGCCTTTACCACAAACCATTTTCTTGTGGGCTAGCCAACTCTTCACATTAACCGATATGGTGAGTTGATTACCATACAACTTATTAGCAAGTTGTCAACTAAAAACGGATTTGAGATATCTTTACCAGAGTCGTTTGCTCATGGATTAGCCAATCCTTTTGTAACCATGGTGGATTGATAACCTATTGATGTTACCATCTCAAAACCATTTATTCAACCTTTGTTTCAAAATATTTAACAAAGGTTTCTTCCAAAAATCATTTAAGCGGTTAAAGTCGCAGCGTACTTTGATTAAAGTACTGTTTGATCGCCAGCATTTGAATAAAGTACTGTTTTATCAAAAATAATTTATTTAATGAAAATTCATACCGTTATGCATCATCATCACTATAGTAGTCCATTTGATAAACAAATTGATGACCATACAAGCGCTTTCATTATCCTCTTCAACTTTCATTCCATGCTCTAGCATCCTCCTCATAAGCTCAACTGTAAGAGGATATCTTCTCACCAAACATGTGAATCATTGTTCCATTTTCCAGCTCTAGAACATGTACACCGATTCTTCAAAAATCTCCAAAGAAACAATTTCCCAATTCTCTTGATTCTTCCAAATTTCATCTTTGCTTTGTTCTTGCTTCCCATGCAGTTGTGAGATCTCCAAGCAATACTAAACCAATTCCTTCTGATGGATGATGTTCAAAGTAATCTTTCACCACATGATATAAATAGAATAGATCCACTCTATCTATGATGTGCAAAGAAATCCATAGCTCGTTGAACACTCAAGCTTTCATCTTCTCTATGAAACATCAGATAACTTCCATCTTTAGATTCCACAACTTCAAAAGCGAATCGAGATCTGCTCATCTTCATATCGGCATCTTCTTTGGAATATTCAAAGTCTACTACTCTAAGATAATTTCTTAGTTCATCCCTAGTTTCAGTTCTCAGCTCAACTTTCTCTTTCTTTGAAAACTTTATATCTTCAACATCAGTTTTCCTTTTTCTTTTTAGACTTTTCTTTCTTTCTGCTTCAGTCCAAGTAGCTTCATCTTTATAATCCTTGATGCTTGCAACATCCTTCTTATGCCTCTCGTCTCAAGATCATACGTCTTTTCATATCAACATAATTCAGCTTCTGTAATCCTTTATACCCTCGACCTTTCAAATAAGCCATCATAGCATTCCTTTCTTTAGCAAGATTTGGTCATCTAGGTATAAAAGAAACAGGAGTAGGTAATAATGGTTCAGATCTTCAAAGATTCAATTCTTCTTGTAATTTCCTAGCTACTTCTTCATTCATTGCCTCTTCATTAGTAACTTCTGGTCACTACTAAAGATTAAGTTCTTCTTGTATTTTTCTAGCTGCTTCTTCATTCCTAGCAACTTCAATTACTCTAAGATCTGCCAAAGTTAGCTTTTTATTCTTAGTTTCTACCGTATACCCTTTCCTTTATCTTTAGGATCTATTGCAGGTTGAGAAGCTCTTGTTTGTTCCTCTGCAACTTCAGAAATAGTAACACCTTTTGGCTTTGATAAATCATACAATATTTCAGCAATAAGTTGATAATCACTTACAGTTCTTACAGGTTTGGGTGTATCATCTTCTTCTGGTATGGCAGTTGTTGAAGGACCAGTTTGTTCTTCATGAATGCTTGAAGGACCAGCTTCATCTTCAAAATATAATACAATATTTTTGCCTTTGGTTTTCTTCTTAAATTTCCTTCGGCGCTTGTTTTCGTCCTTAACCCATAAGCGATAACATTTGATAAAGGGCATAACAAAATTCTTTAACCTTCTATATTTGAGCTTCAACCTCCTAATTTCTGTAGCCTGATCTTCAAATGATTTCTTCAACCTTGTCAATTCCCTTGTTAAAGCATAATTGGTGAGAACTTGACCTTCAGGGTCCATAGTTGGTGCATCACCTCCAGATGACAAAGGTTCTGCTTGTGGAGATACTTGTGGAGATGGAGGAGGTGGAACTTCAATATTTCCATGATCGGGTACTTTGTGAAGCAATATCGGTGTGAAGCAAAGACCTTGGGATGCAAGATCTGCGATGCAGACTTTGAGATGCAAGACTTTGAGATTTACCTTGTTGAGAAGCAGTACTTTCACTGTCATCACCTTCTCCAGCTTCATCCCTAATAGCCTGAAAAATCTCCATCATAGTCGGTGTCAATGGAGTGTGCGTTCTAGTGAAGAGATCACTTTTCCTCTCCATGAAAGTAAAGATCTTGGCTTGTTGTACAATAACAGGTAGTAAGTTTGTAGCCTTTGGCACATCAGCAAGTTGCTTGTTCAAGAAAACCTGTATAAACCTTGGATACATTAGCCATTTGGATCCATGTAAGATATGTGAGAGTATTCCATCCAGAATTAGCCGTGAGAAGTTAAACACCCGATTTGTAGCTAACCCAACTATAGCAGATGCTATATCAGACCTAAACTGCTCCCAAGAGGTACTCTTAGCACTTATGCAATGGAGCAACACATGAACCAAAAATTTCCAATGAGGACAAAATAAGGGTTTCTTGAATGTTTGTTCTGTTAAGGACCCTTCATAACCAATGTCCCTAAATTTATCCCAAATCAGTTGCTTATCAAAACGAATAGCCCTTTCTTCATCATTAAACAATAAGTCTTCTCTGATAGAGGCTTCTGTAATCTTCACAGTTCTTCCAGCAACTATTGATCGAACATAATATTCATCATTCTCCATATTATCCCTAGCATTAGCCCAAAATTCTTGAATCCAAGGTGCAATTATATCCGGCTCCACTAAAAGAGCATAACTGATTGGCGCACCAAGAAGATAATCAATTATATCATGAAAAGCCTCATTCGCCGCAGTCTTTTCTAAATTAGCCACCATGTTGTGCTTTGAAACTGTATGTTGATTCGCCATTGATGAATATGTGAACACAATTAAGAGATATGACGAATATAATGGGTGAAAGTGAGATAAATATGGAAAAGATTCTAATGTATCAATATGAGAGGAAAATCGAGAGTAGTTATTTATAGGTGGGATTTGAAAATCACCCCATAATAACAAAGTTACCGTTAGTAGCAATTACCCCTCAATATTACCGTTGGAACACTACTTTAATACGACAAACAGTACTTCCACATAAGCAGTACTTTCCAAAGCAGTACTTTCCAATTAGTACTTTCATAAAATCAAAAGCAGTACTTTCCCAAATTTCTCTGTAGAAACTAAGTATAAATACATATCCTCCCCTCAAACAATGCATAGGACTATACTAATACATAATAGTCCTCCCTTTAAATGTAGCTCACTAACTAATATGCCTTCAAATCTGACAGAAACTCCTTGTCTCCTGTCATGCTAACAGAACAACCACTAGCAACAATAAAATGATCTTTAAGCTCCTCTTCTGGGTTGCCCTGTCCAATAAGATGAAAAAGTTAGTTGCTTTGAGGAACCCAAGCCACACGACTTGTGTTCCCCTTGTGTAGTGACATACTCACATTCTTTGAGTATATAATCTCCACTGTTTTCTAAAGCATGATCCAGTATTATCTTGTTATTCAAAACATGTGGATTTTTAAAACTTTCTGGATTTTCAACAGAAACCTCTTTTGCAAATTTATTCTCTTTTTCTTGTATCACAAAAATATCTGATTCACTTTTTGTTGAAAGTACTGTTTGTCTCTCAGCAGTACTTTCCCTCTTTCCCCTATGTGAATTATAGTACCTTCTAGGTTGGTAGTAATGAGATCTCCTAGGATTTCTGTTCCATGTAGTGTTAGCAGTACCTTGGTTTGACTGAGCGATTCTTGAGAAGGTGCTTGTGAAACTCGCTTGGTGCACTTGATGGTCTAGAATAAGGTATTCTCTGGTGAGGGTACCTATGGTGAGAAATTGCTATGATTGACCCTATTTGAATTATTCCAGACTGGTTTGGTCTCTCTAGGTTTCTGGTTTGCAGACCTGTTCTTTGGAAATTTGCTAAGGTATTCTGAGTGACGTTCAAAATCTTTGATTAAATTATTAGGACTATAACACACAAAACACAATTTTTGACCCATACTTCCAAAGTGTCTTCCTCTATGTCTATGACCAAAGCTATTGTGTCTTCAAGGTGAATGATGAAATCTGTTTTGACCAAAGTTGTCCCAAAAAGGTTTAGCAGTATTATTTTGAAAAGGTTTTACTGAAGGTATCGCTTGTGAGCGTGACTTTGAGTTGAAGGTACTGCTTGACCTTGAACATTGGTTTCAACAGTTTCTTTTGGGTTTTCAGTCCTAGATTGACCAATAAGCTTCTTTCTAAACTCTAAACTGTCTATACCAAAACGAGAAACATCAGGCCTAAGGGGTTGAGGAATTCCAGTGGGATGGGGGACTGCATGATAACCAGTGTCTTTCCTAAATTCAGGAGGTGAATCACTAACTGAATCCTCATTGCTAGATGTGTCTACATAATTAATGAGTTCATCATCACTAGTGGTTATATCTTCTAAGTCTAAGTCATCCTAATCACTAGATGTGTTTTCTTCCATGTTAGTAAAGTCCATACCAAAACCTAAGCCAGTTCTAATGTAAGCCCTTCTCTGTTTTTCAACATAACTAACATGACGACGTGATTCATTCCGGCATCAAAATTTGCTAACAAATCATCCTTCTCCTTAGTTAGTTTCTCAATTTCAGCAATTTTACAGTTTAGTTCCCATTCACTTAGTTTTAACTGTTAATCCTGTTGTTCATACTTTTAAACCCAAGCCATTTCATTATTTTTATGTGTTAATATTTTGGCTTCCATTGACTCTAAGGTTATTTGATAACCCGCTACCTCAGACCTAGCCCTAACACAATTATCTCTTTCAATCACATAACTATTTAGCGCTTTTGATAGAAATCATGATAATTTGAGCATACCTCGAGATAGGGTGAACTTGGTGAAGTAGCTACCATTGCAAGTAAGACAGGATCATCTTCACACTTCAAGCTTCAATCAAATCCTCCTAGACAATCTATGGGTTCCAAAGCATGTTGTTCAAACTCATCAAAAAAGCGGTGCTATCCAATTCTTCCACTGAATTTTCAACTTCTTCTTCCATCGCTACCATACAATAGGTTACTGGTTCATCATCAAACTCGCACTCCGGTCAACCTCGATAAACTTTCTTGAGCAACCAAAGCTTTGGTTTCTGTAATGGGGATTTCTTTGAGCTCCAGCTTTGGTTTCTCAGTCATCCTATTTGCTTGATACTTAGCAAATCTGCACTCCCTTGCAAAGTGTCCGTTTTGTCAATTGAAGCATTCAATTTTTGATTTGTCAAAAGTGATTCCCTATTTTGGCTTGAAGTCAATGTTCTTTCCTGTTTTCTTCATATACTTCTTGATCCTTGCAAGAATCATTGCTACTTGCCACCGATATCAATTTCTTCCAAAGCATCCTCTTCATCTGTGAGATATCTTCTTCATAGGTGACGTGTAAAGAAGCTTGTTGAGCAAATAAGGAACACACAACTTCATCTCGAGTGCATAGTAGTAGTTGGTGGGCTTCAATGAGCATGGATGGGAGCAACATACGAGAAAGATACTTTGAGCCACAATACTTTGAGTTGGAGTAGCAAGATACTTTTAATGGAAGTCTGCCCTTCTTTCTGATGATAGAAAAGCAATACTGTGAGACTTAGAACTTGTTTGACCATTCATCTCGTGCTCATACACCTTCATATGGTTGTAGAGATCATCAAATTCCATGACATCCAAACCAGGTTGTCCTCTGATCATTGTAGCAATCACATGCCATGTAGATGGCAAACTCATAGAAACTTGATTAGCATCTTCAACCATATACGCCTTGTATAACTCCAACATGTTGAGGAGATTTTGAAACCTATCATATGTAGCATCAAGACTCTCTTTCACCAACCGTGAAAGTTTCAAAACTGTTGCTTTAGTAGATTGCATCTTCTTAGAAGCTTCATTCCCTCCAAATCTTGTCTTGAGAGCTGCCGTGAGTCGCTTTGCATCTTTAGCATCATGAAACTTCAAGATGTACATCGTATAGCAGATAAGAGTATGTTAAGAGCCTTCTTGATTCCTTATGGTAGTCGGTAAAACAAACCTTAGGTGCTTTAGGTTGGCAGAATCTCCACAGATCTGGAACTACTTCATTACCATTGACAATTACATTCCATAGTACATGGTCTGTAATGGCAATGTATCACCTCATCTTCATGCACCATAAGTCATATTCTCCCTTCTTGATGATTGGAATCCTGAGTGAGGTGATTGATGGTGGTGGAACAACTTCAGTCGACATCTTTGGGTTACTTGTAGCGTTTAGGGTTTCTTTTTAGTTAGAGTTTCCACACAAGCTCTGATACCACTTGTTGGATCGATGTACTCTAACCAAACTAACTTAAATAGCTTGTTTAAGGTTTAACAACCTCGGATAAATCTTAAGTTATTAACAATGAAACACTGAGTAATCTTTATTAAGTATGCGGAATTTACTTAACAAATCTAAGAAGAATAACTTTTATTATTAACTCTAAATCTGCTTATTATGCAGATACTTCAACAACTCTAAGAATATCGAACTTTACTAAAACTCTAAACAATAACTTGTAATCATAAACTCTAAGACTCGTGAACTCGTACCTCTCATGCCAATCTAGGGGTCCTTTTATAGGCTCAAGGATAACCCTAGTCGGTTTACAATTGTATCCTTGTACGACAAGTAATCTAATATAGAATGTTCTAGAATTACAATACTTTCTATAAACGAAACTAACAGCTTATAAACTTGCGCGATTTTGACTTCATGTGCAGATACTTTGACTTTCTCTTTAGCATGATTTGACTCTTTGACTTTTTTTAGTTCTTTGTCATTCTGCAGTACTTTGTTAATCTTCAGCACTTTAACTGTTCAGCACTTTCATATCCCAACACAAGTTTTTCTTTTTTTTATCTCGAGCTCTTTTTCCCTCAACCGTAACCAAGTATCTTCTAAACCCTGCTTATTCTTACCTTTATCCTCTTTTGACGGCTTCTTGGTCTTTAAGAAATTTTTGGGCAACGATTGCATAAATGAGTCTGATGGAACATCATCATCACGAGAGGAGGAGGATGCTTTCTTCCTTCCTTTGTCACCACCAAACGGTTTGATTCTCTAGTCGCTTCCTCGCCAGAATCATCAACGCCATAGACATCGAAGGATCACGAGCTTTGGTTGAACCAGAGGTAGTGGTAGAACCCTTTGTTTTCTTCCGACTATTTGTTGATAAAGCCGACAACTCAACCTCCTTCCAAAGATGACCTTTTAAAACCTCGTAGCACTCCTCCAAAGTGAAATCATGACCGTACGTCATACGGTATTCTCTAAGAGCTTTTGAAGTGTCGTCGATATCATTCTCACCGCTTCCATGGGTATTCTTGATATTCTCCATGATACCACAATAATTTCCAACCCTATTACGAATCCTGCTCTTCCATTTGGTAGTGACGGAGTCATAGGTTCGGTCTTTGCCAGTTTCTTTCTTAAAGTAGTCGATCACTAACTCCCAAAACTTGAAGCGGTTAAGCGTTTCCTCAGCGTCGACACATAAACCCAAGCTTTACAAAGCACCACCTCTTCCTCCTTTGTCCATGGTTCTCATAGCTTTGTCTTTCGCTTGTTTCCTTCTTGCCTTTGTCCTTGGCCTTTGAAGCACGTCTAGATGGTCGCTTTGGTTTGATGGGGGACATCTCTTCATCAGAAGCGGTTTTCTCATCATCAAAATTATCAACGGGAATGGAACCATGGAACGAACCGTGGTGCGAACCATGACCCGAACCTTGTCCCATCGAAGCATCTTGACTTGGGTAGTTTTGTGTCGGATACTCCGGCATCCAATCTTCCAAATTCATGTCTAGATTAGTGCAATAGGGAATAAGGTTGATACGGTTGAGAAGGATAAATGAAGTCCATGTTTGGATGGTACGAAGACCCACTAGGTTCTTGCCGGTAATCGTGGTAAGAACTTTCGGTGGAACAAAAAGGACGGTTAAGATAAAAGCGTTTTGGTTTTGATTTGGTTGGGGTAGTTGTGATTGATATTCAAAACCTTGTGGACTGAAAGCGAATAGGCCAGTTTTGTTGTGGTGATATGCCGGTTAACTCGAAGTTGTTTTCCGGCGAGAAATTTAGATCCGGGGCATTTTGGGGTAGTCGTGATCATCGTGTTTTTTTATTGTGGGGTATTTTTCTTTGACATTTTGAAGTTGGATAAGAATTAAATTGAATTGAATGTAGATGAAAATGATAAGTTGTGAATTATATTTGAGGTGAAGCGGGTATTTATAGAGTGATAAAATGGGTTTGAATTTTTTTTTTTTTTGAGACCAAACGGTCGTTTTTTAAAAATGGTTTTGGTTTAATACAAACGGTCAAAAAAAAAAAAGGGGATAGAAGCAAGTAAACACATTGGTCTTAAATCCACTCGATATGCCCAAATTTGGTCTGTCGACCGATCTGACAACCCACACCCACATTCGTGTTGCCCGATGTTAACATCGGTTGTCGAAGGAATTTTTTGTTGCCAACCGATGTCGACCCTCTCGAATGCGTCCAGCCTTACAAAAATGACCAAAATATAAATTTTTAATAAACTACTCATTCTTTGTTTTCGACTTCATTTAAGTATTTTGTGAGTTTTTAATATTTTGGTGCGAGTGATTATGGTTTCGGGACAAATTTTCCATTATTTTGTGTGAAGTTTTTTATGTGTAGCAACGTTGTTGTTTAGTTTTTCTTTTTTCCGGTTATGTGTAATTTTACTCCCTGGAGTGTTTGTTTTTCTAAAAAAAAGCTCTTACCACTTACCAGTCAGACAAGATAAGAGGCAAAGGTTGTCTGTTTTTTTCTTTCTAATCAGACGCGGTAAGAGGTTATCCCTCATATCAATAAGATGTGGTGGTAAACTCTTATTGTCTCTTACCAACCTAAATTTTCTTGTATTTTCTTGGTCGGAATGAATTTTCTTGTCATTTATGCTAATGGACGAAAACGTGTAAAAACGGACGAAAACGTGTAAAAACGGACGAAAACATATAAAAACGGACGAAAATGTGTAAAATAGGACGAATACTATAAAAACGGGAGAAAACGTATAAAATCGGACGAAAAGGTATAAAAACGGATAACATTTAAAAACGGACGAAAACGTATGAAAACGTAAGAATGCGTATAAAACGAACGAAAATGTATAAAAACGGACGAAACATAAGAAAACAGGGGAACACGTATAATACAGACGAAAATATACAAAAACGGATGAAAACGTATAAGAATGGACGAAAACGTATAAAAACCGACGAAAAATGATAAAAATGGACGAAAACGTAAGAAAACGTATAAAAACAGATGAAAACGTATTAAAACGGACGAAAACATATAAAAATGGATGAAAACATATTCAAACGGACGAAAACATATAAAAATGGACGAAAACGTATAAAACGGACGAAAACGTTAAAAACGGATAGAAACTTAAGAAAACGGACGAAAATGTATGCAAAAGTATAAAAATGTAAGAAAACGGATAAAAGCGAACAAAAACGGATGAAAAAGATAAAAACGGATGAAAACGTATAAAAACAAACGAAAACGTATAAAAAAGGACGAAAACGTATAAAAATGGATCAAACCTTAAGAAAACCAGATTTTAAGTTATTTAGTAACGACTAGTATAAAGGATTAATGATGCAAGTCTAACAGGTAATGGGTAGGGCTGTAAACGAACCGGACGAACACGAACGAAGCCTTCTTCATGTTCGTTCATTTAACTTTAACCGGAAAAATAAACGAACACGAACGCTTAAACGGACGGATTTTCTTGTTCATGTTCGTTTATTAAAAAAAGAGTTGTTCATGTTCGTTTATTTTCGTTCATTAAGACACTTAACAAACGGTAAACGAACGAACATAAATGAACATAGACAAACAAACGTAAACTTTACTAATTTATGCATGATATATTATAGACAAATAAACAAATAAATGAAAATAAACGAACGTTAACGAACGCATAATCGGACAATTAAAAGACAAATAAACAAACCAATTTTAAAATTATACAATTAAACAAACCAATTTTAAACAAACCAATTTTAAAAAAAAACCAAATTTAAAATTATAGACAAATAAACAAACCAATTTTAACGAACATAGACAAATAAACAAACCAATTTTAAAATTATACAATTAAAAGATATGATATACGAATATAAATAAATAAATGAACATAAACGAACGCATAATCGGACGTTCACGAACATAAATGAACGGACGCGACTTTTGTTCATGTTCGTTCATTTAACTAAACGAACGTAAAATATGGTTCATGTTCGTTCATTTAATAAATAAACGAACATAAACGAAATTTTTACCGAGCAGTTCATGAAATGTTCACTGAACGTTCGGTTCGTTTACAGGCCTAGTAACGGGTACACACAATGGTCGAAATTCGAAAAGTTTATTCTAAAATGAACAAAACAAAAGGCCACATACAATAATAAAAATGGGCAAGTTCGATGTATTTTTTTTATGATTATCCTTTAATATATACTTTTAAAAAATTAAAACCATTTAAACAAATATAAAAAAAATGAACATTATTTCTTCTATATTCAGACATTAAATCACCTTTTAACAGTAAAATATAGTAGTTAAACTCAAAACATTTTAATGTAACAAACACACCCTTATTTTACTTAGCACGTTTGAAAACCTCACATGGGGTGTGAGAAATTGAAAATTTAGTAATTTGAAAAGTTCACAAAATATGATAGTTGTGAAATGGGTGTCAGATTATAACATTTTTGTCATTTTCCTGTTTACCCATGACTTAATTAACACGCCCTATTGACTTGGACCCTATGGATTAAATGGTCACTGATTAATATATCCGTCTACCTTTCAATATTGGATTTCTTTTTCACCTTTATATCACGATTCTAATTATGTATCACTTTGTTATTATGTTTATCTCCTTTGTTATTTGGATAACCTATCAATTTGTATGAAAATTTGGATTGTGTTTAACAAAGTTGATCGCTTGGCATATTACTTGTAAAATTTCGGTGAATGATTTTGATACTTAAGTATGTGCAGATTTGGTTTTAAATATTTAGTGTGGATTAAGTGAGATTATTATGGAAAATGTTTTAAGTTCATTAAAAAAAAGTTGTGTTTTTTTGTTTATAACTTTTCATAAGGAATGGATCCACTAAAAAGAAAAATAAAAATAAGAAGAATGATTTCAGCTTCACATTTCAAATGAAGAAAAAGAATTTCATTGAAGATGCATCTCTTTTTGTAGGTGCATCTGAAATGTGCGGCTGTTGTTATTTCTAATCCTTCTCATTTTACTTTTATTTCTTATTTGATCCTTACTCCTTTTCGCTAGTTAAATTTTTGTGACAATAAATTTAATAAATAGATAAAAATTTGATATTTATGAGTATTATTTTTATTTTTAACTCATTTCATATAATTATTATAAGTAAATTAGTAAATATGCCTTTTATTTCTTTACTAAATTTTTTATTATAGGGTTAAATGCTATAGACCGATAGCAATATTACTATACTTAGAAGTTTTTGCAAGAATTAATTAAAGAAGGGCTTCTTAGTAATAACACTATCCTTGAAAAGTCCAACTAGGACAGTTATGTCTAGATGCATTAGACCGTCCGTAATAGCACTAGTTTGGAAGCGTCTGTATTTGTTTTGGCACTAGTTTGGACGCGTTGGTGTTGTTGTGGAGACCATGGTAGGACGCGTCTTGCATGGTATTTTGCAAGGACTTGATCGTATACTTGACCGAGTCGTGTGATCATATGTTTGTGTGTGGGAGTTTTTCTTAAATGATTTTTGAGAAGTATATTTGTGTTTAAATGGGGTATGTTTTTTGTGGTGACCACGGTCGTCTTATTACACTAAGTTGGTCATGAAGAAAGTTGGTTCTGATGGTCATGTATGCTCACCATTACACTTAGTCTTACAAGATACAAGTATAAAGACTTTGTAGTAATTAGGGTGGAAACGGGCCGAGCCCGAGCTTGCCAATGCTCGAATTCGGCTCGTTTAAATTTTATAAAGCTTGAGCTCGGCTAAGTTCAAGCCTTATTTTTAAGCTCGAGCTCAGCTCGTGCTATGTTATTTAGGCTCGGGCTCAACTCGTATATACGATTTGGCAATAAAAAAAATAAAGCTTGGCACGTGATATATCTATTTTTAGCTCATTAATAAGCTTGTTATAAATTGAGCCCGTTAATACGCTCGCCGATAATACAAATGCATAACGTTTTATATATGTTTAAAACTTAAAAAATATCCTAGTGCCGTTTACGCTCGCAAGCCCAATCGAGCTTTGTATGTAAAGCTCAGGCTTTTGCTCGATTAATGAATGAGCTGCAACTTAGGCTCGAGCTCGGACTAAAGCTCGTTTAGGCTCGGCTCATTCAAGCTTTTTACCGTTTTGATCCCGAGCTTTTCACGAGCGGCTCAGCTCATTTCCATCCCCTAGTCGTAATGGTCTTGAATTTTTTGTATAGAGCCATAAATTATGTTAACATCACATCAAATTACATAATCAAATACATTCTATCTAGTCAAAAAATATTACATTAAAAATTATTAAGTTACATTACATAATAATGAATAGATCAACAAAGCATGACAAACGCAATCATTGTTGAAGCATCTCGGAGACAATGAATGAGATTATTGGTTGCTTGCATTTAAAAGTTGAAAACCCTTCGTTTGAGGAACACAAGAACCAAATCAAACAAAGATATAGGCACTTGCATAAAAAAGTTAAACAAAAATAGTGCATGTGTCCAAAAGATGGGAAAACTTGGCGGGAACACATGACCCCATAAACGACACGACATTTTTGCATCCATGGCCTCATCTTTTAATCTAGCATTTTTGTAGCAAATACAACATCATTGGTGATCTAAAACTATGTCCTCGTAATGAGACCCCTTTAGTTGAAAGATCTACCACATGAAATACCACTCCAGGAAGAGAAATGAAAGGAATGATCGATTCCACGAGGTAGAAACTTTGTATGGATCTTGGGTGATCTTTGACTTAAATGACAATATTGCGAGATTATTAGTCTCATTACCGCCATAGGAAGCGGAGACACTGACGTAAGAACGACATATAATTGCGAGACCATAGAAGAAAAAAAAATAAAAACGAAAGGAAGCTCATAAGCAAATCATTGCTTGTGGTGACTTCATTTTAGGAAATTAACTTAAAATCATAAGAATAAGTATTGGCTTTTTATAGTCCGGTTAAGCAAGGCAATTTGATGGATAATAACTAATTTTTATGTATAATCATATCATGAGTGACTTTAAAGAGGAGTTAGGGTAGGGGAGACTGCACTTATATTGCATCAGGGCCGGCCCTGACTATGGGCAGAGTGGGCGACGGCCCAGGGCATCAAAAAGATAAGGGGCATCAAGTTTTCGGTCTTGTGAATTGGTTTTATGTAAGAAAAAAAGAAAAAAGAAAAAAGAAAACGAGTTCTTAAAAGTATTTACTTATGGCTTCTTTGTGCCTCTAGCTTAGTTAAGCAAAAAGTTAAAAAAGATAAAAAAAAAATATAAAAAGTTGTGCTTCTTCATCGATTGGTGTAGATTTTGTGGGTCTGTTGTCTATTAATTGGCCCATCTCTAATTGGTCTATTTTTAAAAAACACCTCCAATTTTTAACTAAGTTTGCATTTAAAACCTCCTACTTTAAATTATTCTTATATTTCAATTCTCTTTGAACACACATATTATCCCTGATCTATTATATTGATCTATATTATATGTATTATCTATACTACATTAAAAAGAAAAATGATCAATTGGTCAAATGTTGGAAAAGTGAAATAATGGAATTGTGGAAAAGTGAAATTCTTGCATGGTACTTTTACATGGAAACTATTTAATTTGATTTTGCATTGTAACAATTCAAATTGACTTATCAACGCCAACCCATTCTAATATGTAGATATGTTCACGTATCTTTACGAAATTAAATACTTTTATATGTCGTTTGATACATTTTAAGCATTTTTGCTAGAGTTGAATTATCACATGTTACAACCGTTTGTAATTATATTTTGATCTTTTCACGTTATACGAAACACTTACCACAATATTGCATACCGTTAATTTTCTGCCGCTAGAAACCGATGACGCTAGGCACGGATACTCACCTAGTCTGTATACATTGTAAAACTTGCATCATATTAATGTTAACTCTTTATATTACAGTTTTATCTACTTATAGTGTAATATAGAATTTTGATTAATTTTTCAGGTTTATTACAAATAAAATAAGCTATTTAGCTAAAAAATATATACATATTAATATTAACTATAGCATGTTTTCTAGTTTTATTCGTATAATAATTTCAAATCTGACACAAATTTATTCAAATCTTTCTATTTCATATTTTGTGTTATTATAAACTTTTAACGCACTTGTACCAACGTACAAAGTAAATTAAATTAGATAGTTGTCTAAGAAAATTTTAAGTTAATACACGAGCTTTGTTAACAAAGCTCAAAAAGATATTGTGTCGTTTGTTTACAACATTTAGAGGGTGCTTTTTTTATGTTTATATGTGGCTTATGAACTTTTTTTTGGGCTTATATTTCATAAGTTTAAATTTTTTGGTTTATTTTGAGACTTGTGAGCTTATATAAATATATTACGATACGACAAATTTATATAAGCCCATAAATCTCAAAAAAAGCCAAAAACTTGAGGCTTATAAAATATAAGACTAAATCAAATAAGCCCATAAGCCCACATAGCTTAAACGAACCCCCCTTTAGTAAAGGGCATTGTTCTATGATCTCGCCCAGGGCATCCAAAAACTCAAGACTGGCCCTATATTGCATTATAACTTAATCATCCATTGTCTATCCTCCACTAATTCCTTGACTAATAATAACTAATTTCATATCAGAAAAGAATTTGAATTAAACTTGGGAGCGGTAAGACTAGAGTTATATTTCATTAACTTTAGTCATGCCACCCAAGTACCACGTAAACCAACCATCTCGTTTTTCGTATAACCATCTTCGTGCAGATATTGCAACAATAAAATATTACAATTGTTACAGATCAAAATAAGATGCAACATGCGATCGTGGTTGGAATGTTACAGAGTCGGTGTGTTGTCTTTCTAGAACCAGTCTCGCCTATAACCACAACCACTTGATTATATCGTATAACCTATTTCACAAAACAGTCATATTAGCGATTGATGTTGTTATGATAATGAGTTTGACTTTGCAAAATCGCATATTGTTTCACCCCGTTTTCATGCGTTGATCAAATTTTGCATCCCCTTTGAAACCAACTTCCCCATCTTCGCCACTCATCACGAGTCACACCAAACCGCTTCTACAAACTTCTCAACACCAAGGATATTACCGAGCTTTGAACTAGCAAGTTCCCAAAAACAATGACGTGATTTACTCATATTTTGTTTTTCATGAACTTTATGAACAAGGTCGAACCTTTCTAAAATGTTAACCTTATCTAATAGTCATCCTATAAAAGGATTATGGTTTATGTTTGTTGTGTTAACACAATCCTCCGCTAGAAATGGAGGATTTGTATCTCGAAATAAAATAGCTAAAATTCAAATGTCTCTTAAATCACAAATACCATGTGATTTGTGAAATCATTCGTGAATTTTAAATCGAAAAATCACATGTGATTTGTGAAACCACTCGTAATTTGTTATTTTAAAAGTCACCTGTGATATCACAAATCACATGATCACTTGTGATTTGTTATTTTAAAAATCACATGTGATTTTTAAAATAACAGATCGACTATGATCTTAAAAATCATATGTGATTTTTCGAGACAAAAGTTTAATTTCATGATAACATCAAATAGTCTTGATATTCTAAGCGTTAATTTCCCCCTTTATCATCAAATTATGAGCAAAATGCTAGTGAAAACATCCTTATTCCTTATTATTTCATTTCAGGACCTATTTTATGCAAGGAAGCAGTAATTGGACATTTTCTAGCCCAAAGGGTGAGTTGTCTCTCAACTACGGCGTAACCAAGTGATGAAGTTACTACAGAACTATATTTAGAAGATTACCGCAGTAACCATGGAATATAATTACGCCGTAACATGCTACCTGAACTTTATGCAGCTTACTTGAAAGAGATTGGCGTAACCCTCACCAAAGTTGCCAGTAACAACGGATAAACATCAATTTACAAAGGCTACGCACAGAACTATTATCTCGTAAGTTACACTGCAAATGTAAGATAAGCACAATGATTACAAAGACTACGGCGTAACTCCCCGGTTACTGCAACCATGGATAAGTTATCAGATTCAAGAGTTACGTGTAACTACTTAATAAATGTTACCGTGAACTAGTATCGTGAGAGCATATAAATAGTCGAAGATTTCATCAGTTTTAATCATCTCTACTTTCCCAAACCTTCTAGGGTTTGGGGAGATCAAACACAGAAGAAGAAGCATGGCTTAGGAGCATCGAATAACGAAGTTCTCATCTACGATTTCCATTGTATTCGAGTTTAAATTCTTTTTATATTTTTCTAGGACTTATATTATAAATTCATGTTATTAATTAAAGTTTGCATTTGTGTTATTGATCTTCTCTTTATTTCTTTATAGACATTTACTAGTCTTATCATAGATCGCTAGTCTTGGTAATATTATAAGCTTGTTAGTATCTAAAGGGCTGGGAGATATGACCAAATTACCCCAATATGATAGATTGCGAAGTATGGGAGGAATTGGCCATAGTACAACCACTCTTCGTGTGCGAACTGACCAAATGATCACCTATCAAATGGAGGTATTTAAGAGGTTAGGGGAAATCTAAGTTCTTAGCGGTCGGGTTTCCACAGACTAGATCTAGTAGATTTGGCCCTAATAGACTGCTATTAGGTTGCCAAATGATCCCGGGTGACCTGTTCATCTTGGTGAGGAATCTAAGAACCATAGGCCATGACGAATTGACCAAAGGAGTCTGGTGATAATTAACCACTATATTGAACATTTATATCGAGAATCAATTCATATTTGTATTCTTCGTTAAGCTTCGTTTATCTATCTCTTTACCCTAAATTTTCGGTGTCTGTGTTCGGAATAATAGCATATCGATGAATTATACCAATCTTATCACACCTATATATTATCAATATCATTTCTAATCATCTTAGTTCTTTCAAGGTCACAACTCTCTTGGGACGATACTCGGATTTACCTAAGGCTTTACTACATCTGATCGGGTTCTCTGCCCGTTAGTATGTGTTAATCCTAAGTTGTCTAAGTTTTATAAATATTAAAAGCAGGATGAAATAGCGCATCATTTCAACTCAAAAAAAAATGTTCATCGAAAGTATATTTAGAAGTGTCCCTCTATAGGAAGATGATTTAATTCTCGTCGCAAGGATACGATTTATTTAGCATAACGATTAGCGGTTTGTGATATATGTATATTTTTTTAAAATGAAGAAAGTGATTTTTTTTTAATTGCATAAAAAAAATGAATCTTCGTGATTTGTCTATTTAATCTTTAGAGAATTTGTCATGCATGCAAAACTTTTCTCACCTCTTTGGCTCTTTATACCACATGACAAACAATTTAGGGGCAATTACATATATATACTCATTAAAACTTGCATATTTTCATATTTCTCCAAAACATGTATAAACACCATTGTACATTATGTATTAAAAAATTATATAGTTGCAAGTCTAATTCAATAAGACTAAAACCACTAACCAATCACAAGCCTTTCCTTTCATTTCCTATAATTTCTTCTTTACCCATATTATGCAAGACCTTAAACGGCTTGTTTTGCCTACACAAACACACACATACTGCAATCTAAGTATTATCTAAACTTTATGTCATTCTTCAATTTTACTAGAAAAAAGGGCTTAATTTAAAACTAAATCAAACAAATCCAAAAATAAGAAGAAAAAAAAACAAAAAGACAAAAATTGATACAAATAAAAAAAAAAGTAAAGGAAAAACATAAATTTGAACAGTATACAATTAAAAAAATATTATGCTATTAAACTAAGAGAAAAGACATTGAAGGAACCACCATCAAATGGCCTAGAGTTAAGTTTTTTTATTTTCTTATAAAGAAGTCAAGTGTTCAATCTCGCTAAAATGTACATTTGAGGATGGTCAGAGAAGGGTTCCAAAACGATCCAGGATTATACAGGCGAGGTCGCAAACATCTGAATCAAAGAGGCCCATCCTTTCCAAATAACACGAACTGAAAAACCTCGTCCGTTTAACTGTTAAAAAAGAGAGAGAGAGAGAAAAAGTTTACTAGAAAAGTGACAATCAGATTAATACAAAATGACACATAGTTTGTTACTTACACAAGAATGCTATGTCAATTAAAGTTTTACATTTTACTAGAAAAGTGACAATTAAATTAATACAAAATGAGGCATAGTTTGTTATTTACCGAAGGATTGCTATGTCAATTAAAATTTTACAAATTTGCTTTCACAAAATAATGTACTAAAATCAAACTTCCAATAGATAATTTTTTTACAAAGTAGTATTTTCTTTTTAGGTGATTAATAAAAAAAAAATGTAACAGATATTATAATAATGGTTAGTTTTTTTTACAAAGTACAATTTTCTTGTTAATGTTACTTAAGCCGAGTTGAGATCAATATATATCGTATATTCTTCATAGATAAAATGAACTAATCTTAATCATACATTTTTCATCAAAATTAATAAAAAACCATTTTCCACCATTTTTAAAAAAATATAGTATCTTGCAAACTGTAAATTGTTGTTTATAAAAAAATACATCATCGCAACGAGATTTTTTTTTCTTTCAGTAGACGGGCAGTTCGATATACTTTCGAAGAGCCAATTTTTCCGAGTTTTGTTTTGGTGTTAAAATTTGCGTATTGAAAAATCACACCACGTATGATTTGTATGGAATCACGTGTGATTTTAAAAATCACATGGGATTTCATAAAATCACATATGATTATAGCAAATCACATGTGATTTCTCAAGACGTAAATTTTAACACTTACAAAAAATGTCGAAAAAAAAATTTCTCGAAAGGATATATAGAAGTGCCCATCTGTAGATGGATGATTTAATTCTCGTCGTGCTAGTATGATTCTTTTCGCGTAACGATTACGGTTTGCAAGATATTTATTTAATTTTTTTTAAAGTGAAAGTTTTTTTTTTTTGATAAAAAAATGAATGATCAAGATTGGTTAATTAGGTGTTTAAAAAATAATGAACCTACATTGAACTTTTCTCAAGTTAAGCACCTTACTGGAATAAATAAAAATAAAGTATTATAACTAGAATAAAAACATTATGACGCTAAACCCAAATTCACGTAATTATCAATTTGGAAAATAACATTCCAGTGACTTGCCGACCTTGACTAATTAAACCTAAAAAGTCGTAAAAATATTCGCAAGTGTTGATCTTTCCGTCTAATCTAATATCCCATCAAAACTTTGATAGCCTCAAATAATTATTTGCGGGGTGAGTTATTGATACGGTGGCTATGTTTTTATTCATACGGTGGCTATGTTTTTAGTCATACGGTGGCTGTATTTTTTTTTTTTTTTTTTATAATTTTGTTTATATCAAAAGCTATAAACCCGAAAATGCGAACAAGAAATATAAAGTTTAATAAGCCAAACGCTTAAAACCCGAATACCGAATCGTAAACTGACAAAAGCGTATTGACCAAAAAAAGTGGGGTAACAAAAGGAATATTCCCTGAAAATAGGGGCAGAGCTACGGGGATAGCCCTCGTATGAATAGTGTATCCCTTATTTGCTCATTCGCTATTCATAATGTAATATATGACTGTTTATGACATTTCTTTTACAAGAATGACCAAAATATAAATTTTTAATAAACCACTCATTCTTTGTTTTCGACTTTATTTTAGTATTTTGTGAGTTTTCAATATTTTGGTGCGAGTGATTAAGGTTTAGGGAGAGTTTTTTTATTATTTTGTGTGAAGTTTTTTATGCGTAGCAACGCTATTTGTTTAATTTTTCTTTTTTCCATTTAAGTGCAATTTTAGTGACACTTATTTTAGTTAGCACGTTTGGATAAGAGTCATTAAAAGCCACAAAAAGAGTCTCGCTAGGAGTTCAACAGTGTTGCTAATCTTTAGCTAAGAAAGTCACTTAAAATTTTGAAAACCTCACATGGGGTGTGAGAAAATGAGAATTTAGTATTTTGAAAAGTCCGAAAATATGATAGTTGTGAAATGGGTGTCAAATTATAACATTTTTGTCATTTTTCCGTTTACCCTATTGACTTGGATTAAATGGTCACCGATTGATATATCCGTCTACTTTTCAATATTGGCTTTCTTTTTCACCTTTATGTCACGATTCTAATTTTCCCAGGCCTTTGTTTTGATCCATAATATTAAAATCACTTTGTTATTATGTTTATCTCCTTGTTATTTGGATAATCTGTTGATTTGTATGAAAATTTGGATTGGAATTAATGTTTAACAAAGTTGATCGCTTGGCATATTACTCGTAAAAGTTTGGTGAATGATTTTGATATTTAAGTATGTACAGATTTGGTTTTAAATATTAATAGTGGATTAAGTGAAATTATTATGGAAAACGTTTTTGGTTCATTAAAAAAACTGACAATTACTTTAAAAATACCATGGTACTCGACTAATCGTGAGATGTGATGGCGTCAAAAAATTAGTTAAGTTGGGTTTTTTAGTTTAAAACTTTTCGTGAGTTAAATTTTTGTGACAATAAATATAATAATTAGATAAAAATTTGACATTTATGAGTATTATTTTTATTTTTAATTCATTTCATAAAATTATTATAGGTAAATTAGTAAATTTGCCATTTAATTCTTTACCAAATTTTTTATTATAGGGTTAAATGCTATAGACCGATAGCAATATTACCATACTTAGAAGTTTTTGCAAAAATTAATTAAAGAAGGGCTTCTTACTAGTAACATTATCCTTGAAAAGTCCAACTAGGACAGTTATTGTCTTAATGCACCGTCCGTAATGGCACTAGTTTGGATGTGTTGGTGTTGTTATGGAGACCATGGTAGGACCGAGTCGTGTGATATGTTTGTGTGTGGATGTTTTTCTTAAATGATTTTTGTGAGGTACATTTGTGTTTAAGTGGGGTATGTTTTTGTGATGACTGCGGTCCCCTTATTACACTAAGTTGGTCATGAAAAAAGTTGGTGTTGATATGGCAGTGGTGACCGCGGTCATTTGTGCTCACCAATACACTTAGTCTTACAAGATACAAGTATACATACTTGGTCGTAATTAACCCGTAGCCTTTTTATCCTTTGTTGTATTGCCCTATTATTGAACGCGCCTCTTTTTATTTTCTCTTGTGAGATACAGTATTATAAACTGTCTCACTCTCTCTCTCTCTCCTTTTGAGATATATCGTTTCTTCTTTTCTCTGTTCTTTGGAGACTTGCTGTCTCTCCCTTCTTCATCTTCTGGTGGTTGACCGCCTATGACAAGGCTTGGTTAACCTTCCTTGATCTCCGGTTGATGTGGTCTTCGCGAGCACTATTAATCCCTCAAGATGAAGCTTAGGGTTTCGATTGAATTGGGGGTTTTCTATCCGTGAGAGAATTGAATGATTGGAGATTGAAATTGAGTCGATTGGTGACTCAAATGATGTTCTGGGCTTGATACCTTAACGAACAGGTGGATTTGTTCTATGTTGTGAATCATTTAATTTCTGCCCTCTTTGATGACTTTGGTATATGGTTTTTTTCTTTCTTTGTTCTTGAATTGATTCGACTGGATTTTTGCAAAATGATGAAAGGAGCCCTTTTTTTATGCCGGTAACTAATCACTTCTGTGATTTGTACCTTGGTGACGAAAAAAGATGGATTCTTCGATGAATAACACGATAAAATGATTCTGTGATTATTGTGGTTTGACTGTTTTTGCAAAAAAAAAATCGAATCTCAGTCGTTGCTTTGATTCAAGAACAGGGTTTGAAAAACCTTGGTATATGATGATTTGTGGCTCTGATACCAATTGTTGGCCCGTTTTTCTAGATCTATAATCAAAATATACCAAAATACAAGAAACAATTGAATCTGGAAAAGCTTTTCTATGTAGCGAACAAATTTTTTTGCTTTTGTGGATATTTTTCTTTCAAATTCATCATTTTTAGGGTATTTTGCGATATTTTTGGACATTTTTGCCCCTCTTAGTTAATAGAATTTTTTTTTCTCGAAGGTTAAAAATGTCACATAGTACCTTAAAAAGAATGAATTTGAAAGAAAAGTACGTACAAAAGCAAAAAAAATTAGTTCGCTACCCACAAAAGCAAAAGTGGCAAGTATAATATTTTTTTCAATCATTCGCCCAAAAAAATTAAGTGTATCATTTATAATCTTCCTTCTAATCAACAATACATGACTTTTAACGTACACCCTTCATTACTTTTTTAATCAATTAGCATAACTAATCAACCTTAAAATAAATGAAATCATATCTTGTTAGCTTTCACGCGAACCAAGTAATCAAGGAAATCACAAGACGTAAACTTAGGGTTTAGTAAAATTGATTTGTATAAAAATCGATTAGGGTTTCACCACCAAAACCTAAATTGGTTTCTCTACGGTCTTGCACACGCGTATTGATAGCGATTCAATTAGAATGCTAGTTTCTTGATCACAATAACTAACCAATTACTTTGGTTTCGCTCAAAGTCAAACGTAAACCCTTGTGGGTTTGTATTTCGGTCGACAATGGCAAAAGAAGGAGAAGATAAGAGAGAATTTGCTAGCTAGGGTTTCACAAGATTACCAACTAATGCATACAAGGGATTGTATTTATAGTTAAATAACTTATGGCCGGTCGATCACAAGCCCAAAGAGGGGTTCTAGAACCTTTTCCTTAGCTATTTTCTCTTTAGTCCCTCTAGTTAACATTTAACACCCGTTAGCTCACAACCATTAAGTTATAACGATCGTTAGTCTTTTATTGTGAAATAATAATTAAAATATAACTATTATATATTAATTATTATAATTGAATCTCATAAACAGCGCGTGCAATCCTATAGGCTCGAGGTCAAAATCGGACATACATTTATAAATTATGTCCACAAACTAACATGTCCCACTTGGCCATGGTTTAATAAATGTAATGATATTGGTTAGCGTCTATCAACACGCCAATGCCCCGCAACAGCTAGAGTGTGGTTTCATAAAGCACAATTTTAATGATTCATTTATACTATCCTTTCGTTTAAAATACTGTTGTTAAATATGGATATGGATCTTACTCGTTCCATAATTTAACTATTTTGTTTCTCGTTATATTCCAATTGATCAAGATTACCAAATCATCAGGACGTAATCCAGATCGATATTGAGTATTGCCATACAAACATCTTGTCAACCCTATGAGGGGCCCAACAGCATTATACTTCAAAAAAAATTCGAATGAACAAATTCTATCTTGACTACACGAGTAATCTGTGAATTTCACAACACTTCTGAAAATGGCCTTATGATCCTCCAGTTACGGGTAGCGGTAGACTATTTCACAGAAATGGGCTCCACCCACGCCATTATAGTACTTGAGGTACAACAGCCTTTTTAGGCAAACCCTTCTCATAATCAATAAGCATTACATGCAGCTCACTTATTGTCTTCCCCGTGCAATGAATGTTGAAGTTGCGCACAAAACCAGTAATTACTTATGAAGGGAATTTTTGATCAGGCCAACACATGCATCATGAGGAAGATGGTAGTTGAGACGTTCTAGTTGATCCAAATAGCTCTTCATTAGAAGCACATTAGAGTTAACGGATTTGCCTTCCTCCTGCTTGCGGCCATGTAGAGATTGAAGAAGGTCAAATAGTTCTACACCTGCTTACTTTTCAAACATGGACTTCAGTTCACGAAGCATATCATGGGGAGTATGATTTTCAAATTGCTTTTACAAGTCAAAACTCATACTGCCTAGCATAAGGCATTCTACCTCGTTGTGACGATCATACTGAATGTTCCATGCCTCCAACACCTCATTATGTGTGAATTAGCAGGAGGGGCCTCAGCCAAAGACTGTTGCAATACATCAAGTCTCTTAGCAACTCTCAGGACTATCCTAAGTTGTCGAAACCAGTCATTGAAATTGTTGCCAGTTAATTTCTCTCGATCAAACATTTGTTTGAAATCAGAGTTAGTCAAGTGATGGTCGGGGTGAGCCATTCTACGGAAAAAAATTCAAAAGTTAGTACTTTCGATAATATAATCTTTAAAGAAAATTCAATACCCATTGGTTAAATACAAATAAACCATATAATTTTCTTAAAGCTAGGATCCGAATTGACATAGTACCATTACATCAGTTGATCTGCTAGTAATGATTGTACTCAATAAGGTAAGTGTCGAACAATAATTGCCAATCTTGTGCAATTCCTAGATTATGGGACTTACTTATGGAACTAGGAACAATCACATAGTGTCATGTAAACATGTTTCAACCCATCTCATGCCTTGGGTTAAGGTATCTCACCATGTAACTCAATTAAGTTGTCCAATTTAAAAATCAAATTTATTCCATGACCGTCTCACGATAACTGGAGATTTACCTTTGAATTACAATCTAGCTACGTCTCACATAACGTAAATGACGAGTGCAAGTGTTTCTTTAATTTGATGGCATAAACTTAAAGTTTCAAAGGATACGTCTAATTTGATGTGTAATCAAATATGTAAGCATGCATGCATCTTCGTATCATAGGTTTTAATAAAAAAAACTTTTACTCAAATTTGTTCTTTTATTATGGTGTATGTCTTATTTATGTGCAAATCCTGTGAACATAACTCAATGACCTTTACACATTTAAAATTGACGATCCAACGTGATTTTAAGAATACAGTAAAGAAATTTTAATCTTGAAATTATCCTATCAAGAGTCTTGGGTAGCTCCATTTGACGTACAAAGAAGCGGAGAAACGGGTCAGCGCGAAGCATATTAAAAACTCGTCTTCTTTAGGGATGTTAAACAACCCACCTTATACCTCAATTATATTTTGTCTACAATAGGTGAGCCGAAATTGACTAATGATACAAATCACATCAATAGAATAAAAGTTTAAAACTTTATTGTTAAAACACATTATAAATCATTAGATCTTGCAAATCTCGACCCGAGGATGCATTTAACACATTACGGCATGTAAGGCCAACCCCTTGGTGTCACATAAGATTTCACAAGATTAACAATTTATAATAAATCAAATTTCACCATTATTAGGCCGGTTTATTTTTCTTTTTCAAAAACACCCTTTGCTTTACGAGTCAAACAATAATAAAGCAAACAAAAATAACCCGTAATACAATTAACAAATAATAACATGCGTAATTAAAATCAACTAACATGTATATTTTTAACTAAGGCTCCCACTTATTTTCGATCTAGATACATGTAGACCACATACATCGATAAATCGATTTGTTAATAATATTTTACCAGGGTGCAGGATTACTCCCCTTTACCCAAAAAAAATACATCGATAAATCGATTTCGTAAGCCCTTCGTTGAATATATACAATAATATACATAAGTTGATAAAATAATTATACATATGGGGTCTTCCTTAATTTAGAATTAGTTAAACATTAGGTAATTAAGTTTCATACAATATCAATTACTAATAATCCCTAATTAATTAATTAACATATCGTCTAATTAAGCATGTATATAAATTAATAATTAATCCAAACAATATCATATATCAAGATTTATTTATCCATGACAAAACATGCATGTTTTTATCCTGGATCACATATAATCGCATATTAACATTTAATAAAGGTAACAAGATTGTTTTAAACGTCACATAATCAATATTATACGTTATAAACCACATAAAAATTGCATACAACCTAGGGTTTCTACAATTTTTAAAAACCTATTTTTTTAAAAATAGGGTTGATCGACCCTAATTAGGGTTTTGAAAAAAAAAAAAAAAAGAAAACCTAATAAACATGCAATAATTAATCAAGATTCATTTTTTTATGTGTTTAGGCACTATATAACGGCTCGTGATTCCATTGTTGGAATCTATCTAATCTATTATCATATAAAACACATAAACAATCACAAGTAACGCAGCGGAATAAACAATTCATATAGCATAATTAATCAACCTTAAAATAAACAAAACGTACCTTGTTAGCTTCCATGCGAATCAAATAATCAAGGAAATCACAAACCCTAAACTTTGGGTTTAGTAAAATCGATTTGTATAAAAATCGATTAGGGTTTCACCACACCAAACCTAAATTGGTTTTCTTACGGTCTTGCATCGCTGTATTGATAGCGATTCAATTAGAATGCTAGTTTCTAGATCACAATAACTAACCCATTACTTTGGTTTTGCTCAAAGTCAGACGCAAACCCTTGTGGGTTTGTATTTCGGTCAACAATGGCAAAAGAGGGAGAAGAGAAGAGACAATTGGCTAGCTAGGGTTTCACAAGATTACCAACTAATGTGTTACACCCCAAAAATGGCGTAGTGGAAAGACATTTGCAGGGTATGACTTCATGATCAAGAACACAAGGTGTCTAAATAGAGAAATACTAAAACGTAAGACATACGATAGATCATAGTCGCAAAACTCCCACAACCGAAATACTTACAAAATCTAGAATCCAAACATAAGTCTCAAAGCCAAACTACATCATAAGGAAAAGTCAAACTGCAACTCCACGGGATACATCTCGGGAGGGTCTTGTCTTAAGTCTTGCTAAGCCGTGCCAATACTCAACCTTCTAGACAACTTCAATAACACCAAAAATGGATACTCGAAAACAACATAAAGTTGGTGAGCTCGTAGGTTTAAGAGTAGAAACACGAATCTGTGAATATTATAGAGTAGGACAATAGTGAGCATGATATACAAATATAAGCACTAATTGAAACCACAATGCATGCAACAACTGAACCTCACAAATGTCAAGTTTACACGATTTCCAATAATCCCGATAGTACTATCAATGCTTCGGCTCCAAAACGGAGTTAAACAGTTGTACACAAATGAATACACAACATAGATCACACAGAATGCGCATATTGCAATCAAACGCACATAATTGTCCAAAAAATAATAAAGGAATCACAAAGATAAAAAAACGCTTAAAATATCATTTGAGTACCAATTTATCCCAAAGAAAATATTATGAAAAAGGGGCTACGAAAACTCACCTTAGTCAAGCAATGCACAACACAACAAATCAAGAGTAGTATAGCACAACATACTCGGCATGACCTAATAATATAAAGACTTGTCTCAAAAAATATCCCATAAAAGAAATTAGATGCGCAAGAGTTTCCAAAAGCTAACCATTTTCATTCCCAAAATCAATCATTTCCATTTCCAAAAATAACCAATTATATTTCCAAAAACAATCTTGTTTTAGCCCTTATATGAGAGTTTGGTATCATCATTTGTGTAACGAAAGAGGACGTTGACTCAAGAGCACTCACACCAAAAAGGAAACACAACGGAGTTGACGCAAAGAATTTGGCGAGAAATCAAAAAGAGATGATGTATAATAAATGAAAACTACAAAATTGATAAAAGGGTTGGTAGTCGTCGGTATTTTCCCATAATCCCACTTATTTTCATAAAACATACTTTTTTTATATTCTTAAAACATAAGTTCGCCATGACTCATCCGTTTATAGGGCGTTTCCAAGTCGAACAACTTTATTAATTTCCAAGTAAGTTTAGTCAACCAATGTTAAAAATATTATTGTTCGTTAGACATTATTTCCATTGTTTATTCGTTACGACTAGAATACATTAAATCATCATGAGTCTAATCACTACAAGAAAATTGGCCTATAGTGACGAAAACGGTTTTGTTACTAACAGTGTAAAAGGTGGTCACAAAACTGTTTAGTGACGAAACTCAAGTCGTCACCAGTCGTCACTAAAGCTCCATCACAAAATCTTTTACAGACGAAAATTTGCTTAGTCACTAATTTGTGACCAGATTAGTGGTCACTCTTTAATCCGGTTGGTGACGAAAATTTTCGTAATAGTTTGACAAAGGACAAAAATTGTCATCGATATTGACTATTAAGACGCGAAAGTCGCCGCATCACCGAGAGTTAGAGACCAAACACGCAATAATAGTATGAGCATATAACAAAAAAAATGGATATAGTTTTTGTTTTACTGCTTAAACGTTTATGCAAACAAACTAAAATCTAAAAGCTCTTGCAATGCAAATCTTGCATAATAAATTTCATTCACAAAAACTGATGTTACAAAAAGCGTGGTCGAAACTCGACAGAAACCTAACTAAGAAAATACCAAATTTATCAAACACAATTTGTACCCTAATCATTGCAAACATGTCTTTGACACCATCAAAGAACAGTTTCAAGAAAGCTAAAAGCACTTCTGCTTCTTCAAGGCCTTCCTCGTTCCCTCAGATCTACATCTACGATTTCTCGAGAAGGAAGGTTTTCATTAGACCTTGAACCAAGTTGGGGAAAATTCTGTATATCTTTGGTGAAGCAACGAATAGACCTAATGGCATGAAAATTTCTCAATAGAAACAAGCCCGTGATATAAATGAAAATAAAGCAGGTCCTGGTACATGTATGGATATACAACTATGTGGTAATTATCTGAACTGCAGCTATCTGAACTCTTTAACTTGGCGTCACAGATTGCAGCCACTGCTTCACTAACAAATTTACTTGACATACCCTCTTAGTTACAAAGAGCTTAAATAGATCAAATAATCTATACGAATAATCATCATGTTAGCTGGACATGGGCTAAAGCACAAGGACCATAATGAGAAGCTAAGAACTACCAAAGCCATGCTTTCAGCAATGAGGATCAGTATTAGGACCAGTTAGACATTTGTAAAGAGGTCGTGTTTCTATTGGGTAACATTTACATAATAAAAAGTGTTGACTATTCCTTTAAACGTTTTTTTTTTTTTAATTTAAAATTTAACCGCAATGAAATAGGTATGTAGGAGCATCAGGTGTACCTTGACTGCATTCGCTGCGAGAAGAAATCCTCATTATTTTTCTCTTTCATGTCGGTCAATGCAAGCTTCACAGCTTTCTAACAAGATTCGATCAACAGCACTTGCCTTTGCTGAGCCCAGATTAAGCTTGGTGTGTGTTAAAGAAACGCATAAAAATAACATACAAAAGGTACAATATTCACTCTAGTTATTAGCAAAACGATGACTAGAGGTAACAAGATGAGGGAAGGGGGTCCGTAACGGACGATCAAAATGGGTTAGGTTGGGTTGGCCAGTAATTTTATACTCATTTGAACATACTTGGTGTGTCAGATATGATTGCAATTATACATGGGTTGAATTGCCACCTCTAGTCAGATATTACAAGCAAATATATGGAAAGTCAGCAAAGGATATTTTTTGCGGTGACAGTGGATGGCAATCTCAATATGTGAACCTGGTGGCAAATCCTCCCATTCAATAAATGCACAGCCATCTTCATCCGAGATGCGTTTTATGCTTATCCCATAGCATTTCCAGTCGATGCTTTTAAATGCATCTAGCAATGATTGAGAATCGGGCACTAAGAAGTCATTGACGTAGAGTACCTGAAAAGCATGTAGTCATTTTAAAAGTTATAAAATCGAAAATAAATACAAGTCAAAGGAGAATCTTGTCTTTAATTATTTTACATTTGAGAAGATACTGTTAAGATGTACAATAAGATGAACTTTCATTACAAAATTTCTCCGTAGTTAACCTTTATGTGTGTGTTTGTGTGCGGACTGACCCCTGTTTTAGTACCATACACCCTGAAACATGATGGATTCATCAGCTCTGATAATCCACTGATGATAACCACAACTTCTATCGTTGTTTCAGCATTCTTTGTACTTTTGCAAGCCACCCCACTTCCAGTTTTCAAGTGTTCCCTAAAAAAATCAAGAATGAAACAAATCAGAAAGTCAGCCATACACACATCACATAATGTGGTTACTATTGATTACTAGTATGCTTTTGGAATTAAAAGTCGTTATGACTTTTTGATACAGGTGGGATCAAAACAGGACATTTTTGTTACATATCTGTATAGTAACTGATGCATTAACTATGATTACGAAAACCACAGTATTACAATTGTTTTGAACAAAAACGATTTAGAAGGTTGCATGCATTAAGAATAGACTTTAATTTGACCTTTGGGAGATAAACTCAATACTAGCGTTTCAATATCCATGACCCGCTTATTAGAGTTAGTCTGTTTAGAACTTACACCATTGAAAGCAAGAGTGGCATGTACTATCGTTGATTCCCATGCTTGAGAACATAATCCATACGTTCTAATTTAAGACATGCAACGCTTTTCTTCTCGATGGTAAATCAATGCACTCATTCACCACGATAACATTTACAGACATGGTTTGCTCGAAAAGTTCTCCGTTGTCAACAATGAGCGCCTAATTCCAAGACAAAGTAATAACAAATGTGGTAAGTTATGATGAGAGAGATTAGCTATAACTACCACTTTGAGATGTAAAAGGACAAAACGAGGCCAGCTATTAATTAAGTCATAGCAATACGAATGAGTTCAGTATCTACTTAGCATTATAACTGTTCCATCTTTTGAAAAGTTTTTTATGTGCACAACCTGGATTGCTATTGTTGATACAAAAGTTGGGCGTTCCTTGTTTGGGGCTCTCTGCATTCATTACCATTTGTTACTTGAGACCGCGCACAAGAGCGTGAAAACACCGTTAGCTTACCGTGGGATTGTCTCCCACGATTATCCTCCCTGCGAGAGTAAGTAATCTTTAGGGTTAAAGGAGAGTTAGGGTTTGTGAATCATACCTTTAACGAGGGATGTGATTCCCTTTATATACACACGGAATCCTTGTTGGTTCCGTTCCTCAACCTCGCCGCATCCCCGCCAAGTCAGCTGGGGAATGATTATCTCCTTTATTAAGAGATATCCTCTATCTATTCCCGAAATAGATTTGTACGGCCTTCGCACCAAACGCGCATCGCCGAGTCTTCGCGGCCGGGCTTATCGCAAGATGGGCTTTGGTCGGGTTCATGACCCGGATATAGACTATACGCTATCATAAAACCCCCCGCCTAGTATGCACAACGATCAAGTGAGCGCAGACTAATAACCGCATTTCAATGAAAAATGCCTAAGCCGCAGCCAGAAGCAGAAGATGTCCTCCAAAGACATTGTATCTAGACATTGGATTAAAAATTACCGTAAGTCGGGGAAAGTAACCGCAGTAACGCCCCATCAAGCAATCTCGTACCACGCTTAGTGTTAGTTGTCCACCGGTCACTCATCGTGTGGTTGAGAAAAAGTATATAACCCATCGCTTCATTTCCACTTTGTTTCTCACGTTAAAAAAAACGCTCATCCGCCCTGCTAACAAAGCTCAAACTACAACCCAGAAAAACACTGTTCAAAGGTAATCGCTGCTAAGCGCTTTGAAAACAAGACCATGGTCAAACAATTGTCTGATTTCACCACCTCACCGAAAGTTTATCTTCTAGAATTCACTTCGATTACTTTATACCTTCTGACGGCATCCGTTGTTCCGGCGCCGCATCTATTATGATTTCCCGGCGGAAAATATTAGTATACACACCCATTTTTTTGAAATTACCTAATCAACGTGTGCCCCTATCCCCATTTTTAGCGATGTTTTAAATTATTACGAAATGCGACATGTTCCAAGACTGATAGGTGCATGAAAATTGGCCACAATTTTAGCAATACAACTGAACGAAGT
>OU343225.1:39067357-39368557 GCA_910596185.1 Chrysanthemum makinoi | reverse complement strand
GGTCAAAGGAACTTCCTTTTCTTCGAAAGCAAGTTTTATAACACCCTAGGCAAAGGAACCTAATCTGTAGTGTAGTATTGGGTAAGCCACGGAATTGATATCGCTCTCTGGGGAATAGGAATGCTAGTGAGAAGTTACTACGCAAGGTTGGGGTTGAGGAAGATTATTTTTTATCTTTTTATGTTTTTAGGAAATAGAAAGGTAATAATCTCGGGTTTGAATTTGGGGGTTGGTATTTCTACCGATTACTCTACTTATCTAATTATCTAATCTAAGGTGATGTAGTCTATGTCTAATTATTGTGTGCTCGTATGATAGTTTAAAATGTATTCACTTAGGTTTTATTACCCTTAATTATTCTTATATTGATGGTTGAATTGTCACGCCCTTATTCTTAATCGCTTGTGTGTCTAAAGTTGTAGGTATGCGCTTATCCCTAACTCTTTGAACTTACCAAAGGGTCTCGTCTACAAAATCTCTAGGATTTATAAACTCTAACTCTAAGGCACTCTTTGTATGGTTTAGCCTACAACTACTTTAGGTGTCATAGTCTAAGGTTCACAAAGATTAATCAAGCATTAACTACACAATCTAATGACCTATCGCATTACTAGATCATTAACAATTAAGATAAGAGACAACCAATCAATATTCAATAATTAAGTTTCATAATCACTAAGCAAACACACAAGTAAATTAGCCGACATGGAGAACATGCAAGCATACACACAAATAATCAAAGACATAATTGTATTAATGAAGTAAAACACTTATCTTGATGTAAGATAGGGTATGGAACCATAAAATATCGTAAGCCACTTTGGTTCTTTTTAGGTTTTTACTCCAAAAGACTACTCTCAAAACCGAAAAATTCGGATTCTATATATAAGATTACATATGCGACGGGCACCTTATGATTTGTGATGGCCGCTGGTCGCCATTAGGGTTTCGCCTTGGCCACGTAGTTTGGCACGGCGTCACCTTGTGCTTACGCCGCCCCTTCTTTTATGACGCCGCTCAGATCAAATCTAGGCCATCCGAGATTTTACGGCCTACTCTTTTAAAGCTTGACACCGCCACTGAAAATAAAATTTGACTGGCCCCGCCACAAAATGCTTCCGACGGGCGTCGCGTTAAGCAAAGGATACGCCGCCATCTTGTACTTTCAAAGAACTTGAGTGTGTCTCGATTGACTTTGGCCATTTTCAGTTTATTCGTCCAAATATGCCAAACAAATTTGCCTTCAAGAGCCTAAGACCTAAAAAGTGAAAAGGAACGATATTAAGTAATAACGGATACAAAAGTGATCAAATAAGGGCTTAAATGACCCCCCAAAAAGGTACATTTTAAAACCTTATCAAATATCCCTACACTTGGTATTTGCTTGTCCTCAAGCAAATGTGCTTTTAGCCAATTAATTTATAAGTTAGGGGTCATGAAGCATTGGTTTAAAACAGTTCACAACACATATAAGCCCAAGAAAAGTCATAACAAGCACAAAAATTACATACTAGCACCTCACATGGGGTGTTTGGATACTCACATCTCTCTCGGTGTATATGAAATATAACAAGTTGGAAATGGAAGATAAACACTCATTAACCGGTCCTAGTACATAGATTACCATAGGCTTGAGACTAGATCAAACCTCCATCGCTTTGGCGTAAGCACCTAGGAAAGACTATCCAAGAGGTCTTTAAAGGGTTGTAATGTTAGGCTTACGGTAGGGAAACAAAGGGTTTGGTGGGATAGGCTATTTAGTGGTGGCATGTCAAAAATCTTTATGTTACAAGCATACTAAGAATGGCGTTGCTAAGCCAAGACTCGACACTCTAGACTCTAGCTAACTGAAACAAACAAACATAAATTTAAAGGATAGATGTAGGATGGTAGCCAGTATGTTTTTTTTTTCCTCAACACTCTATTTTTTTTTTCTTTTTCTCTTTTTCTATTTTTTTCGATTTTTTTTCATACACTTTTACTCTACCATCCTCTATGGTAACATCAAAATGATAGGGATTTATAGGCACATCCCAACACTTGAGTTTTTATTACTCTAACACTAATTTGACCTGAATTGAAAAGATTAAAACACTTGGGGTATTATTACACGCAAATAAGGGAATTTAACGTTCCCTTCCAATCATTTTATAAACTTTAACTTTTTCCCATGAGTCCCAATCATCCCAAAACTGTGTACAAAGGATATGACTCGACTTAGCAACTCATGCAAGCAACTAGATAACAATAATGCACTAAAAGTGAGTGCATATATGGTAGGCTAAGGCGATTTGGGTGTATATTTGGGGGTGGGGTGTAAACAATGCTCTTCATTGATATTCCGAAAACCGAAACATCACGAGAACCGCGAAAAGGATAGGCTCTGAGGGGTTAATTAGGGTATCGTACTAAAAATGAGTACAACTAGTGTGGGGAATTACTCAACCGATGTGGAAGAAGTAATTATATTACGTATCAAACAAGGGTTATCCTAATGCCTCTTATCATTTAGTTATTCCTAACTACACAAGTGTAGTCTTACTAGCCATCTCGGAATGCATCACAAAACAAGTTCTAGAATCTAATATACTACCGGTTCACACTCTAAGCATTAAAGATGAATGCTTTAATTCCTACTAATCTAAGGCTGATCCTCACATTTTGGGTGGAATTTAGGTGGTAAAGGGTTTTGTGCTAGTCATGCAACTTCCTATCCGTGAGACGCTTTTGTTAAGACTAATGGCCCACTCATATATGTCATGAAAAATTAAAAATTTGGTGCCAAAATTACCCTAACCGACATTTTCTCATGGTTTATTACACAAATACAATTGGACAAAGCAAATAATCAAAGATAAGCATAGTTTCAAAGTTCCGCTTTATTTTCCCTCCCTACACTTAAACTCAACATTGTCCCCAATGTTCCCCGAAAGTATCAAAGTTATGATAATGGAAGGTAATTAAAAACGAAGAAACTAATACCCCGATTAGCTTCGGTAGGATCCGTGTAAAGTGGTGGTTAAATCCTTTCCAAGAAGAATGTATACGTGAAAAGCTCCTTCCAATCTTATGTTTCTTCTTCTTGATAAATAAACCACGCACATTGAAGAAAACAAACGAAACCTTCACGTAAAATCGGCGGTAATAATATATATATAAGACTCTACTAAACTAGGATATAATGCTTGTGGAATGGATGTTTACAGAACTTCTGGAAAATTAAGACCTTGAAAATTCCAAAAATTTATAAGTAGCTCAGAAAACGAGAAAAAAGTAATCTGTTGTTTTACTCCTTCCCGACGCCACAGTTGCAATCCTCGACGTATTGCCGTTATCCCGACAAAAACCGGTCTCGATTTTCTCGAAAAAATTCTGAAAATTTACATCTTTAGAATCCGGAAAAATTTCCCGCAAAACATCCATTATGACTCGATACAAGCATTTGACTAGAACAAACACACATATATATCTTTTAATGAATTGCTATTCTCATGTTTACGCTTTTGAAAACGCGGTGTAATCCTCCCTACACTTATCCTTTATGTAAAATACCTTTATATGCAATTAAGACGAGGTTAAAACAAAATAAAGCATTTTTACAAATTTAAACATGAGAATAAACAATCAATAAAAGATATATGACACTAACAAGCAAACAATTAAGCATGGGTTTCCTCCCACGAAGCGCTTTTCTTTATTTATGAGTCTTGTAGCTAGACTTCAGAATCGCTCCCTCATTTTAATTTCATTACGGTCACCCTTCCTCACATCGCCTCTATGGAGATTCCATGTTGTAGAAGTGCCCTATGATACACTCTAAGAGTTCATCCTCCCCAATTCTGGTTCTATATTCCTGGTCCTAGGTTCAAGCAATCCTTATAGAATCCTAAAATCTTAGCCATAACATAATCTACTCCTTTTTCTTTATCCTCCTCATTCCTATAATAGACCGATAGTTTAAGTTCCTTTTCATCACTAGAGAGTGATGAAAACTTCTCAATCTTAAACGGCATTTGGTAAGCTATGTCATCGGTCTCATCTTTGAATCACACTATTCCTAACGAGGTCATAGGTCATCCGTGCTTTCTATGAAAGGTTTTCCTAGAATAACGGGACAAGCTAGGATCTATGGTCAGCTAATATCATCCACAATTATGAAGTCCGTAGGAAACGTGAAACTACCTACATAAACTGGAAATTCCTTAACTCTACCAAGAAAATTGCACCTATCCTTAGGATTATCTGGGTCTTGCCTAGTTGGAATAGGCTTCTTCACTACCCAATTGTAGTAGGTGCTAGTCATTATGTTGATTGGGGACTTGCGATCAATGTAGGCCTTTGCCACGGAAAGGTGTCCTATGCAACACGGTATGTTAAGATTCCAAGGGTTCCCAAACTTGATTCTAGGGCTTTTCCTAACATACATGTGACGGAGGTCATGCATTGAAGTGAGGGTGGCGAGATAGTTCTTTTTTCCGTAGAAACTTATGAAATAATCAAGATCTACTTCATCTCTGTTTCATTCCTAAGGGTTTACTAACCTCAAGTATATGGTCCTCTTAGTCATTTGTTCCATTGGGTTCTACTAAGGTGATGGTGTTGACTAATTGAAGCGCTTAGCTAACTTACTTGGGTCCTTAATCTCTACAAAGGCTCGGGGTTGAGATAGAATTAACCTTCCTATCACTATTGGTCATGGCTTGTTGTTGGTTAAGCCGTCCGAGAGCTCACTATTTGGGCTTCGATGCGACTAGGTGTTGCAACATCCTCACATGTTTTGTTGGGAAGGGTCGTAGATGGGGCAATGAGAAATCATTGGAAGTGAATTCTTTGGTTTGTCCCCAATAGAAGTCGGGCTTGCCCTTCCATGCTTCTCGGTTTTCATTGAAATTCCTAGGTCCGGTATTGTAGGGAATCTTCCGTTCCATTAATACCAGGATTCGTGAGTCAACGGAAGCATGTTCTGAGATCGTGCGCTGTTATGAGGATCACAAACGCTCAATAAGAAGAAACTTTGTTCACATGACCTGAAGACTTAGGGTTTTCGTAGGAACTCATTAAGAATTTAACTTGATCTTCAAGTTCGATCATCCTACGGTCGAAAGATTGTGAGTCAATGGGAGGCAAGGAGATTGCCTTAACGGTTTTGGGCAACTCACGAGGATCATTCCAACTTTCACACATGTAGAGCAAGGTCCTCTATTATACCCCATGATTCTTCCGCGGTGAGATCACTAAGTTTTCCACCTGCCGCTTGGTCAATGGATCGCTTTGTGGGGAAGTTGACATGATCATAAAATATTTGGACTTGGAGCCAAAGATCAATGCCATGATGAGGGACTTTATGAAGTAAGTCCTTGAATCGAGTCCATGCTTCGCAGAGAGATTCACCTTGACGTTGTTGGAACATCAAGATGTCATTCCTAAGCTTAGTGGTTCTCCCGGGGAAAAATTAAGCAAGGAAACGAGAGGTGAGATCATCCCAACTGAGATGGAGCCACGGAAGTCGCCTCGCCAATTACTAGCTTGGTCCCGTAGAAAATTGGAAGCGCGCCGCGTGGTCTTCCCAGTAGCATCAAGGTCGATGGAATCAAATTTTAAGGTAATCCTTAGATGCCGAGTTGGATCTTCTGAACAATTCCATGGAATGCACATCCGTTTTGCACCAACCGGATGGTGTCGGATCACAGGGCCGTAGTTTGGGCTTAGCGGGAAGCTCAATGGTGTTCCTATAGCCTAGGTGGCTTGGTCTCGAGTATTCACCAAGAGTACGGGCTCTTGGCCGGTCAATTGGTGGTGGGTTGATGAATGGTGGGTGGTTATCACCTTCCATTATGAAAAGATGATGGGTTTACAAAGGTCACGATGAAGGGGGATAGACTACGAGGAAGCTAAAAATGAGAAAAATTTACTTGATAGGAATCAAGCAAAGAAACCTAAACGAGGTGGACTACTACTAGCTATTCTATTCCCGCAATGCGCCAAAACTTGATAACGCTACACGCCGTCGTTGGGTCAAAGGAACTTCCTTTTCTTCGAGCAAGTTTTATAACACCCTAGGCAAAGGAACCTAATCATAGTGTAGTATTAGGGTAAGCCACGGGTATTGATATTGTTCTCTAGGGGAATAGGAATGCTAGTGAGAAGTTACTACGCTAAGGTTGAGGTTGAGGAAGATTATTTTTTTATCTTTTTATGTTTTTTAGGAAATGGAAAGGTACTGAATCTGGGTTTGAATTGGGGGTTGGTATTTCTACCCATTACTCTACTTATCTAATTATCTAATCTAAGGTGTATGTAGTCTATGTCTAATTATTGTGTGCTCGTATGATAGTATAAAAATGTGTTTACTTAGGTTTTATTACACCTTAATTATCTCCTATTGATGGTTGAATTGTCACGTCCTTATTCTTAATCGTTGTGTGTCTAAAGTCGTAGGGTATGCGTTTATCCCTAACTCTTTGAACTTACCAAAGGGTCTCGTCTACAAAATCTCTAGGATTTATAAACTCTAACTCTAAGGCACTCTTTGTATGATTTAGCCAACAACTACTCTAGGTGTCATAGTATAAGGTTCACAAAGATTAATCAAGCATTAATAACACAACGAATGACCTATCGCATTACTAGATCATTAACAATTAAGATAAGAGACAACCAATCAATATTCAATAATTAAGTTTCATAATCACTAAGCAAACACACAAGTAAATTAGCCGGACATGGAGAACATGCAAGCATACACACAAATAATCAAAGACATAATTGTATTAATGAAGTAAAACACTTATCTTGATGTAAGATAGGGTATGGAACCATAAAATATCTGACAAGACGCCTTGGTTCGGTTTAGGTTTTTACTCCAAAAGACTACTCACTAAAACTAAAAAATTCGGATTCTATACATAAGATTACATATATGCGACGGCCACCTTATGATTTGTGACGCGTCGGTCGCCGCATTAGGGTTTCGTCTTGGCCACGTTAGTCTTGCGACGGCGTCACCTTGTGCTTGGCGACGCCGTCCCCTTCTTTTACGACCGCTCTAGATCAAATCTAGGCCGCCTCGAAGGCGACGACCTACTCTTTTAAAGCTTGACACCGTCACTTGAAAATAAGAAATTTGACTTATGTCCTGTCACAAAATGCTCCTCGACGTCGTAGCTTAAGCAAAGGACGCCGGCACCTTGTACTTTCAGCACTGAGTGTCTTTCTTGACTTTGGCCATTTTCTTCGTTTATTCGCGCCTTTTCGTCCAAATAAGTGCCATTACAGCAATTTGCCTTCAAGAGACCTAAAAAGTGAAAAGGAACGATATTAAGTAATAACGGATGCAAAAGTGATCAAATAAGGGCTTAAATGATCCCTCAAAAAGGTACATTTTAAAACCTTATCAGTAGACTCCTTTTCCTCACCTTTCTTCTCAACTTCTGGAGTTATATGAACATCAGCAGCAGGACCAGAAGGTTCAGAGGAATCCACCACTCTTGACTTAAGAATCATTTGACTTAGATAATTCCTCTTTCTCTCTTCCGTCTCCTCTGAAACACTTGTACTTGAGAAGCGGAGGAGTCTCTAGCCTCCACTTAACACAGATGCTAGAACATGAAGTTTATCTAAATCAATATTAACCCTCTCATGTCCCTGTTCCTCCTCATCATCAGACACCACAAACTTCCTTTTGCTGTTTTGCCCAAGTTGTTCTTCTAACTCCTGAACCTTCTTTTTCAACCCCACAATCTGACTACCATGTGAGGATTTGGTATCTGCAAGCTCCTTTCTGAGAACATCAACCTCTTTCACATATCTGTTCAGCAAAGCATTTACAAAGGTAAGTGTAATAGGGTCCTTCGCCCACCCCAAAGATTGCTCATTGGTAATGGGAGCTTCATTGGGCCTTTCAAGAGAAACATGTACATGCTCAAAAATAGGAGAGCTTTCATCAAGTGGCTCTCTAACTGGACTAGGTGCGGGCAGTCTAGTAAACTCAAGTTCAAGCTCATCAGGAGCAACATGAGTAGGTGATGGACTAGGACTAGGTGACAGAGGTAACGGTGTAGGTGGACGTTGGTCGAGAAACATTGATGCTTCAAAGAGTTATGGAAGGTCCTCATAATGGCAATGATGGATTACCATCGCAGCCAACATTGGAGAGGTGGAGCATCACAACATTACCTTCATTAGCATCATTGCCATGTGGCAATATAGCTTCTAGTAAAGGGTGATGTGTCCCAACATAATGAGTTTTCATGGAAGCAAACAATTTAGCACTAAGAGCTCCTATGGGACAAAATACTCTATCTCGGGTTGTTATGTCTAATATTATTTGTAAAAACCTAGGGTACATTAGAAACTTATGCTTTTTCCTTTGAATATTTTCAACCATTTTATCAAAAATAAACTTAGAGAAATTATAAGTTAAACCTTTTGAAAGACATACAATACCACAACCCAATTGGGTAGAGAATTGATCCCATCCTCCTCGACTTTGTTGCTTATGCTTTGAAGTAGTGTATGCACCAAAAACCTCCACATGGGGAAAAACTTGTTCTTGTGCCACATATCTGTATTAGTACTTTGGTATCCAACAACTCTTAACCCAGCAAGCATCTCATCAGTGTTTGTGTGATAAACTCCACCTTCATCATCCAAACGAAGTTGAGTCCTAATCAACTCCTTAGTCACCACATACTCAGTTCCATCAATCATTGCTACAAGTTTTGTATCACTTCGTTTAGTAGCAGATGCCCAAAATTGTGTAACCAACGATTCACATATCATATTTGGAGAATGTGTTAAAGCATAATGAATCTTGGAACGCTTCAAGAAATCCACCATAGGTTCATACAGTTCGTGTCCCTTTGCTTTGCCTAGAAAAGCAACCTTGTTGTGATCTTTCTTAAGTGGAAGAGCCACCATAGAAGAAAGTGTGAGAATAGGTTATGAATCACACAAATGGAGATGTGTTTTAAAATGATTGAAGAGGGAATCAGTTGATTTTGGGCGAAGATTATGCGAAGAAGGTTATTAATAGAAGTTACCCAATTCTGGTCAAAAATATCGGAACAAATTGTTGACCAGATATGACGTGTAAAGTAACTTCAACCAATTTCAAATTAACGCTTTAGCAGAAATGATGGTCAATCTGCTGAAGGAAGTCAATCGCCAGAATCAACTCAAGTGTAAAAGTATCTTCATAAATATCCCGAAGTTTTACTGTGCCATCCAACTCGCATTAATTACCATCAAACCTTGACTTTTCCTATAATATAATCCCAATTCACCATTAACACATATCAATTACCCCCAATTTACTTCAAAAACCCTAATTTCCCAATAACTCCTTAATCAGCAGCAACAAATATGTCTACCAAACCAGAAATCATTGATCTAACTTCCTCCTCCTCCTCACCATCATCCAGTGATGAATCACACCCATTGTTCCAATACCCTCATCAAGATGAACCTCGACCTTCGAAATCCCCCTTTCTCCCTTCATCTGAAGATGATAGTGTAGTGGATCCAAGTGATTCATTTAGTTCATGACTCACGTAGCATCTAGAGCCAATCTTCAATAGATTGGTGAGAGAGGAAGCGAAAAGGACATTAGCAGGTGTAGATAAGCCCCAACCTTCACAGCCTCAACCCCAACCAAGGCCACGTGCCAAAAATCCACCACTCCCAAAGACAAGAGAGGTGGTGATTGCTCTTCATGCTCCAGGAACTGGTGATTCATACCATGGAAGCAGGGGAAAAGGCAAGGGGGTAGAGGTGAAGGGAAAGGGAAAAAGGAAGGTGGAGTAGATGCAACAACTGAAGATTTCTCATATCACATATGCATTCATCGTCGTTTTCATCAATCCATCCATTCCATTTTCATCTTCGGCTTCTTCAGCATACTAGTCATGCATATCCACCAGCTTTTGTAATAGATGTTAGGATCTAGAATATGTTTGGTAGATTTTGTATAGGGATGGTCTTTTATTTCATTTGAAGTTGCTTGTAAGCTATAAATTGCTTCTTGAATGAATGAACAACATTACTTCAGTACTGTATCTTCAGTAGAAATAATGAGATCACTTGTGCTTCTCATCAGTAGAAACAAGCTTTAAGCTTACATGACCATATTCCCAATTAATCAAACTTGGTGAACTTCAACTTAAGATTAGTAACTGCTCATAAAGGCATTCTGCAAAACAGACACACAAAGAGCACACAAACCAAACCAAAACATACAAGACTAAAAGTTTATAAGCCGATTAGTGTTAGCAAACAAAAACATAAACAATAATCTCTAAAATTTACAAGTTTACAACAACCTCCCTCGAGGCATATGCTCCGAGGCCCATGCCTCCCCTCAAACTTTGCGTTAAGGGTTAAGCATCCCAATATGGGACAACTAGGTGTTGAAACCGGGTCCATCAAAAGCTTTAGTCAACAAATCACCACATTATCATCTATGTGAATCTTAAGCACCTTTATCAAATGTTTTTCATATGCATCTCTTATAAAATGGTGCCTGATCTCAATATGCTTAGTTCTACTATGAAAAATTGGATTTTTAACTATGCATATGGTACTTTGATTATCAATAAAATTGTGGTGTTCATGAAGTTAAACCCATAATCCAACAATTGATTTTGTATCCATAGTACCGACTACAATAATTTCGCAGAACATACCGCTTCAGAGATGAGGTAGCAACAATAGTTTGTTTCTTGCATTGCCAAGAAATCAATCTTCTACCCAGAAATTGGCAACCTCTCAGGTTGTGGATCTCCTATCCGATTTGCACCAGATAATCACTATCACTCGTAAGCTTCCAACTTAAAAGGAGACTCTTTTGGGTAAAAGACCCAAATGGATTGGCCTTTAGGTACTTGAATATCTTTTGATCGCACTCAAGTGGGAAGTAAGTGGAGTGACCTGATGCTAGAACAAGCACTCACAAAGAACGTAATGTCGGCCTAGAAGTCGCCAAATACATCAATGAACCAATCATGGATTCATAAGTGAACATTCACAGCAGTTCTGGTTCAAACGTGTTCTTTTGTTTTGAGCTTCATAAGTGTAGTGGCGATTGACATTTTCCATATCAAACTTCTTCAAAATGTCCTCACATATTTATCCTGCGATAAAAATACCATCGGTTTCGCTTAACTTGTAGACCCAAAAAGAAAGTGAGCTCCCCCATAGCACTCATCTGAAACTCTCCCTTCATCAACTCCTCAAACTCCCTGCACCAAGCTTCTTTAGTGGAGACAAAGATAATGTCATCCACATAAACTTGAACAAGAATGATGTCTGTGGAAGTCTTCTTTAGGAATAGTGTTTTGTTAATGGCACCTCTTCTATAACCATGCTTCAGCAGAAATGCAGAAAGCCTAGCATACCATGCTCTTGGTGCCTGATGTAGTCCATAGAGAGATTTTACAACCTTGTATACATGCTTTGGATGATATGGGTCTTCAAAGCCTTTGGGTTGAGTGACATATACTTCTTCTTCAATTTCACCATACAGAAAAGCACCTTTCACGTCCATCTGATATACCATGAATCCCATATAAGATGCATAGGCCAAGAAGATTCTAATGGCCTTAACTCTAGCTACAGGTGCAAAAACTTCATCATAATCAATTCCTTCCTCTTCAACCCCGAGCCACTAATCTTGCTTTGTTTTTAACCACAATACCCCTTGCATCTCTTTTATTCTTCAAAATCCATTTTGTCCCAATTGCAATCTTCCCATCAGGTAGTGGTACCAATATCCAAACCTACTGATTCTTAAATTGTTGCATCTCATCTTGCATTGCTTCAAGCCAACTTGAATCTTCAAGAGCTTCTAAACACTGCTTGGTTCCACTTGAGAAAGAAAAGCAAGCAAAACGCATAATGCTTAAAGTCTGTGTGATTGTCCCTTTGCTGATTTGAGACATAGGAAAGAAAAGCAACTTGACCATACTTCGAACTTGCACCGAACTTCTAGTTCGAACAGTGCTGAGGATCACCAATAACATTAGATTGAGGGTGAGCAATGTTGATCCTTTTGGTAGCAGTGGGGTTGACATCAATTGAGGTGTCAAGATTGTTCACAGCTTGGTTCAAAACACTGTCATGAAGATGAGGTGAAGATTCCGTGATTGGGTAGTGATTAAGATCGAAGGACTTGGAAATCATGTATATGGTTCTTCAAAGTCTGTGGACACACTAATAGAAATGGGAGTAGATGCAGCCAGGTCAGGTGCCAGATGGTGATGTTAGGAGAAACAGAGAACTGTGGGAGAATCATGGTTTCCACCGACGCTTGTGTTGATTGTCTGATTAGTGCCTCAGCATCTCTTACAAACTCCACACCAAGTCTCTCAACTTCTAGATTGGTTGCATGCTCTTGCTTCTTGAGCCTTGCAAGGTCCTCTGCATAGTGTAACTCATCTTCATGCTCATCGAAAGTTACTTTAGAACTATCACCTGCAAAATGGTTAGGGAGGAGGAAGGTACAAGAATGGTTGTTCATCATGCTCACTCACTATCCGAAGTCATCATCCGTGGTACCGCATTGTCAGGGAGACGTTTGTGTACATGCATTGATTAGCAACATATCCGTATACCCCAAGTAATCGCTAAGTAATCTAGGTCAAAGGACCAAACATGACCTTGTCCCTGAACATTAGGCTTATCTTCTAGGTATCTCAGGTTCAGAGTCTCCTCAATCTTTTAGAATTTAAATTATATACCCTATAAGCCTTACTATGAGTTTGAATAACCCACAAATATACCCCTCATCGCTTTCCCATCAAATTTTCCCATTGGATCACTATGTTTAAAATGGTCACTTGACATCCAAAGGTTTAAGGTAATGAATATCGTGAACCTTCCCGTGACAAGTTCATATAAGGTGTCTTGAAATGAGGTCTAGTTATAGATACCATGTTGAGAGCATAACAAGCGTGCTTATCGCTTCAAATTCAAAACATAGTGGGTAGTTTAGAGTCTGCAAGCATGGATCTTGCTGCCTCTATCAAGGTCCTATTCTTTCTTTCAAAGAACCCCATTTTGTTGTGGGGTTCTTGGATTGCTATAGTCCCTTTTTATCCCTTTAGACTTACCGAGTTCTATTAATACAACATTTTTGAACTCTGTCCTATTATCACACCTAATACCTTTAACCTTTTTGTTTAGCTGGTTTTCAACAAGGGTAATGAACTCTTTTAAAATTTGAGATGTTTCATCTTTAGTTCTCAAAAAGAATACCCAACAAAACCTACTATAGTCATCAATGATTACCGCGTAAGTACTTGTGATCAATACTTCATTTGGGTTGGACCAAAAAGATCCATATGCGAACCAAGAGGTTCTCGAGATGGTGCTCACAACTGTAATGGCTTTGTATGAGGCTCTGTGTTGCTTTCCTTTGTAGCAGGCAACACAATTGTGTTCATTGGTAAAGACTTTGGAAGGAAGACCTTCAACCAGACCAAGTTTAGAAAGCTTGTTAATGGTCTTGAAGTTCAAATGAGCCATCCTTCTATGCCATTTTGTAGACTCATCCAGGGATGCTTTAGCCATCAAACATGTTAGGTCACCTTCTGGTTCAACATCATTCAAATTGAATGTGTATAAATTGTGGCTTCGGGAACTCTCGGATAATTGATGTATCTTCTGGAAGTGTGAAGTCTTTAGAGAGCACAAGACATTCATCCTCAGAGAATAGTACTTTGTTCTTGGTGTCACAAATTTGTGATATCGAGAACAAGTTGAAATGTTGCGCCTTTACATAGTACACATTCTCAAAATCCAAATGAGGTGTTCCGATGGTGCCTTTCCCAGTGATTCTACCATCTCCTCCACCAAAAGTCACATTGCCTCCTCTTTCTATGGGTACAAAATCATGCATCTTATCTTTGTTTCTTGACATGCTTCTGGAAAAACCACTATCTACTATGCCTACATATTTACTCTTCAGAGGATGATCCTACAACAACAACAAAAATATATACAAAATATTAGTACACGATGGAGAATCAAGTCATCACTGACTTGAGCCTGCCTTGTGGATCATAAGAGTTAGGCCATGTAGATGCAAAAGGTCCACCATTGTTCTTGGGCCTCCATTGAAAATTAAGTCCCTTTTGAGTCCAAGAACAACCTACTGAGGGCTTCACAGCAGTATCCCAATATCCCCTTCCATCATACATTGAGTCAAAACATCCAGGCCAATAACCATTTTGAAAATATGAACTAGTTGGTTGCACATATGGTCTAGCAAATGATCTTCCAAGCAGATGAAGAATGTTTATCAGCAGAATAGTGTTTGCTGGTTTTATGAGTTGCTTGTGGAACAAAAGATGGTATATCATTAACATTTTTCCACATTGGTCTAGGTTTCTTTTGACTAGCACATGCACCCATTCTTTGCTCATGAAAATTACAATCCTTAATCAAATGAAATTTACTTCCACAGACAAAACATGTCTTCTTTTTAGAAGATTTATTTAAAGTGAAAGATGTCTCATTACATGCAAAAGCATTCAAACCACAAACATTAACAGAGTTGTTCTTAACATAAATAAAAGCATTATTTTGCAAAGAATTAAATGACAAGTCTTCAGAGGAAAATGTCTTGGAAGTTGATTCGTCAAAGAACTCTAACAGCTTGTAGGAGTCTTGGTGTAGGCTTAGGTAAGGTCTTGGGAAGGTCCACTTTTCATTTGAATCACAACCGTAGATGTAGTAGACCCTTGTTAGAGGACTTGTAACCGTCACAACAAGAGACAAAGTCGTAGATGAAGAACCAAGTCCGGCAAGTCTCGACTTTTTTTCCATAAAGATGGTGTGATCCATCAAAGTCAACTGTGATGGAAAGGTCAATGGGCATATGTTCTCCTCTAATAGGTCCAGGTACAACATGTAATCCTCCTTCTTTTACAAAATTAGCTAAGTCTGCTGGTGTAGATTTACGCATATCATCCCTAGCTTCTAAGCCAACATACTTCTTAAAACCTAAACCTATCCCAGAGTTAACAGATTGACTACTATAGATAAAGCTAGCTAAATTTTCACCTGATATTAACCATTCTTTATGTCTAGCTACTTCTTCATCTAGTTTAGTTTTCAGCACTTGGTTTTATGAAATTACATCAGCTTTTTCTTTCTCAGTACGTTTTAAATCAATTTTAGTACATTCCAAATCACTTTCTAACACCCTTATCTTTTCATCATAAGCAATTTGATTCTTTTGAAACCAAATTTTTGTCTTTCTGATTTTAAAGTTTTGTAAGCCTCCCAACTTCGACATAACATTCATTATATTTAGGTTTCAATTCATCATAAGCTTCTTTAAGTTCATTATATCTTTCACTACAACCAAAAACACAATTATGTACGTGAGAGATGCCCATTAAGGCAACTTGATCATGCTGATCCTCCTAGTACATTTTACTAGCAATCCACTCTGCTCAGAATGAGAAGCTCCATCATTATCAGGCTCATGCACCTTCCAGTTGACATGGTCATCCAGAGTGACCAAAGCGTTGGAGATCCAACTTTGGAATTTCCAGCTTCCGTTTGATTCTGCTGATAGGAAGAATACCTAACCTCATCACCAGCCTTCCTATCCTTGCATTCTCTTGAGAAATGACCCATTTGACCACAAGTATAGCACTTGACTTTCCTTCCGTCCAATCTTGCTAGATCTCTTCCACGAAACCAAACTTTCTCCCGACTTACTCAAACTTCTTGATGTTCATTGAGAGCATGGCCAGTTGCCACTTCAAGTCCATCTCTTCCATATCAAGTGGATCCACCTGTTCAAAATCCTCAAAAGCTAGTTGCTGTTGATTTTCATCAACAAAGGAGTGAATTACATCTTCCAATACACTACTGGATTGAAGTTGTGACTTTGATGTAGTGGTGATGTAAGATGATGGTGCAGAGGAAATTGGGCTTGGAGTATAAGTCATCTTATTTGAGGAGGTGCTGACAAAAGCTGAGTGAGTGGGAGTGGATGAACGAAAGGACTTCTGACATCGGGCTCAAGAGTTTTAAGTCTTGTAGAGATCATCAAAAGTGATCATATCCACCCAACCTTTGCTTTGAGTGCAATGCTTACTTGCAACCAAGATGGAGGTATAGATCGTAAGAACTTTGAGTTGTAATCCTCATTGTCTGGCCTGGGCCTCATCTGATTTAATTGACTCAAAATCTTATGGAACCTGTCATATCCCTTGAGGATACCTTCTTCTTCAGAAATTTGGAATTCTTGAAACTGCTATTTCAAAGATTGATTTCCTCATCCTCTTTGACTCATCGTTCCCACCAAACCTAGCCTTGATCGCCATCCATATGTCCTTAGCATCCTCCATGTAGTGAAAGCCACCCATGTGATCATCTGGTATAGCCTGAAGGAGAATAGTTCTAACTTTATTCTCTCTCTGAATACCAAGATCTCTTCGATTTTGGGACCAACAATGGTAATAACACCATCAAGATCTTTGACGCTTCTTCAAACCGCCTTACTTGACAACTTCCCAAAGATTCCAATCAATATTGGAGATCCACCGCATCTTCATAGCCCACAATTCATACTCCTCCTTCTTGAGGTATGGGAACTTTGCATTGCTGTTTGTGAGATTGAGTTGTTGCAAAGATGTGGTGTTGAGATTTTGAGTAACTTCTGTTCCATCGTCTGACCCAGGAATTGTTATGGTTGTGAGGGTGTAAAGAAAATTATGTTCTTAGTATCACAAAGACTCTCCCGAGGCTCTGATACCACTTGTTGAACCTAAAGACCTTGATAGATCTGAAGCCTGGATCGTTAGAATGTTTATGTAATCACAAACACACTAATAGAAAGTCTCTATTACTTGTATTCTAAAGCGGAAATCAAACACAAGTAAGAACACAGATTACTAAGAATACTTTGATCCTCTATGGATCTTTTAATAAAACTAAAACTTGTTTTTCAAACTCGTCCATCATTCATACTAATGTGTTCCTTTTATAGACAAGGAACCCTAAACCGTTTCACAAGAAACGTATATTCTAAAAACAAAAAGAGATATACATTATCACTTCCTAATAAAGCTCATGCATATCCTAACTAACTATAAAATACGCGGAATATCTATATCCGCAGAAACTAACTACACGGTTTTACTACTTCCGAAGAATCTCTTCTTCAGCAGAATCCTTGCACTTCAGCATAATCCGTCAGCAGTATATTCAGCAGAATTCTTGTTTAGTAGAATTCCCAACACATTGCAAGTAAAAGATCTTTGCAAGCATGTAAACTTGATATTAAAGAATTTTCTTAGCTTCCTTCCAGCAGACCCATTGTCAATCCCATCAAAAGCCTCGAAGTCCAGAGCTTCGGACTGAATAATATCCTTCCTTGTCAGCATCAAGTAATCATCACGGCATAGCTTCCTAATTCCTTCATCTTCGAATGCTAGAAACCTAACCCATTCAGTGGGGTTGGGAATGGGGTTTTCGTCTAAAAAGAAAACATATAAAGTTAGGAATCGAGCTTACTGATGACATAGTTACATCATAACCAACATTAAATGTTACGCCGTAATTATATGACACTTATGGTTACGGCGTAACTTATCCCATAGGTTACGCCTTAACCTTCCCACAAACTCAGCACAGCAAATGGTTACAATTAGCAATAGATTTTGCCGTAACCATCAATTTTATCCAAGTGGTAAAAAGAATCATCAATTTTTTTAATCTATTAGTGCTGAGGGACCATGCCTAAACCACTAGGTTTGCGTTTGACTCAAAACCCATTAAACAAAGCCAAAACATCCCAAACAACCCATTATGATATGACACAAATCAAAATAACATCGGGAATTCATCATAATCTTTAATTAATCAAACCAATAGCAATAAAATAATGAAACAAGCAAGATCCCTAAAATATTAAAATATAAGCCCTATTTGAATAATCTATAGAAACGAATCAAAAAGAGTAGTAGTAGATCTTACCAGCCATGGTTTGAGCTAGGGAATGAAGAAATCTTCATGAAACTTTTTTGGGAAAAATTTTACTGTTGCAGTGGGCGGTGAAAAGAGGTGTGTTCTTGGTAAAACCTAGTTTTTCATCCGTATAAGGGTTTTATACCACCCAGGAGTTACGGCGTAACATGAGAAAGAGGTTACGTCTTAACTAGTTTTTTTTTATCAATTATTTTATTTATTAAAATTATATAATAATTTTAGAGGTTATGTCGTAACCTTATTACAGGTTACGTCGTAATTTAATTATTAAAAATTTTATTATTATTAAAAGGTTACGTCGTAACTCTTAATAGAGATTACGCTGTAACTAATAGCTTCGAAGGGTGAATGTGGAAAATTGCAATACGAAAGATTGAGATACGTACCTTGGAAGTACTCACATCTTTTACTTAGGTAAATATGATAGATCATACCTTAGATCTTTCATTAACTGCTCCCCGGCAGTGGCGCCAAAAAGCTTATGTGCTATTTCATCCTGCTTTTAATATTTATAAAACTTATACAACTTAGGATAAACACATACTAACGGGCAGAGAACCCGATCAGATGAAGTAAAGCCTTAGGTAAATCCGAGTATCGTCCCAAGAGAGCTGTGACCTTGAAAGAACTAGGATGATTAGAAATGATATGATTTAGATAATTCATAGATATCATATAGTTATTCCAAGCACACAGATGCAAGAGTTTAGGATAAAGAGATAGAAAAGCAAATCTTAATAAAGAATGTAAATATGAATTAATTCTCGATATGAAGGTTCAATATAGTGGTTAATTGTCGCCAGACTCCTTTGGTCAATTCGTCATGGCCTATGGTTCTTAGATTCCTCACCAAGATGAACAGGTCACCCGGGATCATTCGGCAACCTAATACAGTCATTAAGGGCCAAATCTACTAGATCTAGTCTATGAAAACCCGGCCGTTAGGAATTTAGATATCCCCTAACCTCTTAAATACCTCCACTTGATAGGTGAACATTTGGTCATCAAGACACGAAGAGTGGTTGTACTATGGCCAATTCCTCCCATACTTCGCAATCTATTAGACTGAGGTCAGTTGCTCATATATCCCAGCCCTTTAGATACTAACAAGCTTATAATATTAGCAAAACTAGCGATCTACGACAAGACTAGTAAATGTCTATAAAGAAATAAAGAGAACATCAATAACATAAATGCAAACTTAAATTAATAACATGAATTCATAGTATCAACCCTAGAAAATTATGAAAGGAATTCAAACTCGAATACAATGAAAATCATAGACGAGGACTTCGTTATTCTTGCTCCTTCACCAATGATTCTTCTTTTGTTTTTGATCTCCCCAAACCCTAGAAGGGTTAGGAAAAGAGAGATGATCTTTTAATGATGAAAACTTCAACTATTTATAGGCTCAGATTCCAGTCACGGCGTAACATTTATTAATTAGTTACCCTGTAACTCTTCGAAATCTTGTTCTTATCCATGGTTACGGCGTAGCCTTAGCTGAGAGCTACACCGTAGTCATTATAAATTGAATGCTTATCTTCTGTTACGGCGTAACCTGAGCTGAGGGTTATGTCGCATCCTTTGTAAAATTGATTCTTATCCGTTATTATGGCGTAACCTGAGCTGAGGGTTACGCCGTATCCTCTGAAGAATTGGTTGCATCATGTTCAGTACACTTGTTACGGCATAACTGCACTCCATTGTTACACCGTATTCTTCCATGATCATTATTACGGCATAACTTCATCACTCGGTTACGCCGTAGTTGAGAGAAAAATCATCCTTTGGGTTTGGAAATGTCCATTTAGTGCTTCCTTACATGAAATAGATCCTGAAATGCAATAATAAGGAATAAGGATGCTTTCATTAGCATTTTACTTATAATGTGATGATGAAAGGAGAAATTAACGCTTAGAATATCAAGACAATTTGATGTTATCAGTGTTACAATAGAGCATTCTGTAACCCTAACGATTGAGTTAGGGTTTGGTTTGTTTCTGTAAGCTGCTGCTGGTTTTTGTGTCGTGTTATTTGATTGTTTTTGGGGGTTTAGAGAGATGGAGAAAGGATTCTTTAACAAGGATTCGTCATTGAAAGTTGCTAAAACAGCTATTAACTTGGCCGATCAAGGTGGTACGAATCGACATGACCCTCGATGGGAACGTGGCTAAACCTAATGTATGAATCAATCGGCGGCTAGGCTCAAAAGTCTTAGAGGAGTGTATGGTATTGATTCGGCTGCTGGTACTCGTGATGGTCCTTTGACATCTGACCGGGTAAGCGTGAATGCTTCTACTTCTGGTCCTAACGTGAATGGTAGTGAAAATAATGAAGTGAGGTCATTTGCTAGTGTTTTAAACCCGGAACGTGTCTCTCGGAAAGTTAATTTGCGTTTGGGAATGAGACGCCGATCGATAATCATGACAGGTGCTTCCGGCGCTATGGAGGGTGTATTCAACCGGTATGACAATACACTTGTTGGCTTTTTTGTTGGTAAGAATGTTGCTTTTCATTTGGTTAAGAACTACGTCTCCAACACGTGGGGTAAGTTTGGTTTTCAGAAACTAATGAAGAATGATGATGGTGTTTTTCCTAAATTTGATTCTAAAGAGGGTGTTGAGAATGTTCTTCAACGGGGCCCTTGGATTATTCACAATTCTCCTCTTATTCTCACTAAATGGACTCCTGATGTCCTATTGTTCAAAAGTGAGGTAACTCGAGTTCCCTTTGGATTAAATTATAATGTTCCTTTTACTTGCATATTCAGAAGATGGGTTGAGCTTAATTGCTACTCAAGTGGGTAAACCGAATATGTTAGATGCTTTTACAAGTTCCATGTGTGTTGATTCATGGGGTCGTATTAGTTTTGCATGTGCTCTTGTGGAATTATCATCGATTGAGCTTAAACATGTGGTGACTATGGCGATCCCTAACAAGGATGATAGTGGTTTTACTACGGCAAGTATAAAGGTGGAATATGAATGGAAGCCGCCACACCACGGAATGTGTTTGGGCATGATACGCTTGTTGTCCTAAGAGTATTAAGGAGAATTATGATTTCCTCCCACCGCTAATGTGGATGAACCGATGAGGGTTTTAAGGTGGTGCGAATCGGAAAGCCAAACCTAAAGTACGAAGATGACTGGTGGTATTAATATGTAGGGTCCTCGATTTGCACCTAGGAAGCAGGTATATGTTGCAAAGACGAAGACACCGGCAACTGCTAGTGGTATTGCTAATGATACACCAATTACTACGTCAAACTCTTTTGGGACTCTTGAGGTGGAAGATGACTCGGGCATCCCATGTATTGTTATTGATTCTTCTACTGAAACGGTAAAGACTGGAAAGTCTCCTGTAATACTAAGGAAGTGTATTGATGGCTCAGGGGAGGACTTGTGGAGGCGTCTAAGTCTCCGGAGAATGGGACTTCTTCTGCTTCCAAGCTTGTGAGTGATTCAATGGGATCAATGGATGTTGGTTCTACTCCCATAGTTGAGAAAATTGGTAAGCTTGAACAACTAATTATTGATGGGAAAGCTACTCTTGTGGATGATGATGGTCAACCTATTCGGGCTACCTCTTCTCCTAAGAGAGCCAACCCTTTTTCAAAAGTGGGAGAGATTGTGGTGTTTGATTCTGAAGATGAGGTTGTTGCTAACCCATTTGATGAGTCTGTTAATATTTTTGGTGGTGGACACGAGTTTGAAGATGAGTATGATGAATATGACTTCAGCGACTATGCAAACAAATCGTGATCTTCCGGGGAACTTGGATACCTTTAATGCCATGTATGGCACAACGTTTCAAGGTCCTAGGAAGTAATTTTATTTTGTTATGTCATATGGTAGCATTTGAGTAGTGGTTTATTTTCTTGTTTAGAGAATTGGAAGTGTCTTGTTATGTAAGCTTTATGCCTATGTAACGGGCTGAGATATGGGACTTCACTCATATCCATTGTACTTAAACGTTTATGTGGTTAATATATTTAACAGGGTGCAGGATTACTCCCCTTTACCCAAAAAAAAAAACACCCCCAATTTCGTGATACGCAGCGGAATTCAAAATGGGTGTTACTTCATGGCACAACAGTCATAACAATAGAAAACGAACTCTAATGGAGTCGTTTTATAAGATTTATCATTCGAAATATCAGAGTTTACAAAAATGAGATCCCAAATGATTCCAAGTTTACAAAATACATTAAATTGGTTTTCGAATGATAATAAAATTTATAGCCTTCTTGAGTATCCGTGTTCTCCTCGTACCAGTACAATATGGACCTGAAATACATGCTTAAAACTGTCAACGCAAAGGTTGAGTGAAATTAATAGAGTTTAGAAAATCAGTTGAACACATAAGGTTTGTGTGGGTTACGTTGTTATACACCCATAATGTTGAAAACAAAATAGATATTATTGCACTAAGCTCATGATACCGAAAACATTAACAGCTTGTCAATAGAAATTGATATAATAGTAACAGTTGCTCTAATAGGTAATTTGCCAATAAACCTATAGATTCTTCAATATAGTGCGTTTTTTGCCTACCCGTCAACACAAACGGATTCGTCAATCCCAATAGGCCTATCCACAATATTCGTGTTCACTCGCAAGTGATTAATGGTTCATGATAGTAGGGACTTAAGATTGACAATAGTGGTACTTAGTGCAAATAATACATTCAGATAAGCAAACAGTTTGAAAGCAATGTGTTCGATTTAAAATAAAGCATGTATCTCCCCCAAGAGTTTGTAAAACAATTAAGTAATAAAAGTGGTGCTATGAACTCACCTCTCGTAAATGATATCAAATGTATAATGAGAATGATGGATATGCAGTGAGAACTTCTACAGCAACCTAAAATGGAATGTTGCGACTTAGGTTTGGAATAATGCATAGGAAAACATAAACCATCCTATATATGTCTCTATGTTGATCATGATGTAGTACATGGTGTTTGTGTATGTCGTTTATAGAAGTGGTCTAGTTGTGAAAACGTATTTAGTTTATAGATATCGACTCTTGTTGGGCCATCATAATTCAGAGGTCATGCAAGAACGCTCGGGAGCTAGGACACTTTAAATCGTAAATCCAGAACTCGTCGATACGTTTTACTCAAATGAAACCCCTCACATAAAGCTCCCTACTATTGTAGCACTTAGTAGATACAACATATGTTTTGAGTGAATAATTTTATATAAATAAGTTTATCATGTTTTTACAAGTTCTCGTCGTTTCATAAATATGATTACCTTAGTTAACGGTCTTGGGTAAATAAGCCTTGAGGCTTTAGCCATGGCCTTGCCGTGACTTTGGTCTTGACTACCATGGTCTTGAGACTCAGCTTTGACCTTAGTCGTAGCCGTGGTCTTGGCTTATGGCCGTTAGGCCTCTTGGTTTGCTTTTAGTTGCGACAAAACTATAGTTTGTGAGACTAAATATAGGGCGTTTCGTTTTGAAAGATAATGGCCTTAAGCGTTTTCAAGGTCCGAGCTTTTAAATATCAAAGGAAAAGCGTTGTTCCACAACTTTCGTTTTAACTTTTTGATGATTCGACCGGTACCACTTTTAAATGGCGAACCAAAACAGTTTCAATATGGCAGTTTTGGCGTTTAGGTTTCGCTAACTTCTTTTACCTATAACTTTTGACTCGTTTGTCCATTTCAGGTGGTTCAAGTTGCTATGTTTACCTTTTTATCTTGTCTACCATAGTATGTAAGTTAGAAAATCCATAGGTTACTGATTTTAATGGTCTCAAATGTGTAGAATATGACTAGTTTACTAGTTTGTTACTTTTATGACAATATGTAAATTAAAACATGGGGTTGAGTATATGTACATCATGAATCAACATAGTAACTATATATATAGCATGAAATAGTTAAGATTATGAATAATAAACATGAGATGATGGTGGTGATAAGTTGCTTACAACTTTTGGCTTTCAATAAGAAAGGAGTAACTAAGTAAGGATAGGACTTTGATTGATCGCTTAAGACTTTGGATTGAGCTAGCTTTCCACACCTTGGCACCCTTTCAAACTTGAAGAGTTGGTGATGAAGTACTAAGTGACTTAAGTGGAATTAAACTCAAGAAGATCACTTAAACTTGCTAGAGATTTGTTGTAATAGCTTGATATTTGGAACTTCCTTGCATAAACTTGGAGTTTATAAATCAAGTGATGCAAGATGTGTATGATTTGTGATATGAACGACTAAGAACAGAATATGAGGGTTCTTAGGATGCATTTTACTTGCTATTTATAGGAGGGTAAGTTTGGTTAACCATATATTGGGTTAATTATTAACCATGGTTAAGTTAGGACACTTGTAATGATCTAAATGAACCATGGTTAGGATGATGCCACCAAAATGATGACTCCCCCCCAAGTCGGCCAAATAGAGATAATATGACTTAGGTTGATAGTTTTTATCTTATCTTGAGTTTAGAGCATGATTTGGTTCCTTTAAATGCCAACCGTAAGTCGTTAAGCCACAAAACGTAAAACCGGGTATCGTAAAAATATGAAACTTATAGGAATGATTAAAATCATCATTATACTCCATATAAAAATATAAAATCGGTGATAAGTCTCATTGGGTGCAAAAACGCTGCTTAAAGCTGGAAATACGGTCAAAACGCATAATTCAGTTTATCGAAAAGAACGAAATTTCGTGGAAACGACCGTGAATTTATTTAGATTAGACTAAAATTAGTCTAAAAGTGATATGAGATGTCAAAATGTGGTTTTCATCATACGCGGGATAACTTTACAGTTATACGTGAAGTCTAAAAGTTACGCGATTTAATCAAAAATGTAGAACGCATAAGGTTAATTCTTTATGGTCAAAGGAGGAGGGAAATATGTTTGACTTTTCCAAAAAATGTAAAAGTGTAAAAAACATATTAGAAACACAGTGCAGGAATCGTTAAGTCCTGGATGTAAGTAGAATTGTTTAAAACGTAAGTTTAGTTTTGTAATCGCTACCGGGCTTATTTGGTAAATATAAAATAAATCTTAAAATTCTCAAATTAATCATGAGTGATCTAAAAATTTATCTGATGCGAGTAAAATTGTCAGAGACGGTAAGCTTGCTAGATGTTTAAATGTCGACCGCCTAAAACGAAACTTTAAAACGATGTTTTCTTAATAACTTTTGCGAAAATGATCTAACGATTGTCAAACTCTCAGGTCATTACTAAAATAATTTATCTTACGAGAATGTGAAATAAAAATTTTACGGGATGAATAGTGCAAGTGAATAGTAAAATTGAATAGTAAAAGTGAATAGTAAATTCTCGAAAATGAAAAGTAACCTAAAAATGCGGGTGGTTACAGTCTCACCACCTTAATGGGAATTCCATCCCGAAATTCAGTGTGTGTTATTAATGTTGAAGTGTCTAGGAAGATATGTTTATATGCGCCGAATCCTAATCTTTGCGTTATCAAGTTTCTGGTCATAGAATGTATTATGTACCATGTGGCTTAAGTTGATAATCTAAAGGGTTTTGTTAAAATCTTATAGAGTCCAATATACCTAAAGTTTGGCTTTTTTCGATTCTCAAAATGAATCATATCTTATTGTATCGAGGCTATCAATAAAACCTTAATTTCTAACATGGAGTTTTTGGTGATAGTGTACGGCATGGAGCCTAATATGTAGTTGTATGGTTTCCTTAGTTGTTTCGTGGGTGATCTCTGATACCTTAGTTCAGCAAATGGTTAACTAAACACTTTCATCGATATAGTGCCTCAAATGGAATAGTTTTTGTTGTTGTTTGGGTAACTGTTGTTAATCAAAGGTGTAAGATATTGTTGATGTGAAATGGTTTGTAATGATGTTGTAGGAAAGTCTTGCTAGAGGCAAGTGGTTATCCAAACCATTTCCAAAGTTGATCATGTCTTATGTGGTTTCGGGATGAAGGCTATATCGTATAGTGTTTATGTCTACTAGTGTTTCAAAGAAACGTGATAATGTGAAGTTTTACACACTGAATTTCAATGGGGTTTAGATAATGATGTGATATGTTGACGACTAGAAGAGTATAGCGCACGCTTACCACTATTCTTATGTGGAGATGTCATGTTTTCTTTAAAATCAAAAGTAAATTTTTTAAGGATTATGGCGGAATGATATCCTTGAAATCTAATCAGGCTAGTACTTCTAAGAAATGACGAGAAGATTTGATGACTATCCCAAGATAGTAGTTCGGATTATCTCATGTATGAAAATTTCAAGAATGAAATTAGGTAGTATAATTAAATATTAAGATCTCGCTTAGTGGCAAAACACTATCGCGTATCTAGATCTTTTTAATGAATTCTGGTGGTTTATAAGTAGGAAATCAACCTGAATATAACACTTGTATAACTATTCTCAGTATTTGAAAAATTTAAGTCGAACATAGTTGGTCAGACTATGTTCCACTATCCCTAGGCTAAATATAGGTGACTAGACTATATTTAGCCGTGGTTCGAAATTTTTTTCAAATACCTAAATTAGGTACACTTGTGATATATTCATAGCTTTTGAGAAATTGTCCACTAAGTAAAGGCGATATCAAACCATCCAGTTGCAAGTCCTGGCCATAAAAGACTTGTAACCTATGTTTTCACATTCCATTGCATAGAAGATAGTATGGGTAGACATGTGTGAAAAGGAAATTTTAAGTAATTCTAAAATAGTCCATACTTGGCTAGAATCACAGACCTTTAACAATGAAGGTTTCAGAAGAGAATTTTGATGAATGTAGAGAAAGTTGCTGAACTTCAGCTTTTGTAGATGATGAGTCAGTTTATCTTTTAGAAATCCCATTTCTTGTATTTCCATTAGGAAAATTGATAGATTGTGATGGGCTTCATGTAAAAGAATATCATATAAGGTTTATAAGATAATTTTGTAGAGACTATTGTATAACTTACAATATCTGATGAGTAGTTGAGACCATTGTGCAACTCACAATGTCTGAGAAATAGTTGAGACCATTGTGTAACTCACAATGTAAAGGAAATAATAGAGACCATTGTGCAACTCACAATGTCTAAGAAATGATGGAAAGATCATTAACCCACAATATCTTGAGAAATGATAAAGAGACCATTGTGTAACCCACAATGTCTTGAGAAATAAATGAGACCACTGTAGGATTTATAGTGTCTGAGAATGTAATAGAGACCACTGTAGGATTTACAGTGTCTAAGAATGTAATAGAGACCACTGTATCTCATAGTGTCTTGAAAAATGAATGAGACCATTGTATCTCACAATGTCTGGGAAGTAGGAAAGACCATTGTAGTCAGTTACAATGTCTTGGATAAAGTTTCGTAATCCTAAAATGCATGAGTAGATGCATGATTGGGAGATTGGGAAAATATGATTGTGCCGTAATGCCTTAGAATAGGCATACGCAGATATGTTTAGTCTATCGTTTAGCTAAAATGATTGAAAATATGTCAAGTGTATATGTCAATATACTAGTATGTTTTTGTAGCTTAAAATTTTTAAAAGTCACATAATCGTCTGGAGGATGGAAGGCACGGAGAACGGAAGGCTATAAAATGTTTTTGTTTGAAAAAGTAGTTATAGTTTGGGTCTCGATTAGACCCGTTTCTCTATAATTGTGGCTCTGATACCAATCTGTAACACCCCCAATTTCGTGATACGCAGCGGAATTCAAACTGGGTGTTACTTCATGGCACAACAGTAATAACAATAGAAAACGAACTCTAATGGAGTCGTTTTAAAAGATTTATCATTTGATTCATATAAATATCATAGTTTACAAAAATGAGGTCCCAAATGATTCCAAGTTTACAAAATACATTAAATTGGTTTTCAAATGATAATAAAATTTATAGCCTTCTTGAGTATCGGTGCTCCTCCGTGCCAGCCTCGTACAATATGGACCTGAAATACATGCTTAAAACTGTCAACACAAAGGTTGAGTGAAATTCATAGAGTTTAGAAAATCAGTTGAACACATAAGGTTTGTGTAGGTTACGTTGTTATACACCCATAATGTTGAAAACAAAACAGATATTATTGCACTAACCTCATGATACCGAAAACGTTAATAGCTTGTCAATAGAAATTGATATAATAGTAACAGTTGCCCTAATAGGTAATTTGCCAATAAACCTATAGATCTTCAAATATAGTGCATTTGTTTGCCTACCCGGTCAACACAAACGGGAATCGTCAATCCCAATAGGCTTATCCACAATATTCGCGTTCACTCGCAAGTGATTCATGGTTCATGATAGTAGGGACTTAAGATTGGCAATAGTGGTACTTAGTGCAAATAATACATTCAGATAAGCATACAGTTTGAAAGCAATCTGTTCGATTTAAAATAAAGCATGTATCTCCCCCAAGAGTTTGTAAAACAATTAAGTAATAAAAGTGAGGCTATGAACTCACCTCAGAGTAAATGATATCAAATGTATAATGAGAATGATGGATATGCCGTGAGAACTTCTACAGCAACCTAAAATGGAATGTTGCGACTTAGGTTTGGAATAATGTTTAGGAAAACATAAACCATCCTATATATGTCTCTATGTTGATCATGATGTAGTACATGGTGTTTGTGTATGTCATTTATAGAAATGGTCTAGTTGTGAAAACGTATTTAGTTTATAGATATCGGCCATTACTGCTTGTTCGGGCCATCATAATTCGTGAGGTCATGCAAAAGAACGCGTTCAAGGAGCTAGGACACTTTAAATCGTAAATCCAAAGAACTCGTCGATACATTTTACTCAAATAAAACCCCTCACATGAAGCTCCCTACTATTGTAGCACTTAGTAGATACAACATACGTTTTGAGTGAATATTGTTATATAAATAAGTTTATCATGTTTTGACAAGTTTTCGTCGTTTCATAAATATGATTACCTTAGTTAATGGTCTTGGGTAAATAAGCCTTGAGGCTTTAGCCATGGCCTTGCCGTGACTTTGGTCTTGACTACCATGGTCTTGAGACTCAGCTTTGGCCTTAGCCGTAGCCGTGGTCTTGGCTTATGGCCGTTAGGCTTCTTGGTTTGCTTTTAGTTGCGACAAAAGTATAGTTTGTGAGACTAAATATAGGGCCGTTTCTGTTTTTGAAAGATAATGGCCTGTTTAAGCGTTTTCAAGGTCCGAGCTTCTATGATTTTGAAGGAAAACGTTGTTCCGGACAACTTTCATGTTTTAACTTTTTGATAATTCGGACCAGAAGTACCACTTTTAAAATGGCAGAACCAAAACAGTTTCAATATGGCAGTTTTGGTGTTTAGGTTTTGCTAACTTCTTTTGCTTATAACTTTTGACTCGTTTTTCCATTTTGGGTGATTCAAGTTGCTATGTTTACCTTTTTATCTTGTCTACCATAGTATGTAAGTTAGAAAATCCATAGGTTACTGATTTTAATGGTCTCAAATGTGTAGAATATGACTAGTTTACTAGTTTGTTACTTTTATGACAATATGTAAATTAAAACATGGGGTTGAGTATATGTACATCATGAATCAACATAAAAAAAAGTAAAAAAGTAACTCCCAATGCCGTATTCCACGGGTTATGGGTACCCAATACCGTTTCCGGTGTTTGGGGGAGGTTAAGATGTAGACAACCTTACCCCTACCTAAGGTAGAGAGGCTGCTTCCAGTTCTACCAAAGGTAGAAAGGGCCTCCGGCCTTTTGTAGGGAGTGAGGATCGAACCCCTGACCTCTCAGTTTAGAGCCAAAGGGTTTTCCAACTGATCCAACCCTACTTGCATCATGAATCAACATAGAAACTATATATATAGCATGAAATAGTTAAGATTATGAATAATAAAGATGAGATGATGGTGGTGATAAGTTGCTTACAACTTTTTGCTTTCAATAAGAAATGAGTAACTTAGTAAGGATTTGACTTTGATTGATCGCTTAAGACTTTGGATTGAGCTAGCTTTCCACACCTTGGCACCCTTGCAAACTTGAAGAGTTGGTGATGAAGTACTAAGTGACTTGAGTGGATTTAAACTCAAGAAGATCACTTAAACTTGCTAGAGATTTGATGTAATAGCTTGATCTTTGGAACTTCCTTGCATAAACTTGGAGTTTATAAATCAAATGATGCAAGATGTGTATGATTTGTGATATGAACGACCAAGAACAGAATATGAGGTTTCTTAGGATGCATTTTACTTGCTATTTATAGGAGGGTAAGTTTGGTTAACCATATATTGGGTTAATTATTAACCATGGTTAAGTTAGAACACTTGTAATGATCTAAATGAACCATGGTTAGGATGATGCCACCAAAATGATGACTCCCCCCCAAGTCGGCCAAATAGAGATAAGATGACTTAGGTGGATAGTTTTGATCTTATCTTGAGTTTAGAGCATGATTTGGTTCCGTTATATGCCACTCGTAAGTCGTTAAGCCATAAAACGTAAAACCGGGTATCGTAAAAATATGAAACTTATAGGAATGATTAAACTCATCATTATACTCCATATAAAAATATAAAATGGTTGATAAGTCTCATTGGGTTAAAAGCGTTGCTTTGGAAATACGGGTCAAAACAGCGTAATTCGCAGTTTATCGACAAAAACGAAATTCGAGGAAACGACCGTGATTTATTTAGATTAGATAAAATTAGTCTAAAAGTGATATGAGATGTGAAAATGTGGTTTTCGTCATACGCGGGATAACTTTACGGTTATACGTGAAGTCCAAAAGTTCGCGATTTAAGCAAATATGTAGAGCATTACAAGGTTAATTTCTTTATGGTCGAAGGAGGAGGAAATATGTTTGACTTTTATGAAAATGTAAAAGTGTAAAAACATATTAGAAACATAGTGCAGGAATCGTTAAGTCTAGATGTAAGTAGAATTGTTTAAAACGTAAGTTTAGTTTTATACTATTTGGGCTTATTTGGTAACATAAAAATAAATCTTAAAAATTCTCAAATTAATCATGAGTGATCTAAAAATTTATCTGATGCGGGGAAAATTGTCAGAGACAGTTTTTGTTAAGCGCGTGATGTTTAAACGGTGGACCGTCCGAAACGAAACTTTAAAACGATGTTTTTTTAATAACTTTTGCGAAAATGATCTAACGATTGTCAAACTCTCAGGTCATTACTAAAATAATTTATCTTACGAGAATGTGAAATAAAAATTTTACGGGATGAATAGTATAAGTGAATAGTAAATTCTCGAAAATGAAAAGTAACCTAAAAATGCAGGTGGTTACACATTCCACATCTTGACAAAAATTTACGAAAGATGCTTTTAGTATTCTTTGTTTATACAAATAAGACTGAAAGATAAATGAGAAAAAAGAAAAACTACAAAATTCCTTTAACTATTGCATATGAACAATCTTAAACACAACAAAAATATGCATAAATGAGATATGTTGTAAGAACTATGAAAAGAGATAGCATGTGTTTTAGACAAAATAGATTGGCAAAGACAGTATATAGTTGACCATAAAAGATAATCGTAGGTTGTCTCTTCAACTTTCGAAGTTAAGAGAGTAATAGTTCATGATTTTTAGTTGCTTATGTCTAAGTTTTTGGGGCTGAAACAATGAAAAATTGGCATTTGACAGATAAATGTAGACATATAATTGTGAGAAAATTAGTATTGAAAATTCAAAGCATTTTACATATAAATGTAGGCAAATAATCCAAAGCCCCATAAGATGAGAAAAAACACTTGGAGAAAATTGGTATTGAAAATATGAATATGTTTTTTTTAAGAAATGTCACAATCACGTAAAATTTTCAAAATCGTTTTTACGAAATGATGTGGCATGATAAATTTAACTTTGGATATTAGCTCTCTGATTTTAATTTCCCAATAGATGTAACAGTTACAACGACACATCATTTAGTGAAAATATTTTTATTAAGTTTATGTGGATAGAGCATTCCTCGAATCTAAAAGGTAATTTCAATAGAAGCAGAAGTACATTGAGATGTGAATCAAATAGCGGTACAAAATCCCAATATATTGGTTTTTCAAAACCAAGATAGGGAAGTGGCTTTGGACCAATTCCTAAACTTTTTTACTAATCTTCATTTTCTTTTCCCTAAAAAACACAACGTATTGCAATAACCAGGCCTTTTAGACACAACTCAAAGTCGTGGCTATTCATGTTTATCACAATATAGTGTATAGTGTCTAGTATAGAATCAAGTAAGATTGGCATCAATCATTAATAACTTGACTTGTGTGAACATCACATATGAAATGCAATGATTCCTCTATATTGAATAGTATGACACTAGTGCAACCGTTGATCATTCGTTACTAGCTAATTAATCACCGTCATGTATTATTGAAGATCGCACATTCATTATCGCTAAAAGTATATTGTAAAGGAATCGTTACATTTTAATGATTGCATGCATTGAGAAAGCATTCAAAGTATATTGATGATACAAATGAAAAGCTAAGTATAATTCGAAAACGTCACCTTTGTAAACAAGTGTTATCACATCCGATACTATTTAAGTTAAACATGTTAATCAAATGTCTATTATATCTCGATTTTCATCAACCCGACTTACGTGATCAAAAGGTATAATCCCGATTATCAACTACCACTTAATTACCATTAGATATTATGAAAGATCACATGTATAATCTCGTAGTACGTATATTGTTCCCTATACCGTATATATAACCTCGGTTATCAATAACACGACTTACATGACTCGCATTATTTTATAACAAACATGACGAATACAAGTTAAACTTGTTATTAAGTTTTCAACGATATAATCCGAGAAAAATATTTATAAAATTTAATAAATTAATAAATTTTAGTTTTGCGTATACCAAAATGCTTTTTTTATTTAAAATCATATATAGTAAATAATTACATTTCATTTTAAGTATTAATTGGAATATATTGTTTTATATTAAACCTTTAGCCATGACGTGTCGTCACTAAAGGTTGAGCGAATATACATTTTCGAGCCACTTTTTTTTAGGCAATTTTAGTTTTGCCAAAAGTATTATATTTTTTACGTTTAGCTACGATTTTTAAATTCAGCAATTTAAATTTTTTAATATTTTTTTTGGCCATTAACTAATTAACAATAAAATAATATTTTTTTACTTTTAGCCACAACTTGTGTTGTGGCTAAATATTTTAACATTTTTTATTTATTTCCTCTCCAGTCATCATAATAAAATAATAATTTCATACTTTTAACAAAGACTGTATTTTCATGATTGTAGTGTTTGATTGGGCAACAGACATTCTTGTCCATACTTAGAGGTCAATTTGCCACCAATCTGTCGAAGGGGGATTTACAAGCCTATCTCAGTATATTTTGTTGAAAGAAAAAAGAAGGAAGAAGAATTTAATGATTACCCTAATTTTGTGAGAACGAAAAACCAGTTTGTTAGAGTTGGGGCAAAGAAGCAATCAACAGAATCGGTCCATGTTGTTCACAAGTGAAGGCACTCAACGAATCAAGATCTCATAAATTCATAGTCTTTATTGATTCAAATAAAAAAGAACTTCTTTCGTTATTGAAGCCATGTTGGAGATGTTAGCTTATTAGCATCCCTCTTCTGTTCGAAAAGCTTTCACTAAATCACATGCTTTCATGGTCCCTATCTCATCCGACACTGGCCAACACGTAGGTATATTCTGCGATTTCCTAGGTGCGCATCTTCATGTACTAAGGGTTGGTTTCCATAAATAGACATGGTGGCCCCTAAAAGCCTAACTGATAGGTTCTCTTTTAACTGCCCATCCAGAAAAAGCAGATCTAAGGTCTGGAGAGTGGGATAGATCTACCTGGCTAAGGTGCTAATGTCAAGGGGTTATCCGAAGTGTTGGAATATGCTCTACCTACGGTACCTAATTAGTCTTTCTTTTCAGTAAGTAAGAATATATTGACCGATGGGGGAATAAGAAACCAAGCGGGATAAAAGAAGAGCGAGGTATCGTGAGAAAGTTCACCCTTACCTTTAGACGATAAAGCCCTCTTTTACATCCGATCCCCTAGACAAATGAATAGGAAATGCTACAAGCCATTCTTGTTCTTTTGACGATGAACCACTCCACTACAAGCTAAAGTGACTTATACGCTTCGTCCCCGATGCGTAGGGCCGAGAAAGTTCCTCTTCATTTTTTTGACCAAATATATGCGTTGAAAGTAATAGTCAAAGTTTGAAAAAGTTTTAACGACGGTATTATCGTTTTAAAAGTGGTTCTCAAAGTCAAGCGTTGAAAATCATTTATTTTGTCGTTTAGTGGACTTTTAACCATGACTTTGGTCGAGGCTAAATGTGTTTCTTGACTAAAATTCCGATTCTAGTAGTAATATTACTTTTTTTTTATATTGGTAGTGACATGAGACCAAACTTAAATCATCTTTTTTTCTAGTAGTAAATAAAAAAGGCATTTCCTATAAAATGATAAAGCAAACATCACTAAAAAAGCAACTATGCCACGAAAACCAAAGAAACATTAGAAAATAATATACGAATCAGAGCGGACCCAATAAGAGAACCACTAATTTCATATTCACACAGCTTTTTTTGCGACAAAATGGGTACATTATTTAAAAAGAACTTTTGAGTGACGACTTTGTTGTCAAGTAAACTACTAAAGTTATAATGAAACTTACCTATATGATTGTACATTATTACTCGATAACAAGTTGAGTTCATGAATAAAAAACAATGTTGAGGATTAAATTGGAAGTTTCAATGGATGTCAAGCGCGTTAGATGCAAGTAGATAGAGTTTACAAGACAAAACACAAAATAACACATTGAAATAAAGTGTTAAAGTGTTGGCTTGAATTTTGAGAGCAAAGTAATAAGCATAAACGAGGTAAAGAGGTGACATGTACACTCAAAAAAGTGATATATATTATACAAATTCCATTTGAACAAGGATGTTAACCAATATCTAGTAATGTTACTTTTCGACGTTGGTTTGGATTTTACTTGGCAACTTTAAGTAAATTTACAAATCAGTGTCATTGTGATCACACGTTTTGATCGGTGTCATTGTCAATGTTACTTTAAGTAAATTTACTTAGCAATGTTGGCTTTGATAGGTGTCATTGTCATTACGCGTTTCTAATTAAATTTACAAATCAAAATCAGTTATTACTTTATTAGAAAATCGTTGAAAAATGTAAGTATCTATTCACTTGTCAAAAGTCATCACATCAAGGGAAACATTGTACTTCTATACTACACAATAGGTCTTTACCGACGGAGTTTTCTGTCGAAAATCCGTCGGTATAAGTGGTTTCCGATAGATTTGTGACAAAAACAGTTTGTCGGGAAAACCATGGTCGGTAATTACTATTTGTCGGAATTCGCTTGGAAACTCCGACAAAGAACATGCGTTGGAAATTTGTTGGTAATTGTTCCGTCGGAAATTAGTCGGTATATATTATGTCGGAAACCCGTCGGTAAAACTTCAGTCAGAAATCCGTCAGAAAGTTGCATTAGGTAAAGGGTCACATTTGCGCTGGAAAGATACAATTATTTCACAGCTTCAACCTCACTTTATACAATCCTGTATGTAAAATAGCTAAAAGGAAACTAATAGATATAACGGATAATTCAAAATCAATTACGAAAATTTAGCATTCAAATTACAAAAGTTGTATTCAAATCGAACCATTCAAAACATTCAAGAGTATATAATCCAAATATTCAAAATGATACAACATCATCCAGCTACGGAGGGGGCCATGAATTGGTAAACTTCTTATCTTTTGCTGCCACTATCGCTCTATCTCGAGCTTTTTCGCGAGCACTTGCCTCGAATACCTGTTGTATGTGTTCATGCGCTTGACGTTCCACTTGTCTTTCTAACTACACTTGGATGTCTCTTTCCACTTGTGCTCTCATCTTTTCCAATGTTTGTGCCTACGTTATATTCAGTCCCGTAAGAAACTTCATACAGTTGATCAAACACAACATTCTTTCACACCATTATATCGCATATATATATAATTATATATATATATATATATATATATATATATATATATATATATATATGTGTGTGTGTGTGTGTGTTTGGGTTATTATGAAAAGTTTCTTAGAATGAAAAGAATGAGAAGGCATGTGGAGGTGACATGTGTCACCTTTGCCACATCACCATGCCCCCCCCCCCCCCCCCCACCCTCCATCTGAATTTTTTTTTTCCATCCAAAAATATTTTTTTTGGGGCAAAAAATTTTTTTTTTTCCCACCAAATTTTTTTACTACATCACAGTTATAAAGATACTGCATCACAATCATGATTTTAGTGCATTAAAGTTATAAATTACTGCATCACAGTTATAAAGTTACTGTATAACAATCATGATTTTAGTGCATTAAGGTTATAACCTTGATTTTGGTGCATCATAGTTGATGCACTTAACTATTAACTATGATGCAGTAACTTATAATAAAGTTGCACCAAAACTTATTAGTGGATTAAGGTTATAAGTTACTGGATTACAATTATGATTTGAGTGCATTATGGTTATAAATGACTGCATCACAGTTATAAAGTTACTGCATCACAATCATGATTTTAGTGTTTTTAAGGTTATAACCTTGATTTTAGTGCATTATAGTTGATGCACTGAACTATTAACTATGATGCAGTAACTTATAATAAAGATGCACCAAAACTTATTAATGCATTAAGGTTATAAGTTACTGCATCACGATTATAAATTTACTACATCATAATCATGATTTTAGTGCATTAAGGTTATAAATTACTGTATCACAATTATGATTGTTATGCAGTAAATTTATAACTGTGATGCAGTAATAAATTTTGACGGAAAAAAAAACTTTTTTCCCAAAAAAAAAAATTTTTTTGCGGGAAAAAAAATATTTCGGGGGTGACTTATGTCACATGACGTGGCATGGTGATGTGGCAAAGGTGACACATGTCACCTCCACATGCCTTCTCATTCTTTTTATTATAAGAAACTTTTCATTTTAACCCTACCTATATATATATATATATATATATATATATATATATATATATATATATATATATATATATATATATATATATATATACTAGATGTAAAGTTTCCCTTAATGGTGGCATGACTTGTAATTTTTATTTTGATTTGATTTTTGAATGGATTACTTTTTATATATATATATATATATATATATATATATATATATATATATATATATATATATATAATGCATGTGATGTAATGCTACTTGTTGGTTTTATTTAGACTAAATTGCATAAAAATGGTAGATTGGTTCATTATAATTTATAAATGCATCACATTGCCCATAATGAGACATGTCCAGATTAATAAGTGTTGTGGAAGATAAGGGTTTGGTAAGGAAGAATCAGGGGCTCCAATATCTCATTAAGAAAATTCTATTTTTACTATGTAAATAGTCGTGCCTTTTACAATGGTGTAAAGGTTCATATAGTCATTAAGCATGAGTTAATGCACAATAAAAAGCATACCTACCAAAGGAGCATTCTCACTTTCTTGCCTTGCAGCTGATGGGATATCATCTGCTATAACAGCCGCTCCAGGTTTGCCAGGAGGTTTAGCCGCTGTTTTCATTTCTTGTGAGAGCCACCGTATTTGTGGGGCAAGAGCTCTGGTCTGAGAGCTGAAACACATTGCAAAAGGGTTCGTTGCGATTAAGCCTAATACTACATGCATAAAAACAATGAGATTTATGAACTTCATGTTTCTTTTGTTATCTTCTTACCCAAAGCTGTTGTCGTTGAAGTATTGATCTCTGGAAATACTGAATCGAACACCTCTTCTCAATATCATGTTGAATCAATCTGTAAAACATTAGCATACATATAAAGAAATCTAAATCTTTTGCCCGATCCTTATAGCAACATACTATTAAAATCTATATAAATAGCTTAGATTAAGATAGGAATATTTTATTTTTACGATTTCAAATGTACATCTGTTCGTGACCTGTTTTCAACATCCAAACATTATGCATTGGCAGTTTTTAATTTTTCAAAAGTAATATATTCAACCAATATTTATTCAAATACCTTTTGTTGGTATGTTAAAGCCCCTCATTTTTGTCACTCTATAAGGTTGCTCTCAAGCTCCTTTATAAAGATGCTATTATTTGAGATGAGTACATCTGTCACCCATATGGAACATAAATAATGAAATTTACTACCTTTTGTTGGAGCTCACTCTTGAATTCCTATTTTGGTATAAACTTTTCGAAAATATGCTAAATTTTTGTTTTCTAATTGAGAGTGCAATTTTGTTTTGAATTCATATTTAGTTTCAAGTTTCTTATTCTTTTTTTGTTGGTGTTTACGCATTTGATATTTTTCCTTTAACCTCACTCTCTATATTATGTAAACTATCTTCTAATTTCCATAATGATTCATCTTTAAAATGTAATTCTTGCTTTGCTTTATCAAGCTTCATGATGGATACGAACCAACCCAAGTTAGACTAATATAACACTTCAGTTATTTTTTTTGTGAGATAAAAATAATAATAGATCGTACTTACCATTAGTTTCATCTTCTAAATATCACTTTTATCAGTCTGCGGCAATGCCCAGCTCAACCCGTCTGACTACTGTTGCAAAGTTTAATCAGCTCAAAGTCTCATTCAGGTCATATTCCAGGGGACCAATTCGCACGAACATTGAGGTCTTAGACTCTCCACCTGAAATTGGTCAAATAACCATCCATACACTTTACATTAATGCTTCAAATCCCAGCCTATATACCGAGAATTGAACTGAAAATTGAATTACCTAATGAGTCCTGAAGTAAATCAATAAACGTGTGAGCTCCTATAAAGAATATGATTGTTTTTATTTGCTAATGCAGGGATACGGGGGTGGAAACGAGCCGAGCCGAGCTCGAGCTCGTTAAGGCTCGAGCTCGGCTCGTTTATATATATAAAGCTCGAGCTCGGGCTCGAGCTCGTTTCGAACCTTATACTTTGAGCTCGAGCTCGGCTCGTGAAAATTTTCACAAGCTCGAGCTCGGCTCGGGCTCGACTAATTTTATTATGTTTTGAGCTCGGCTCGTTAATTACATAAAGCTCGAGCTCGTTTACTACTTTTAAGCTCGTTTATACGTATAGACGATATATACACGTATATAATTCTAGGGCTCGTTTAGCCTCGCGAGCCTACTCGAAGCTTTTGTACAGAGCTCGGGCTCGAGCTCGATTATTAAATGAGCCCAAAATTATGCTCGAGCTCGGGCTCGAGCTCGTTTAAGCTGTTCGCTCGTTCGAGCTTTTTACAGATCCGATCCCGAGCTTTTCACGAGCGGCTCGGCTCGTTTACACCCCTAGGGATACCTATCGATGTCACTTAATAGTATACTATATATACTATTACCACAACCATTTTCCCACTTCCTACATACACAAAGAATAAATAATCGAATAGATTTTAATGGAGATCCTATTGCAATATCCCATTTTACGCATATTCAAAGGATAACATCTATATAGACAGGAAACAATTTCTTTATGTTTAACCTTCATAATAATTTAAAATCTACATTAGGACAAAACTAAAATCCCCGTGGGTGTTGGACCGGACCGAGAAACAAACCAAACAAAGCAAACCCTTTCGAGGGCTGAAATAGTCCACACAAACACCAAACACCTGTTACTGCTGTGAACCGAGGAACAACCAAGGCAAACAAATACACCCTTTTCGGGGCTGAAAATAAGCAAATCAAACACCCCCTGTTGCGCAGAAAATCAGCAGCAAACGCACCCTTTTTATTGCAGAAAATCAGCAGCAAACACACCCCTTTTAGTGTAGAAAATTAGCAGCAAACACACCCTTTTTAGTGCAGAAAATCAGCAGCAAATGCACCTTTTTAGTGTAGAAAATCAGCAGCAAACGCACCCTTTTTAGTGTAGAAAATCAACAGCAAACGCACCCTTTTTAGGGCTGTATTGCAGCAAACAAACGCCCGTTGTTGGGGCTGAAAATATGCAGAACCAAACGCCTCTTTGGGCTGGAAAATGAGCTGAACCAAGCGCAACCTTGTGCAGAAAAATGAGCAATGAAACAAAACTTTTTGTTGGGTTCGAATAGCAGTAACAAACACCTTGATGTGGGTTCTTTTCCAGTCGAACAAACCAAGACCAACACCCCTTATTGGGTGGTATGTTGGATCGAAACAGAAGCAAGAAGAACCAAACGAAACGCACCCTCTTGGGTGTTAGATTCAACCTAAACAATCACAACGACACCTCTTCGGGGCTGTCATGAACCAGGCCAAACAATCACCACTTTGGTGGGTTTTCCAGCCGAGTGACAAACAAACACACCTTTCGGGGTGGTTTTTAGCCGAGTGCGAAAACCAAAATAGCCATAAGCGACTAAAAGCTTAAATGGGCAATTCAAGTACAAAATAGATTATGAGCTTATTCAAATAAGCTAAAGAGAAAATGAAAGAAAGTCAAATCAAATAGGCCAAACACCCCTTTGGTGTGGCTGTGACCCGCAAACAACAAACACCCTCTTTGGGTGATTTGTAGCCGAGAATTATACCAGGAGCGCCCTTATGGGGTGGCTGTGACACGCAAAAAGGGACAACAACCAAACACACCCTTGCAGTGTGGGCTGTGACACACAAACAAATACCCCTTTGGGTGGCTTTCTGAGATAAACAAACCACCCTCTTTCGTGGGATATGGTTGGCAGGAGCAAAAACAAACGCACCCTTGGAAAAACAATCCAAAATTGAATAAGCTAACCAACACCCTCATTAATAAACTAATAAGAACATGAGCTCAAAACCAAAACCAGCCTGAGTCGTGACCCTCTCTGGTCTTGACTCGTAACCCAAACGGGTTCAATACCTGACACGAATCAATAATAAACAAACACCACTCTTTCAATTAGTCTTAACCACACGAATTTGATTATTAAAACATGTTTAATCTAGTTTGTATATCCACGAAAACTTGAAAAATCATTATGTATACAATTTTTAAATAAAGATAATGGAAAGAATAGATGGTGTGTCAAGATTACCCACGATAGGCAAGAGGTAACGAAGGGTGAGGAAGGAGGTAGTGAACACACGAACAAAAACACTATCAAAATCCTAGCGTGACCCAACAACCACCAACTAAACCCGATTCGAACCCACAACCTTCGAACCTTGTGGTGTTCTGAAGGTTTGCGTTTGTTTCTTTATGTTCCAATATTGAATCAACATAGCATCATCTGTACGTAAATAGCAAGAAACAGTCATAAAGCAGAATTTCGTAAATCTTTATTACCAAATTTTCACACTTACATACCTTTATTATTTGATATTCCGGGTATACTTTTGCTTGCTTGTTTTTTCTACAAAGGAATACTCAAAAAGTATCAACTACAAAGCTAGCGCTTGGTTAGATCCATCACTGCTCAACCTATTTTCAGAAGACCTGAACCCGCATGTTATGTTAAAAGCAATACGTAAGATATTGAAAACGCCATTTAAGCATCGGAAGAGTAGAATTTGCATCTATACAATATTTCATCAGCGTTGTTGATTAAATCCTTAAATTAGTGACAAGTTTACTACATTCCTAACCCCTAACATCAACCAATATCAGATTACAAAGTAAAATACTTGTTCCTTCAGTCAAGCACTATAGGCTTTTTGGTGCTCTCAGTGACATTTTTGACCTTCTGCAGCTCAGCCACCACAGCTTTCAAGGGTTCCTTTAACTTGCTTTTGTTAGCCTGAAATACAGCAAAGAACTTTAAATGGAGCAGCTCATGTAAACTCATAACTAAAACTCGCCTCTCCTTAAGAATGAAAGCGTCTTAAAGTTAATCTTCGTGACAGCTGCAAAAAGAAAAGTCACAACTGTATCTCCTTACAAAACATCTAATTCTATGAGAAAATGCCTTAAAAATATGGTATTCTAACCTGTAACCAAACCATTAATCAATTCCTGTAACAAAAAGAAAAAGTTACCGAAACAAAACATGAGCTGCAATATTTGAAGTAATGATGATTTCATATACATGCTCATAAGTACATCATACCATGGGAGTTTACTCATGAAATGATAGAGAAATATCGTTGTCACATCAGTAGTCTTTAGTCAATGATTTGCATTATAAAGATTATTAGTAATCCGAAAATCACATTTTTCTCTACGCCATCAAGGACATCACTCAATGCCCTAGCAAACATCTTAAACTATAAGGTATTTGGCTGACATGATCTATTACGCAAAAGAAAGCACTGGACAGTAAATATCACCGTCACTTTTTTTTAATGTAGTCTGCTTATACAATAATCATTCAGGATGTTATCCTGTTTTGTTCTTTCGACTTCCTCCAGTTTACACTACTGCACAAACATGAATAGAGACCCCTACATGGAGACCCTTTTATAAAAAAACAGGTCTCGTAAAACTTTTCCACCTAGAAAAATAAGATTTAGACCGGTTTCTATAATTCAAACGGGTCTCCATTTGGAAAATCTATCAAGACCTGGTAATATGTTAAAGACTGGTCTATAAAGATAGCTATCCAGACCTGTTGGTACTTTAAAACACGTCGTATTCTGTTTGACCCAAAAAGACCATTTTCTATTCAACCACCGGTCTATGCTCTGTGAATGGCGGGGACATGAAAACTTGAATTTCATCTCAAAATTTCATTCCCACTCAACATAACCAAACCCTAATCCCCTTCTCCATATTCACTCCTGCCACAAAACCACCTCTACCACCATCACCATCATTAAGCCACCAAATTAAACCAGTACCTCCGAACCCTAACCCCCATCTCCACAGATGCTGCCGTTCCACCTCCCCATATCATCTCATCTTCTTCCTAGAGAACACACACATGTAGCACCATTCTTCTCAGACAACACCAGGTACTTTTTATGTATTCATTATAATTTATATATAATTTTATTTATTTTAATTACTCTCTGCTTATTAAAAAGTAGGGTTATCTGATTAAAGGTTGGATGGACAATTAATGTAGAAATAATTTTAGTCAGATTAGTCAAACAATTGGAATTTATCAAACAATTGTTAAAACTAGATGAAATTATTTTCATGTGTAAGCCTTTCGAATTTGGTATGTCAGGTGAGTTCATAAGCCAAAGGTTTTAACTATTGTTAATTTTGTGACAAAGCCTTTCGAATTTGATATGTCAGATGCCTTTTGCCTATGTATATCAACTTGTTATTACAATTTGTATGAATTACAATAAATGAAAAGCAGTAACGACTTACAGAGTACCAAAACTAATGTTATGAACTATTATTTCCATACAAATTGTAATAGCAAGCTGATATAGGCAGAAGGTAGCAAATATAAGTGGTAAATATTATGTGTGTGTTCATCGATGTACAACTATACATATGCGATTTGGGTATAGAAGTGCTTAAAAAGAGGAACAAGTGATAACTACAGTAGTACCTTCGTTGTTTCACGGATGTGTGCATAGAAATCGATTATGTGAAAGTGAGACCTATAATCAGCCTTGGAGAATGTAATACCGAATTAAGAAGTTGGCTTAGCAAAGATGCTTATAAGATGAAAAGCTTTTGAGGTAATGCAATCAGTCTTCTTTGAGGTTTATTAATCCGAAATGATGTATTTATTCATGGTTATGGTATAAAAATTATACTACACTTTTTGCTGTTAACCTGTTTGTTATTTTGGAAATGCTGGTAACATGTTTCTTGATGTTAATAATAGCTATGAATGTTTTAGATGCTAATAATATACAAGCTTGGAACTCATTTGGTTATGGAGCTGGTCAATAAAGTTTCTGTAGTTGCATGAATTTTTCTTTTGGGGCTGGACAATAAAGATTACCACATGAGAGGATTGTCGGGGCTGATCTTCTTACGTCAAATACCGAAAGTTAGAGATATTAGCTTTACCTTAGGTCATGCTTCTTAGCGTTTTATTCTTTTTTTTCCTTCACGTCATAAGTCACTGAATTCTCTTTAAATGGTAGTTTGACACACATAAAATTGTTAAAGACTTAAAGGTCACTCTAGAATCTAAGTTGGACATTTGACATATTGAAGTATCCGGGGTATACCCCCTGAGTTGACGAGGCAGATGGGCAAAGACGCTATATTGGAGGGTAAAGTTTTTGTTGGAGGTAATTTTGATCGGTATAGGATTTTGATGCTTCAAGGGGAGATGGTACATGGTATGCACCTTCTGCTATAATTTTAGCATTTCTAGGATGGGGTCCTTAGGTATGTGTTAACTACAAAGTTCATTGTGTTTATCAGTAATTTTGTTGGGATACTCTTATTGCTTGTATAGCTTGTGTTGTAATTTTGTTGTATTAGTTTGTGAAGGCTGAAGATATGTCACCGTTATTGTCAACTCTTCACCTCAGAAGCTTATGGGATTGAATCTTCCTTTTGCAAACGGATATCAGTCAGTTAGCAATTCCGTCTTGTGTGCGAAAGCATCAATGCTTTAACAGGTTAGATATCCAGAATTGACCATTTTAGTTTTAATTTGTTAATGCTATATATATTCTTTACCCGTTTTACATGTTTTCCAGAATGTTCCTCCGGCTCTCTTACTTCGGTTTTTGAGGGAACACCGGTCTGAATGGGCCGACAACAATATCGATGCTTACGCAGCTGCAGCGGTTAAACTTGGTCCATGTAACTTACAAGGGACTCGAGTTGGTAATTTCGGGGGACAAGTGATTCTTCCACTGGCGCACACAATTGAACATGAAGAGGTGAGTTATATCACAGCTTTTATGATTCTTAAACGGGTGGTTGGGGAAACAGGTCAAATACAATGACAGTGGTATAATTTCTTTTGAATAAATAGTGTTTGTTTAATCAAGTATCGTTTTTGTGGTGTGTAGTTGCTGGAGGTTATTAAGATGGAGGGCGTTGGGCACTGTCCTGAAGATGCATTAATGCCAAGAGACATGTTTCTCCTGCAAGTGCGTGCTATTTTTTCGGTTATTTGTAGAAGTTGACCAAAAGTAGTATTTATTTGCATGCATTTTTCGTTATTTTCTACGTTAGATAAATTGCCGCCAACAATGTGATCTAACATTTTCTGTCATAAATACTGTTTCGGATAGGTATGCAATGGAATGGATGAGAATGCTGTTGGCATGTGTGCTGAACTCATATTTGCTCCCATCGATGCTTCTTTTGCTGATGATGCACCTCTTGTGCCATCCGGTTTTCGCATTATCCCTCTTGACTCGACCAAGGTTAGGCTTCGTGTTCACCTAGAGGAGCAACATGTGCGGGTTGGGTGGTTTGGGCAATGGGTCAAATGAGCTTGGGTCAAGACAAGTAGTTATATTTTGTATAAGGGTTATTTGCATAAGAGCTTTGTTCATAACTAAAACTATGTTCAAAATACGCAGGATGGTTCAAGCCCCAATCATACTCTCGATCTTGCTTCCGCTCTTGAGATTCGAGGATCAGGGAACAAAATATCAAGTGACCTGAATGTTGCTAGTGGCACTGCAAGATCTGTAATGACAATAGCATTTGAATTTGTCTGTGAGAGTCACATGCAAGAAACCGTGGCTGCAATAGCCCGCCAATATGTACGCAACATCATATCATCGGTTCAAAGGGTGACACACATAAAATTGTTAAAGACTTAAAGCTCACTCTAGAATCTAAGTTGGACATTTGACATATTGAAGTATCCGGGGTATACCCCCTGAGTTGACGAGGCAGATGGGCAAAGATGCTATATTGGAGGGTAAAGTTTTTGTTGGAGGTAATTTTGATCGGTATAGGATTTTGATGCTTCAAGGGGAGATGGTACATGGTATGCACCTTCTACTATAATTTTAGCATTTCTAGGATGGGGTCCTTAGGTATGTGTTAACTACAAAGTTCATTGTGTTTATCAGTAATTTTGTTGGGATACTCTTATTGCTTGTATAGCTTGTGTTGTAATTTTGTTGTATTAGTTTGTGAAGGCTGAAGATATGTGGTACATGGTTAGTGTTTGGTTGGCTCATTAGCTTAGAGTTGGTTCACTCATAAAGCTAGTTGATAAAGATCCTGTAATCACATGGCTTTTTCTCTGGGAGCTAGTCGATAAAGATCCTGTAGTCGCATAAGTCTAGGAGCTGGCCGATAAAGATCAACAAGTGATATGATTGCTGCGGTTGGTCTTCCTACGCCGTACGCCGCTAATCAAGAGAGACTGGCCTTACCTCAGGTTACGTTTCTTAGCGTTTTATAAATCTCTTTTTTCCTTCACGTTATAGGTTATCAAATTGCTATTCAAATAGTAAGTTTCATGGACATATTTATATACTAACTTTTACTTATGATCTCTGCAGATTGAGGATATTGTTTGTGCAACTAAAAGAGTCTGCTATAGATCTACATCAATGGCTACAACTACTTAACTAAGAGTTTAAAACTTTCGCGTAGGTTGTCAAATGTAACTTGTTTTAGTTGTTCTAGTTAAAATCTTACACATTGGTTGGTTGGAACATTTGATGTTTACAACAGTTGGTTGCTTTACTGGCATGCATACTTATTAATGATGTTTCTGATTGGCTTAACTCAATATTACTTGTGTTACTCAAAATGCATGATTTAGGGGCTATTTCGGGTTGCTTTCAGAATACACTTATAGGGGCTGTTTGGGATTGCTTGTTGAAAGTGCTAACATGTTTAATAAGCAATCCAACACAGCTAATTTTTTTTTATTGTTAAACTAAGAATAGAGACAGGTTTTACATCTTGAAACCGGTCTAAATTAGGTTTTTGAGACCTGTTGTTAAGACCACAACCTGTCTTCATTTTGTTTTAGAGACGTGTTTTAATCATCCAACCGGTCTCAAAAAGTGTAATCGAGACCTGTTTAGAAACCGGTCTCTATTTGATTTCACATGGAGAGCCCCCCTCATATAGACCATATGAAAAACCAGTCTTGATTTGGTTCTGGACGGGTCTCCAAAGTACATTTTGTAGTAGTGTTAGGACATTAACACACGCCTCATTGGCATATGTCACCAAGATAAGATACAATTTCTTAAGGTTTGGGAGATTAAAACTCATGCTTTCATTAAGATTAATGACAATCTGGATGCAAGCCTATCCTGATGAGGCAAGACCAAAGTCTCAAAAGGAGCATCCTGTTGGAAGTCTCCGCCTAAGAGCATTTGTCTCAGACTTTGATGGCAATAGTAACATGAATGGGTTTAAACACTGATACCTGAAAAGCACTTCAATCTGGAAGGTAAAGGAGGTCTGTTTGAGTTCTTGATATTCATTTTAAAGAGAATGGGATGCAGTTATTGTGGTGGCAGAAGGCGCTTGACTGGGCATGGTTGAATTCAGAGCTCAAGTGGTGGCGGGAGATGTAGAATAGTTGTTGCACATGTTTATCACAGGTTTATTCGACACAAGATTGACAAGATATAACAAGAATTGATTCTATATTTACTAACAACATAAACTATTTACATTGTACTTTTGACACACACTAAAATGTTTCTGTGTACACATATATATAGGGTTCATACGAACCATTGTGACCCTTCATGAAAGGGTATAACTTTCTGTAATTAACCAACTATAACTACCATAACCGCTATTCGGTTATTAACTACCAAACTAACATGTTCAGAGCTCAACTATGGAAGGCAATCCTAACCCACTCTTTGAATGTTTCATCTCATATATGAATGCGTATAATTGAATTTACTATTTGAGAAAATTTCGGCAGCATTTCCCCTCAACTCCCCAAATATGTGCATTAAAGACATATTCGTAGGAGTAAAGGGGAAACAATGTCGAAATTTTCACAAATAGTAAATCAATTATACGCATTCATATCCTAAATGAGACAAAACATTCAAAAAGCAGCCCCAAACAGGGGACTTTCCGAAATTAATTTCTAATAAATTAATTTCGGACGGGTTTTCTATAGGATAATTAACTTCGGACAGGGACTTTCCGAAATTAATCACTAAAGTCCTAAAATCATTTACAACAGTTCACGAGTATTAACAACAAAAATTAACAAAGTTAGACAAAAAACATACTGATTGTGGTCTTGTCAGTTGACTTCCGATATCTTCTGCTTTTTCGGGTCTGTCCAAAGCTTAACCTGCGTATTTTAAATAGTTTAGGGTTTTAGGTAATGAGAACTATCCAAGAATCGGGTATCAAAAAGACCCTTTAAACCATTAGGGTTGAATTGGCCATTTTCACAATTAGGGTAGGAGGGTAGGATGGTGGATTTTGGGACCTAAACGAAGATCTTGGCAGGGTGTTGGGGGTCCACCCCCTTTCATGTGTAATAGCACTTTAACTAGGTTAATGAGATCATGTTGTGTTGATCGCTTGTGATACAAAGATTTGATCGTGTTTGCGTACAACTATTTGAACAGTGCGTATATGGTTGAGGGTTGCTGAAAACAAAGGAATGATGTTAGTGTGTCTAGTTAAAATGAACTTAGCGGCGGTGACACGTGGCTTCACTGATGGTTTACGGCGAGGAGGTACACGGTTTCTTGGTCCACAAGATACAGGAAAGTGTACAGCCTATTTCTTGTTACGGTTTGTAATGGTTACCTGATGATGAGAGTTGAATCTTGAAGGGTAGAAAGGTGGTGCAAAATGGTTTAGCCCTGCTTTGAGAGTTCATAACTGTATGCGTGTTTTTAGTGTGTGTTTTTTGGTGAGAAACTCCATGTGTGTGTGAGAGAGAGGGGTCGGATATTAAAAGCTAAACCCTTTTGCACCACCTTTCTACCCTTCAAGATTCAACCCTCATCATTAGGTAACCATAACAAACCGTAACAAGAAATGGGCCGTACACTTTCCTGTCTCTTGTGGACCAAGAAACCGTGTACCTCCTCGCCATAAACCATCAGTGAAGCCACGTGTCACCGCCACTAAGTTCATTTTAACTAGACACACTAACATCATTCATTTGTTTTCAGCAACCCTCAACCCTAGACACATTGTTCAAAAAGTCTTAAGCAAACATGATCAAATCTTTTGTATCACAAGTAGATGAAACAACAAGATCTCATTAACATAGTTAAAGTGCTATTGCACATGAAAGGGGGTGGACCCTAACACCTTGCCAAGATCTTGGTTTAGGTCCCAAAATCCACCATCCTACTCTCCTACTATAATTGTTAAAATGACCAATTCAACCCTAATGGTTTAAAGGGTCTTTTTGATACCCGATGCTTGGATAGTTCTCATTACCTAAAACCCAAAACTATTTAAAATGCGCAGGTTAAGTATCTTACCTTTTGTTCTCGGTTGTGGTCGCGGATTGGCCTCGGCCGTGGTCGCGGCTTGCACTCCGTGACCGACAGAGACACTATATTCCTACCAAAACTTGGTCCTAACAAAATATTACCAACTGAAAATATTAATCATTTGCGCAGCCAAATATTACCAACTGAAAATATTAATCATTTGCGCAGCCAAATATTACCAAGAAAATTGGTCCTAACAAAAACTTTTTATTAGCACTTTTTTATGTATGTCAAATTTATATTAAAAGAAAACCATACTAAGAAAAAAAAATACATATATGGAGGTAAGATGGAGTAGCTGCTGAGTTTGGTCGTTTTTTTTTTCATCTCATTTGTGAAAGCAGAAACCCATGAAGCATAAACAAAAACCCACTTAAGATTACAACTATATAAGAGATACCCACTTAAGATTACCAACTGAAAATTTTAATCATTTGTCAAATCGGTATAACATAAACAAAAAACAATGAAGCATTACAACTATATAGTGGTGTTATAACATAAACAAAAACCCATGAAGCATTAAATTAGTAAAAACTAATTAAAGATACCCACTTAAGATGAAGGAGGCGGCTCGGTGATGTAGTGGTGGTGGAGGTGGTGCGTTGATGGAGGTGCTGCTATGAAGATGGAGGAGGTGGAGCAGCTGCAGCTGCTAGCGTGAGTTGTGTTTTTTTTATGTCATTTGTGAAAGCAGATCTTGGTTAATAATTGAGGTGCTTTTTATGGTTAGTTTTTGCCGAGCACATGTCCTCGGAGAAACATTGGTTTGTCTTCTAGCAAGACTTTTTCCGGGGACAAGTCCCTGGGGAAGGTTATGGCGGGATAAAGTAAAAAGCTGGGAGGGAAAATAAAAAAGTAGCGAAAAGTTTTGGCGGGGAAATGTCCCCGGTAAAGGTGTTTTCACTAAAATTATTGAAAAAATCTTTATTATCATTGTCAATAACTAAAATTAATAACACATCAATTGTGAACTACCTTTGTTCATTCTTTTTAGCTTCTTGGTGAACTACCATTGTTGTTACCTTCGACGCCATGAATGCCCTCTCAGATAGGTGCTATGGTATACGTATCATGTTTAACGACCAACTATAGGTGCTATGGTATACGTATCATGTTAAACGACCGAGTATAGGTGCTATGGTATACGTATCATGTTAAACGACCGAGTATAGGTGCTATGGTATACATATCATGTTTAACGACCGATTATAGGTGCCATGGTATAAGTATCATGTTAAACGACCGACTATAGGTGCTATGGTATACCTATCATGTTAAACGACGGACTATAGGTGTTATGGTATACGTGGGTATCATGTTAAACGACCGATTATAGGTGCTATGGTATACGTATCATGTTTAACGACCGAGTATAGGTGCTATGGTATACGTATCAAGTTAAACGAACGAGTATAGGTGCTATGGTATACGTATCATGTTCAACAATCGAGTATAGATGCTACGGTATACGTATCATGTTAAACGACCGAGTATAGGTGCTATGGTATGCGTATCATATTAAACGGCCGAATATAGGTGCTATGGTATACGTATCATGTTAAACGAACGAGTATAGGTGCTATGGTATACGTATCATGTTAAACGACCGACTATAGGTGCTATGGTATACGTATCATGTTTAACGACCGACTATAGGTGCTATGGTATACGTATCATGTTAAACGACCGACTATAGTTGCTATGGTATACGTATCATGTTAAACGACCGACTATAGGTGCTATGGTATACATATCATGTTAAACGACCGACTATAGGTGCTATGGTATACGTATCATGTTCAACGACCGAGTATAGGTGCTATGGTATACGTATCATGTTAAACGACCGAGTATAGGTGCTATGGTATACATATCATGTTAAACGACCGACTATAGGTGCTATGGTATACGTATCATGTTAAACGACCGACTATAGGTGCTATGGTATACGTATCATGTTAAACGACCGAGTATAGGTGCTATGGTATACGTATCATGTTAAACGATCGACTATAGGTGCTATGGTATACGTATCATGTTCAACGACCGAGTATAGGTGCTATGGTATACGTATCATGTTAAACGACCGAGTATAGGTGCTATGGTATACGTATCATGTTAAACGGCCGACTATAGGTGCTATGGTATACGTATCATGTTAAACGAACGAGTATAGGTGCTATGGTATACGTATCATGTTAAACGACCGAGTATAGGTGCTATGGTATACGTATCATGTTAAACGACCGACTATAGGTGCTATGGTATACGTATCATGTTAAACGACCGACTATAGGTGCTATGGTATACGTATCATGTTAAACGACCGACTATAGGTGCTATGGTATACGTATCATGTTCAACGTCCGAGTATAGGTGATATGGTATATATATCATGTTTAACGACCGAGTATAGGTGCTATGGTATACGTATCATGTTAAACGACCGACTATAGGTGCTATGGTATACTTGGGTATCATGTTAAACGACCGAGTATAGGTGCTATGGTATACGTATCATGTTTAACGACCGACTATAGGTGCTATGGTATACGTATCATGTTAAACGAACGAGTATAGGTGCTATGGTATACGTATCATGTTCAACGACCGAGTATAGGTGCTATGGTATATGTATCATGTTAAACGACCGAGTATAGGTGCTATGGTATACGTATCATGTTAAACGGCCGACTATAGGTGCTATGGTATACGTATCATGTTAAACGAACGAGTATAGGTGCTATGGTATACGTATCATGTTAAACGACCGAGTATAGGTGCTATGGTATACGTATCATGTTAAACGACCGACTATAGGTGCTATGGTATACGTATCATGTTAAACGACCGACTATAGGTGCTATGGTATACGTATCATGTTAAACGACCGATTATAGGTGTTATGGTATACGTATCATGTTAAACGACCGACTATAGGTGCTATGGTATACGTATCATGTTCAACGACCGAGTATAGATACTATGGTATACGTATCATGTTAAAATATCGACAATAAAGTGTATTTTTTTAAAATATAATTTTTGCCAGGGACAGGTTTGGCGGGAATTTTCCCGCGAACAATTAACATGGTTTTCACTTTGGTCAAATACTTTTGGTGGGGACACGTCCCCGGAAAAACTCCACGTTGAATTTTGACTATCCGGTCAAAGTTTAATAAAAATCAAACTTACTTTTACCGGGGACATGTCCCCGCGGAAAATATGCGTTGAATTTTTCGTAACAAGTCAGCTAATTCATGTGCCACGTCAGATTCTATTTTGTCGTTTAGTGGCTTTCTCCGGGGACATTATGTCCCCGGCGAAAGTCTCTTCGCCCGTCCATCCGATTGTTGTAGACTTGTAGTGCCTTTAAAAAATGCCGTGTACGTTTCATTTCCCTATCAAGAATCAACCTAGTGTCCTCACTACTTTTTATAGTGTCCTTAAAATACAACTCCCAATACTTATTTCAAGCTTATGGAAATCTGATACAAATCTAACCACATTACAATAACAAATCTAACCAACAAACAGATCTGAGTTTTAAAAATCCCGTTGCAAAAACAGATGTAACAAAAAAAACACAAATATGCAAAACACAATCTCAAAAGATCTTCACAACCAAAACCACAATAAAGCCAGCTCTCACAACTGAATTCACGATGATAGTTCACCATGGATAAAGGCCTAAAAAAACATTGCAAACTCAGGAACAAATCTCGAATCGAGACCACCAACACTGCAAAAATGCTAAAACCGATCAGATCCAAAACAAAACCAGTGGACTTCTAAAAGAAAAACCCACTAAGACTGAGGCTACAAAGAAAACGTCATCAGTTGGCTTATAAACGAAACCACCTCCTCTACTCCAATATCAAGACATAACATAAACCACAAATCGACGATAAACAAATCTAGCAACCGTTCTCAAAAGATAAATGAACGAAAGGATAAAAGAATACAAGCAAAAACATCAACCATTTTTTAAACCAACAAAACACCAACACCACGAACCCCACTTTTGTTTACCATATATCCAAGAAAACATTAAACCATATTTCGGCAACAGAGGCAGTGGCGGCAGCAGATCTACAAATATTTTTAGTCAAAAATGTTATAAAAACACAGTTTTATTAAAGAACACCTTCAATACTCGAAGCACTGATGGATAGATAAAATAATAAAAAAAAAATCCTTAAAACTCAAAAGATATATTTAGATTTATAAATAAAAAACTTACAAAACTAAAAAATGTTATAATAGCAGCAGATTCGGTAGTAGGCTTCCAGTTTGATAGGTTTCGTCGTGGGCTTCGGTGGTAGTGATGGTTTTGGTGCTGAAGAAGGCGGAGGTAGTGGTGGCGACGTAGTTAATGGTGACACAGGTTTGAGAGTTTGTGTGTGTGCGCCTGCTGTTTAGAGAGAGAGACACTTGTGCTAATGTGTGTTTTTAGAGAGAGTGTGGTTATCAGGTTTGAGAGTTTGTGTGTGAGTTTTTTTTTATATCTCTCAGGTTCGGGGCTAGGCTGGGTGGTTGAATCTTAAACTTGGGTTTTGTGTAAGGCTCGGAGTTAGGATGTGTTTATTGCTCCTTTATAAAGGAGTATAGATATATATAATTATATATAACTCGTTGTCAGGGGAGCCAGGAATATAAGGATAGATGATTGTAGCCAAACATAAACTTCTATTCTGAACCAGCACATTTCCAGATAACAACTGAGTTTTGTAAATCAAAAGGAGCTAACTCAAAGCAACGACAAGGACTGATTCATTATTAACTTTTTATTCCATAGTTTGTATTATGATATTTACGTTTAATAACTTATGAGCACAATAGCATTTGTCAGTTTCAAGATTTATATATATATACAAGATTCACTGGGCGAGGTTGGGAATTATAGTACTAATCTAACTGTTGTGTTTCCTTGTCGTATTATGACCATTATTTACCTTCTAAGTGCTTCAATAAACATATCTCTCATACATTTGACTCGTAATTAAAATGCATCAATGAAATAGACGAGCTAACAGGTAAAATGGGTACTTTAAGAACGGGTCAAAACAGGTATTACTGAAACGGGTCAACATGGGTAATTTTGGTAACAAGTCTAAATGGTTACTTTTTGGTACAAGTTAATATGGGCCGGGCTGTGTTAGGTTTACAGGATATATCTTGGTTTTCCTTAAGAAGAACACAACGATTCATAATCATCACAAAATTATCAAGCTAAACACATACTTATCACCATTAAAAAACCTAAGGATATATGAGATTATAAACCAAATAGAGATCATTTTTCGTTGTCCACAACACACTATGTACGTATTAACCAGATGTATGTCAGTATTTTGAATTTTATCACTTTTATGACAACAGTACCAAGCAGAGGCGGAGCCAGTAGGGTAGCTAGCGGGTGCTCAGCCACCCCCAACTGGCCTTGATTGATCAAATGTTTGTTTAGCTTTCGCTAAGATTGACAAGTATTCACTATATGAATTAAGGTTAAAAAATGATTAAGAAGTTGCAGTTCAATATATGAAGAAGAAGATGTAAATGTGAGAGAGTGAGAGAGAGTAGACAAGAGACAGGTGTGTGGTGAGTACTAGCTTGTTGTAGTACCAAGTACTAGTATTTATCTTCACAATTATTTTATTTGTTTTGTCTAATATGTGGACAATTGTAGTACTCCGTATTACATAACACTTCTTAAGTGTTCTACATATATTTTTGTATTCTTAAATGTTCTTCCATCTTTTTCTCATGTTAGGGTTCCTATTTTTGAATGATGAGATTAGAAGTAAGAATCCAATATCATGTGTTAAAGATTGATTTGAGCTTTAATAGACATTGTTGAACTATTTGAATTCTATTATATCAAATATATTTTATCTATGACAGTTTTGATATATATATTCAAGCTACAATGCAAAGAATTTTCACCAAGGTAGCAAAAACATATGCATAAAAGGTTGTTAAGGTATCGAAAAGCCAAGTACAAAGTTAGTCCAATACAGTGGACTCAAATGCTAAGCCACTTCTTGTGTCACAACGGATGTTTGTGATTGCTTATTTTAAAGTACTTTTGTACTTTTAAAATATTTAAGCACACACCAATCTACTTATTTTTGGATGTTTTTCTTATTTTTGGATGTTTTTCACTTATATGCATACTATCTCCGTCTCAATTTAATTCACATTACTATTTTACCTTTCAAAGTGTGGGTGAAATTTGTTTCGAGGTCGTCTTGTATAATTATAAAATACTTTTTGTATCTTTCATACGATTTAGAAAAACATTTCTATGTTTGAGGAATAGTTGTTAAAAGGAAAAGAAGGTTTACTGAATTTCGATTTAGCAAAGTGGATACCTACTTACGGAGTAAAAGTTTGTTGACAATATAGAATTTAATTGATGATTTAAATTGTTTGTTGATTTGATAGCAAGGTAGTATTTTATTGATGATTTAAAGTTATATATAAATAAAGACCTAATTGTAATTTCATATGTGTTGTAACTCGGTCTAGATGGTTGCACCATTGAACCCGCTAAGATAACCGCTCCATGAAATGTATGTTATTATCCAAAATATTTTCGGCCCCCCTTAACACAAATTTCTGGCTCCGCCCCTGGTACCAAGTATGGTACATTGGCAATAGATTCATGGTAACTAAAATAAATTACAATATGCATTGCCCACATACCCACACCACCTACAAGAAGAATGACTAAGGGACTGAGTGTCGAATATGGTAATATCCTTCATATATGCACTATACACAAGCGTCTACAAATTCCTATCCTCAGAATAAAAATCCAGATGTACAATTAAAGAGCTCGTTTAATTTTGCACCTAGAACAAGGACATTTGATACGGAAAACTACATTACTTCGGAAACTTCTGCTTTCAAACACTCTTTCAATTGAAAACGTGAAATTTAGGAACTCGATCACTTTTGATTGGTAATAAGAGCTAAGAAGACCATTACTATTTTTTCTCTAGTACATACATTTTCTGTCCCTACTCGCCGACATAACTAAACCCAATTGTATTAAATGAGTTCACATTATCTACAAGTAAGTTAGCCACGAAAAGACCACGAAGGAAGAATGCAAACGAGTAATTGGGTATAGCTCACATCAACTAGTCTCAAGTTGAACTTATCTACATAGATTCACTACATCTACTTGCACATGGATGTTTGGTTTAATAGCCTTAGGTAAGCTGTAAACAAGAACACTAAGGGACTAAAGGGGTGTTTGGTTTAGCTTATTTTCTAAATGAGACTAGTTATCTACAAGCACAATTTTACTAAACATTATCTACCAGTAATTTAGGCAATAAAACCAGTGGTTCTCTTTATCCAATTAGCGAAAAGTCGCGAATCAAAATCCGTCAAACAATTACTTATCACAATCGATTAATTAACACTCAAAACACACTTATCACAACTTAGATTATTCAGCTCTCAGAGTCCAGAAAATCACACATCACATAATCAGTTTCAAAACACGAAACCTATATCCATTCGCAATTAGCCAACGAAACACCAAAGCAAAATATGTACGAATCACAACAACACAAATCGAATTATAATTTGAATTCATTCAATCATAATAGCGCAAATCAAATTTGTTGAAAGGATATGATATTTTTAATGTTTTTGGGGGAAAGCTAAAAGTGTTTTTGCTTTTAGAGGGAAAAGGAAAAGCATAGGCGGGAATGACTCAGAAAGGTTTATTTTTATTTTGACTTTGTGTAGTGAATTATTGATGTTAATGTAGTTTGTATTCTTATGTATATGTAATTTGAGATTAAATGATTTATAATGTGATTTATATAATCGATCTACTTCCATTGTGACTACTTACATGTCCATATTTGATTAGACCTACAAATAGATCTACTCGATATACATATTCAATTTTTGAAATACACCATTTCTCTCTCCTCATATTCACCAATCATTTTTTAAATTCACCAATCACATTTGTAGGTCTCTTTTTAGGTTCATTACTTAAGCCTACAAATCATTTTTCATTTTTTATATCACCAATCAGATGTTAGAATATTGCTAATAAATTTCCTATATGACCAATTAACTTTCAGTTTAACTACATAAGTACTGTAATATATTTACATAGATGGCTTAAAATAGTACTAGACGAGTACCCGCGCCTAGCGCCAGCGGGGTTTAGTATTCTGCAAAATTCTGACGACCTATAAGTTTCTTTCAACAGACTGTATTTGTAGCGTCAGAAAATCATTTTTGAATAACTATAATTCTGAGGTGTGGTTGCATACCAGCAGAAATATACAGTTTTTAAAAAAATTATGTGAAGTCTATCTAAGTGTGGGAGTATATTTCTAATAGGATTTTTTAACTTTTAAGTTATTAAGATTTTAGTAATAATAAATTCAAGCATTACAAAAAGCAACAGTATTATGTAGTTGACAATATTATATTGTAGTTTAGAGGTATAACCAACGTGGATGACTGCATTTTCTTGTTTTGTCAGTAATTTAGGAAGTGATAACTATTTTTTTTTTTACATGTGTAGCATTTAATTTAGGAAGTAATAACTTTGAATTATAAACAAATACACCCTTATACTTTATACCCTTTATACTTTATATCTTAAAAAATACAATGCATATGTTGTTTTAAAATAACAACATATAAATTTGCATAACATTATAAGTATCAATTTTTCTACTATATACGCTCAATAAGGAATCATTTATTTCATTTTTAAAAGTTTAACTTATGTGGACACGAGTTTACATTTTAAATACGGCTAAATTACTGAAAAAGGGAAATATAATTATCAAATTGTAATCACGGTTACTTTAATATAAAAATAAATATACGTGATTGTACTTATAACAATAACTCATGTAACTCTTACTTATTTATATAAAAATATCTAGAAAAACATTTTTAAAAAACTTTAAAGAGTATACTTTAACTTTATCGATGCTCATTATGTGCTATTAAACTTGCATCATGTGTACAACATAATATCAGTAGTGAAATTTAAATAACAACATCAACATTTTTGTCTGCTAAATAAAATTAAATCTTGAGTTACCTAACATAAATTTTTACAAATATTTTACCAAATTCTAATAGATATTAATGCATAATGAAAAACTCGTGCATAAGTATTAGTTGTACTTATATCACAATTTTCATGTGCAAATTCTCATATGTGTATATACTAAACTAAAACATTAAAATAAATTTGATTTATGTGTAAACTTCGTGCGTGCACAACATTTATAACTATATAATTTTTTTTTGTCAAAACTTGTGCGTGTACGGGTATTATAACTAGTTCTCATTATAAGTTAATTAGTCAATTTTTGATATCACCATTCACATGTTAGCATATTGCTAATAAATTTCCTATATGACCAATTAACTTTCAATTTAACTACATATGTAATATATTTACATAGATGCCTTAAAATAGTATATATGCATTAACCCAATCACTAGTTAATGGGTTTTCAGCTTTTCATATATCTGTCAGAAATCTCTCGGAATCAGTATTAATTACCGATGATATAGCGACGGAAATATTAAAAATTTTAAAATAGTGACAAACTAAACTTTTTCCGACGGATTAACAACGAATATGCATGGTTGTCAGTTTGGCATCGGAAGACGGATTTCTGACAAAAACCTTATCCCTCGGAAATCTGCTGGAAGTTGGCCGGAAAATAGCCAGTCCAATTATCCGTCATTAACCTGACAAAACATTGTCGGTAATTAGCGACGAAATTTCATCCGTCAGAAAATCTGTCGGTGAAAGTCAAAATTCTAGTAGTGATACATATGCCACTTTGCAATAACATTCAAGTATTTGACACACTTCCTTAGTTTCACAATGTCTGGTAAAGCTTCATCTTTTTCAGCTATCGTGAAGCGTGGTTCTTCTTCTACTTCCTCCAATGTTAATACTCGTGATAATTAACCCGTATCGATGCAGTATAAGCTAAGTGACAGGCCTCCAACTATTTTGGATGTTGATCGACGTGCAAAGAATTCGAACGTTGACCCGACTAAAGATGGTGGAACCCCTTATGATAAGCCGCCATCCTTAGGACCTTCTAGTCGTGGTGACAGTAGCCGATGTTGTATCTTTCTGAGACTTGATAATTATGAGTGTGTTACTTGTTGTGTTTGCATCTTCTATATATGACGGTTTCTATTGCAAATTTATGACGTTTAAATAAGATTAGGTCGATATTCATGGCAATCATTTAAGTTGACTTTAACATAACACATTAAATTATACTTCACCCGATCAGGTTGACTAGCTTTTCATATATACTAGTCTATTTTTACCCAAATTCATTTTGACCCTCATTACATGCTTAAATTAGAGTTTACAGACTGAAGCTCAGAGATAGATCTAAAGGGGAAAAAAAGGAGTTAAAAACCATGTTTGTACAATGTCATATAGAAACGGTCTACATCACTGTATAAAAATGTTAAAACAATAAAATTCTAATACTATGAACAATATATCACAACCCTTGCCTCATGTCTCATGTATGGTAATAGTGTTGGAATGTGGAAGTTGCATTAGCATAAAATGGCTAAAGGTGTGTGAGTCTATTAGGGGCACACACTGTCACACCCCAAAAATGGCGCAGCGGGCATTTATGGGGTATGGCTTATTAGTAAAGAACACAAGGTGTCTAATAGAGAAGTAAAGAATGTAATACATTAAAGATAATAGTCATGAAACTCCCACAACTGGGATAAGTACTAAGTCTGATAATCCATACATAAGTCTTCAAAGCCAAACTACATCACAAGAAAATAACCTAATCCAACTCCACGGATACAACCCGGGAGGGTTTTTATTTAAGTCTTGCTAAGCCAGGCCAATACTCAACCTCCTAGTCTAACTTCATTCATAACACCTGAAAAGGTTACTCAAAAACGTCAACATAAAATTGATGAGCTCGTAGGTTTGAGAGTTAAACCACGAAGCTGAATAATATAATGTAGGACAATAGTAAAAATGATGACAATATACATGCAGTTAGTCACAAAACAAAACAATATCACGTCAACTGAGCCTAATATGTCCATATATCCAAAACCATGTGGGGAGCTACCCCGATAGATCTATCGTCACGTGGGCCCTCCGCGGAGAGTTAACAGTTACGCAGTTATGTACTCACTAGCAAAATATTGTTACAAAGATATAATCACATCATATCACATATATGTCCAAAATCAAGTAAAACCTTAAGTCACAGCATGAAAACAGTTTAAAATATCATTTGAGTACCATTTCCCTCAAGAATAACATGTTAAAAGTGGGGCTACGAGAACTCACCTCAACAGAGTAATACGATGCAATCAAGTGTGTGCACGAAATTCGAGGCGCGCTACTTTAACCGCAACCTATAGTAATGATATGTCTGAGGTTCGACAAAATTGTTGTGTATGCAATTATGCACTTTATAATATCACCCGTACATGTTTGTTGTAGAGTTTAGTGATTAAAAAACGTAGTTACGTTAAACTCGTAGTCAAAATATACCTTTTTATAATGTTACTAGTATTTCTCGTAATTTAAATATACTTGTTTTGTTATTTGGTATTTTAGAAAACTTTTAATGTGCCTAACAAGTATGTATAACAAGCTACTACTTTTGTTCAAGTTATTTTGGCTAAAACCGCACTTAATATGTCCAAAATTCATTTTTAAAAATTCTATCAGCTTTTATATTAGTGAAAAAAGCTGTCAAATAAATACATTTCGTCAAAAACTTTATTAGGCCATAACTTTCTCGTTTTAGGTCCGTTTCTTAAGTTCTATATATCCCCGCGAAGGTATTTAAGAATACTAACAAGTTTTTAGTGTCCCGACTAGTCTAACCAACTTTTAATGTCCAGTTTTCTCTATTGAAAAACTCTAACAGCAACGTTTTGCTACAGGAAAATAGTTTTCGTCACCTATCTTAAAACTACCATAACTTCTTCGTTATAAGTCCGTTTTAACCCGTTCAAGCGACCACGTTTTCGTTATAAAGTATATTTCCTATTTTTTTAGTCAAATATTACTCAAAAACCACTGATTTTTCTGTGTTGAGTCGAATGGGACAGCCTATATTTCCTTTAAGTGTTAAACGCGTTTCTTAGCTTCTATTACCAAAATCAACTTAAGTACCACTTCAAATCTAATCCTAGCTCTTTCACTTTCTTGTCAAGGTTAACAATTTATTAGTGTGTTAATGAAAATTTGTTTAAGACTTAGTTATTAACTACAAGTTGATTATGGTTACAAAGTATCACAAACATGTACAAGGTCATATCAAAGTGTATGTGTTGGTTTAATGGACAAAATATTAATATATGTGTGTTAGGATCGAACTCGAGACCACGGGATTGCACGCTTTACGTATGAGAATTAAAGTTAATAATTAAATGTAAAATGTTATATTTATTTATTAATTACACGAAATATATAACGAATATTAAGTTAATTAAGTGTAATGGACTAATGATCGTTAAATATTAAAGGAATGACTAAATAGAAATTAGATGTCAAGTAGGTTCTAGAAACCCTATGGGTTTCCATAACCGATTGGATGGGGGTTTCCATAAACCAATTCAAGCCTAACTTGGACTCTAAGTTTTTTGGGTAAAGGGGAGTAATCCTGCACCCTGGTAAAGTATATTAACCAAACAAATTGAAGTACAACGGATGAGAGTGAGTCCCTCATCTCAGTCCCTAAGGACACTTACAGACTCGAATATAAGAATGACATACCATTCCTATAACATACAATAAAATGAACCTACCAATAATGACACAAGTACATAACAGTGACACAACTACTCAAGAAAAACACTTGAGCCTTCTATATCACTATGATAGTCCATCTTAACTTCCATGAAGAATCCATGTAGAACCATGCGATCTTCAACATAAAATCTGTTTGCTACAGAAAATTGCAAACCATAGCAAACAAAGGCAGCCATAAAACTAACCATAGGGTATAGAACACCCTAACATACCACTCCATGATCATGTAGCCATCAAATAAAATTAGTTCACAAATTTCGCACCGTGATTGGTGGAAGACTCTAAAACCACGGATAGAGCAAAGAAGCATAAACTCACTCCAAACGTGTGCGTTGAGATGCTAAATCAATACCAATAACCAAACATCAAGAACATGCATAGGGAGTAAACCAAAGCAAGATCGATCAAACGTAATAAGGAACCAAGTATGTAGATCGATCCACCAATAGATGATCAATGGAAAAGAAACCAATTGATCGATAACTGTAAATTATGAAGACGAAATCACACACCAAAGCAAGTGTAATCAAGACCTTCAACATAACTCGTCCCCAACAGAACTAACAACAATACTAGCGAACATAATGATCAAAGAAGCTAATAACATGATCGAATTAAAACAGCAACATGACCATAAAAGACCCTAGCATCGACATTAAGCTACGAATCAACACTAACAAAATAGTGAAAACGCAGCACCACCATAAAACCCTAAACAAGGAGCGGTTAAGGGTTCAACAAGGAAGATTGAAGGACCTAATCGGAGTGACGAGGCAATCCAATACAAACGCATCCTTGTACATCCCATGATCGACCATGTAGGAGAAACCCCTAAGTCGACCAACCCATCAAAACCCTAATTGTATACAGCCTCTCTCCCTCAACCCACGTACATAGCACGAACGTACCAACACCAACTTGGACTCTAAGTTTCTTTGGGTATATATACAAGGCCTAGGGTCTTTGTAAATTATCTCTTGTACTCCTAAACTAAAACCTAAAATTGTTTGTCTGTGTTTTAGTACTAATCGATCGTCCAAACCCTTTGGCTAGTTGATCCATATTGTTTTTCTAAAACAAATATGTTCGTATTCATAAAACTAGCATTACTTTAATTTGATTTAGTACGTGTGTACAAGAACGTGGTACAAACTTACTTTTGTTAGTATCTTGGATTGAATTACAAAACGGTAAGGGGTAATTCCAATAATCCTTATAAATTAGGGTTTATCACTTGCTAGTTTTGTGGAATTGATTCTTGTTCGGCTAGAATAAAAAAGGTACGCATACTTTATGTTTATGTTAGTTAATTATTCATTATTCGTTCCTATATGCTTCCGCATGTGTACTTAATGTTTATTGTTTATATTTATGATTAGTCATGTTATATAATTCCAACTGTGGCATCACGAGCCTTGTTTAATGAGTAATTAATTACTAAACACGTAAAAAAAACGTATATTGTATGTTTTTTTATATGATTGTTCTAGTGTTTTGGTTATGATTATGTAAACCCTAATTTTAGGGTTAGGGCTTTTGCTCTAATTTGGCTTAAAAATGATACAACATCATCCAGCTACGGAGGGGGCCATGAATTGGTAAACTTCTTATCTTTTGCTGCCACTATCGCTCTATCTCAAGATTTTTCGCGAGCACTCGCCTCGAATACCTGTTGTATGTGTTCCTGCGCTTGACGTTCCACTTGTCTTTCTAACTACACTTGCATGTCTCTTTCACCTCGTGCTCTGATCTTTTCTAATGTTTGTGCCTACGTTATATTTAGTCCCGTAAGAAACTTCATACAGGTGATCAAACACAACATTCTTTCACACCATTATAAGGATAGATGATTGTAGCTAAACACAAACTTCTATTCTGAACCAGCTTATTTCCAGATAACAACTGAGTTTTGTAAATCAAAAGTAGCTAACTCAAAGCAACGACAAGGACTGATTATTATTAACTTTTTATTCCATAGTTTGTATTATGATCTTTACGTTTAATAACTTATGAGCACAATAGCATTTGTCGGCTTTCAAGATTCATATATATATATATATATATATATATATATATATATATATATATATATATATATATATATATATATATATATATATATATATATATATATATATATATATATATATATATATATACAAGATTCATCGGGCAGGTTGGGAATTATAGTACTAATCTAACTGTTGTGTTTCCTTGTTGTATTATGACAATTATTTACCTTCTAAGTGCTTCAATAATCATATCTCTCATACATTTGACTCATAATTAAAAGGCATTAATGAAATGGACGAGCTAACAGGTAAAATGGGTACTTTAAGAACGGGTCAAAACAGGTATTACTGAAAAGGGTCTGGGTAAAGGGTTTCCCCGGTAAATATATTACTCCAAAAAACATTTAAGTACAAAGGATAAGAGTGAAGTCTCATATCTCAGCCTGTTACATAGGCGGTAAAGCTAACATAACAAGACACTTCCTATCCTTAAAATAGTAAAACAACCACTACTCACTAGATTACATTTGACACAAAACCAAGCATAACCTAACGTCTAGATTGCTTACTACCATGACCTTGGAGCTTGATATCATACATGTCAGAAAAAGCATCCAATTGCCCTGGTAAATCATAGACCTGATCCGCATAATCATCATAATAATCTTCAAGCTCATGACCGCCATTTGATGCGAGAAATTTAGCCATAGGATTATCCGGCTCAAGCACCTCCTCATCATCACCGCCGTTTAAAACAATCACATCCCCACTTTAGAGAATGGGTTACCCACCATAGAATACGGAGAGGAAGAAGAACTAGGCTTAGTAGCCGTATCATGTGCCTTTTCTTTCAAATCAACCCTTTTAAGAGGTTTACCATCATCATCCACAAGAGTAACTTTCCCCTCAATAATTTGCTTTTCAAGCTCCTCAATTTTTCCAACAATAGGAGTAGTACTAGTGCTACCTTTTCCACCCTTAGCGTAACTACCATCTTTGGTCAAGTCAACAAGAATAATCGGGAATATCACCTCATCAGATCAACCATATTAAGAGCATCAAACGGATTTGATGTAGCAATATTCGTCCCACTTGTACTAGCCACTTCAGTAATCATCTTCTTTGTAGCATCCGGCTTCTTCGACACAGGCTGATACACCTGCTTCTTCTTCGACACAGGCTGATACACAAATTGAATTATAATTTGAATTCATTCAATCATAATAGCGCAAATCGAATTTTAATTATAATGTGATGGAATCTTACTTGATTAGATTGATAACCGAATTTGTTGAAAGGATATGATATTTTTAAGGATTGAGATCCTCTCATGTTCTATTTGAACATGAGAGGTAATGTTAAAGTTTATGTGAGTGAAGAAAAATAAATAAATTAGTCATTGTGGGACCATTGTTTAATAAATTAATCATTGTGGATAAAAAAAATAACTAACATTACCTCTCATGTTCAAATGGAACATTAGAGGATCTCAATCCTATTTTTAATGTTTTTGGGGGAAAGCTAAAAGTGTTTTTGCTTTTAGAAGGAAAAAGGAAAAGCATAGGCGGGAATGACTCAGAAAGGTTTATTTTTATTTTGACTTTGTGTAGTGAGTTATTGATGTTAATGTAGTTTGTATTCTTATGTATATGTAATTTGAGATTAAATGATTTATAATGTGATTTATATAATCGATCTACTTCCATTGTGACTACTTACATGTCCATATTTGATTAGCCAATTCTCATTATAAGTTAATTACTCAATTTTTGATATCACCAATCAGATGTTTGCATATTGCTAATAAATTTCCTATATGACCAATTAGCTTTCAATTTAACTACATAAGTAATATATTTACATAGATGGCTTAAAATAGTATTAGACGAGTACCCGCGCCTAGCGGCAACGGGGTTTAGTATTCTGCAAAATTCCGAGGACCTATAAGTTTCTTTCAACAGACTGCATTTGTAGCGTCAGAGAATCATTTTCGAATAACTATAATTCTGATGTGTGGTTGCATACCAGCACAAATATACAGTTTTTAAGAAAATTATGTGGAGTCGATTTAAGTGTGGGAGTATATTTCTAATAGGATTTTTTAATTTTTAAGTTATTAAGATTTTAGTAATAATAAATTCAAGCATTACAAAAAGCAACAGTATTATGTAGTTGACAATATTATATTGTAGTTTAGAGGTATAGTCAACGTGGGTGACCGCATTTTCTTGTTTTCTCAGTAATTTAGGCAAAGGATAACTATTTTTTTTACATGTGTAGCGTTTATTATTTGGTGTGTGTCTTTTCAACTTGTAACCTTACAAATTTAATATCACCATAATAAAATTATCTTGTACTATCAATTTGTATAGATATTTAAGCATTGTTCAAAACTATTTGTTTGAGGTACAAATAATTATCGATAAAGATAACAATACTATTTAATTTTTGTGATTCTAATAAACTTACATATCATTATTGATATACCGGACAAAGGGCTATACAATATATATTAACTTTTAAAAGACGATTCATATATGCTAGTCCCTTAAGTGGTGCAAGACCAACATTTTTCAAAATAATATTATACAAATGACAACGTACATGTGTCAAACCAAAATAAACAACAAAAAACTACAATTACTTAATTTGTCATGGGCTCCACAATTACTTCATCATTTCTCATATAATTTTGTCAAATTTGAAACTTGGTTCGACTCGGGTGGTTCAACCGGTTGAACCATTCCGGTCAAAAAACCAAGTAGATTTAAACCGAGTCAACCCGACAGGTTGGGTCGAAAACAATTCAAATTAAATCGGTCAACCCACCGGTTTAGCGTCCCGGGTCAACCCGGTTTTGAAATATATGTCTTCAACATTTCCACTTTTAGTTTCAACTTTTCACTTTTTACTTTTTGGTTTTTCCTTTATATATAGTATATAGCATGGTACTCGCGCGTTTTGGCGGCGGGTACCCTATGACGATTAACCGCAGAAATAGATCTCGATGAGACCTGATTCACCAGTTTGTATCGGTTTCAACGAGTCCTCTTTGGTTCATTTTCGGATGGCTTTAATTGGTTAGCCGAACCGGTGGCGACACCGGTTCCCGGTTGAACACGTTAGTCCGGTCCGGTCTAGTTTTCAAAACTATATGTAACATCAACTTGTTAGATTGTATGAAGTTTTGCGTGTTTTATTAATGTGTATAATGCGTAGAATAACATGTACTTTTTATTTTAGGGTGTTTTAAAAATATTATTAATTAGTGTGTTTAATTATTTTATATTTTGGATTATGTTGTAGCTTCTTTAAATTGTAAGTTATGAAAATTTTATTGTACTTTTTAGTAAGGTGTGTTTTAATTGGTTGTTTTTAATTTGGTAGATGTGCTTTTAGTTTGTTGTACAATGTGAATAAATTATTGTACTTTTAAGTAATTGAGTGTTTTAATAGGAATATTAATTACACTATGCATTTCTCTCTCATTTGACCAATTTCAACAATTCAACTTTTCACCTTTGACCATTTTTCTATTATATGTAGTATAGATATATGCATTAACCCAATCACTAGTTAATGGGTTTTCTGCTTTTCATATATCCGTCAGAAATATCTCGGAATCAGTATTAATTACTGATGATATAGCGAGGGAAATATTAAAATTTTAAAAATTAGTGACAAACTAAACTTTTTCCGACGGATTAACAACGAATATGCATGGTTGTCAGTTTGGCATCGGAAAGTTGTTGGTAGGTGAAGTATATTATCGACGGATTTCTGACAAAAACCTTATCCTTCGGAAATCTGCTGGAAGTTGGTCGGAAAATAGCCAGTCCAATTATCCGTCGTTAACCTTACAAAACATCGTCGGTAATTAGCGACGAGATTTCATCCGTCGGAAAATCTGTCGGTGAAAGTCAAAATTCTAGTAGTGTATGTCACTTTGCAAAAACATATAAGTATTCAACACACTTTAGTTTCACAATGTCCGGTAAAGCTCCATCTTTTTCAGCTGCCGTGATGTAACGCCCCGACCCCACAAGGGTAAAGGAATCACAAGTAATGGTGTCATATCAAAGCAAACATATAAACCAAAAGAAATCTTTAACATAAATATGGAAATAATCCAAGTCAAAAGACTTCAATACATAGGTCCCAGCGGAAAAATAAACTCCAAATGAAATGTCTAAAGCATAAGTCTAAATGGCTTCATAATATCAAAGCTAAATCTCTAAGGTAAGTCCACTCAAGACTCATCCCAAAGCAATACCCACCAATGCTTAGATACCTGCCGGAAGAAAAGAAAGTGCGGCTGAGCCAAAGCCCAAAGGAACAGATATACAAGCAAAACGAATACTAAACGAGAACATAATCAGAAATAAAGTAAAAGAAAGATAGTGAAATCATAGTCTTCTCAAAAGATAATTTCAGAAATATCAAAATAAGTTTTATAGCTTAACTACCTCGAAGCCTAGAACATATGCCATATCGTAAACATATCATAATCACATAAGGCAACATATTTGCAGGGGAGACCTACCAGAGTTATGAAGGACGCATGCACGCAAAGATCAATCATCGATAACATATAGCATATAAATGTATAATATATGGCATATAACAGATCTAGGATGCATCCATACCAATACGCATAAATATTCATAATATAATTCAAATTGAGCTCATACAGATAATGATAAGGGACGTGGCGTAACATCACTCTATCGCCTCTAGAGTCATGTCGAAAGTGCATTTGCTTGACACGGACATGGAACCCCCATGACTAGTTATAATTGGCTCGGGTGTCAAACTATCAGAATTCAAATAAGAATGTCATAACTGACATAGATCATTTTATCGAAAATCATTCGTATTTCCCAAAATCATAGTTTTCATATCGATATTTCAAAAAAATCAGATGTTTCATAATTCGAAATCAAAGTTCAGATAAGCAACACCAATAAACACATTAGGGTTCATAGCAAAGGTTTAGGAAATCCTAATATGAAAACGAAAAGAAACTTCATACGAAACCTTTAATGAAAAGGTCAGAATATCCGTACCTTATTCGAAAGCAAAAGATCAAAAGTCGAAACAGGGAAGCAAAGAATTACTCCTTCTTCACGTAACCTATATACATTAATGTCGTATATATATTATTAATGATTCCGAAATCATCACAATGATCCTTTAATATTTTAGGGTTTCCATATTAAATGAGATTTAAATGTTTTAATATTAATATCATAAATTAGGGTTTCATACGTCTTTTATTAAAGTTAGGGTTTTCTCATTCTTAAATGTCTCATTAATGTATATGTACTTACATGTTACGTCTTTTATTAACTCGTTACTTAACCTAACATGTTACAAAAATAATCTTTCCTTTTTATGTTTCAACGTACATGTTTATGATTTTATGTGACATATAAGTTACTTATTACTCGTATTAATTACGTATTTACTCTATTAGGGTTTAGCATAACTTATTAAGTTAACATGTCAAAACTAGGGTTTATGTTCACATAACCTTTACTTAAGTAATGCATCTTCAAATCTTATACACATGATTCGGTTCAATCTAAATACTTCACATATTCAAGTTATTAAGTTATAAACCTTATTCGAAAACTAAATATGGTTCGGTTCTATTCATATGGTTCGGCCAATATTAAACAAACACAAACATGACTCGATTCAATATCACATCTTACGTACATGTCTCTTATTATTTACTAGGTTAAATGAGTTAGGGTTTCTCTTGGTTTTGCTTTATACCTCTCGGCCACAAAAAGAAAACAAGAAAACGACTTAAACAAAATATAACTTGACATATTCATGCAAGGTAATGCTAAAGGAAAACAATTAAGCGATATACCTTCACTTGATAGAGCAAAATCGACACCAAGGGTGTTTGTTTGAGTTTCGGCCGAGCAAAGGAAGAAAAGAAAAAGAGAGCAAATTAACTAGGGTTCCAATTTAATGAATATGTGTTGTATTTATAGTTGTGGTATTTGAGTTAAACTAGGAAAGTAATTGGGTTTGGGTTTGGGTTTGGTCCAACCGGTCACACCATTCACACGACACCATATGGGCTTCGCCCTAGGCTCACTAATTAAACAAACACGACCCCAAATCATTTACTTAAACATTAACTCTTCGTCACCAATATTAATTACGTAATATATTTTAGTTAGGGTTTTAAATATTAAAGTTAATCTTTTAATTTCTTTAAGTGTTAGAAATATATTTTACGTATTTTAAAATTTTTAGTTCCAAGGGTATTTTAGTCTTTATTCGATTTTAAACTTTCGTGTTTTACAATTCTTCCCTCTAAAGAAAAATTTTCGCCCTCTAAAATTGAATGAAACGAAATGAAAACAAAAATGAAAACGAAATGAGAACATACCAAACTATTCAAAGAAATGAGGGTAACTAGCACGCATCGACTCCTCGATTTCCCAAGTAGCCTCACGCTCGTGATGATTTTTCCAAAGAATCTTAACGAATGGAATAACTTTATTCCTCATCACTCTTTCTTGTCTTTCCGTAATCGCTTCGTTCTTCGATAAAGACATATCGGATTGAATTTGATCAAACGGATAAGAAGCAACGTGTAACGGATGATAGTTGTATCCCCTTAGAAGTGATACATGAAAAACGTCATGAACATGCGATAACGAGGCGGAAGTGCTAAACGATACGAAACCTCTCCTATCGCTCAAGAATCTCAAACGGTCCAATAAATCGAGGACTAAGCTTGCCCTTGATTCCAAAACGTTTCACACCTCTAAACGCTAAACTTTCAAAACACACGATCACCAACTCGAAACTCTAAATCACGACGATGCTTATCAAGATAACTTTTCTCGACGAGACCTAGCCTCCTTCAACTTTTCTCTAGCAATAGCTACTTTCTCATTAGTGATCTCAATCATTTCCGGACCTTCGATTAGACGCTCACCTACTTCATCCCAACAAATAGGTGCTCTACATTTCCTTCCGTAAAGAAGTTCAAACGGTCGCCTTTAATGCTAGCATGCCAACTGTTGTTATAAGCAAACTCTACTAAACATAAATATTCATCCCAACTACCAGTCCATTCTAAAGCACAAGCCCTTAGCATATCCTCTAAGGTCTCAGATAGTCCTCTCTCGATCACCATCTGTTTGAGGATGAAATGCCGTACTAAAGTTAAGTCGAGTACCCCAAGCTTTCGCAAACCTTTCCAAACGAGAAGTAAAACGCGGATCTCTATCGGACACAATAGACGCCGAGTACCATGAAGCCTAACGATCTCTTCAAAAATCTCCGCCAATTTACCAATACCATAATCCTTCCTAATTGGCAAGAAATGAGCAGATTTGGTTAGTCGATCAACAACCACCCAAATCGCATCATGCTTCTTCCTAGTAAGAGGTAATCCACCACAAAATCCATAGATATCTTATCCCACTTCCATGTTGGAATCTCCAATGGTCAGAACAATCCACTAGCCCTCGATGTTCAATCTTAACCTCGACAAATCATACACTTCGACACAAACGTCGCCACATCTTGCTTCATGCCGTTCCACCAAAAGTACTGTTTCAAATCCCTATACATCTTGGTAGAACCAGGATGAATAGTGAAAGGAGAACTATGAGCTTCACCATAACTTGCTCACGAAGCACCGATCATTGGGAACACAAAGCCTATCTCAATACCATACAATACCGTCATTATCAACCTTAAACTCCGTCTGCTTACCTTCTTCAACGTTTTGCACCACGCCCACAGCCATCTTTCGAGCTTCCTTAATTTGCGAGATAAGGTTCGACTCCACCTTCATACTAGCCCAAGATCCACCAAAACCTCGTACACACAACTCAACATCCAAACTCTCTAAGTCACGCAAAATCCTAGACTCAATCTTGATACTCGCAAGAATGCCCGATTTCCGCTAAGTCGCCAAGAACTACATTAGCCTTACGGATGGTACTGAATGTTAGTGTCATAATCCTTAAGAAGTTCTAACCATCTTCTTTGTCTCATATTCAGTTCCTTCTGAGTGAAAATATACTTGAGACTCTTATGATCCGTGAATATATCACACGCCTCTCCATACAAGTAATGTCTCCAAATCTTCAACGCAAAAACCACCGCAGCCAACTCAAGATCGTGGGTTGGGTAATTCTTCTCATAAGGTTTTAGTGCCTCAAGCATAAGCTATTACCTTTCCATGTTGCATCAAAACACGCTAATCCTTTCTTAGATGCATCATTGTAGATTTGAAATCCTCCCGAACCGTTGGAAGAGTCAAAATGGGAGCCGACACCAATCTCCGCTTCAATTCTTCAAACTCTTCTCTCGTTCATCCGTCCATACAAACTTTTCACCTTTCCTCATCAATTGGGTTAAAGGCAAAGCTAGACGAGAGAAACATTCAACAAAACGTCTATAGTAACCAGCAAGTCCAAGAAAACTCGACCTCATCGCATCGTAGGTCTTGGCCATTTAGTGATAGCCTCAACTTTAGACGGATCCATGGTAATACCATCAGCCGATACGATATGACCAAGGAAAGCAACTTGTCTCAACCAAAATTCGCGACTTCAAAATTTGGCGCATACAACTTCTTCTTCCTCAAAATCTCCAAAACTATACTGAGATGTTCTTCATGCTCTTCTTCAGACTTAGAGTACACCAAAATGTCGTCGATGAAAACAATAACGAACTTGTCGAGAAACTCATGAAAAACACGATTCATCGTCCATAAACACAAGCAGCGATTGGTCAAACCAAAAGGCATAACGAGAAATTCGTAATGACCATATCCGCACGAAACGCGGTCTTAGGAACATCTTGCTCCTTCACACGTAATCGATGGTATCCGACCTCGTGTCAATCTTGAAAAGAACTTAGCTCCTTGCAGTTGATCAAACAAATCGTCTATACGCGGTAAAGGATAACGGTTACGAATAGTAATACGATTGAGTTCACGGTAGTCGATACATAGGCGCATGCTTCCATCCTTCTTCTTCACAAACAAAACAGGTGCACCCCATGGAGAAACACTAGGGCGAATAAATCCACTTTCTATCATCTCTTGCAGCTGTTTCTTCAACTCCTTCAGCTCTACGGTGCCATACGATACGGAGCCTTCAAATCGGTTCAGACTGTGAATTAACTCAATGCTAAACTCAACTCTCGAGTGGGGAAGTCCAGGGGAGTTCATCCGAAAACGCCAGAAATTGCAAACAACCGAAAGACTTTCAATGTTAGGACTCTCCAAAGATGTGTCCTTAACAGATGCTAGAAAACCTTGGCACCCATGAGCAATCATGGTCCGTGCCTTCATAGCGGAAATGAGCTTAACAGATTTAAGGGGTTGAGAACCATGATAAACGAATTCAGATGTTTTACGCCTCCAAAGATCACCGTTCTAGCATGGCAGTCGATTGAAGCTCTATGGTAAGCCAACCAATCCATGCCTAGAATGATATCAAAGTCGACCATATTGAGAGGATACAGATTTGCAAAGCGAATACGATCATCAAAACGAAGAGGACACTTAACATATTTATGATCAATGATCACATGATTTTTCATAGGCGTAGAAATCGATAAGTGATTTGTTAACGGTTTGGGCTTCATATTAAGTTTCTTAGCGAATGTGATAGATATAATGGAGTGTGTGGCTCCGATCAAATAAAACGAAGACAAAGAAAATCATCAATGAAAAGAGTGCCCGTAATGGTACTCAAGTTCGCTCACTGGTTACAGTAGTAGCATAGACACGCCCAGTAGTTGGCGCTTGATGTAGTTTCCGTGAACTGCCGATTCTTCTTAGGGCAATCCTTAATCTTGTGAGTAGTGGAACCACAACCAAAACATCCACCAAGAGCCTTGAAACACCGCCTGGATGAGCCTTTCCACAAGTAGTACAAATAGGTGGGGTGGCAAAACCTCACCGTCCTCTCACGACTAGAAGATCCGAAGCACGACCACGATTTGTTCCTCTAGTGGCTGATCCCCGTTGTAACGCCGGTTATTGTTACCTTGGTTCCGACGATCACTTCCATTCCTACCAAAGATTTCTATTATCTTGACCCTCGACTTCAGAACGTCCGGTGTCAACATTCCTTCCCGACCGACCACTGATCATAACTCCTATCCACATGACCTCTCAATCATAACTCCTACCGAGTTTCCTTATAGTCATTGCCTTGAGTCCTACCTTGAATCCGATCACCATCGCGATTACGCTTGTTAGAACCCGAAACCTCATGAAATATCTCAATGTTACGAGAATGCGCCATTGCAGGCCGACACATTCTCATACTCAATATTAAGCAATCGGTCCAACACCCACTTCTCGGTCCCCACTTGAAGTGCTTAGCTTGACGCCTACCATCTCCAAAGAATCACTCCAACAAAACTCACCAACCTCATAAACCTACTCATGTATTCATTAGAGGTCTCATGATCAAACCGTAGATCGCCTCGATAATCCCTCTCATACTTTCTTTGCTCGCCAAAGATCGTGAAGTAACGGTTATAGAAGATAGTCCAAACTCACCAAGTACAAGTCACAAAGAAAAGCGCCACCTCCTCTTGCTTGTTTCAATGCTTTCCACCAACTCAAAGCATCACCTTCCAATTTGAATGAAGCCAAACGAGTCTTAAACCCGTCTCCACAACCCAGACTTCAAACCGCTTCAATATGAGTGATCCGTCCTCGCCTCGTAGGAGTAGCAGCATGCTAAACGAAAGAGGCTTCATTACCAAACGCCGAGCCAAGTATGAATACCGACGGGTTGATTTCCTCCACCACTACCCGAAGCACCATTCGATTTACGAATGTTGTTGATCACCGCTCCATCATCTCGTGTAGTCAAACCAGGGAAAAGAGAGTTGAGAGCATTCGCAATCGCAGATCCATGTCAAGAGCATCATCGTCCCTCCCGAAGTTGCATTTACGACGAGTTTGAACCATCTGAACGATATCCAAACGATTAGCAAAATGAACAAAGGTGAGATATGAAATGGAAGTACGAAGGAATCCTAAAGTCTACCCAAATCCTCACAGTCAAACCCTAAACCCTAAAGTCTCAAAACCTAGGCTCCATATGTCACGTGTCCCGACTACAAGTCGTAAAACCGGGCTCGATGCCATAAATTGTAACGCCCCGACCCCACAAGGGTAAAGGAATCACAAGTAATGGTGTCATATCAAAGCAAACATATAAACCAAAAGAAATCTTTAACATAAATATGGAAATAATCCAAGTCAAAAGACTTCAATACATAGGTCCCAGCGAAAAATAAACTCCAAATGAAATGTCTAAAGCATAAGTCTAAATGGCTTCATAATATCAAAGCTAAATCTCTAAGGTAAGTCCACTCAAGACTCATCCCAAAGCAATACCCAGCTCAATGCTTAGATACCGCCGGAAGAAAAGAAAAGTGCGGCCGAGCTTCAAAGCCCAGGAAGTGATATACAAGCAAAACGAATACTAAACGAGAACTAATACGTAAATAAAGTAAAAGAAAGATAGTGAAATCATAGTCTTTCAAAAGATAATTTCGTAAATATCAAAATAAGTTTTATAGCTTAACTACCTCGGCCCGAACATATGCCATATCGTAAACATATCATAATCACATAAGGCAACATATTTGTAGGGGAGACCTACCAGAGTTATGAAAGACGTGCATGCACGCAAAGATCAATCATCGATAACATATAGCATATAAATGTATAATATATGGCATATAATGATCTAGGATGCATCCATACGCCCCACGCACAAATATTCATAATATAATTCAAATTGAGCTCATACGATAACATGATAAGGGACGTGGCGTAACATCACTCTATCGCTCTAGAGTCATGTCGAAAGTGCATTTGTCGACACGGACATGGAACCCCCATGACTAGTTATAATTGGCTCGGTGTCAAACTATCGAATTCAAATAAGAATGTCATAACTGACATAGATCATTTTATCAGTAAAATCATTCGTATTTCCCAAAATCATAGTTTTCATATCGATATTTCAAAAAAAAATCGATGTTTCATAATTCGTAAATCAAAGTTCGTGATAAGCAAATACTCAATAAACACATTAGGGTTCATAGCAAAGGTTTAGGAAATCCTAATATGAAAACGAAAAGAAACTTCATACTTAAACCTTTCAAAAGGTCGAATATCCGTACCTTATTCGAAAGCAAAAGATCAAAAGTCGAAACAGAGAAGCAAAGAATTACTCCTTCTTCACAGAACCTATATACATTAATGTCGTATATATTATTAATGATTCCGAAATCATCACAATGATCCTTTAATATTTTAGGGTTTCCATATTAAATGAGATTTAAATGTTTTAATATTAATATCATAAATTAGGGTTTCATACGTCCTTTATTAAAGTTAGGGTTTTCTCATTCTTAAATGTCTCATTAATGTATATGTACTTACATGTTACGTCTTTTATTAACTCGTTACTTAACCTAACATGTTACAAAAATAATCTTTCCTTTTTATGTTTCAACGTACATGTTTATGATTTTATGTGACATATAAGTTACTTATTACTCAGATAATTACGCATTTACTCTATTAGGGTTTAGCATAACTTATTAAGTTAACATGTCAAAACTAGGGTTTATGTTCACATAACCTTTACTTAAGTAATGCATCTTCAAATCTTATACACATGATTCGGTTCAATCTAAATACTTCACATATTCAAGTTATTAAGTTATAAACCTTATTCGAAAACTAAATATGGTTCAGTTCTATTCATATGGTTCGGCCAATATTAAACAAACACAAACATGACTCGATTCAATATCACATCTTACGTACATGTCTCTTATTATTTACTAGGTTAAATGAGTTAGGGTTTCTCTTGGTTTTGCTTTATACCTCTCGGCCACAAAAAGAAAACAAGAAAACGCGACGAAACAAAATATAACTTGACATATTCATGCAAGGTATGCTAAAGGAAAACAATTAAGCGATATACCTTCACTTGATAGAGCAAAATCGACACCAAGGGTGTTTGTTTGAGTTTCGGCCGAGCAAAGGAAGAAAAGAAAAAGAGAGCAAATTAACTAGGGTTCCAATTTAATGAATATGTGTTGTATTTATAGTTGTGGTATTTGAGTTAAACTAGGAAAGTAATTGGGTTTGGGTTTGGGTTTGGTCCAACCGGTCACACCATTCACACGACACCATATGGGCTTCGGCCCTAGGCTCACGAATTAAACAAACACGACCCCAAATCATTTACTTAAACATTAACTCTTCGTCGTACCAATATTAATTACGTAATATATTTTAGTTAGGGTTTTTAAATATTCGCAAGTTAATCTTTTAATTTCTTTAAGTGTTAGAAATATATTTTACGTATTTTAAAATTTTTAGTTCCAAGGGTATTTTAGTCTTTATTTGGATTTTAAACTTTCAGGTTTTACACGTGAGGTCTGGCTCTAGCTTCTTCTACTTCCTCAAATGTTAATACCGGTAACAATAAACCGGTATCCATGCAGTATAAGCTAAGCGACGGGCTCCCAACTATTTCTGATGCTGATCGACGTGCAAAGAATTTGAATGTTGACCAGACTGAAGATGCTGGAACCCGGATGATAAGCCGCCATCCTAGGACCTTTTGGTCGTGGTGACAGTAGCTGATGTTGTATCTTTCTAATACTTGTTATGTTTGTATCTTCTATATATGACGTTTTTTAATTGCAAGTTTATCATGTTTAAAATCTTATGTATGTCGCTTCTATGATAAATAAGGTTAGATCGATATTAATGGCTATCATTTAAGTTGACTTTAACATAACACATCTTCACCCCATCGGGTTACTAGTTTTTCATACTTGCCTGTTTTTACCCAAACTCGTTTTGACAGTGATGGCGTGATATTACATGTTTAAATTAAAGTTTACAAATTGAAGCTCACATATAGATCTAAACCCCCAAAAAAAAAAATAAATAAATAAAAATGGGAGTTGAATACCATAAAACCCTAAAACTATGAAGAGTATATCACAACCCTTGGCTCATGTATCATTGTTGTGTTTGGGATGAGGCTTATTGAGGCTTATAGGGCTTAAACTCCAAAAATAAGTCGGACTTATATTGTTAGCCTCGTCTGACGTAGAAACTTATAAGGGATTTTGAAGTTATAATCCCCAGCCAAAAAAATGAAGCTAAAATTTTTATACAGGGTTTTTAATATGTTAAATTACTTAATTACTGACCAAAAAATCTAATGCATTATTATGTTAATTTAACTGTATGTCCTTTTTGGTAATTTTACAATAACAAGCTTCAGCTTAAACTAATTTGTCAAACAAGTTTATGAAAATCAAAATTCTAGTTTCGGCTTACAATAAGCCCCGGCCCATTTTGCCAAACATACCCAAAGTTTTTAAACCACGTGATTTTTCCTAAAATCATTAATACAAAATTTACTTCTTTTTGCCGCAACAACTTTCACCTAAATGATTAACATTATTTGTACGCCTTATAAGCATCAGGGAAAGAGCTTAGATTTGTAATATGTATAAGTATGTCAATCGGTGTAGCATTTGTACATTTATAATTTCTATCCAACTCTTGGTTCCAAAATTAAATTTAGAGTTAACTATATAAATGGTCCTTGTGGGTTTGCCGCATTTTACGGATGCAACCCATTTTTCATTTTTGTTACGGGTCCAATCACTAATCACTGTGGTTTTGACCCATCATGTATCCAGTCCAAAACCATCGGTAACGAAGATGAAAATGGACCGAATCCATAACACTCGACAAACAACATGGACCATTTATGTAGCATTTTGGACTAGATCCATGACGGGTCAAAACCACAATGAAAATTGACGGAATCCGTAAAATCCGGCAAACCACATGGACCATTATTTAGTTAACTCTTAAATTTATGTCGTTAATATTCGAATAATTATGGCTTAAATTACTTTCAAGGTTCAGACAACTATTTTTTCCTTTTTATCATCAAGTAACTTTAAATTTCAATGTTAAATGGTAAACTAAATATACCTTTATACAATCAAAATTGGTCAAAGTTACTTCAAGTGATGAAATAACTTGATTACAATGTATAAGAAATAATCATCAAAGAGTCTCTTTGTAAGTTTAACACTTAATAGTTGGAAAACGACTATCTTATAATCTAGTTTATTTTATTTAGTTTAACTTATATACAGGAAACTTTATGAATATTGACTTACTATTCAAAAAGTTTATGAATAACAACTTACCATTCATAAGTTACTTTTCATAGCAATTTTGAAATACTCCCTCAAATTATAAAACGTTTTCACAAAATCCTTTAACATATAAAAAAGTTTAGCAGTTTTAAAAATACCCCCTTAAACTATAAAACCTTTTCGTAAAATCCCCTAGCATATAAACATGTTCATAAAAGCCTAAAATCTATATATATTTTGGCTAATTTATTCTTAGTATATTTTACTTGTCACTTTATCTAATTTCATAAAATCCACTTTTTTGTCCTTTACTATAACCAAACTGCGTATCTCTTTAAAATGTTATTTTTACTATAATATATACACTTTTATCCAAACACCCAAATTTGCTTACCAACTTTAAAAACCATACAAAGTCAGATAAGCAATCCCACACACGTCCCTCATTACTCGTTTGACATGTTATCAATAAAATGTTTCTCAAATTGACGCATTTGATTTAACCAGTACGTTTAGGGTAAGCATGATTTTAATAGTCTCTTCATATTGTTTCTCAGTAATGAGTAATGCTTATATGACTTTATTTGCTGCGTTTTCTTAAAATTTCCTTATAGAAACATGCATATGCTGCTCAGTTTATAACTTAACAATTTCCCCATTACAACAAGCTTTGTATTATCATATGTAAGGACATAGCTAAGCATCATCAAGTAGACAGTACTTGAGGTGGAGATGAAGGCGTAGTAGATGAAACTCAAATAAACCTGTGTTTGGAAGCTAAAGACTTGCACGATACTAATACGAACCTTATTAAAACTCATTTACCTTAATTATATTTGCTAAAATCATGTATTTATAAAAATGATGAGTTTTATTTGAGAAACATTATTAATTAACGAATGGTTAAACAAAATCCATTGGATTATTGTTAGCTAATCCTACTAAATCGCTTAACAATAATAATTATCACGTCATTCAAGTTTTATTACTCTCACTTTTTCGATACTTATTAGCTTAATATTTTGTATAACTTGGAAAAACAACTCATTCGTCATTTTATCTGCTATAGTAAGTCCATTAGACAACGATGATAATGAATTAATAGTCTGCAAGTTTGTTATTTAAAAAAGTGTAAATTATAATAACGACGTGGTTTGTTTAAATTGCAAGCACAATTTACAAAAACTTGAAAGTACATGTCTCAGTTTGTGGTAAATTTTTGTTCATTTTTTCATCCTTTTATACGTGAAATGACTCAAAATATCGTCATTTGGGAAAAATGTTTGCATCTAGGTATTTCAGTCATATCACTACTGTCAAGAACGAAAAGTGAATCAAAATTTCTTTACACAGCTGCACTTGTATTAAGTTATGGGATGTGCGTCTATGATTTGAACAAATTACAAGACAGATGTTGCAATTTACTTGTATGCATATTATGAAATCACACTCGTAAAAGAACGTGGAAGGAATGATTAAAAGACTCAAAAGAAATAATACATAGTTTGGCTAGAATACCGCTTGTCTAACGTAAATGTACGCCGGTTACGGGAGCCATTGGTCAACTATATACCTACGAGTTAAAGCTAAAGTACGCCGGTTTATTAATAAAGCACGCCGGATACGCGAGGTGAAGCCCGCCGGTTATGTCAAAAAGTACGACGTACTTATTATGACACTTATACTTCTCTATTAATGAGATACTTCAATGATGAGGCTGATCACTTGCCCATCATAACTCACCATACATTCTTAGGTCATGCTTGTACCTATAAATACAACCCAAAACGCAGAGGAAGGGATCATCTCATCATCAATCAATAACAAATCATCATTTGAAGTTCATAGAGTTGTTAGGAGGGGTTAAACAACATAACCACTTGCTAAAAAGTCTAAGGTTGCAAGTTAGTTGGATAGTAGGAGTATTATTGGTCAGTAATTCGTGAGAACTTGAGTTCATCTCTGTAACCATTGCTATATCTCCTATTATTGATATGAATATTTTTACACCCGAAACCTGTTTTCAAATGGGTATGACCCTAGACGAATTGACCTGGCCTGAATGTGTTTGACTAAGAATTGTTGGTAGATTGTATAAGTGTGAAAAATAGAGCAGACATGTTTAGGTCCAATATGGCGTATTGGAGAAAGTAAATATGGCGTATTAAGAAGTAGCCTGGATACGGCGTATCTAGGATTGTGAATACGGAGTGTAAGTGGGTTAGCATGGATACGGCGTATCCATGGAAATGAATACTACGTATCGGTCTAAAACGAGCAAAATGACTAAATTGCCCTTTTTGCTAAGTCACCAATTTTCTAATATATCTTAGACTTCTGGACATTTCCTCATGCTTCTTCTTGTGTGTTCTGAGTGTCGAGCTAAGAGAAGAGAAAGAATAAGAGAAATGGGAGTTATGATGATTTGGTGGTGATTTAAGAGTTGCAGTCCAATGGGTTGTTATTAGCAATGATCATAGCAAGTAAGTAACAGTTAATTTGTGTTTAGTTTGAATTAAGAAGTTAGGGTTTATGAACCCTAATTTGGGGATTGGGTAAAAGATGTTTATAAGTTAACTAAAAAGGTTATAATGATTATGAAATAAGGTTTTATGATATTAAGTTAATAAATTCATGGATTAATTATCATGTGATCAATATATGATTATATGAGATGTTAAAAGATAAACTATGCTTATATTAACCATGTTTTAGTATTTTGATTAGAGCACTGGGTACCATAACACGAAATAACACCAAAAATCTCGCCACGTCAGCGTCACATCATTTTCACACCAAATAACATAACAAAAAAAATCACCATTTATTATAACACCAAATAACACCACCTTTGGGGACCCACCTTTTTTAAAAAATTACAATTTACAAATTAACCCATTAACTAATATTTCAATCCTTAAATAAACCCTTCACTAACATTTCATTCATTAAATAGTAATACAAATTACAAATACTTAAAAACATACGTAAAAAAACATACTTCAATTTAAAAAAGACGCGTAAATTTAAAAAGAAAAAACATACTTCAATTTAAAAAACACGCGTAAATTTAAAAACTAATACATAAACTAAATTAACATGACTAATCTTCATCTAATTCCTCCAAATCGTCACGTGCACACTAAATATGCTCGATATGCTGTTGTTGGAGATTAAGATGAACAATTTTGTCAAGTATTTCTTTTGCCTTTCGACGATGCATATCACATCTGTCAATCCATCTTTGTTGCCTATGTCGTGTCAGATTAATCCATAGTTCTTCGTATTCACTTAATGCAAACTTTTGATCTTTTAAAATCATGTTATGCAATATTGATGCGGATTCTTGCAAACCTCACAATGAGTTTTACAATCCTCCTAGACAATGTACCTAACCATTGTAGTGTAGTATAGGTAAGATATTGGGGATTGATCGTTCTCTAGGGGAATAGTGTTAAGAAGGTCGAGATGTATGTCGATAGGTCTAAGGTGAGGGATGATTTTTTTTTATCTTTTTATATTTTATAAAAGCAATTAAAATATCGATGTTTGATTGGGGGTTTGATATCAACTTCTTAAAACTATTAATTAAACTAATTAAACTAAATGACAAGTAAATTAAAATGAGATTCTTATGATAGGTAAAAGCGTGTTCACTTAGATTTCACCACTCGCTAGTTATCTCCTATTGATTAATCGAATTGTCACTTTCTTGTTTAATTGGCGTGTTGTATTCCTAAGGTCGTAGGGAGGTGCCAAATTCCCTATTTCCATGAATGTAATTGATAACAACCACAATTCACGAAATAAACACAGCGAAAAGTTAACTAGTGCACTCTAGGACATGAATACATTTTTTAGGACGTTCAAGCTCGCTACACTCACGGAAGAAGCAAGTTTTCCTAACCTAACGTGTAACAACCACTTAAACAAGAGACAAAAATCGATAGTTAACAACTAGGTTTCATTAGATCTAAGCAAACACAATATTAAATTAGCTAGACATGAAAAAGATAATGAAACAAGTAAGGATAATTAAACTTGATTAAACATAATGATAGAAGTAATCAAGAGACTTTATAATTGTGACGCCGTCAAGTCTCCACCATTAGGGTTTTGTCTGTTCCAAGTCAGTCTTGTGATGGGGTCGCTTTATGCCTTCAAACACCGTCCCAGAATCTTTGACGCCGTCCCCTTATGATTTTTACAGGCCATCACCTTATAATTTTCACAGAGAATTCCAGCTCCTTTAACAAGTGATGGCGTCACTTGTTATTTCTTCATTTTTCCACTGAGCTGTCTCTAGTAAAATCTGGGCAGTTTTGATACTTTTATCTGCATGTGACGGTGTCACCTTGTAGGTTGTGAGGCTGTCTGGTGCCTTTTTCTTGACTTTTCTGTTGAGGTTAAGAAACATAATATACAATAATAACATGTATGACACCACAGAGTACACATCGGAAGACTTAGAATATAATAGCAATTAATTAACTGAAAAGTAAATGCGTAACAAACCTCTTGCAATTGGCTAGATCTCTTCAACAAAAGTGACAAAGTGGTTTAACGAGTTATCCCTTACCGTTTTATAACTCAAACCAATTGATGTAACAATAGTGTGTTACACCACGCTATTGTACACTAGAATTAACAAACGAAAACAAAAACGCACCCTAACCCTAAAATTCTCTCTCTCCCTTGAGGAGATTTCCAGCCGCCACCCTTCTAACTTTTCAGGCCAAAATCCATTCTGATCCGTCCTCTCTACCCTTGTTTGGGTATGCAATACGTGTTATCAGTTATGGTGTTCTTCTAAGGGTGGCTGGTTACAATTTTCTTCTTATATCTATAAGAAATCTCCTTCAGGTAAGGGTTGATTCTCAGCCGCCACCTCCTATTCCTTTTTTCCGGCCAAATATGCACTAAGTCCGCCTCTCTACCTAGTGTATGCAATCGGATTTAGTGTGGTTTGTGTATATCGTGAGGTGGCGTGAAATCCCAAACAAATCCGGCCTAATTTTTACAATTCAATCTGTTTTTCTTTAATTCTTCACTGGGATTATTGATTTAATGGGTAAGATTCAGATTTGTCCGTGTGGGGCCGCTTCTACGGTGTTATAGTTCCTTTATGGATTTGATGCTGATCTGTAAGTGGGTATGAGAGAGAGATGGGTCGTTTCTGTTGGTTGTTTTGGATGTTAGGGCCGGGTTTCGTAAACCCTATTCGGTTGGTTATGCTGGATCCTTGCTGCAACGTGCTGCGGTATGATGTTGGTACGCAAGTATGGGGTGATTAATGACGACACAAGTTACATGTTGAAGATGATCGTAGTACCTGCTGCATATGGGTTAATTTAGGCGTGGTTGCTGGGATTTGGTGTTAGGATGCATCTTCATATTGGTTACAGTTTGACATGGGTCACTGATAACAACTTTGTTGTGTTGTGAGTATGCCTCTTGGTTGTGTTGGCAAGTCGTTGAAGTCTGAAGTTATGGTGTGGGTTTGGATGCTAGTCAGAGTGTACATGTTGGTGTTGTTACATCAGGTTGTACAAAGTCTGATCCGGGTAATAAAGTTCATATGGAGCATATCTTTACCATTCCTTTCATTTAACTATACTTGGTGCGAACTGTTATGCTAATTCTCCTATATGGGTACAAGTATCAGTTTACTATGACTTGTGAGGCTTCTTCGTGTAAGTTTTAAATCATCTTTCGGAAGTCGTGGTTACAACTTTTGGTTGGTGGCTGTATGATGAAGAATTGGAAGTTTTATGCTGGATACGAGAATATAATGTTGATTACAGGAGCATGTTTGGTTTTGTGATCATTATGTTATCAGCATAGATTATAGGTTAGGGAGTATGTGGCACTCAAGGGTAATGTATGGATGATAATCGTTGATTGAGTTGTTCACTTTGGAAGTGGTTCGTTGAACCTCGGGTTATTATATTTAGATAGGTTCTAAATGTAATTGTTTGTTTCAAAGATTTAGCTGTGTTGTTATTCTGCTTTTAGCAGTTGTATTGCCTATGTAACAGGCTGAGGGAATGGGACTCACCCATGTCATTTGTACTTCAATGGTTTTTGGTGTAATGAATTTTACCGGGGTGAATTAACCCTTTTACCCAAAAAAAAAGAATTAACAAACGAATTAAAGACATTGCTAGATCTAACAACACAAAACTTGTTTTAGAAAAACAAAACCAAAACCCTAATAAATTAGGGGTGTTTGGCCAATTATGCAATAGAGAAAAAGAGTAGAGTTTAGGTTAATGTGTGTGCACAAAAGTTAACCTTAAACTCTCACCTTAGGTTTGCTTATATAATGAATGGAAAGCTTTGGGAAAAAGTTAGGGTTTTTGGTTGGAAAACCCTCCCAAAAACGTTCAAGGACCAAGGGGGGACACCCAAATTTTTTCCTTTTATAACAATTTCACTATTAGTCATTCTCTTTACATTTAACGACCGTTAGTCATTTTTCCGTTAAATACTTAACGATCGTTAGTCGGTTTTGTGTAAATAGTAACAATTATACATTAATTATTTTTAACTTTAATTCTAATTCGTAATGTGTACAATCCCGTGATCACGAGTTCGAATCCGGATATACGCGTTTTATAAATATATACATATTCCAACATTTTCATGACTTGGTCATTTTCTTCACATTTTCATCCCTTTTCTTCCAAATATGCTTGATTTCCAGCTTTTGCTTCCAAAGTGCCCAAAAAGTAAAAAGAAACGAATTTAGGGAATATTTGATCATAAATACATTAGTTTAGGGCTTAAATGACCCCCTAAAACATACGTTTTAAATCCTTATCAAATATGATGCAATAATACATGATTCGTTGTATCATGGTAACTTGGTAGGCACTTATTGGTTGTTGTATTATTCCCTAGCGCCCTTGGAGAACACCAAAAGCACGTTTGATATCCTTCCGTGCACTTTCTTTTCGCTTTTTAAAGAAAATGTGTTTATCGTTAAAGGTATTTGAGAACGATTTGGCGAAAGTAGCCCACTGTGGGTAAATTCCACCGACTAAGTAATACCCCTTTTCAAACGCAACTCCATTGACCACATACGGAGCTGCAGGGGTGACATCATCAAGAATGTCATTGAATAACGACGAATTATCTAGAACATTGTTATCGTTAATCGCACCCGCCACCCCAAAAAATGCATGCCAAATCAACAAATCGCGCGACACAACAACTTCAAGCATTATAGTCGGGAATTTTTTTATCACCCCTACCATATTGCCCATGCCATGAAACCGGGCAGTTTTTTCATTATGATGCGCGTATAGTGCGTTCGGGGTCAAAGGAAACTTCCTTTTTTTCGAGCAAGTTTTTCAACACCCTAGGCAGTGAACCTAATCGTTGTAGTGTAGTATTGGGTAAGCCTATGGTATTGATATCGTTCTCTAGGGGAATAGGAATGGTAGTGAGAGATGTACTACGCTAAGGTTTGAGGTTGAGGAAAATTATTTTTTATCTTTTTATATTATTTTTTTTATAAAGCTAAGTGTAAAATCTCGGGGTTTGGATTTGGGGGGTGGTACTTCTACCGATTACTTCTACTATCTAATTATCTAAACTAAGGGGTAGTCTATGTCTATTGATGTATGCTCGTATGATGATTAAAAATGTGTCTACCTAGATACTATTACTCCCTAGTTATCTTTTATTGGTGGTTGAATTGTCACGTCCTTATTATTAACGCATTGTGTTTTCTAAGGTCGTCGGGTATGCTTTTATCCCTAACTCTTTGAGACTACCTTAAGGTTATTGCCTACGAAATCTGTAGGATTTATAAACTAACTCTAAGGTTATCTTTGGATGTTTAGCCTACAACTCCGCTAAGTGAATATAAACTAAGGTTCACAAAGATTACTCAAGCATTAAAAACACAACGATAGCCTAGTGCAATCCTAAGCCAATTACAATTAAGATAAGAGACAACAATCAATAATTAATAACTAGGTTTCATAGATATAAGCAAACACACAAGAAATTTAGCCGGACATGTTAAACATGCAAGCTTACACATATACAATCGAAGACATAATGAAATCAATGAAGTAAATAACTTATCTTGATGTAAAATAGGGTATGAGAACCCTAAGATACTGTCCAAACCGGACCAAAATCGTTTTAGGTTTTTACTCCACAAGTTTACCTCCTAAAATTATGAAAATTCGATTTCTATATATAATTTTACAATCAAGCGACAAATGCCGCCTTTAGAGTTGGGACGCTGTCAGATTGCCGCCATTAGGGTTTCGTCTTGGCCAAGTCATCATTGGGACGGACTCACGTTGTGGTTGTGACGCCGGCACGTCGCCATTCTTTAGTAGTGACATCGCTCGAACTCGGATCTAGGCCGTCTAAGAAGAAAGTCTTCGTGGACGCCCTTACTCTTCAAAGCCCGACGCGGTCACGTAAAATAGCAAAATCGCTATCGAAGTTGTCACAAATTTAGTTGCATAGAGAGGGACTCCAAGGCCCTCTTTTGGGACGCCGTCGTGTAATTCCAAAGAGCTTGAGTGTCTTGATCTTGACTTAGCCAATTTCTTCACATATTCACTCCTTTTCGTCCAAAAATGCATCATTACAACATTTTGCTTCCAAGAGACCTAAAAAGTGAAAATGAATGAAATTAAGCAGTAACGGATATAAAAGTGGGTGATTAAGGGCTAAAAAGACCCCTTAAAAGTGTACATTTTAAATCCTTATCACATTCCCAATGCATACAGTATATGCTACCAAGCATTCCCAGAAAACCATGAACATGCTCATGTGCTGCATATAGATTTTGAATGTCTTGCGTAATTGGTTTTCTTAAAAACTCTGACTAAACAAATGAATAACGCACATATTGAAATTATCCAGACATCACGCCGGTACGCTCACTCATTTGCAAATATTCATCAAAAACATCAAGTGAGGTGCCGTATGGCAATTGGCGTATGGCCATAGTGCATTTCATGATAACACTAATACTCATTCGACCTGTAGCATCGGGTCCTTGGCTAAAGTATTTAAAATAAGCTGGAAGAGGATCGGCAATATAAGATTCAATACCTTTGACTATTTCTAGAAATAGTTTTTGGCTCATACGATATCTTCTTCTAAAGTTTGAAGGCGGATACTTACAACCTGGATTGAAATAGTCGGCCATCAAATGCTCCTATGGAAGCTCACGTTCACGGTTAATTTGGTTACGATTTAACCGGAAAGATATTTGCGCTTCTTCTTCTTGTATTCATTGGTACTTGTAGGTGGCCATAATTGTTAAAGTGTCGGTTTCATCTTCGATATCGGAAGGATCACATGTGCGGCGTAAGTTGGATGCGGATCCATTGTGAAAGATTTTTTTTGTATGTAAAGAAGGTTTTATTTTTGTGTGTGAAAAATGGTTAGATGGTGGGGGTTTATATAGGTGGTTTTTTTAAAAGACTTTTTTTGAGAAATAAAAACTAGTCGTTGGTTAGTAAATGGTTATTTTTATTTTTTTGAATTCAAAAAGGATTCTAAGTTTGAGGGGGTACTCTTGTAATTTTTTTATTTCAAACATATACCTGTTTGAGGCTTTTTTGGCATGTAGCAAGTGATAACTTGCATTGATAGAACAACGCAAATCATAACGCCAACCCAACACTCGTAACCTTTGCATGATAACCCAACGTTTTCCACATCTGATGAAACGGCGTACTCCCGTTATCACTCAGAGCGCTCTTATGTGTTTATGACTATAATGATTTGACCTAGATTGCATGTAAGGATGATGATGGTGATGATGATACTGTTAGCTTAGCTTGGATGCTAAGGTAAAGTGATTTTGGTTATTATATACTTAACATGAAAGTTGTTATGTTATGTGATTATGAATGAAAGTGTTAAGGAAGGTTATAGCTGCTTAGAAAGTATAACGAATTAAGAGACCTGATAAGTTCGATGATATAGAACTGGCTATGAATTAAGGAAAGATTAAGGTATGTGTAATGCTTCTATGTGATTGTTATAATGTTAACGTAGAAGTTAATTGAGTAGTTGTTAATTGTTCATATTGCTAATTGATGATTGGCGTGTTAATTATGCATTAACCAATTACTTACTAAGCGTAATCGCTTACCGTTATAGATGTTAATGTTCTGTAGGTCCTCGTTGGAGGTATGCTTGGATTAAGACTTAAGAGGATTGGAAGTGCGCCCTTGAAGAGTAATGGAGTATGTAGAGCTTAGGTTAGATACCGATCTTGATTAAAGGTTGTGCCCCCGAGAGTCTTTAAATGGTTATTATTTCGTTTGTTAAATGTAATGCCAAGGTCAAGTGTATGTCAATGTGAAATATTGGTAATGAGGAAAAGTATTTATAAATGGTTAAAAGAGTATTTAGATTAATGTGTATTTCTACTCATTTTGGAGTCAAACGGGTTATTTACCGTAAGGCATGTTATAGAATGGTTGGGTAAAGTTTGAATGATGAATGAATGGTTTATGTACAGGTTATGGTATTGATTTGGGTTAAATGGATTGAGTTTAAGTGTTTTCTTGAGTTTTCGTGTCTGTAGGTCCAATAGGGCGTATCCATGAATTGGATACGGCGTATTGAAAGTCAAGGATGATACGGCGTATTCATTTCCATGGATACGGCGTATCAACCTCTAAACCAATACGGCGTATCCACTACGTGGATACGGCATATTGGTGTCGCAGAGAAGGTTTTTTGTGGCTTCATAGTTTGCTTGAATTGCGTCGAAAAAGTTTTCAAGTATATTTTCTGGTAAGAAGTTACAAAGTGTCGATCGTTATAGAACCTTGTCACTCTATGTAAGATTTATATTGAGTCGTCATGGTAATGCATTTTTGCGTAAAGAGTTTTTAAATTTCGGTGAAATCGGGCACGGGGCGTCAAATATGCTTAAAGTTTACATGTTTGTTACTTGTGTTCTTAGTTTGAATATGGAGTGGTCGTTTTATGTGTGTTTAGGCGTTTTAGCCATGTGATATGAATCTGTGATTTGGATAAATGCTCATGAATATATAATGTGTATACTTGATATATTATAATTCGGTTAACTATCTCTTGTTTGAATAATCGTTGTAATTGTCATAGGTCGAAAGATTCAATTGTCTTGGTTAATTATGAATTGTCTGTCTATAACGAGTCATTGCTATACTTGTGAGAATTTGATAGTAAAGCACTTGATAACCCGAATTGTAGTATGTTTAAGACCTAATCTTATGTTGACCGACTTGATTAGGAGAAGTGTACTTATCATATTTCATCAATAGACGAACCTTTATGCACTTGATATGCTTAGGATTATAGGCCGAAAGGATCCCTTCTTATGTCCGGTAGATATATTTGCTTATATGATTACCCATCATATGTTGCTCATATGTATTGTCTATGTGTGTATCTTTATCCCGATATATGATTTGTCTCATGTTGCTTAGCCTAAACAAACATTCTTATAATTATCTTGGTAAAGCATCAAAAATCTTAATTCCAACAAAGACAATTTTAGTGATATGCGACAATCATTGGAATCTAAATTTGTGTAACCATAAACTGAGTTCAGAACACTATCCTCCCTTAAGACGACCTGGTCTTACCTAAACCTTTACTATAAATGGGTATTACACTTTACCCCGTGTGTTTTGTGTATTAAGGAATCTGTAGAAACTAACATTATAAATTTAAAGCTTTCGAAACACATCAGTGTTTATGGTCTGCACATCACTTATACTGATTGTGACTAGCAGGATACCCACGCATTGCGGCAGCGGCGCGTACCCTGTAATTAACTTTTCGACAATTAATTTTTTTTGATAATACATTTTTTGTGACAATAACTTCATTAAAGATGATAATTTTAGGTTCTACTAACTCCAAAGGATGATAAACTATACTATGTTGTGTAGATAGTAAAAAATATAAACATGTCATTTTTTTGAAAGGTTGTATTAATTTTTATTTTATAAATGTTTTAGTGTGTTTGTTGTGAGTATTTAAAAGTTTATTCTGATAGCTTGTTTGATATGTACTGCGTGGTTTATTGATTGTATTTTTGCATTCATGGGTGTTTTAATAATTATATTAATTGAAAATGTTAAATATATTTTGATGCATAAGTTATTTGTAAAGCATGCATATATAGTTGTACCGCTTATTATTTAAGTTTGTAATGTCTAGTTACTTAATGGAGGAAATAGTCTTTCTCATTATATGTAGTTTAGATAAGCAAATCACCTTACTTATCACTACTACTTATAATGTATGGGAATTGATACTCACACCAAATTTTTTATACTGTACAATACTGTAATGCACAGAATGTGGTGCATGCATAAAAAAATTTGGTGTGAGTATCACCTCCTATAATGTATGCATATACGTTCTTTAAACTTAAATTGCTTAAATTAACATTTCACAAATATCATTCTTTCTCTTCTTTAGTGCACTAGGTATGGTGACCTAGGTTAAACCTTAACACCATGCCACATCAACGTCATATCAGCTTTAACATTTCACCTTAACTCAACAAAAAATACCCCTTTATCGTAATATTCTCAAGTTAAACCTTAACTCACCAACAATTTATAAAAACAACCCCTCATTAAAAAAAAAAACAAACAAACAACAACATCAACAACCTGAAAAAAGCCAGGTGTTAACATCCTTAATACCACACATGGTATGGTTAACACGGATCCTTAACACCCTTTTGCTTAGCACCATACCCATTGCTCTTACTCTTACAATGTTACAAACAGTTAAAAACCAACATCACGTGCAAAAACCAAAATCCATTAAATCCCCCAAAAATCATTCCTTTAAAAAACCCCAAAAATTTCAACAAATCCCCAAATTAATTCAATTTCCGTCCATTTTAACCCCAAAATCAAAACCCTAACACTTACTTTTCAATCCCACAAAATTAACCTTCAATTCGTAAAAAGTTTACATTTTTATGTAATTTATCCGGTCTTTTCACAAAACCCATCTTTTAATTTCATCAATTTGAGCTTGGGAACCATATTTGTGAGCTTATGAGCTTATATGATTTCGGCTTATTTTGAGACTTATGGGTTCATATAAGCTTATTATGATGTAATAACTTAATATAAGCCCATACATATCAAAATAAGCCGGAAAATTTGGGCTTATATAAAGTAGGCCGAAATCATATAAACTCATAAGCCCACAAATAAGCTTAAACAAACACCCCATGCTTATTATGAACTGATAAAAAATTTTATGTTGACCCCTTATTAGTTGATCATCTGCTTATTAGTTGCGTAAGCTGTTGACCCCTTATTGCACTTTGATATTGTGGATAAGCAGTTTTGAATGTATGGGCTCTGGACATGATTATATGCTTATTTGGGGGTGAAATAAGCTGATTGGCAATCGCTTGTTCATATTGTTTATTTGCTGTTATTTTGAAATAACAAATTTGCTCTTACGGTGAATTAAGCCGCTTTAGGGCTAAAATATGTCTGATCATCTGCTTACAAGCTGTTTGAGATAGTAATCCCAAACACCCCCTTATTGTGTTTTGATATTGTGGATAAGATTTTGTACAAATTCTGAGTATATATTATATACATTCACTTTCAAAAAAAAAAAAAAAAGGTTTGAGTGTCTCGACATGATTAAATGCTTATTTGAGGGTGAAATAAGCTGATTGGGAGGTGTGCTGACCTAATTGAGATTAGATAGGATTGTTCGAAACAAGAAAGGTTTACTGATAGATATGATATCAAACCCTTTATAAATTAAGTCCTTTGCGGTTTTTTGGACTATTTTTCGATATTCGCAACTGTTTTTGTGATATGAATGTTGGATTTATTAGTATACTGAATTGTTTGACATGTGATGTGGGGAGTTTGGGATTTTTGCTTATCTAAACAGCTTATCTTCTTTTTTTTTTTATGATGAAATGTGACTATGCTTATCTACTTAGTTTAGGATGAAATGTGACTATGCTTATCTTCTTAGTTTAGGGTAAATAAGCTCTTTTGTAATTAGCAGTTTAAGTTTAGGATGAAATGTGGAGTATATGCAAGTATAATAGTATTTAGGGGCGTGTTTGGGAATTGGGGGTTGCTAATAGATAAGTGTTTTCGGATTAAAAAGGGCTTATGCTTATGATATCGTGAAAACTCTTATGACGTGAATGCAGTTTTCTTCTGATTGTATACTGAATAATCAATCGTCTGACATGTGATGGGATTGTTTCAGAATTTGGATTGTTTTTATAACAGATTATCTTCTTATTGTGTTTTTTGAGCAGATGCATAAATTTGACTATGCTTATCTACTTAGTTTAGGGGTGAAATAAGGTCTTTTCACTAAGAAGTTTCAGATTGTTTAGTTTGAACTGGTTATTGTTAGTGGATTCAGTATGCTAAGTTTAACCTTAGGGGTGAAATAAGCTGTTTTGGGCAAGTTGATCTTCTGGTTATGAGCATAAGCTGTTTAACTTAGCAATGCCAAACACCCCTTGTTGTGTTTTGATACAGTAGATCTGCAGTAATAAGTGTTTGGATATGATTATAGGCTAATTATTTTACGTCTTAAATCCCTAATTAGCTGTTTGTCGAAAACTTACACAAATTCGATATCTGTTTATCTGGTTTCGTTATAGCAATTTCTTATTTCATGAAAGCATAGGCAGTTTTAATAAGCATTACCAAACATCCCCTTAATCTAGTCCATATTACATGTCGTTGTAAGACTTTATCTTTCCCGAAAAGATTTCTGACTCTGCTATTTTCCAAACCAACATGGGAAGGTGGTCAGTACGACGGAGATGAACAGAGTCGATTGGCCGCTCTTCGATTAGCAATGGAATTAGGAGTTGATCACATCGATGTTGAGCTTAAGGTTCCTTTCTTCTTGACATTAAATGCGTCTATTCGTGCTCATAGGCTCGTCTTAAGTACTATACTGTTATTCGTAACTCAAATGCAGGCCGTTGATGATTTAAACAACTTAATCCATGGAGATGAGCCTACGAAATGCAAACTCATCGTTTCTTCCCACAATTATCAAAATACTCCTTCGATAGAAGAGCTTGGGAACCTTGTAGCCAAAATACAGTCAACGGGAGCTGACATTGTGAAGTTTGCAACAACCTCTGTAGATATAACTGATGTAGCACGAGTTTTTCACATTACTGCTAATTCTCAAGTAAGCGGCGTAAGTTATAAAACATGAATTCTTGAGATGTATGTTTGTTTGCATTTACCGCTGTAGATATATCTGTTTGTCTCCTGGTGTTATTCAGTTACATGGTTTTTTAATTACCTTAATCAATCATTTAGGTTCCAATTATAGTAATGGTGATGTGTGGGAAGGGTTTGATGTCTCGAGTACTCTGCCCCAAATTTGGTGGATATTTGACATTTGGCACCCTTGAGCACGGAAAGGTATCGGGACCCGGGCAGCCCACAATTCGGGATCTTTTGGACTTGTTTAATTTCAGAAAATTAGGACCTAACACAAAAGTATTCGGTATTATCGGGAAGCCAGTTGGACATAGCAAATCACCTTTGTTAAACAATAAAGCTTTCGATCAGTTGGATTTAATGGAGTTTATGTACATTTGTTGGTGGATAATGTAAAGAATTTTCTTGATACTTACTCATCTACAGATTTCGCGGGGTTCAGGTTGTGTTTCGATCTGTACTTTTATGTTTGTGCATTGTTACTTTTTATTTTATTTGTGTACATAAACAAGTCTTTAAAGGAAGTCTTTGTGTACAATTTGGGTCGTTTGGTAACCGGAAAATTTAACATTATATATCCAATCTAAATCACACATATATAAACCTATCATTTTTTTATACAGAGCGATCTTATAATGAGTCAAATGTTATATAAAAGTACAATGACTCAAAGGGCACAAATGTGAAAGTACGTTATTTTTTAAGGAAAAATACCCGTATTTCTGCTTATTTAGATTAGTAAAATGTATCGTTTTCGGATGCAGTTGTACCATTCCTCACAAAGAATCTTTACTTCAATGTTGTGATGAGGTTGATCCAGTTGCAAAGGTAAGTTTCATTTTCATAGAAACCTAAAACCTTAACCATTGAAGCTGATGATAATTATTAAATTACAGCTTTTTATGTATTGTGTTATTGATTGCATGTTACAGTCAATAGGAGCGGTCAATTGTGCCATCAGGAGACCAAATGATGGGACGTTATATGGTTGTAATACAGACTATGTAGACGCTATTTCCGCTATCGAGGATAGTCTACGAGGTTTCTTTCTGTACTTTCATATCATATTTCACGTGTGACTTTCAACCCGTTCGACCCACTTGACCCGTTTGAGATTTACAGGTTCAGGCGTTCAAAACGGTGCAACTGGATCACCCTTGGCTGGTAGACTATTTGTGGTTATTGGTACTGGTGGTGCTGGAAAAGCACTTGCTTATGGAGCAAAAGCGAAGGGTGCAAGGATTGTGATAGCCAATCGGACCTATGGTTAGATTCTACTAGTGTTCACGTTGAAATCCAAACACCCTCTTAAATCCTAGAAGGCGGTATGATACTTGCAAACACTACATCAAATGGTATGCAGCCAAATACTGACGACACTCCTATTTCCACGGTTTTCCTATCTACCTTTCTTGGGTCATATGTTTTAGAAACGTAATATGAGATAATTTTGTGCATAAGATAAAGTTTCTATTTCTTTTCTTTTTTTTGGTGGCAGGAAGGTTTAAAGTCGTATGCACTGGTATTTGATGCTGTGTACACACCAAAAATTACAAGATTACTTCGGGAAGCTGGAGAATGTGGAGCCGTAATTGTTACAGGGGTGGAGATGTTTATAGGACAAGCGTATGAACAATACGACAGATTTACAGGGTTACCTCGTAACTTTTAAATCTTACCATCATGCCTAAAATCTTACTGTCTCTTTTTTTCTTATGAGTTTTTTTATCCTACTTTTCTTTTGCAGCACCTAAAGAATTATTTAGGGAGATTATGGAAAAATCTTGATTATCTCGGGAATTGCCGTAGGTATGTATCTTTTTTTGGCCCATTTGACCCATTCGGGCAACTTTCATTTAGTCAGATATAAAACTTTACCCAGTTGACCCATTTGGATGACTTTCTTTTAGTCAAATATAAAACTTTACCCATCTGACCCATTGGAGATAGGGTATTACCCAAATCAGCCCAACTTCTAAGTAAATGGGTCAATTTCTACCGCTGCAGACTTTGACTTTGGATGAAAAGCTTTATTGGCTGATTCCATAAAATTATGTAAAGCTGAAGTTTTAGTTACTTTGTATACAAAAACAGGACGCTCGAGAGTAACGTGTTGTGCAAAATGGTACACATAGGAAGCACGGAGGAGGTGATTGTAGTTCTTGTTTCTCCATCATTTGTTATTGTATCATTAGTATTTTGTTCGGACATAATAAGGAATTTTATATTTGACAGCCATTGTATTCTCAGTTTTGTGATACTAAAATTAAATTTATTTTTAAAAATTAAGTACTCATAAATCCTAGAAAACGAACGGCATCCATATTTATCTGGATAAAGTGTGACTTTGTAGGTTTTGCTTTCATGATAGTAAACTCTTTTGAGTTTGTGTATGTTGATGTTGTGAAAAATTAGATAGATTTGAGAATTTTGATGGACTATAGTAAAATGTCATAATAGTAAAAACTTTCAAAGTGAAAATTATGAAATTACTAATTTATCCTTACTCCCTATTCCTTCCGATATTATACTTTACATCTATATATATCCCTATTCCTGATATTCAACTTTACATCTATATATGTTTTCATTACACGACTACTTATAAGTCATAGTTAACCCACAAACAATATTCATTCTTTCATACTCGAAACACTTTACCACAATTTCACAACTATAACTTTTTCCGGTTAATTGGATAGACGAGAAAATCGCGGCTATTAATTTCGTATAACACGGATGGCGCCATGTTTATGTATGCTCGTATAGTACGTATGATGGTTTGGGCTGGTCGATCGTTTTGTTTCCTGCGTTTGGTAAGGACCCAAAGTGAGACCGGAGTCACGAGTTGGGGTAACGCTCACAAGTCGAGTTAGTTGGTGTGTGTCAATTATCCGAGAGGATAATCGACTTGGAAGTGGAGTTTTCTAGCATGGCGTAAATTGCTTGGGGTTAGCTTGGGTCATTTCGAGGGAATGACCAAGTATTTATAGGAGGTCCTTTAGGGTTGTGAGGAACCCATAAAGGCAATCTTATGCTCCACGTGGTGATCATCGAGAGAAGGAGTGAGGAGAGCATGCAGTGCTCATCCCAAAGGCCTTGGCTAGATTGCTAGGTGTGTTGTTCGTCTAGACACGTTTGTCAGGCACGCTTTGTCTTGGCGTTGCATGGGGAAGTATTTCCCAGTGCCTTGTGCTTATGTATGGGCCGATTTTACAGTTTATGGGCCTTAGCCTGCCGGGCTGAAGGTCGTATACGCTATCGGTAACTACCAAGTTAATCAATGGTAGCTTGAACGTTAAGTTGTCCTTGCCCGAGTCCAAAGGATGATAATGGTTGTGCAACGATTAGAGGTGGCAGTATGGGTGGATGGTGCGTGTTTTGTAATGAGTAGAAAAGGTTTAAGGTCATAGTGTACAACTTTATGGCACATGCTGAGAGTTTGGTTGGGGTAGGCGCGAAACACTTTTTGTGACAAAGTTTTGAATTGCAATGTGTTGATATTACACTTGCAACTTTCTTTCTATTGTCTTAGTAGTTAATCTTCTTGATTCCACTCGTTTGAGTTGTTAGAGATAAAACCTAACCCGAATAAATGAGTCAATTGCTTACCCTTTAGAAATGATATCACTTTATTTGGTAGGTTGACTCTTCTTGTTCAAATTACAGGATTTACAACTTTCTTCTCTCAATGAAGATGGGTCGGATTTAATTCAACAATTTATAAATGATTCAGGTGTTCAAATCCAGTGACCCTTGAGATCTTATAACGTAACCATAAGATATAAACTTGTCAGAAGTCTTACTGAAGTTCTTAGATTGTGATCCAAGAATCTGGTATTAAAAAACTACAGCCCAGATTTAACAAAATATCAGATGAAATTATTGTTAATTGCAAGTTTAGATGAAACCTTTTTAATGAAAGAAACCACAAATATCTTTGAGACATCAATTTTGCCCACAAGACAATCGGAATAGAACAACCTGATTCTATTATTGGTAATATATTTAATTATGTCTGAAAAACTAAGAGCGATTTGACTGATGTTAACATTGTTTGTTAGCTTAGCGTGACACAAAGAATACCTGATGTTTCCCTATGAATCATTCTTACCAAAAATAGACAATTCTATGGTCAAATAAGCGAAAGAGACACGAGTGTGGAAGTTTTAGCAAGACAGCTGCTTGTTGATTACCACAAAGCTAATGAGCGTGAACTTTCTACATCACATGAAGCCTCAGTTAGGTGGGTTAAACCACAGGGTGACTGCATCAAAATCAATTGTGATGCATCTTGGTTAAAAGAGTCTGGTAAAGTTGGATTGGGTTTTGTAGCTCGCAACGATTGTGGGGATGTGCTTCTATCAGGTGCTCGGGCTGAATGTTATGCAAGCTCCCCATTGGAGGCTGAAGCTAAAGCTATCTTGTGGGCGACAATCCATGCAAATAACAGAGGTTATTCCAAGGTAATTTTTGAATCGGACTCGAAGTGTTTAGTCAATGCACCGAGAAAAGGGACTACCCTTCTACAAGTTGCGAGTATATTTGCGCAGATCACATGTAATTCATTAGCTTTTAGGTTATGTACTTGGACTTTTGTTAAAAGAGATGGGAACAAGGTGGCTCATAGTATAGCTAATTGGGCCTTGGGATGTAGTGGCGAGATAATTTTTGAAGGTAGAGTCCCAGAATGTTCATGTAAATTTGTAACTGATGATGTACTCTCTTCCGATATATATTCATAGTCTTTGTTTTCGATCAAAAAAAAAAAAAAAAAAAAACTATCTTACTCAAAATAAATTTTGTACATATTTTGCACCTGTAGAGCAACTTGGGTAGCTGTTTGAGAGCTGGAAGTGTGAGTCGAGCACAATCCTTGTAAATGTCTGTCAAAAAGAAGCCAAATTGCTTTTCACATAAAACATGCATAAGATAAAACTTCACACAGAACTTTTATTATTGTCTAGGTGCAACAATAAGAACCTTTTTCTGATACACGAAGTAAAATCATAAAGATACTAGCTAGATACATGAGATAGTCCTTTTACTGATGTAGCCAAAACTTCGAGGCCACATAAAAGGGTTGAGCCGTGATAAAGGTCCTTCAAGACTTGTAAATCTCATATTAATCGGACATTCTCAAGGTCACGAGTTGAGTTAAATTTCAAGAGTTGAATCTCCATCCATCCATCTTCTCTTTGTTTTGGAACCCGAGTAAAATCATTTATATTCAATGGGCTTGGGGTAATAAAATAGAAAAATTCGGCCTTGTTATTTTCTTGGTGGATTAAATCGCGTACTTTCACCGGACAATGTAGCCCATGGCAATTTTTTGAAATCTTGAACACAATGTAACAAATGTACTCTGTATCCGATGATAACATTTGACTTTCAATTGTGCATTTGATATGAAATACTTGTTGTGGTAAAAGCTCACACACCTTCCGAAATCTGCATGTGCGACATATATAATATGGTTACATACATCTTAAAGAAGTCAAAGTCATTTGGAAACACAGAAAACTAAATCCATATGGTAAAGCTATTCAACCATCTATTCACAAAATCTATAATATTTTATTTGATAATGTATATTTAGGTTAGCTTTAGCTGTTAATTAATAATAATGTTTTAAAGGTTGTTCAGAAAATCAAACCTGCAGTTAGTTGATCTTCTTGAACTATAAAGATTCTCGTCAGAAAATTTGAATATAGTTGCTTTTGCAGAAAGCATGAGAAGTTTCTTCTCGTTTACTTTGCCCAACCATATGATTTCCTCAGAGTTTGTGTACTTAAATAAATTTTTAAACTTAGTTGGCAAATGTTGCAGTTGATCCACGCTGAAGTTTGATTTGAAGACTTGCGGGGCTTCCTCCAACTTTCCAATGTCTTCAAGTTTCACCTGTATAGAATCATGTTATAACATTGTAACTAAGAATTTGTAGCCATGAAGTTTGCATTTTCGTCATACACATCTTCCACGTCACTTCTTTAAAAAAATATTTAAGACTGGCGTGGGAGATGTGTATGACGAAACTGCGAACTTCATGGCTTCAAAAAATTCATAAGGTGGAAGTGGTATTGGGAACAAGAGCATTAGAAAGAGGATTATGATGAAGATCCATATGATGACTATGAACGTTAAGATTCAGCTGAAGAACAACTGGCATTATGTGATGCGTTTGATATTAGTATTGGTAGTCAAATTAGACGTTAGTTTATATTTAGTCTTAAGTCAAATGTATTCTAGTGGGTAGTCGTTTGTTTCCTTCTTATTGCAATAGTAGTGTCTTGTTATGTTAGCTTTTACCGCCTATGTAACGGCTGAGATCGGGATTCATCCGCATTCTATGTACTTAAACGTTTTTTAGGGTAATATGTTCACCAGGTGTCAAAACTTTTTAACCAAAAAAAACAACCCTTAGAATCTATACTTTTTTTTCTTCATACATCCACAAGTTTTATAAAATATAAAGTACATAGCAAAAACCGTCCACGTGGTTTGCCCAGGCACAATCCCAATAACATTAAAAGTGCAAGCATAGTTCATGTGGGGAACCCTCGGTTCAATTTTCATCCCTGGCCAAAGTGAAATGACTGGCATACCCATATTCGACCTTTTTTATACCCAAATGGTATTTTAGTCGTTTCACTTTTGCCCAAGACAAAAAGTGAACCGAGAGTTCCCTAAATCAAACTGCGCCTGCACTTTCAAAGTTATAGTGATTGCGCCCGTGAGTTGGACAAACCATAAGGACGGTTTTTTCCAGTTTACCCTATATTGTAAACAATAATTTAGAACACAACAAAGGAATATATTCAAATTTACCTTCTCAATGGCTCGAAATTCAATGCCTTCAACATAAATCGCACCATCTCTATACTGGTAGGTTGAAAAGCTCTCCAGTAGAAACTCAAACACGACATCCTTTTTCTGCTTCGAGTATCGGTCCAACTCAATCATCATCCACTCTTTGTCTCTCCATGTTGCAAAATGTGCATGTTGACTTTCGTTCCCCTTTTTATACTTAAGGTTAACATACACAGGGTTACTAGAAAAATTCCGTGAATCAGAAAATATGAAGACTAAAAAGGCCCCGTAATAAGCATTAGGAGATGAAAATTGAGGTTTTGTCTTAATTTTGATGTTCAAGTTGGAAATATCGAACAACTCCACTGATGTCTCAAACCTGCACATATTATTCTGGTTTCAATCATCATAGCTTCTATTTCCTAAATATACACCACTATTTTTGGATTTACAATTATTTTCGATACAAAAATTGACATAAATTTAATGTTCTAAGACAAGATTTAAATTTCAATATTAAGATTTATTGTGTCAATCCTCATATAAATGATTATGGCCGTGAGAACATAATCATTTAACAGAGGACAAAAAAATTGGAGCCTGAGACACATTATATTCAAATTCTACCATCTTCGTATATGAACCTAATGGACGCAGAATTTGAGTTGGCCCACTAATTAGTGTTATTATGTGGGGAGAGTTGCCAAGAAAGGTAACAAAAATACCAAATTTGCCAATGTGTGTATCGACTAAATCCGTGCTCATCAAAAGGCCTGATAATCCAATTCAAAACAAAAAGAGATTCTTTGGTGAAAACTGAACATCTACTCTTTTCCTTTTGATGAGCAAATAAAGTACCTTCCAAGAATTTTACCAATTATATCATTCATAGCACTATAAGCACAAGGGCGAATCCATGCTTTTGGAGTGTCATTCCTAGGAACCTCTTCAAAAATAGAATTCTTTTAGGGAATACATGGCCGAATATATGCTCCAATTTGTTTTTTAAGTTTCAAATTTTACTTTCTAGGGCCCAAATTATGTAATTATGAAGTAGAAATGTTATAATTCTAACAGTTAAAATCTTATTAATTTATTATTTTCTCCATATGTTAATGTTCTTATAAAAGATACGATCATCTAGTTACTTTACATATGATCATCAAACAACAAACGTTGAGGATAAGGAGGAACCAATACATGGAGATATTAAGCAACACTAGTATATGAAAAATGATTTGGTTGTATGTACCAAGCGATAACCATCGTCTCAACCCGAACAAACAAACTTGTGTTAAATTGACCCGACCGGAACCAATACACCCTTTAACGCTTTATTTTATTTCCCTCAACTAAATAAATGAACCACATTAGCATTACTCTTGAATTCACAACTTCATAAGCAGAAAAAATACATAGGTATACTGTGAACTAATAATTAACGCTAAAATAACTAACAGTGCATCTAACAACAATGCATATGTACACATATGTAATGTTTAATAAATATACAAATCTAACAACAATGGTTATGATATCACTTATCAAAAATGGTGGAAAGAAAGAGAGACTAACCTTGATTCTGGAAGAGATTTCCACTTATGTGGAGAACTGTCTATGTACGAAAATGTTGTCGCCGATACCATTTCATTTCTTTCTCCATTACTGTTGCATGATAGCCACTATTACAAAAAACGAATCTTACTCAAATTTTATAATGCTTTAAATTCAAGTGTATGTTGAACTATTCTCCAAAAGATATAAGATAGATTGAACACACGAAACACAAAACAACAGAATCGAGAATGAACTCATTACCACTTTGTCCTGGTTAAGGAGGATTCCTTTAGAAAAATTGCTGCAAAGTTCCTCTTTCTTTCTGGTAGAATAGATTTCTGGACACTTTGACATCTGGATTATATCTTTATAGTCTGTGGGCAATTTGGACTCCCATAGATCATGATCCTCCTGTATATTTATTTTAGACAAACAATTAACTCGTGTTCCACTAAATTACTTTTTAACACATTCTATTATATACTAGACCATTATACGCGCATAGCGGCGACGGTGTACAGTAACGTTAATTAGTGTGTGCAATTTTTTTATATATGGGTGTGGAGTAATTGAGAGTGAAGAAAGTTAGTGTTTTAAATTGTAGGGAGATCTATTAAAACTAATAAAATACAGTTTTTGTCAGCCCTTAATTAATTTTTTCCAAAAATATCCTTTCACCTCCTTATGACACGTGGCAAACTAAATATTTTTGTAAAACTCCTCTATACCATCGACCAAATACTTCTTCTACACGCTCATTCGCTCCCTATTTTTGTTAAGCAATTAATCTTTTCATTCTTCCTCCACAAGATTTGTGCCTTCCTAACTTAAAATGGATTTAATTTTAATCCTGTAATACCATGTCTGTTACTTAGTTACATCCTATAATATTATTTAAATCACCTTTTGCAGACTGTAATGGAGAGTTTCGCTAAATTCAACCATTAGAAAACCTATAAGCAGATGTTCACACAATATGTTTACTACACTATGCGAAGTGAGTTTCAACGTTTACTAACTACCGTGACGTGGCATCGCATAATGAAAGTTGCACTTAACATTTCGAGGTATTCACAGCACCTTTCGAATGTTGATCCTTTATGCAGACTGTAATGGAGAGTTTCGGTAATCGACCATGAGAAAACCTATATGCAGACGTTCACACAATATTATTTTTACTACACTATGCAAAGTGAGTTTCAACGTTTACTACCGTGACGTGGCATTGCACTTGACATTGCGAGGTATTCGCAGCACCTTTCGAATGTTGATCCTTTAAGATTGTGCTTTTCTGGGGCTTACCTAGACTATTGTTTTAATGTAACAATCTCAAATCGTCGAACATATATATTACTAGATTCCAACTTTAATGCTAAAGTAATATCCTGTATACCTTCATAAACGTTTAGCAAGACATGTTTGTTTTATCTTATTGCTTACAGCTTGACTCGGATTTTGGATTTTCGACTTGCTACCACTGAGCTTCATCCCAAGAACAAAGTAAAGCTTTCGGCAGCTTCAGGTTATAAGCTTTTATCTTTGTATGTTTATGCATTATTAATTTAGGGATCCAGCGGTAATGTCTTACTTTTTGGCTGTACTTTTCAACTCAAATTTACTTTAAAATTGGGTTATGGAACTATAAGGTAAGTTAGTGATTTTTGTTTGAGACCACAAAATTCATATTTAACAATGGAATACAATCCGTAGCTATATTTTTTTTGCTATTTTTTTTTAAGTACGAGCAATAAAGTTTGTCGTCTTTATAGTGGAATTCTCTTGCCTAAAGTGGTTGTTGGTCTTGAGTAATAAAGTTTGTAATTTTAGTAGTTTGGGTCAATGGATACACCGGAAAGGCGATTCTGTAATTTTGGGTCCATCTAAATGCTCAATGGGAAACCCGAAAGGTAATTATGTAATTTTAGTAGTTTGGGTCCATCTAAATGCTCAAGTCAAACGAAAATTATGTAATTTTGTTTCCAGGTCTTGAATCTGATATATAAACTTCATATCTCCAGGATCGAAATTGATCAAACAACATCATGTAATAATCATAGAATCGATAAACATAAGAAGTAAAGAAGATGGGTGTTGAACCCCTTTATTAGAATCTGATATGAATACAGAAAGAGGGTTACTGTTGATGTTATAGAAATCTACATATAAATACTTAATGAATCGGTGTGATGGAAGAAACATAACGTTTCATCTAAAACTAAGCGACATAACCTAATAACTGTTATATAACTGCTATCTAATGGGTTTGTTCGAGGCCCATCACTCTTGCAGGCTTTTAAAACAAAACGTCTGTTTGGTATAGTTTGGCATAATAGACATTAACCAGTCCAACAAATTTTAGTAGTTTGGGTCCATGGATAAACCCGAAATATTTTTTTTTCAACTTTTTTTAATTTAGGAGCACCTTAACTATGTTATTTTGACTTCAATTTCTTTATGTTGTATATCATAGTTCCTCCTCCTCAAGAGCATTTTATTCGATATTTAACATCCTTGAAATTTGTTTACAACCATTTCACATATTTGATTATTTATTGATTTTCATTTTGGCTTATTTTTTTAGTTTTTCCAATTGGCCTTGTGCAGACCTTATTGGACTTTTTTTTTTATCCTGTTAGAATCAACAGAACACATCTTCAAGTACAATTTTTTTAATAGAAAATTTATGATTTTAGCTTCGTTTTGCAGATAACATCGCCTTATGCAAATATTCTTCACCATTTGGAAAACGTAACACATGGCCAATATGCATTCACATCAACAGAGTCTGGGTAGTATTTGACATGTTTATCGACGGACCACCATGGTCAAGGTGGTGCTTTAAGTGTTAATATAGACACGAATGACTGGAGTTGCAGCAATGGGAGTCAATTTGGGTACTCATTTTGAAATATTGTTTTGGTTTTTTGTCTCGCCTGCACAAACCCTCTCACAAGTTTTCTGTTTATAGGGACTACAGGGAAACCAAAGGGTGTCATGTTAAGCCATTCAACTTTGGTTGTTCAATCTCTTGCCAAAATTGCTGCTATTAGTTACAGTGAGGATCATGTACACATTCTCATAATTTCCTTTTAACTTCATGTGCAAGATATAAGTTTATTGATTATGCATGCATCTTTGGTATGTAAATATAGGTGTATTTGCATATTGCTCCATTAGGGCATGTGGGTGGATTATCTTCGGCTTTAGCCATGCTCATGGTAGGATCATGCCGTGTCTTGATGCCCAAATTCGAAGCTAACTCGGCTCTTGAATCTATTGAAAAGTACAATGTGACTTCTTTTATAACAGTTCGGTGATTATGTCTGATATTATCTCTTTAGTCATTAAATTTATACACATCAGAGCCTGTCATTGCAAAGTTTTGTGACCAACATATGTGCTATTTCACCTGGCCATAGTTCTTCACATAGATATTTTAGCTGAACAAGGGGCCGGGTGAAGTACCAGGAGTAAAGGAAATAGTTGTATGTAGATATGTGTTGTGATAAAGGTTTGAGTCGCCTGACATGTATATTTTGTGGAACTTCATTTTGAATCATTGAAATTTATACTTCCTCCTGCTATAACTTCTGATGCCAAAATAAGGAATTTTTAGTTTTAGAATTGACACAAGTATCTTTGAACTTTATGGTAAAATCAATACCCATGTCAAAACGTGTGGGTATATACAAAAGTATTCGTGTGAAGTTGTTGGAAGTTGCAAATGCAATGTGGATTTAGTATTAAAATGTTTTTACATACAAAAACAAGGGATAACCATCCAAGTAAACAATACATATGTTATACGCTTATACCATTAACCAAATAGATAATCATCAAGTTTCCAGAAGAGGAAATATATCCATTAAAACAACAAAATAAAAAGTACTTGAGGCCAAAATGTTAAGCAAGACGACATACATTTGTTATTAGTATGTTTGGCAAAAGCGGAAACATATCCGTAACATCTGGTAAACGAGTGCTTATGGCAAGGATGAAAATATATACCTTCAGAGATAAGCATTTGCCGTTAAAGACTGTAAGGAAGTAGCTTCCCGTCTCTGTTTCTTTCGCAATGTCAATCAACAAAAGTCAGGGACAATCTCTAGAGAAACGGAGTGAGTCAGTTTGTATTTGCCACAACGTGTATATATATTCGTCTCTCGCGTTAGGAGCACAAAAGGATTAAAGATAGTTATTTCGTGACGAAGACGAAAATCTCACTTATACCACCACCAACAGGGTTTACAAAGAAGTGGTACACAATTTGTGATCGCATCTACATGTAGATGTATATCGCGTTCGTAGAATAAAGGATTGAAGATTTTTTTTTAATAATAATAATTATTATTATTATTATTATTTTGGACTATTGTGTTCCATGTGACGTATTTTTTATTGTTACCAATTGTATACTTTACGTTTATTTATCCAGATGTGTTTCTTTCTTACTTATAACTTCATAATATGCAATGTCATTTGCTATATTTTTCAACGTTATCTAAAAATACCCGTGAATTTCACGGGTCTTTTAGCTAGTTACATATATATCCTTCTTAAGTTCAATATTACGTAAATATCCTTCTCATTTACATAAATATCCTTCCCACTTTTATAATTACATCAATATCCTTCTTAAACTTTTGTATTTACATCAATATCTTTCCCGAGCTTTTAAACTCACATATATATCCAGAAACCAATTAAATTATAATTATATTGATTTTAGATTCAAATACTATTATTTATCTCTTATTTAACTCTGATATTCATCATAATTATATTGTTCATATATACTTTTTGGCCTCGATTGATGAACGAACATGATGACGTAATTACAAAAGTTTGGATATATATATATATGAAAAATATATTGTTCATATTTATTTATTTGTTCATATATACTTTATAGCCTCGATTGATGAAAGAACATGTTGATTTTGGTATCTATACGAGAATTAAAAGCTTGAAAAAGATATTGATGTAAGAGGCACTTTATTTTGCATACTCAAAAATCCTTGCATACTAAGGTTTAATATGTTACACCTAAGTCCATGTTTTTTTCTTATATTTTTCTTTTCTTTTTATCTATCCTTGCATACTAAGGTTTAATATGTCTAAACCTAAGTCCATGTTTTTTTCTTGTATTTTTCTTTTCTTTTTATCTTTCTTATTTATTTTCTCATTATTTGTATTTTTTTAATCACTTATTTTTAAGTTCACGTTTTTTTTTTACGTTTTCGTCAGTTTTCATACGTTTTTGTCCGTTTTTCCGCTTTTTATACGTTTTCATCTGTTTTGATACGTTTCCGTCCGTTTTCATACGTTTTCGTCTGTTTCTTACATTTTTGTCCGTTTTGTTACGTTTTCATCAGTATTGTTACGTTTTCGTCTGTTTTCTTACGTTTTCGTCTATTTTCTTACGTTTTCGTCCGTTTTCTTACGCTTTCGTCTGTTTTCATACGTTTTCGTCATTTTACATACGTTTTCGTCCATTTTCTTAAGTTTTCATATGTTTTCGTCCGTTTTCTTACGTCGTCGTCCATTTTCATAAGTTTTCGTCTGTTTTCTTACATTTTCGTCCGTTTTCATACGTTTTTGTCTGTTTTCTTACGTTTTCATTCGTTTTCGTCGGTTTTCTTACCTTTTCTTCTACTTTCTTCCGTTTTTGTCCGTTTTCTATCGTTTTTTTTTTGTCCATTTTCATACATTTTCGTCTGTTTTCTTACGTTTTCGTAAAACCTAAAAAAACAGACAAAAACGTATGAAAATGGATGAAAATGGTCGAAAATGTAAGAAAACAGATGAAAACGTAAAACGTATGAATGCGTAAAAACACGTCTGAAAACATATGAAAAATGGACGAAAACGAAATAAAACGGACGAAAACATATGAAAACGAACGAAAGTGTAAGAAAATGGACAAAATCAATGACTAAGCAGCGTAAAACGTATAACGGGCGTGCGGCGGCGTAAACGGACAGCGTATGAAACGAGCAATAATGTCGAAAATGGGCGAGCGAAAAAGCGGAAAAGCGAACAGCGTCTAAACGAAAAGTATGAAAACATGAAAACGGATGTAAGCGTGCGAAAATAGATGAAAACGGTAGCGTCTAAAATGAAAGAAAGCGTAAAAAATGCGAAAACATCGAACAGGGACAGCGTATGAATACAAATGATGCGTATGAATGTGAAAAAAAAAAACTTGAAAACATGAATTTAAAATTTAAAAAAAAAACTTGAACCAAAGAAAAAGACATGAATTTAAAATAAAAACGTGAATTCAAAAAAAAAATTAATAAATAAGAAAGACAAAAAGACAAAGAAAAAGGAGGAAAAAAAATGGACTTAGGTTTCCATATTAAATCTTAGGTTTATCCTCACCATTAGATCAAACTAGATGAATGGTGGGGATTTGTCCCTTGGTAAGCACCAAAATAAGAGTAAGCATTTGAAAAATTCCTCATTGATGTAATTACAAAAGTTTGAGAAGGATATTGACATAATTAAAAAAGTGAGAAAGACATTGATGTAATATTGAACTTTAGTAAGGATATAGATGTAATTGCCCCACTAATATGTAATTAAGAATTTAAATATTTAATAGATTGCGTTACCTTTTATAAGTAGGAGTATTTTAGTCTAACAACATTAATAATTTTTTAAGTTTATAAATTTTAAGCAATTGTTTTTTCTCTTTATACGTACTAAAGATATACTAGGAGAAGTTAGTGACGTCACTTTAATTCAATGTTAAAATTTAAGTAAAAGTTATTGTTAAAAATTAAATGTACTTGTAAATATTTAAAACTTTTGGCAATAAAGTAGAGGTTATGACATATAAATTTACTGAAAAAACCTATCTTCATATTAAACTTATATTGTGAAGTAGTTATAAAAATTTAAAAAGTTAACACGAACCTAGAAATAATAAGAAGTAAACTGATGAAATTTTTTTGAGTTTTTCATAAACTTCATAGAAAAAATAAATTGTGAAGTTAACTTTAAACTTTGAATTTACTTGAAAAAATATGAATTTCCTTACAAGAAACTAAAGGTAAAAAGAAGTAAAATCGCTGGAAAAAAAATCAATGATTAATTTCATATATCACCCTACTTTCAACATAAATTTCATATATACCCAAAGTGCAAGTATTGAATGCATAATGTACAATGTTTTTTATGCATGTTTGGGTATATTTGAAATTTTCAATAAAAAGGAGGGGAGATATGAAATTGCCCCAAAAATCAAATAATATTATTTTCACAGTTTAAATGGACTATGAAGTTACGTTAAACTGTAAATTTTGTTCAAAAATTCTTAAAAATTTGACAAGAAACTGAGGTAAAATCGTTGAATTGTCTTTTTGAAATAAAATATTGATATCACAAAATTTACATGTAATAATATGGATATATATGAATCATAATGTTTCGAAGTTTTATGAAATTATAGAAACTTACTTTGAATTCCAGAGCTCGCTTGAGTTGTATCACAACTTCACCTGCTTTTGGCCGTCTTTCTCTCTTGTGATGTAAGCACTGATATGCAATCCTTGCAAATGTTACAAACGATTGCGGATCAACTTGCTCCTTTATACCCTCAAACACTAGTTGATCAAGTTTTCCAGTTTGATAGCGATTTTTAGCCAAAAAGGGCAAAAATAGATACTCATCATCTAATTTTATAGATGATTGTTTCCCGCACAATATGTCAAATAAAACAGCACCCAATGAAAATATATCGGATTCTTTAGTTAAAATGTGTGTTTTCAAATATAGTGGATCACAATAGCCGATAGTTCCTGCTGCATCATCGATGACATATTCTGTATCCTGATTTACTGGACATACCAAGGAATGCCCAAAACCTGCAATTTTTGCTTTCCAATCATCAAATAGTAGAATGTTGCTACTTTTGATGTCCCTATGTATCACCACTTCTTGATTTACATCAGTTGCATGTAGAAAACTCAACCCGCTTGCAATATCGATACATATTTTAAGCCGCATCACCCATGTAAGACTTGCGTTGCTCAAGTACCCGTCAAGTCTTCCTCTCGATGCAAACTCATGCAAAATGATTTTTTCAATCTCATCATCACAATAGCCTACAAGACCAATGACATTCTCATGTTTATACTTAAAAGGGATATCTAGATCTCTAAAAAAACCAGTTTCTCCGTGACCAAATAACCTCCTATCCAACCGCTTTGCAGCAATGATGGTATGTCCATTAGCATGAGAAGCTACTCCTTTTTAGACATTCCCAAAACCTCCTCTTCCAAGAATATTGTCATCACTAAAGTTTTGTGTGGCTGATTTAATGTCTTCAACTGACATTTTGAAGTTTTCCTTCTGGCTTTTTTCCTGTGAATCATTGGAAAGTCGATCAATTTGATAACTAAAAAAGAAAATAGAAATGGATTGCTATCTAAAATTCTTTTAAATTATTATTTTGAGTTTTTATTTTTAGAGTCTCTTAGGTTTTAAACTTGCTACAACTCCTATACAAGTGAATACTGCTATATCAATAAATTAGTGGGTAAAATAATCTATCTGACTTTAACTAAACCTTACACTTTCCGAGTCAACATATGCATTCTCATCTGCATTATCACTTGAAAGAAGATTTATGAGTTCTAAGGTATTTAAAGGTTCTTCTGGGTTACGTAGTAATATCCTTAAAACTCAAACATTTAGTTTGTTATGTTTTGTTGAAGTTGAATGGGCAAAATTTCTTATTTTTAGCGAATGAGAAAACAAGTTAGTGCATGCTTCTTTATAATGTGATTATAAGCCTGCAATACAATTTGCATATTAAACATGCTTCTATTGGTTAATGTTGTTGCAGACTATAGATTGGTGTTCCAGTTGTAAGGATCAAAAGTGTTGGAAATGTATATATTTACAAACATGTGAATGTCCGGATTCGAACTCGTGACCACGGGATTGCACACATTAGTGAATGAGAATTAAAGTTAAATAATTAATGTTTATGTCTACGATTAATTATTGCACATTAAGTCCGGTTAACGATCGTTAAGTATTTAACGGAAAAATGACTAACGACCGTTAAATGAAAAGAGAAAGGACTAGAAATGGAAAACTTGGAAAAGTTATGGATTTCCTTTGGGCTTGTCTACATGGCCGGCCATATGGGGCTTTCCAAGGCCTAATCCCTAACTTGTTCCTAAAGTTTACCTACTAGTATATAAAGAGGGTTAGGTTCTAGGGTTTCATACACTTGTGCATTGAATTAACCCTAGATCTCTCCTCTCCTCTCTCTTGTCCCATTTTCGGCCGAGCACCCCAATAGTAAGGGAGCTTGGTTTCGTTTTTCATAAACGAGGACTTGTGTTAGATCTAGCAATCGTTTGATTCGTTGGTTAATTGTGTGTGTACAGAACGTGGTTGTAAGACATTATTCTTACACCAATTAGTACTTCTTTGTTTTGCTCGCTCAAAGGATTTGTAATTCGCAAGGAAATTAGTTACGCATACTTTCAGTTAATTAATTTATTTGTTATGATCTTTAAGTCTTTCGCCGTGTACTCTTGATGTCTTTATGTTTTATTGTATTTTATATATCATAAACTCAACAGTGACATCACGAGCCTTGTATAACAAGTAATTAATTATTGAAACACATAATTAAAATAAACATGAATGTGTTATTATTTGTATGCTTAGATCTAGGGTTTGCAAAACCTAAACCCTAATTTTAGGGGGGGCGTTTGATTTTGGTGCCCTAATTAGGGTTTTGTAAACTATTGTTTTAATTGGATTAGAAACCCTAAGATGCATGCAACTTTATGTGTATATGCGTAACTTTGATTTAATTGCATTAATTGTTAAGTGTAATTTTATGTCCATGATAATTATCTGCATGTTTTATCATGGATTTGCTTTTATTGTATGTTTCTTGTTTAAGTGATATACACTAATTTATGATAGATCTAAAATTGGGGAAGACCTCAATAATTATTAATTTAATCAATTATGTGCTATGTGGTATGTATTTAATTTTGACTTGCGCAATCGATGAATCGATGCATGTGGTTCACCTTGTACATAGATGAAAACGGGTGAAAGTCTTAATTAAATATATGCATATTGTCATATCTAGATTTGGTTATTAATAGGATTTATCAAAACGTTTGCATGTGGCTATTTGATATGCATGACTTTTATTTGTTATGCATTCATTGTTTATTTGTTTATTTTTACAAATACTTGCTTGTTTGATATGTGTAACAAGGGTATTTTTATAAGAAAAATAAACTGACCTTAACAATGGTGAAACATGTATTTCTCTGCCCCCTCTAAGTTCAAATGGAGCTACTTAGTAAGCCATTAAATGTGCAAGCTCATCTTAAGGGCGAATTAGTTTTAATTCTATGCGCCACTTCGGTGGTAATTATCCGAAACACTAAGTGTTTACACTTATGCAAAAGTACGGTATAATGGATGATAATTAACACTAATTCCTTGATTGGTGAACCCAATACCTCAATTAAAGTTTGATGATGAAAAGCTTATACATTAAAACAAGATATAAATGTTTTAATAAAAACTATACTACAAAGATGAATGAACATCTTACATATTTGATTTAACATCAAAACTATTACCCTTTAATTTAAGTTATATGCCATCCAACGAAGCGGAAACACCTAAGATTACTTTCTATTTGCGTGAGAGCGTGATTTAAATAAATCGAAGGGTAAAATGTCCCGTGTGTGAGAGCGGGCATGGACGATTTTGTAGTTTCTTAAGTTGGACAACTTAATTGAGTTAGGCGTGAGCTGGCAACTCAAGGCATAAGATGGGATAAAACATGTTTACATGGCGATTGATATTGGCTATATGTAAATCCCATAAATCTAGGAATTGCAATTGATATTGGCAATTGAGCAAATGCTCTACCATTTTGTATAAGGTTCATTACTAGCAGATCAAGCGGCGTAATGAAATTATGACAATTTGGATCCTAGTTTTCAATAAATATTAATTGGTTATATGAATATGAACCTTGGGTATTTAATTGTTTATTGAAAAGGAAAATTATCAAAATACTAATTATGGTTTTTTTTGAACTTTTTCGTAGATGGCTCAACTGAAAACACTATGAGCTTAATGAGTTCCGCTTTCAAAGATATGATTGGAAGGGACAAGCTGGTAGCCCTAATTTCAATGATTGGCATCGTTCACTTAGGATCATCCTTCGTGTTGCCAAAAGGTTTGAAATTTTGACTACACCTCTGCCGATGCTCCTCCCAACACGGCAATTTGCTCTTGAACAAGAGGCATATCGTGTTGAATATGATCAGCACAATGATGTGGCGTGTCTAATGCTTTCGGGATATCGCTCATTTGCAAAAACAATTTGAGCACTATCCGCCTATGAGCATGATAGATGAACTCAAACGTATGTTTGAGAAGCCACTGCGGTGAACTATATGAACTTATTGAAAAGGTTCATAGCTGCAGCAAGGAGGTTGGCAAATCTGTCTCCGACCACGTCCTAGAGATGAAACATCACTTGGATCAATTGGAGCTTCGGTTGTGGTTACTCGAATAATGTATGTGTCGGCCTCATCAATCACTCCCTTAATCAAGATCGATTTGGTGATTTTGTCCGCAATTTTAACATGCATTGCCGGGGAAGACATGAATGAGTTACATGCAATGCTTGTAGACTTCGAGAAGAGATTGCCAAAGAGGCTCCTACACCTCTGTACTCACAATGAGGGTGGTAGGGTAAATAAGCCTAAGCAAGCGGATAAGAAATGGAAAGGAAAAGGAAAGGGGAAGCAAGTTGTCATCCCACCAGCTCCTAAGAAGAACCACGGAAAGAAAAGGAGAATCCTAAGAAGGATTTAACCTGCCACGCTGCAACTCAGGGTCCTTTGGAGCGGAGCTTCCGGTTTATCTCAATGAGTGACTTCAGAATAGAAATAAGATGGTGCCTAGCTCATCATGTATTTTTATGTTTGAATTATTTTCTTTTCCTCATAAGCAAAATTCTTGGATATATGATACAGGATGTGGTACTCCATCGTAATACATCGCAGGACTTAGAGGGGCAAAGAAGCTGACCTGTGGAGAAAGATACTTGTACGTTGGCAATGGAAAGCATCACATTTGTCGAAGCCATAGGGACTTTTGATTTAGTGTTGCCTTCGGGCTTAATTTTAGAACTAAATAATTGTCATTATGCACCCTCCATTGTTAGGGGTGTTATTTCAGTTTCTTTGTTAAAAGATATTGGTTTTGTGCACACTTTTACAAGTTATGGAATTTTAGTTTCTTTAAATAATGTTTTTTACTTTAATGCAATTCCTATTCTTGGTGTGTTTGAAATTGATATGGATGGTTGTATATCCAATGGAAATAATTCGTTGTATAGCATTAGCAATAAGAAGAGCAAGTTGAACTGTGACTCTTCTTATCTTTGGCATTGTCGCCTTGCCCATATTGGCAAAAACGCATGGAAAAGCTGCAACACGATGGGCTTTTACAAACGGTCAATGATCAATCATTTGACAAATGCGAGTCTTGCATAGCTAGGAAGATGACAAGGAAACCTTTTTCACCACAAGTGGAAAGGGCTTCGATCTACTTGGATTAATACACCGATGTGTGTGGTCCACTTAGACATGTGTCAAACGCGGTGCTTCCTACTTCTTAACCTTTATAGATGATTTCAGTCGTTATGGTTATGTTTATTTACTTAAACATAAACATGAAGTCTTTGAAACATTTAAGGTTTTCAAAATTGAAGTAGAATTACAACTCGGAAAGAAGATTAAAGCTCTTCGATCCGATAGAGGTGGTGAGTATATAAGTCAAGAGTTCAAAGATTACTTAGTTGAGTGTGGAATTATCCAGCAACTCACATCTCCTTATACTCCACAACAAAATGGTGTATCTGAAAGGAGAAATCGTACCTTACTTGACATGGTACGATCAATGTTTGAACTTACGACTCTTCCTTTTACTTTTTGGGATTATGCCCTTGAAACTGCTATTCGCATTTTGAATATGGTTCCAACAAAGAAGGTTGTTAAAACTCCATATGAAATATGGACTGGAAAAACTCCCAACTTTTCTTACTTAAAGGTGGGGATGTGGCGTTTGTTAAGCGTGACACTGATAAGCTCAAGCGGTCTGTTAAGTGTATCTTTGTAGGATACCCTAAGGAAACTATGGGTTACTACTTTTACTACCCAGTTGAGAATAAAGTCATTGTGGCTAGGTATGGAGATTTCCTTGAAAGGAATCTCATATCTCAAGAACTCAGTGGGAGAGTATATGATCCGGAATATGATCAAGAAGATACAACACCTTCTGAAAATACTAGCCAACTTCAAGAAGAACTTGAAAGCTTAGGTGCTCCTCACGAAGTTGTTCCCATTCGTGATGCGAAAGGTATACGTGCACGACGTTTATGTCTTAGCGTAGAGGTGGAGGAAAATATGGTTTGGGATCTTAATGAACACGCCAACTATAAGGCTGCCATGGTGATCCTGAAAAGGATAAATGGCAGATTGCTATGAATGGGGAAATGCAATCCATGAAAGATAATGATGTCCGGATTGAAGTTGACCTTCCTCCCAATGCTAAAGTCGTTGGAAGTAAGTGGATCTTCAAGAAGAAAACTGACATGGATGGCAATTTACACACCTACAAGGCTCGTCTAGTGGCTAAAGGTTTTACTCAAACCTATGGCATTGACTACGATGAGACATTCTCTCCTGTAGCGGACATAAGAGCTATTAGGATTCTCATAACTATAGATGCACACTATGACTATGAGATTTGGCAAATGGATGTCAAAACCGCTTTTCTGAATGGTCGTCTAGATGAAGACATCTATATGGCACAGCCGGAAGGGTTTGTGAATCCATTGTTTCCTAACGTGTATGCAAGCTTAAGAGGTCCATTTATGGACTGAAGCAAGCATCAAGGCAATGGAATAAAAGATTCGATGGAGAAATCAAAAGTTTTGGATTTACTCAGAATCTTGATGAGCCATGTATATATCACAAAGCTAGAGGGAGTCATGTTACTTTCCTTGTTCTGTATGTCGATGACATATTAATCATAGGAAATCATATACCAAGTCTAAATGAGGTGAAAGCCTATCTTGGTAAATGTTTCTCGATGAAAGACTTAGGACAAGCGACATACATCCTTGGAATCAAGATCTCTGAGGGATAGATCAAATTGGTTTAAGCCAAAGTGCTTACATTGACAAAATATTGAAGAGATTCAATATGCAAAATTCCAAGAAAGGATTTTTGCCAATGCAAGTAAATCATGGTTTGAGCAGCCAAGGCTGTGCTTCAACACCTGCAGAGGTGGCGCATATAAAGAAAGTTCCTTATGCTTGGTACAGGGATCTATCATATGCGGCGATGCGATGCACAAGGTGATGTGGCGTTTGCTCAAAACTTGACCGTCGGTATCAGGAATCGGGTGAAATTCACTGGACTGCTGTTAAACATATTCTCAAGTACCTTAGGGCTACAAGAGGTATGTTCATAGTGTATGAGAAATCGAGAAGCGAACGCTGCATTACAGGGTACTGCGATGCATCCTGGAAGTGTGACAAAGATGATACGAAGTCTCAAACGGGTTACATTTTGTCATCAATGGAGGTGCTGTGGATTGGAAGAGTAAGAAACGAGACAACACTGCGATGCCTTTCTGAGAGTGAGTACATAGCGGCGCGAGGCGCCATGGAAGCCGTTTGGATAAGGAAGTTTGTTTCGGGACTTGGTGTTATGCCGTTGATTGAAAATCCTATTAAAGTATATTGTGACAATTCAACTGCAATTACTTTTGCCCATGAACCAGGTCATGAAGGGCACCGGACATCCTAGACAATATCACTATGTTCGAGATCAAGTCGAGATAGGTGAAATTGAGTTACTCAAAGTTCACACAGATGATAACCTAGCAGATCCGCTAACGAAGGCCTTGCGGTGAAAAACTTAATCATTTGTCTGATAAGTTTGGACTTCGTTTAGCTAGTAGTTTCATGCCCATCCGTGACTAAGTATTTTAGATAAAGGATATTGTAAACATTATTATTGAAATGAAATAAAGTATTTTGTTATGTTTATTATTCATTTATTATGATGTTGTCCTATATTTGCATGTTTAAATCCTTGAATAACTTAAGTTATTCTAAATAGTCCGTTGTCAATCAATAACATGTGAATGATATTGAATTAAGACAAATCGAGTATTAGTTAGAATATACTTGAAAGTATATTGATGCGTAGCATGACTACTTTCGAATGATATTCAATGAATTGAATATAGGACTTATCCACCATGATAATACTTTATGGATCTTTGTCATTAAGTATATCATGGATATTTATCCTCTGACTTGAGATACAAGAGATATGTCATGGATGTAGTGCATTGTTGTGAAGCAATCTAGCGCTACGTGGCGGTAGTTATAAGGGTTGTTTTGAAGTGTTGCGAAATTTATGAATCCTGCTTGTAGTCAAAATGGGATTTGTTTCCTTCAAATTTATTTTGAAGAGTAATACTGTTGGGCCCCTCGTAGGATTGTTAAGATGTTTGTATGGCCATACCCAAGGTCTTACGTTGAAGAATTGGTAATCTTAATCAATCACATAAAGCGAAACAGAATAGTTAATTAAGAAATGAGTGAGATCCATATTCTTATTAAAATGGTATTAGAAACAAAAGGATGAATATGATGATGAATCATCAAACTTGGTTTTTCTCGAGAAAACCATACACGAGTTGTACCGGGGCATTGGCGTGTTGCTAGACGCTAACCAATGTCATTTCACGTTTTGTATACATATCCAAGTGGGGTACATTGGAAATGTATATATTTACAAACATGTGAATGTCCGGATTCGAACTCGTGACCATGGTATTGCACACATTAGCGAATGAGAATTAAAGTTAAATAATTAATTTTTATGTCTACGATTAATTATTGCACATTAAGTCCGGTTAACGATCGTTAAGTATTTAACGGAAAAATGACTAATGACCGTTAAATGAAAGAGAAAGGACTAGAAATGGAAAACTTGGAAAAGTTATGGATTTCCTTTGGGCTTGTCTACATGGCCGGCCATATGGGGCTTTCAAGGCCTAATCCTAACTTGTTCCCAAAGTTTACCTACTAGTATATAAAGAGGGTTAGGTTCTAGGGTTTCATACACTTGTGCATTGAATTAACCCTATATCTCTCCTCTCCTCTCTCTTGTCCCATTTTCGGCCGACACCCAATAGTAAGGGAGTTTGGTTTCGTTTTTCTTAAAACGAGGACTTGTGTTAGATCTAGCAATCTTGATTGGTTAATTAATTGTGTGTACAAGAGCGTGGTTGTAAGACATTATTCTTACACCAATTAGTACTTCTTTGTTTTGCTCGCTCAAGGGATTTGTAATTCGCAAGAGGTACGTTACGCATACTTTCAGTTAATTAATTTATTTGTTATGATCTTTAAGTCTTCCGCTGTGTACTCTTGATGTCTTTATGTTTTATTGTATTTTATATATCATAAACTCAACAAAAAGCTCGAAGACTAATTCTTCCGCTAAGATGAAAGACTTCAGATTCATATAATTAAGTTATTAAGGTGAATAAATGAGGGCTTGTGATAGATGATCTTACGTGATTGTTTCTGAGTGAGAATCATTCAGCAATCAGAAAGTGTTTATATTCTGTTTACGCAGTTTCACATGGACAAAAAGGCTTGCTTATGAGATGGTGAATGCGTAAAGTGTCACATATTACCATGAGATTAGAATATGGCTTACTTGTGCTTGTAACGCTTTTTTTAGTTTATGGATGACATCGTCTATTGTTGGACGTTGGGCTTGAGTTTCTACCACACATCGATATGCAATCTCTGAAAATATGTCCAAAGAATCTTTGTTGGGTCCTTTGCTTAGAGCAAAGACATGTCCATCAGCTTCTTCTTTTATCTTGTGATCCATAATTTTGAGTAGTGTTCCATTTTCAAAATGATGCCGTGCAATGGGTGCAATCCCCTTCTTATTGACCTTGGTGTAAATACGATCATAGGCCAACCTCCCGGTTAAGATCTCGAATAACACTACTCCCAAAGAGTAAATGTCTGATTTCTTATTTAATCTACCATACTTCTTATATTCTGGATCCAAATACACGAGTGTACCTGCAATCGTAGTGATATTGATAGTGTCGGCCTCTTGATCTGCTGTGAGTACAAAGGAGAGCCCAAAGTCAGAAATCTTCGCCTCCCAGTTATCGGCCAATAGAATATTCGCGCTCTTGATGTCACGGTGTATTATCTTTTGTTTCTCCTGATCTGTGTTGGTGTGAATGTATTTCAAGCCATGTGCTATATCAAGGCATATTTTTATACGTTGGACCCACTTAAGATTAGTCATTTTATCACCGCTTTCCATATAATTTTCCAGACTTCCTCTAGAAGCAAGCTCGTATATAAGGATCATGTGATCAGGACCTTCATCACAAAAGCCAAGAAGGGAGATTATATTGCCATGTTTACAGCTACTCAAAGTTTCAATCTCTGTAATGAACCCTTGCTTTCCTTCTGGATTGAAAATGTGTTTTATGGCTACCGTGCTTCGTCTCTTGGGAAGATCACACTTATTCACCCCTTCTTTCGAAGACCAATCACTGCTATCAAAATTTTCGAGTTGTGCCTTGTATACCTTACCATATCCACCTGACCCAATGCAATATTTTTCAGCAAAATTCTCGGTAGCCAACTCTATATCTGTAAGTCCAATCTTCAAGTGTTCCAAGCTCTTCCCCTGCAACATAGTGGAGTTATGAATCACCCCATAAAGGTTAGTAAGGATGGGAGTGAAAATATAAAGAAATTGTTTTTATAACCGAATGAAATTAACAATATCAAAACGATCAAAACCCTCAACTGACTTGTTTCAGGTTAATTAGTACTGTATATTATGTTTCTTTTTATTAGAAAAAGGAACTAGTGTTGTATTATACAGTACCAAGGATCTTTTAGCCCGCACAAACTAAAAGCTTGAATTTTATTCATGCGGGGAACATATTCAAACAATATTTAAACTTGTAATTAAGAATCTTAATTTAATATGACCATCATTATAAAAAAATTCTAACATAACATAATAATAACACATTTAATTTATTAGCAAGTCATCACGATACTCTCATCCTAGCAATAGGGCTAATAAAAGTCTTGCGTATTAAAATTTTGGTAAAAATCACTAAAATTAACCAAAGCACAATTTATTTGCACCAAACTGTATATTAAAATAAATAAGAAATTATGAAACTAATCATAAAAATTGTGATTTTTAAATATCTTGCGATTTTTATCTTCCAAAAATAAGAATTATTCCAATATTGGGTTGATTTTACTCGTATTTCAAAATTATAGATTAAACAAAGACAGTAATATTCCACAATTTTTCATGCACATTAACACCATTCGATTGAAAATATATCACTTTTTTTTTATCGTGTCATGCATCCATTTTTTTCACTAATAAATCGTAGATCTTGCTATTTGTAACCTTAAGTGCTATATTTAATACTAAAACATTTGTATTTGTGGTAATTTTAGTTGTTTTGAAAATGTTAAATTCATGAGTAGACGGCTAGTTTGAAGGGGCATACAATTTATACATGTCAACGTTTGTTAATGTTTATCATATACCAAAAAATATATACGACCTTCAAAACTTCTATCTACAAGAGGTGATCTAATGGTAAGAATGCCAGCTTTTTAAAGAGGAGGTTAAGGGTTCGAATACAACAGAGAGAAAATTAATCCTCATGTGGCCACGGAGGTTCACATGCACCGACTCCGGGCTATCCAAAAAAGTAGTTGCCCTGAGATTAGTCGGCTCGCAATGTTAAGTCGGAAATCAAGTAAAAAAGACTTCTTTATTGTATAAATTGTAATAGTAGCTAAATGATAGTGGACCAACGTATCAAACATAATAAAATATTCTTTCTATTTTTATTGTTATTTCTTTGCCGACAAGTTATCCACACTCTTAAACTACCAAGTAGCAATTATCTTTATTATTTGACTCCATTTACATGTTTTAATGAATTCCCTTTTAGATAATTGTTGAGTTTATTCATACCGGATGAGCTTTGAATATTAAGCAATTTCACATCGGTAATCATATGTTTAGACATCTCGCGTATGCGTGATTAGGGATATAAAATGTCATTAATTGGATAAACGCTTGCTAGACTATTAGGATAAAATTAAATAATTGTGAACTTTAAGTAAACTAGGATTAGTTAGTATCAAGAATGAATCTCAATGATTAATTGAGCACTTAATGAGTGTAGATTAGTAAACCATTATCACCCATCAAATTGGCTACTAATAAACATATGTGTTAGGTTCTAGCTACCCAAACTAGGTCTAGTCCGTATAACATCACTAATAGAGCATACACTTGGACATTGAACAGGTTAATCGAGTCGTTGGTACATGCAGGGAAATACCTAGGTTAGCACGTTCTTCGTTTATTGATTTTCCATACATTTTATTTCTTGTTCTTTTATTGTCTTGTTATTGTACTTTTTAATGCTTAAAATCCTGGTGATCCCCGTTTAACACAGCCCCACAACAAATTTATTGTCATTTTAATTTTATCAACTTAACTCGTCGATCTTGCGATCGACCTCGTCTTATTGAGTATATACAATACACGATCGGGTACACTACCCATAAGAGTTACTCTATTTCTTGTTAGATTAGTTATAACTACTAAAACCGGATTTAACACATCAACAAGATTAGAAATGACGACGCTATTATGATTATTATCACGTTATTATTACTAATAATCCATAGCTAGACATATATAGAAGGTTGGGTGTTTTCTTTATAATATTTGAAAATGTTCTATGTGATAAATAGATGTCGCAATTCAAATTTTACTCTGATGCAAACGAATAGAATAAAACAGACCTGATTAAAATATTACCACTGCACAAAGTCCAGGTAAGTTTATTCTCGTTATAATTAAATACTCATTCATCGTTCTTAAAATATATTTGTTTTCACGTAATTGATAAATGAAAAGCAACTAAATAAAAAATCTAGTAGTTAAATATTACCGAGTATGATTTTAATAAGGTGGTGTTGTGTTTACTTATTTACCAGGCTATATTTTGAAAAACTCATAAAGCCCACTATTTTTAAAATTACGAGCTGAGCTTATGTGTAGTTGAGTTTATATTTCTTATTTAAGTTGATAAACTCTAAAACTCAGGTAAAATATATATAATAAACTTTAATCTATTTATATTTATACTACTTATAATGCATGGATGACCTTCTCTTTTATTTAATTTTTAAGAGCACCATTAATGCAATTTTAAGCAAATACAACTCACCAAACATAAATTACAAGTATGTTAAGCACAAGTAATTGTCATCTTAAAACACTATTTCTTACATACAATTAATACACCCCTTCACTAATAAATACAAATCACTAAGCACAATGTACACACCACAAATGTACAAATCTATACTACTTGGTTTTCATTCATTTCTTTTATTCGGTTTAAACTGAAAAGGAAATAAAGATGAAACACAACTCGAACCACCATTTCACCTCACATTTAACAACAACAACAACAAACATGTCTATCCTATATCTCATCCTCCTCAAGAAACCACAATTAACATCCATCTCCAACCAAGACTCAACACGATATAAAAATTAAAAAAGATCTCAGATAAGTTCAAACTTTGTTTGCAATCTTCTTAAGATCTAATTTAAATTTGAACATACCCATCATCGATCTACAAAAAAGAAAAACAAAATAACAAACAACTTACCCGAGACCTTTCACAAATCTTGAAGCCAACTAAGAGAGTACCTTGGGCATGCATTTGTGTTAGTGAAACAGAATCAAGAAAAGGGTTCGTGTCTCTTGCTTTGTGTGTTCATATAACAGAAAAAGAAAAAAAAAGTTTTGTTAGGTCTTTTGTTTGTGAGTTATAAGGGTGATGGATAGATTATTAAGACAAGAAGTAATATTTTTTTGAAGATATATGTTTGGTGCTTGTTTGTGCGTTTTGGTTGCAAGAATAGAGAAGAGTAGAGCGGCTTGTGTGTGACTGCACAAGAAATGTGTAGTAAGTGATGGTTGCACAAAATCACGGATAACATCTTCTATCCTTAGGGTTAACAACTTTTATTATGGGTTGTATGATGTCATGATGGGCTTACCCCAATATTGTTAAGAGTTCCCATAATATCTAAAAGTTGTTGGGGCTAAAATGTTTAATATTTGAAAATTAGTAAACTTTCTAAAATTAGGCTAATATTTAATATATTATTTGGTTAATGGTAATATTGGGGATAAATGCAATTATGGACTAACGATGTATTTTGGACTCTTAATTTTTGCGGGGTGATTATTTCAAAATGTTTGAATCTTAAAACCTATAAGCTTGATTTCGGTTTATTAATGATCGGTTTTTGCGATTTTAGATTGAGCAAGTCGGTTGGTGTTTTGATTTTACATATTTTTTGAACACCATATCCATAAAGCTTAACTTTATATAAATCATGTAGTCATTTTAAACAATGAAAAAACGTTGCTTACTAAATATTTATTATTACAATTGTATAAATAGAAAAGATTATCAGCGGTTAAAGAGTTAAAATATTCGACATGAATTTCATACGTTTATTATTTAAAAATGTAATAAATTAAAATACGTTGTTCGCTGGAAATTAAAATACGTAAAAAAATTGTTAAAAAAAACAGTTACTTTAGTCACAATATTTAGTCACAGGGTACCCGCCGCCGCATTGCGCGGGTACCCTGCTAGTAAACTAAAATTGACGAACAAAAAGCATAAGTTTCAAAAGTGGATTGCTGTCATTTTCAAAAATGAGAATTAGAAATGATTATTTATGCAACCACAAATTCTGTAAGATAAACAAAAATTGTAACTTTAATGCAAGAGTAATTATATTCATAGTCTAGATAAAAACATGGACTTTTTAATTTATGTAATTTACTCGACAAGTAATTACCTTCTGATGAGTAGATCTGTATCGGCAAACAATTGAGTGTTCATTTAAGCGCAATAACAAGTGAAAGAACTAAATCAATACTTTATACAGTAATTATGTTGACACGATGATAAAAGTGAAACAAGGTGTTACCGCATTTTCACCAATGATGCTTTAGTCCATTGGTAAGAGCTTTGGGCTTGGGTCAATAGACCCGGGTTCAAACCTCTTCCATGGCACTAAAGATTATTTGGTACCATCCCCCGCAAATGCTGTCGAGATTATTTGAGGCCTATTGAAGAAATGGTGGGGTTCAAAGCCACCTCTGATAAGATGCGATCCAACTGGGACAGTGCTCATTGCACAGGGCGGGTCCTTGGGGAGGTCGGTTGGCATCCTTAGGATGCATGGGACCAGGGTGATCCCACCGATCTTCACCTTTTGAAGGTGTTACCGCATTTTCACGTTCCAATTGAAGTTCCAAGGCTTTCTCAAGTCTCGGGACAATCTCATCAATACTCGGACGTTGTGATAGTTCTTCGTTCAAGCAATCATGCTTATTTGTTTCACGAAAGTTTGAGTGATTGCGGATCCATTTGCTTCCATAGTATTGGATCAATTATATCATTTAGTATTTTCTCTCTATGATGGAAAGGACAAGCGGAACCAAATACATATTATCTTGATTGTCAATTCTTGACTTCCTACCACATAGTAGTTCAAACAATACAATCCCAAAGGAGTAGATATCTGACTTGTGGTTCACACTTTTAGTCTCAATATACGTTGGGTCTCCATACCCATTGTTATACTCAAGTACATGTAGATGAATTGTGCCTTTGAGATGCTAATCTTCTTAGAATGTTCAAATCAGATAACTTTGGTTCAGTCATCATTTAATAGAACGTTGCTTGTTAATGTTTGATGTATTACTGCTGAAATCCGTGGCTCATCATAATGAATGTAACTCAACGCTTGCACAATACCGACAGATATCTCCAATCTTCGCACCCATGTCAACAACATCGGGTCATTTAGATATTGGCTGAGACTTCCCCTGGCCATCTCATCCCTGTTGTTGAAGCATAATCACGGCGAGATTGGATTCAACGACTCTCCTTGGCCGTTAGTCGTCTTCTCGAGCCCTAGTAGACCTGTCAACAAAGAGAACCCGTTAGGAGTGGTCCCGAGGCCGTAGCCAGGGGTCCACCTCCGACGGTCAAGTTAATTCGGCGTGACATAGCCAAGATATCTTAGGGTTAGAGATAACCTGCGTGTGTATATATAGGCATGGATTAGGGTTTAGGTGTAGATTGGGCGTGATGCGGGCACGACCCATCTGAGTCAGGACCATACGTCAACAAGCCCCCAAGTTTAGTATGCGCAGATCGCGTGGCTGGGATGCTAGACTTAAGTTACGATGGCAGCGTAGGTGAAAGTGGAACCCGCTTTGCATCACAGGTAAGGGCGTTACCTTTTGTACCGATAGCGACGCAACATGTGTGCTTTGACGAAGCTATACATGTAAAAGTCTTGTATTGTCTTGCCGACAAAGGAGTGCGACGAAGGCGTGCTTACTGCGCATAGGTGTCGCGGTATGCGCGACAAAGAGGTGCGACGAAGACATAGCCTGGCGCATGGAGTGCTGGCGCTAAAGATGTGCGACGAAGGCGTGCTTCTACGCGTGCGCGTCTTCACAACCGACGGAGGGCGTCTCCCTACGGCAAGTTGGTGCGAATATTTAAATTGATCTTGATCGCTTCCAAATACACTGCGTAAAGCGGTGGTAAGCGTATACCACTGTAGCCCCCAGTTTGATGGTGCTACTCGTGTAGGAGCATTAAACTTATTTAATCTGCGAAAAACACTCAAGGCAAAGATTAAAAGTATATCGCGAATCGCGCATATAAAACCTAATAAAATTAAGCAATATATAGCACATAGCATAAAAAAATATATAGCACATAGCATATAAGAAAATTAGCGATCTTGTGCCCATTAGGTGGGATGCGTACCGATGAAATAATAAATTTTTGTGTTATTATTATGTTTTATTAATAACGGATGGACGTCTGCGTGTCGCAACTAATAGGCTTGAAGGATGTATCTTAACCACATAGACTTCGAGCGTTTAGGATGATCGCAGATGTTTATACCACGGCTTTTGGTCGGTCGCATCATGGCGATTGACTAGCATCGTGGTACCGGCGTCTGCGTTCTGCCGAAGATGTATGCGAGCGCCGGTCTTACGTGGCGGGTAGATTTATCGCTAGCATTGTTTGGCAGCGAACAAACGCCTACCAGTAAAAGAAAAACGATTATCTGCTTGCGAATTTGCTCGCGGCTAAGAATAAAATAGCTCCGATCGTGCGGGCTTTTCTTAGGTCCGATCGTGCGGATTAAAAGATAAAATAGGTCCGATCGTGCGGACTTTTCTTTTTTTGTATCTTATGTAAAGATATATCATGAAACGTATACATGTTACATTAAATGTTTTGCTCGTAGGCAATGAAAAACCGGTAATAAAACTCTAAAATCCAAGTTTCTCGTGTTACCAGGAAACATATATAATATTAGAAGTAGGCTAATTGCGATGACGTTTTCTTTTATATGTCTTAATAAAAGAATAAAATATGCAATTTAACAATATGCAATGTAATTGAACGTGCAATTTAACGTGATGTTTGATTTCTGCCATGATAATCGAATAGAACTTATCTACGCATGGCAGAATCAAAGGTTTAAGGTTACCGATTTTAGGAATTTATCTCTGCTTTTCGGTGTCGGAGAACCGAAACTTGTTTTTCGTGGTCCCACGGATGGCGCCAACTTGTTGAAGCATAATGGCCTTGACTTGGATTCAACGACTCTCCGGCGTTAGTAGATCTCGAGCCTAGTGAACCTTTCAACAAAGAGAACCCGTTAGGAGTGGACCCGAGGCCGTAGCCCCGGGGTCCACCTCCGACGGTCAAGTTAGTATCGGCGTGACATAGCCAAGATATCTTAGGGTTAGAGATAACCTGCGTGTGTATATATAGGCATGGATTAGGGTTTAGGTGTAGATTGGGCCGCTGATGCCGGGCCTGACCCATTCCTGGCCCAGTCCGGACCATACGTCAACACCTGTAAATGATGATTTTCTCATCATTCTCATCACAAAACCAAACAAGAGAAACCACATTTTTATGATTGAGACGGGAAAGCATGAAAATCTCCATAAAAAACTGTTGTTGTTCTTTATTTAACCACCTTCGAGCATGGATATCGATCAACTCACCACACCACGAGAGTTGTCCCTTGTATCTCTTTTCAAACCTATTTTCTATGATGAGATTTTCTTGAGCGAAGTTGTTGGTGGCAGACCGGATATTTTCAAGGGAGACTCTGAGGTGAGCAAATTCCTTCTGTTAATCAAGTAAAAATTTGAGTTAGAAAAAGGGAGTTTATTGAAGTGCATAATAATGCCTACAAACTGTTGGATAAAATCCCTTTCTAAGATATGTTGAGCTATGCATTTTGCCTTCAATGTATATATAATGTACTTTAAAGTTATAGTTTTGGAAGTGCTTGGTCTTATTAACTTGAAATGCTTTGGTTCTTCATGTTGTCTTATCTAAATTTTCAAGGCTTTTCATCTTGTAGCGAAATATTGAAATCTGTTAGAGTTTGAGTAATCTTTCTATAGACTTCTCGAAATCAAATGATTATGCTATTGCTGCACTCATTCCAGTTCTTAAATACTACTCATTCTTGTTTCAGACACAAAATGATTTTTCCAAAGCATTTGAGAAGGGGACCCCATAATACCAAGGTTTGCAGGACTTCCTGCCAAAATCTCGGTTGGTTAGTCATAGATCACAAATGTTTACAGACATCAACAAGTACTTTTACTATACCAGTCTTCTTTTTTTCAATTTTTTAAAACCCGGTTCGACCCTGCTAGTTCGACCGATCGAACTGGTTCCGGCTTAGATAACAGGTCAAAAAAAGAAACCGGTTTTTAAGAATTCAAAACCCAGTGTGACCCGCCGGGTTTTACCCGTTTCTATAATTCCGGCTGGGTTTGTCATTAAATCTTTTATATGTGTTCCACATTGCTTTTTACAAGTTTTTAAAGGCTTTAAAAGCTGTTTAGACAGGTCTTTATGGTTTTTTATACACTTTCTATATGCTATTTGGAAAGCAGAAAGATGAGCTGTTTGGACAGGCTTATATGGTGTTTTAACAGCATTTGTATGTTGTTTGGACATAGCCTTTACATGGCTGTTTGGAAACAAGTTTTTGCAGCAATTACATGCTCTTTTTTGTAAAAGCAATTACATATTTGTATGTTGTTTTTAGCAGTAATTACAGCTTTTATATGCTGTTCCGAAACAGTTTTTTACAGCAACCATGTTGTTTTGTGCAGCAATTACATGTATGTATGCTGTTTTTTTTACAGCGAATGGCAATTACATACTGTCAAAGGTTTGTATGCTATTTTTCAGAGCAATTACAAGCTGTTTGGACATCAGAAAGTTGGATGTTTGGACAGGTATATATGCTTTAATCTTATAAGTGTGTTAAACAGAATATTATACTCTTTGATTCAGGATATTCTCTGCAAGTCGAATGGTCTAATTGTGAAACTGATTAGAGGCTAATCAGGTACTAGGAGTTTTATAGGGTCTAGCTAAACTGTAAACTGATAGAGTGAAGGTGTATACAGTTATAAACTCAAACAAATAGATAGTAATACCTATTATTAAAGGATGATGGAAGAGGAAAAACCGTCTTACCGCATTTTGATGTTCGAGCTGAAGTTCCAACGCTTTCTCAAGTCTCGCGACAATCTCATCAATATTTAGGCGCTGCGATCGTTCTTCGTTCAAGCGGTCATACGCTATTTCGGCAAAGATGTTAACTGATTGAGAGTCCATTTGATCCCATAGATCCCTATCAATTATTTCAGGATAAATATTCCATTGGTTAGTTATGGCTGTCTATTATTGAGTCCCTACCACAGAGTAGTTCAAACAATACAATCCCAAAGGAGTATATATCTGACTTGTGGCTCACACTTTTAGTCTCAATATATGTTGGGTCTCCATACCCTTTCACATACCGAAGTTTATAAGTATGAAATGAATGGTGCCTTTGAGATGCGTTGACCTTCAAAGAAGATTCAAAACGAAATAACTTGGGTTCCCATTCATCATTTAATAGAACTCTGTCACTGCTAATGAGCCGGTGTATTACGCTAAAATCGCGTGACTCGTCATAATGAATGTAGCTCAATGCATGCGCAATACCGACACATATCTCCAATCTTCGCACCCATGTCATCGAAATCGGGTCACTTAGATAGTTATCCAGACTTCCTCTGATATCACGCTTGTAAATGATGATCTTCTCATCATTCTCATCACAAAACCCAACAAGAGAAACCAGATTCTTATGCTTGAGACTTGACAGCATCGAAATCTCGGTCCAAAACATCTGTTCAATTTCATAATCTTTATTAAACCTCCGAGCACGGACATCAATCAACTCACCGGACCACAAGAGCTGTCCCTTGTATCTCTTATCAAGTACACCTGTGCCGTTGACATTTCCGTGAGCAAAGTTGTTGGTGGCAGATTGGATATTTTCAAGTGGGACTCTGAGGTGATCAAATTCGTCAGATGAAAACATCATGTTTCTATCTTTATCAAAAAGAGGGCGAAATTTGGTTACAAAATGATACGAAATGAAGGAGATCTGAACGAGGTAGCTAGTGGTGGACTGGTAGTCAATAGTCAAAAAGGGGTATTCTCAACAATGAAAAAGGTGTGAGGTTGGTGGTGGTGATACAAATGTGTATAGCGTGTGTAGATATGTGGTTCTAGATGAGAATATATGTCTTTGCATATTTTTATTCTATTAAAAAAAAAAAATACTATATTGACTTTGCATTTGTATACAAAGCTTCCTTTATTTGTTATACTAGTACCGTAGTATTTACTAGTAATAGTTATAAGAGCACTAGGTGTTAAAACGAGCACTTGGTTAGATCGAAATGCGTGTAAAGCAAGTCAGCATCATACATGTCGTATTCGTTTTTTTCACACAACCACAACAAACCCACATCTCATATGACATGGCCTCCACCTCTTAACTTTGGAGGCACTACCACTTTATTTTTTTTTATTCAATTTACATTTCCAAATAAACTAAGGGGGCGTTTGGTTGGGGAATTTGAAATTCCGGAATTTTAAATTCTAGAAAATTTAAATTATTGAGAATTTAAAATACATTCGCACGTTTGGTTGACAAAAATTTATAAATATTTTTTATTTTTTTATTATAAATTTCATAAGTATTCTATTTAAAAGTTTATAAAAAAATTTATAAAAAAAAGTTTATAAAAAATTTATAAAAAACTTTAAAAAAAATTATAAAAATTTATTAAAATTTAGAAAAAAAATTTATAAAAAAAGTTTATAAAAAAATTATAACAAAGTTTATAAAAAAAAAGTTTATAAAAAATTTATAAAAAAAATTTATGAAAAATCTATAAAAAAAATTTATAAAAAGTTATAAAAAGAGTTTATTAAAAAAGGTTATAAAAAATTAATAAAAAAAAGTTTATAAAAAAAATTCATAAATATTCTATTTAAAAGTTTATAAAAAACAATAAAAAAAAAGTTTATAAAAAAAATTTCAAGTAAATTAAAATTCTTCACTTTTTGGAGGCATTTTAATTCTCTCCATTTTGGCAATTCATGAAATTGTAAATTACTTCATTTGAGTCACCAAACAGGATATTTGAAGGAAATTAAAATACAAATGCCCCCAATATCCTCCAACCAAACGGCCCCTAAATAAATTCATTTCATTCAAATTAAAAATACAATACATAACACTAAAAAAAGACTATATTGACTTTGCATTTGTATACGAAGCTTTCTTTATTTGTTATACTAGTACTGTAGTATTTACTAGTAATAGTTATAAGAGCACTAGGTGTCAAAACGAGCACTAGGTTCGTCGTCGTGCCACATCAGCATCCATTTTTCACATTACTTCAAACAATGCACCTCCTCCTCATAACAAACCTCAACCCTTTCATTTGGGGCCCACCACTACCACTTTATTTTTTTATTCAATTTTCATTTCCAAATAAACTAAATAAATTTATTTCATTCAAATTAAAAATACAATACATAACACAATAATAAAAAAAACAACAATTACTAATAAGCGATCGAGGAAAAAGACACGGGTAAAAAAATACAACACATACTAATAATACGTAACCTAGTCGAGGATTTGATGATATTTCTTGACAAGGCGTTCACCTGCCTCTGCGGATGATTTACTGCTTTTACCTGGGTCGGGATTATTTTCGGATCTATCATCAGAAAATCCATCTCGATCTTCTCTTGGAGAGTTTTTTCCTTCTCCCGCCTTGAGCATATATTTCGACTTCTGTTTCTTTGCGGCTCGTTTGCATCCATCTCGTTCAGCCGAGGTCGTGCGATGCGTCCAAGCCCGAATATATCCTCGAGACATGTAATGTCAATAGGATCTTCGGCATCCCACTTGGATAATTTTCAAAAACCCCAACATTTTCATACGAAACTCCTTCCCACCAAAGCGCGTAAAGTTAACTTTGGCATTCTCGACATGATCTTGCTCATTTTACCACTTCGGCGCGAAGATGTTTGTGCTGGCGTTGAACTTCGGCAATCACCGTTAATCCTTGTCCATTTACGGTTATCATATTCTTGCCACGGTTATGGTTATCGGTGGTCTTAGAATTGAACATGTCGAATGTCGTTCCAAAAGTACTCCTCGGGGCGGTCATTTCCCATATCTATATCTTGGGAAATTTCTATCCAACACTAGCAAGTAACATTTCTTGAGACTTGGTCCACTTCCTCCAATGCCTTGTGCTATGACTGATCATCGTGTCTGCTGCGTCCAAATCTACAACAACTTTTTGCCTTCGTCTTTTTGCTTTTGCCTTTTGCGGTTCCGTGCTTTTGGAACTTTGAATTGTGAACCGGACGGTTGTGATTCCATTTGGGCCAACTATGGATCTTTGTGTGGGTTAAAAAGCGTGTAGGTTGTGGCGGGTTAAAAACCGAGGTGATGGAAATCGGCGGGGTAATTCTGAAACCTTGTTGAAACTGATATTGTTGGTTAAGCATTATTTCTTGTGGAGACAGGTTGGAATTGGTCGAGGAGGGGGTAGACGGGTTAGAAGAACCCCCGTATTGTGGTGGGTTTGAGTTAAGTAGGTTTGTGAAGTATCCTCTGTCATTTGGGTTTTGAGACATTGTGAGATATTTTTTCTTTGGGTTAAGTAAGAATGGAAGATTTTGGGTTTGAAGATGTTTGTAAATGGTAAAGATGAAGATGATATAAATAGGGGTGATGGGTTTTAAATATATATATATATATATATATATATATATATATATATATATATATATATATATATATATATATATATATATATATATATATATATATATATATATATATATATATATATATATATATATATATATATATATATATATATATATAAAAATATATATATATATTAAAGTTTTAATATATATCCGTTTAATAACGGATATATATACGTTTGAAATATAATTACTGTCCTTGTGTCGGTGCATTTCTCTCGTCGTCACCACGATGAGCCAGCCGACGGCGAAGGACGACGAGGGGGGTCGGTGTCTCGGCAAGGCACGGCGAGCCTCCAGCATGGACGGCGAAGGGGGACGACGAACTGACACCGTGTGCTCTAATGCCTGTACACGAACATTTTTATTTTTTATTTTTAAGTAATATATTTTTATTTATTAAAAAACAAATACTTTAATTTTTGTTTTTTGCTTTAAAAAACAAATAAACACTTTTATCTTATAACCGTGGGTCAAAACAGTCTAAGAAAGATAGTTGCTTTGAATATCAGTTTTAAGTATAACGATTTTTTAGGATTGCAAATCTCATATTGTTTTTATAAATCATTAAAGTGTTTTGTTAATTATTTTTTATCTGCTTATTTTGATGCCAAATAAACACATTTATTGTCCATTTAAAAACTAACTTTGAGGTTTTTAAAGTGTTTGGATTGTTAAGTTCATTTGCACCCAAATAGTAAGAAATGGACTGATCTAACTTGAGTTTTTTGTTTATTTGTTGTCGACATTTATGATTTTATGGTGTTTTTTGTTATTTGTTGGTCCTTCTTAATTACCACATGAGTCACCAAAATTATCTTGAATATTGATGATGTCATGTCTTAATGTGAGTATTAGAACTGTAGTGTTTGGGTTTGCATAAGTTTATGCGGCAATGGAACATCTTTTCTCAGTACACACCTGGGATATAGATGATAGGAGTTCTACTCATGTCATTTTACAATATAAAAGTAGTTGTTGCTATTCAATATAGTGGTATACAATGCAAGGAATGTCATCATTTTCTTCTATCGACATTGAGGCAATATAAGTTGAAAGCTTTAATTGTTGTTGATAGAATAAGGGAATCCTACATGATACACAAAACGATAATGAGTATTCATATATGTATTTAAAGAAAACACTATAGATGATTTATATATCCTAACCTAGCATCGTATTTAGTCATGCTAGAGGCCATGTGCAAATGAATCGACATCTTAAATCATTGGCTATTTTAAAGTCCATTAACCAAGTGTCTTTTCCATCCCGTGGGCATTTGATTATCGCTTGACAAAATAGCATTTATAATCAAATATATTTCTGTCTTTACAAAAGAGCTCGTAGCAACCACATATATGTGCAACTAACTAACAATATACAAAATACATTTTCTTTATTGCAATCAATATAATGAACCAAATGAGACTACAACAAAACAACATAAATCTACCTGCTTTTATATAACATTAGTATAAAGATTGAATAATTGCATTTGCAAATCATCATATAAAATATCATAGTAAGATAGATATGGTACATGCTTAATTACGTGCAAGGTACCAGGTAAGATGGGTTATGATTGGAATAAACGAATTAGGGGCGTGTGTTTTCTTATGAAAAAATTTAATCCCACTATTTTCAAGCTTCACGCCCGCTTTTTCAAAGTTCTTATTTACTCGTTTTCAACACTTATATTTTTATGCCTTCTTCCTGTTGGAAAATGTGGTCAAAAGAGTTGAATGACAATTGATGTTTGTCATACTCATCATGTGTACTAATGTGAATTGAAAATAAAATTAATTTGTGGTTTTATTTTAATTCATGAGACATTAGTAAAATTAATTTTGTTAATTAATAATGACGTTTTCTTTCAATTCCATTTCCTATAAGTTGAGAGCTCTCCTCTCATTTCCACACACCAAGAAATACAACTTACTCCTCTCCATTTTTGTTTAACGTTCATCTTAACCTTGTGTGTATCCGGTTTGTAATAGAGGGAAGGAACGATTTTCGTTCGCCTTGATAACCCGTTTGTGCTAACGGAGTTATCCTTTGTTGTTGTATCCTGGGAGATAGACGTTCATGATTCTCAAGCACCGTTGAGAGGACGAATCTGTCTTAAGGAAACTGTGAGCATCACAAGCCTCAACATTTTCCTTACGTGTGTTTTTTGTGTCTCAACAATTCAAAAATTTACGGTATCGTTTCTCTACACTTTTATGTTTTATGTTACGGTTTACTTGTCTCTAATAGCAATATACACGTAACATATCTAACAATCTTAAGACAGAATCTTTTGCTGTTGGTGATTGAAATAACGAGGCGTACTGTTTTGAAAACTTTTTGAGTTGTGGAAGAAATATGAAATTGTTTCGTTTTGAATTATCTAAAGACACTCAAATACTAGTTACTGTTAATATGCAATTTACTTGGGTGATATTAGATGATCAAAGTCTATTATAAGTGTTTTAAGAATTGACGTACATCCGCTAAACTATGTTCAAATAAAACATGCATATTTTATGGTTGATTAAACATGCTGAAATAGACGCTTGAATTAAACTCATGCAATTGGTTTTATTGTAAATTAGGAGGAATGATTTAAGATAATTGATGAGTGTCTAAAATACTCATCATTTTTATACTGTCTAGACTACAAAAACATCTGAAAACACTCAGAAACACATCAAAATGATCAAAATATCACAAATCAGTGCTTTATGTGTTTTAAATGCAAAAAGATCAAAATCAGATGAAAAATGTAACAAGTTTGCAAAATTGGCGTTTAGTCCCCAAGTTTTAAAAGTTGTCAAATCTAGTCCCTGGAATATCAAAATGTGGAATTTTATCATTCAAGGTCCTTAAAGTATTCTAAGTTGTTTAAAATGATCCTTGAATGATTCTTTGGTCAATTGGCAAGAAAGGTCCCTAAACTTTGGAAAATTGCAAAATTAGTCCTTGGACCTTTGAAAATGGATTTTATGCAAAAGTGGTCCTTGTTCTATTCATTTATGTCATGTTTGGTCCTTGTGAGAGCATTGGAAAAAGTTCAAGATCAGTCCTTCATCTTTGGAGAAGTTACACTTTTGGTCCTTGTTGTTACTACTTAACCAAACGGACATATATACATATCCAAGCCTAAATCCAATCCTCCTACCCGGTGGCCCAATCCACATGACCCGGCCCTTTGATATCACACCTCGGTCAAAGAAAGTCAAACCAAAGAAAAACCGCCCAAAACCGCCCTACTGTAGCTCTCCCTCTCCCACCCCTGTAAACCCAAAACCAGTCATGGTTTCCTCCTTGCTTTTTCCCCCTCCTTGCTTTTTCTCCCTCTTCTTCCACTAACACCCAAATAATCTTAATTATCTCAAACAAAACCCATTAATGGCTCAAACCTGCTCAAAGAAATAATTGGCGCCAAAATGACACTTGGACGGTTTTGATGAGTTTCAAGCATCCAATGGCTCAGAGATGGTGGGAAACAATCAGAGGTCAACAAAGGTTCACAAAATGATATAAAAGGAAGAAGAAAGAGAGGAGAAGTCACTTTTGGCCTTAAGCCATAGTCACGTAGTTGTAGTTTTTACTGCTTTTCTTAGTTAAAATGTCTTTTAATCTTTCAACTGTTGTAATTTACTTTAAATTAGTGTAATGGAACTCTAGTTTCAGTTTAATTTTAAGTTTAATTTCAGTTTCAAGTTTTGCTTATATTCCTTTAATTTTCACGTTTTTCAAATTCATGTTTTGTAGTTGTTTGATGGACTCTATAAGCTATATAAGCTCCTGACAAAGCTCATTAAGCTTTTAGAGACATTAAAACAAACTTAGACTTTTAAATTTTAAAAATACTAAAAATCAAGAAAATCAATGAAAAATCAAAAATAGTGGGTTAATGAAGAAGATGATGAAGCAGGGGTAAATTTGGATTACTAAGGGTATTAGGAGCTTGATGGGAAGCTATTGGGTGTAACCTTGTCCTTGGTTCCATGTTTCTCAGTTTGATGCATCTTGTAAGCTCATTTTCTCAATTTTTGCATATTCTGTTTGATCCTTTTTATGCTTTAATTCTCATATTTACGTGCTTATGTCACACCCCAATTTACTGTTTTGCAGCGGAATGGAATTCCTGGGGATTGGCTGTCATAGCACCACATCACGCGATTATATGGAACGACCTAAAGTGCGTTTAAAAACACATCGTTGGATATTTCATAAAAACATTCAGAGTACAACATCGGTCCCAAAAGGTTACAAAGTTTGCGGAAATACAAATATGTTACAATCCAAACGATGTTTTGAAATAAAGTGCCATAATGTACATAATGTAAGTCGACACCGCGACTTAAAATGTAGGTCCCTAAACCATGTCATGATGAATGCCTCAGTTACCTGAAAATACATTGCTAAAAGCGGTCAACAATAATGTTGGTGAGAAATCATAGGTTTATGTAAATGTTTTATACGACTACACAAGTATAGAATATGCATGACAATCGAGTCACGCATTATAAATAATGTTACAATTGCCTTAAGCCCATGACCCTGAAACTAGACTGATCAATTATGTATGCCCCTCCACGGAATGTTTGCGGACAACTCCGTAATGAAATCAAATGAAATGCATCCGTTTTCCTGGTTGGGATTCACCAAACCGGATGGAGGCGTCACCCTCGATAGATCTATCCACTCATCCTCGCTTCAAAGATTAACGGTTCATGGTTCAGGAAATGGGGACTTTCAATATTGGCAAATGAGGTAACTTAAGCAATGTAATGAATTTAACATACTTGGTATCTTACAAAGAAAAATGTAGTGCAATGTATTCTCCCCCGTGGGTTTGAAATAATCGAAAGCATGTAAAAGCGGGGCTATGAAAACTCACTTGGATAAACTGGAATAACGGCAAAAGTGAGTACACTGAGGTTTAATGTAATGCGTCAAACGGGACCTATTATCAATGATATGATATGTCATGAATTGCAATGTAATGTTATGCATGCACTTGATATGTTATTTATACCATTTACGACCTTTTGAAAATATTACTCGACGTCGAAAAATACTCTTTTGACGTCTTGACCAACCAAAAATCACTTTACATGTTTTTACGTAAAAATGTCATCCTACAATGGTTTTAAAATGATTTTTGGAGAAATTACCACTTTTAATCGTAAGCAAAACAATGTCGTCGGAAAAATCGTGAAATTACCAAAAATGGCTCGGAAAACAATCATAAAACAGTACCGTTGATCGTTAGAGAACGAACTCGACGGTTTTGGAAAGTTTGTATCGATATCTAAAAGTTTGAGTTCAGGAGTTTTCGTCCAAAAGGTCTCGATCATAAAGATATTAAGGGTTAAAGTTGGTGATTTTTGGCCAATAGTGTGCAGAAAATTAGATTACGGCAAGTTTAAGAAAAAGTGCATATCTTTGTCGTTTCAAATCCGTTTTCTACGTTTAATATGTCCTTAGCTTCGTATCGAAGTAAATTAATATATTTTTGACAAGTCGAAATAATTTGTGAAGCTTAAGGCTCATTTTTGACTCGAAAATACTAAAAACATGTTGCTGAAAATTTCAGAAAATAATACGTTTCGTCGTCAAACTTGTAAAATCCATAACTTCTTCGTTATAAGTCCGTTTTTATCCGTTCAAGCGGCCACGGATTCGTTTTAAAGTATATTTTCTAAAAATCAAGGCCAAAATTTAGTACCAACTGTCGGATTTTCCAGAAAAATGAAACAAGGACAGAACATAATATATAGTTATCGAAAATAGTTTTTCTCGGACAAAACCTATTCTAATCCCTTCAAATCAACTCCAAAACTAATCTAATCCTACCATACACCTTCTTAGGGTGTCATGGGTTCCTAATCACCATCAAGACCAACCAAAACCAAGGGGATAATTATAGGATGACCATGTATATATATATACTCTAAAATCATGAAATAAATGGTATAAATCACATATCATGCATATAAGCTCCAAAAATGAAAAGAGACATATGAAAATGAAAAGGAAATATGAAAATGATAAAAAACATGCTTACTAGTGATAATGAAGAGGTGAAAGTAACAAGGATTAGCCTAAATATCCTTGGTTTTTATTTCAAAACCATAAAAAGGATATAAACTAGGTTGATTATACACTTGATTTTGCAAAAACTTGATCCCTTGGCACCTTGGTGCTTGGCCGGTTTGTGAAGAACCAAAGAGGAGAGAAACTTTGTTTTCTTAACACTTTGAGAATGAGAAATGAGTGAGTGAAATAATAGAGGTAGACTTTTAAGTTTGAGTGAAAGTATTAACAAACACAACACCATGCATCATTTAAGACTCACCCTCCCTAAGGACCGGTTTTAGGGGGGGGTTGTCTTCCAAGATATATTTTTTTTTTTAAAAACTTGCAACTCGTATGCATTTGTGTATTATTTTGTAAGACTTGTATAAATTGTAATGAAAAGGTAAGTGAATTGTAGGTAATTGGGACTTTTTGGTAAAAGTAAGTTTTTAATAGCTCAAAATAGATTGTATTGAGGTGATAAAAATTGTAAAAATACTTTCCTTGTGAAAATCGGGTGATAAAATAATTATCGTAAGCTTTTAAGAAAAACGACGTAATAATTAAACGTTAACGATTAAAATACCAAATAAATTTGAAACACTAGGAAAACTAAAAATATAGTTTTTATAAACTAAATGTGAGTTTAAAAATACCTCGGGATCATTTTTTTTTGAAAGTAACGGTTTAAAGGTACAAAATAAAAACTCACGCGATAAAAATTATTAAACATAAAAATCACGCGTAAAATAGGAAATGAAATGTCGTGAATGAATTGATATGATGCAAATGATGTCGATGAAATGTAGACTAATCTTAGTCCATATGAAATGTACGTGATGTCATGATCATGAATTCGCCGCTAAACCTCCAAGGTTACACGAATTTGAAACAAGTAAACCAAGTTTACTATAAATGTTGAAATAATGAGACATGAACTGTTAGAAATGACCGAAAGTACGGGTTGTCACATTCGCCCATCCAAAAAGGGAATTCAGTCCCTGAATTCAGTCGTTGTTAGGTCTATCGAATTTTTGAGTTTGTGATGCATATCGAAGGAAGAAAACATGGAGAAGTGTCGTTACGGTTGTCGATGATTGAGAGTGTACAAAACATCGTATTGGGTAAATCTCGCATGAGTAATACTTTGACTTGTGGAATATGTGAACATTTTGCTTGCACTAAGACTTATAAATAACCGCTCCCAACATAACATGATCCCTCCAGAATTAGACATAGTTAGCTAGGCTATGTATAATTAAGGAACGATGATGTGACGTTCGGTTTAGTTGTTATAACTCTCGATGCTTACAAGGATTTAAACCGTGTCGTTAAAATGGTCGATAAAGTAAAAAGAAATAACATTCTCGAAAGTGATATCGAATCGAAAGGAAATAAAGTACGATAGATGAGAATATTTTACAACGAGTGGTTTATCAAAAGTAGTACATCTTAGGTTATAAAAATTCGGATGCGATGAAAACATAAACTTAGTACGACATAATACATAAGGAGAAATAAGACTGCTAGTTTCCGATCTTCTTCAGTCTTTTGCGTCGTTGGTACCTTGACGAGCTTCTCCTTTTTCCTAATCCATGAGCACCTTCAACTTGCTGACCTTAGTTTTTGAGGACATTGATCCCGATAGTGTCCTTGCTCTCCACATCTGAAACATGTAATTATAGTTTTGCCTTTACAATCCCTGGTTAGATGTCCCGGTTTTTGCATTATTCGCTGCACTTGGCGGGGCAAGGACCGTGTGATGATACTTACATCGATTACATAGCGGTTTAGCCCCAACATATCTTTTTCCCTTGCAGTCCTTAGCAAGGTGTCTCACTGTTTGACAGATAAAGCATATACCACATGGACCATTATGATGTAGAGTGCATTGATGGCATCGTGGCAAGTTTCCAGTATAAGTTCTTTCCTTTGTTGGTGCAGCAACTTGAACCCTGGCTGCTTCTTGTCTTCTATTTTGTTGTTGGTGATGGTTAGTGTTACAGCTTTGGTTGTTGTCGTTATAACCTCCCTGGTCATTTTCCCATTTCCTTTTGTTGTTGTTAGTTTGGTTGTTGTTATTGTTGTGGTGGTTATTGTTGATAATGGTTTCCCTTTTTACAACTTGAACCATGAGTAATTGAGTTATCTTGATGGTCTCTTCAATTGTTTGCAAATCGAAAGAGGCTACCTCTCCTTGAATGCATTTTGGAAGTCCTTCAATGAATCTTTCCAGTAGTTTCTCATTGTCCATAACCATATATGGACATAAAACAGCCAACTCTTGAAACCTTCTGATGTAGGTCTCAATGTCATATCCAACGGTCACTAGCCCAATAAATTCCATTTTCAATTTCTTCATCTCCTTGGGCGGACAATACTTCTTAGTCATCAACCTCTTGAATTGATCCCATGAGAGTTTATAAGCATTTTCCATACCAATGGGCTGTGCATAATGATTCCACCATAACATTGCCTCATCCAAGAGTGTACTAATAGCAAATTTCACCTTGCGGTCATCGGGCAATCGCATATAAGAAATAACAATTCGATCCTTTCCAACCAACGGATCATAGTAATGGCTCCTTCTGTGCCTCTGAACTTCGGGGGTCCTGCTCTTAAAGTCTATGTATGTACCACCTCGAACTCTCGAATCTCTGCAACTCTGTAGTAGTAGCATGTCTAGTAGCCAGTACCAGCCATGGTCTTGATAAATGGCGGGCAGCGACAGCAGCAGCCACTATCGTTGCCCGTTCTTTCTCTAGTTCCCTAGCTATACAATCCTCTATATACTTTTGAATATCGGCTTGTGTCATAGCTGGTGGAGCTTTCTTCGGCGCCATAACTCTTCAAATAAAAGGAAAATGAGACGTGACAAATCCTATGTTAATAATAAGCACTCTAAATAGAAGCGGTAGAAGGGGGGGGGTAAGTTAGAGGGTATTTTTCAAAATGATCGACGGGTTCCGAAAAGATGGGTTATGAGGTGTTGTAATTGCTTCAAATGTAGTTCATCCCTAATATTGCTATCATGCTAGCAAGAAGATAGATATCATCTCAAACTATGTCGAAGAATGTTTGTTCTAGTTTCACTTGTAGATGGGGAGTCATTGATAGTCCGACATGTTCAAACCTGTGACATCTCTTGATATGGAAATGAGGTTACTTGGAATTTCTAGAGAACACAATGCCTTAGGGGAAGTTTATATCGATAGCCTTAATTTAACCAAATTTTTCCTTTAAGGGATACTCATTGTAGGGAAGTTCACATATTGTTGAGGCCATGATTAATAGAATGTTCTATAGCCTCAGATAGAAGACTTGATATATCCCTATAGTGTTGCTTCATGGGTATTTGCTTCGTATTAAATCTCGTAACTTCGGTCTGCTAGTACTTATGGAATGATAGAGTTTGGATTCTAATTCAAAATAGTGGTTCGGAATGTCTCGTGGTGTCTTAAGATTTTTGTTGAGTTTTGAATCATTCTACCACCTAGTTCTAGTCCTTGTTGGAAATTCCAAAATCCTTCCATTGTTTTCCTGTATCAAGAAATCCTCCTCACAGATGGTATAGGAAGTCTTTCCTAAAAGGTCACTCGTCAAATCCTAACTTATCGGTTGAGTGAGAGATAAATAGCGTAAGCATCTATAGAGTGTTAACAGAAGGAAATGTTTATGCACGATAAATCTGATTATAAAACTTTGCTTTCAAACAAGAATAAATAGTTTGTAAGAATTTACAGTAAAGTTTATGAAAAGGTTTGTAAAACCACTTTATTGAGTAAGAAAGGAACATTTTTTTTTTTTTTTTTTTTTTTTTACAGTTTAATAATAAATCTTAGTTGTGGCTTGGTGTTAAAGCAACAACTTGTTAAGGTGATTTTAAAATAGCTTATATAGTGATAGAAAACGGCTTAACAATGGTAATGAAATATTTTGGTAAGACACAATTAGTTATAACATAACTCGTGAAATGATTTGTAAAATAGCTTACAAGAAAACAATTTATCGTTTGTCAAATAATATGAAATTTCGTAATTCAATTAATATTAATATGGTTTAGAGGTTGGTAATATAAATGATCATTTAAAGTAAAGGCGAATAGTATGGGAGGTAAGCGTACCAAGTTTTATGATTTTAAATCAGCATGGCTAAAATAGCTCACCAAAAAGGGTAAAATAGTTTATAAGACCGCAATATTACTTGCAGGAAAAATTTGTAATATAGTTCGTAACTTGCTATTGCAATTGTTTGTTGTTTTATAAAATAATAGCAGATTAATCGGTTTATCATACTATGGGAAAATAGTTTGCAAGGTATCAGTAAGGTCATTGTTTATAAAGTGTTATTAAAGTCGTAAATTTTGGGTTTAATGGTACAGGAGTAAGATGAAATGTTCGGTAAAATATTTGAAAGTGTTTATGTTAGATAACGATGAAGTTTATTATCTCATAAGGGGGAATGTAGGACAAATAGTTGGTATTCAACGTTTTGTTTTGTAAGATAATAGCTTGATGATTTTTCAGAGTAACATGAAAATCATTTCGCATGAGGATATTAAATAGTTGGTAAAATGACTGAAACCATTTGATAATTTAATAATAAAACAACTTGTGTTAAATCTTTATGTAACAACGTTTCTAAGATGGTGATAAAATAGTTCGAAATAAAATCAAGTGAAATAATTTCATGAAATAGTAGCAGGATAATTTGGAATAAAATTTGTTGGATGGTTTGTAGGATACATAGGAGAACCTTATCGAATGGTAATAGTCTACTAATTGGTCGAGAATAAAGCCGACCTAATCCCTAGTAAGATAGTGATGTATCGTTGTGAAATGATGGAGAATTGGGCAATTGGAGTAAGGAATGAAATAAACAAGGTGGTGACTATCGTAGAGATAAGAATGATAAGGATCACATTAGCTCGGAAGGTACTTATTATCTGTTCCTGTTGGTAGCCTAATCATGTCTCAAGTGTAGGAGTAGTAGGCGGTCTAGCAACCATAGCCCAAAAATTCTCTCAGTCCTCAAACCTATGAGATGGTGTAGTGTCTATAGTCTTAGTGGTAGATGGTAATGGTGTGTCAAATCATGCACGCTTCCCAAGCCGCAAGTCAGGTGTTATGAGTATCGGGTATGAGATGTGATGGTACGGATGGTGCTCGAAATGATAATGATGATAAAAATAATGACAATGATGATAATGGAATCCTTGTGGCGAGTTAAGAAAATAGGTTTATTAGGACCAAACCTATAAGTTCTACCCAATGGTATGATCTGTCCCAACTGAGTGATAAAAATTGTCCTGATTCTATAGTGAATCGATAGTGATCGTGATGGTGTAGGTGTAACTTCGTCCTCCCAAAAGGGTTTATCTCAGTATACAACGTTATCGATGATGAGTCAATTGATGTGAAAATTGTGATAGGGAATGCCAAGGAATTCTCCACGTTAGAGTATGAGGAAAAGATAATAGGATGGGTATTTAAGGGCATCCATGTGACAATCGTTTTGAAATGAAAATAAATAACTCGTAAAATGTGCGTATAAAACCGCATGCAAAGTGAACATGTACTTATGATGAAATGATGAGATGCTATGATAATGTAGTTATAGTCTAGAGTCAATGATGCAACCTAGTTCTCTATAACGTAGCTCGGTACCAATCTGTCACACCCCCAATTTACCTGTTTTGCAGCGGAATGGAATTCCTGGGGATTGACTGTCATAGCACCACATCACAGTTATATGGAACGACCTAAAGTGCCGTTTTAAAAACACATCGTTGGATATTTCATAAAAACATTCAGAGTACAACATCGGTCCCAAAAGGTTACAAAGTTTGCGGAAATACAAATATGTTACAATCCAAACGATGTTTTGAAATAAAGTGCCATAATGTACATAATGTAAGTCGACACCGCGACTTAAAATGTAGGTCCCTAAACCATGTCATGATGAATGCCTCGTTACTGAAAATACATTGCTAAAAGCGGTCAACAATAATGTTGGTGAGAAATCATAGGTTTATGTAAATGTTTTATACGACTACACAAGTATAGAATATGCATGACAATCCAGTCACGTATAAATAATGTTACAATTGCCTTAAGCCCATGACCCGAAACTAGGACTGATCAATTATGTATGCCCCTCACGGAATGTTTGCCAGACAACTCCGTAATGAAATCAAATGAAATGCATCCGTTTTCACGTTGGGATTCAACCAACCCGGATGGAGGCGTCACCCTCGATAGATCTATCCACTCATCCTCGCTTCAATGAGTAACGGTTCATGGTTCGGAAATGGGACTTTCAATATTGGCAAATGCGGTAACTTAAGCAATGTAATGAATTTAACATACTTGGTATCGTATAAAGAAAAATGTAGTGCAATGTATTCTCCCCCGTGGGTTTGAAATAATCGAAAGCATGTAAAAACAGGGCTATGAAAACTCACTTGGATAAATGGAATAACGGCAAAAGTGAGTACACTGAGGTTTAATGTAATGCGTCAACCGGGACCTATTATCAATGATATGATATGTCATGAATTGCAATGTAATGTTATGCATGCACTTGATATGTTATTTATACCATTTACGACCTTTTGAAAATATTACTCGACGTCGAAAAAATACTCTTTTGACGTCTTGACCAACCAAAAATCACTTTACATGTTTTTACGTAAAAATGTCATCCTACAATGGTTTTAAAATGATTTTTGGTGAAATTACCACTTTTCGTCGCAAAACAATGTCGTCGGAAAAATCGTGAAATTACCAAAAATGGCTCCGGAAAAACAATCATAAAACAGTACACGTTGATCGTTAGAGAACGAAATCGACGGTTTTGGAAAGTTTGTATCCATATCTAAAAGTTTCAGTTCAGGAGTTTTCGTCCAAAAGGTCTCGATCATAAAGATATTAAGGGTTAAAGTTGGTGATTTTTGGCCAATAGTGTGCAGAAAATTTAGTTACGGCAAGTTTAAGAAAAGTGCATATCTTTGTCGTTTCAAATCCGTTTTCTACGTTTAATATGTCCTTAGCTTCGTATCAAAGTAAATTAATATATTTTTGACAAGTCGAAATAATTTGTGAAGCTTAAGGCTCATTTTGACTCGAAAATACTAAAACATGTTGCTGAAAATTTCGAAAATAATACGTTTGTTTAAATTCGTCAAACTTGTAAAATCCATAACTTCTTCGTTATAAGTCCGTTTTATCCGTTCAAGCTGGCCACGGATTCGTTTTAAAGTATATTTTCTAAAAATCAAGGCCAAAATTTAGTACCAACTGTCGGATTTTCCAGAAAAAATGAAACAAGGACAGAACATAATATATAGTTATCGAAAATAGTTTTTCTCGGACAAAACCTATTCTAATCCCTTCAAATCAACTCCAAAACTAATCTAATCCTACCATACACCTTCTTAGGGTGTCATGGGTTCCTAATCACCATCAAGACCAACCAAAACCAAGGGGATAATTATAGGATGACCATGTATATATATATACTCTAAAATCATGAAATAAATGGTATAAATCACATATCATGCATATAAGCTCCAAAAATGAAAAGAGACATATGAAAATGAAAAGGAAATATGAAAATGATAAAAACATGCTTACTAGTGATAATGAAGAGGTGAAAGTAACAAGGATTAGCCTAAATATCCTTGGTTTTTATTTCAAAACCATAAAAAGGATATAAACTAGGTTGATTATACACTTGATTTTGCAAAAACTTGATCCCTTGGCACCTTGGTGCTTGGCCGGTTTGTGAAGAACCAAAAGAGGAGAGAAACTTGTTTTCTTAACACTTTGAGAATGAGAAATGAGTGAGTGAAATAATAGAGGTAGACTTTTAAGTTTGAGTGAAAGTATTAACAAACACAACACCATGCATCATTTAAGACTCACCCTCCCTAAGGACCGGTTTTAGGGGGGGGTTGTCTTCCAAGATATATTTTTTTTAAAACTTGCAACTCATTATGCATTTGTGTATTATTTGTAAGACTTGTATAAATTGTAATGAAAAGGTAAGTGAATTGTAGGTAATTGGGACTTTTTGGTAAAAGTAAGTTTTTAATAGCTCAAAATAGATTGTATTGAGGTGATAAAATTGTAAAATACTTTCCTTGTGAAAATCGGGTGATAAAATAATTATAAAGTAAGCTTTTAAGAAAAACGAGTAATAATTAAACGTTAACGATTAAAATACCAAATAAATTTGAAACACTAGGAAAACTAAAAATATAGTTTTTATAAACTAAATGTGAGTTTAAAAATACCTCGGGATCATTTTTTTGAAAGTAACGGTTTAAAGGTACAAAATAAAAACTCACGCGATAAAAATTATTAAACATAAAAATCACGCGTAAAATAGGAAATGAAATGTCGTGAATGAATTGATATGATGCAAATGATGTCGATGAAATGTAGACTAATCTTAGTCCATATGAAATGTACGTGATGTCATGATCATGAATTCGCCGCTAAACCTCCAAGGTTACACGAATTTGAAACAAGTAAACCAAGTTTACTATAAATGTTGAAATAATGAGACATGAACTGTGGTAGAAATGACCTGAAAGTACGGGTTGTCACAGCTTATATGTTGATTGTTCATGATATTATAGCTTAATATAAGTTTGTTATGTTTTGGAATTGATTGTGCTTGAATATTGCATTTTCACTGTCAAAAACTTGATTTTTGATAATCATATGCATGAGCTTGTGTGACTACTTGTGAATGCTGAAAAGGTCCATGTTGACACCTTGGATCCTCTGGATTTGATAAATGATGTTTACTCGGTCTTATGTAATGAAAGCTCAATTTAATTCCATTTAAGGTTGTTTGTTGTGTGATAGATGATCGTATGTTACAGGGCTCTATTGTGTGTCCTTCTTGTTTGTTGTATGCATGATATGACCTTAATGACTTTCAGGTGAAACACTAACTAAAGAGTATAGCATGGTAGAAAGTCAAAATGACTCTTGACTGTCTCATTATGAGTATTTTGAAGTTGTCACAACTTTAAATCTTGCTAATGTGTTTATAAGTTATTCTTAATTGTTTATCTCATGTTCTTTTAGCTTAATATGTCATAATCAGTTGTTAAATTCAGATCAAAGTTGATCAAAGTCAACTTTGATCATAAACAAAAAGTCAAATTCTATTTTGGTCGTTTTTGATTAAAATAGATAATTTTGTGTAGCTTTTAATACTTAGTTTCATAACCCATGCTTTTAGTATGTTTTTAGTTTAGTTGCTAATCTAAATTAGAAAATGCTAGTTCTCTTTTAATCGACTTTTTAAGTGCTTATTTTCTAGCTTTTTGTGGATACCGTTTCGAAAACTTGCCCCACCACAGTTTTAGGTGTCAAGTTGATAAGCTTGCATGAGCTTCATTACTTGACCCTAGCTTGTGTACTTGGCTTCTTTATGTTGCCTGTGTGGCCTTTTGTTATATATGCGTTTATTTTTCCTTATTAGCTTATCTAGTTAGCTTAATCAACCCAATCTTTTTGTCCCATTTTACTCCTTCCAATGAAGCAAAAGTGGAAGTGGAGTTGTTTTTCCTAGTTCATGAAAAGTTCCCCACTTAGCTTGAGCTTGTGATTTTTGGCTTCTTGTGAGGCTATCTATTCATACTCAATGTCTTAGTGATTGGTTGAGCTCTCATGAGCTTGCTAGATAAGTTGTGAGAGATTGTTGTTTGCCCACTCACAACATACCCTGAGCAATTCGTTGGTATTACACCATTTCCACAAGCTCACACCAAGCTCATTAGTGATCACAAGCCGGGTGGCTTGGCTTTTTAGGAAGCCTAGCAACCCGGCTTTATGGTTTTGCACTTTATCTCACCTGTAGCTTATTTACACAGGCTACAAGTAGCTTTAACTTATCACGATTCACGAGCACACTAAGAAATCAGTGAACTCATAGCTTCTTCATAAGCTCACAAAAAGCTTATCTGTTGGACTTAGCTTGTGAAATTAGTTTCTTTTAGAAGCTAACCAACCAGTTAAGAGGTTCCAGTGTTTAAATCCAAGTTTGTAGCTCATTCACTAGGGCTGCAACATGCTTTTGTTTGTCCCATTATCGGTACCAATGACTCAACTTGAGTGAGCAGGGTCTGGTACCATCTTCATAAGCTCTCCAAAAGCTCTATAGTTGTCCATAGCTTGTGATTCTTGGTTATTTGGAAAGTCAACCATGACCCCTTGCTACTCCAATTCTATTTTGCCATTTTGAGCTTATATTCTTAGCTTAATTTGCAATTCAAAAGGTAAGAGGTCCTGTTTGGTTACTGCAGTGTATTGGGAATTGCTTATTTGCTTATTCTGAGCTTATAAGTTATTTCCAGTGCATAAGCTTGTTCATATATATATATTATACTTGTACAAATATATTTTTCCCTTTTGTTTCCTGTGTATAGCTTATTTCAAGCTTATTTTTAGCTTGAGCTCCAAACAAGCCAAAAGCTCAACTGTTGGACTCATAAGCTTATAATGTGCTTATTTTCAAGTTTGTAAAGTTTTGTTTTCATTAAATATGTTTAATATATCTGTATAATTAATCCATAAAGAGAAAAACCAAAAAGAATCATTTTTTTTAGCTAAGTGATAGCTTTTCCTTGGAAGCTTATTGGCTTATTAGCTTATTTTTATTAATAAAATATAGTTTTATATTTTCCTAGCTTCTTTTATTTATTGTAGAATTTTGTAAAAGTTTGATTTTTCTTATTCATTTAATACTTTTAATAATCAAAAATAGATTTTAATACTTAATAATAGTAAATAATTAATAATAAATAGAATAATTGTGTAATAAATACATTTTCAATTTTAAAATTCATTTTATTATATTTTAGATTTTTCAGTTCTTATTTTATTTATTTAAGTTAATTTTAGATTTTCTTATTATTTAATTCATTATTAAATACATTTAATTCATTTTAATTTATATTAATTAATTTAATAGTGTAAAAATTTATTTTAATTTTCTAATATTTTTCTTATCTTTTTAGAATTCTAAAAATATAATTTTCACATTTGTGGGAGTTGTAGTGGACTGAATTCACGTTTTATTTTGTACGTTTACGTAATTTTATTTAAACGTTCGTTTTAGGTTTTAAACGTTCATCACTTTAAAAATAGTGATAGCGTTTATTTAATATATTTTATCTTTTTAATTTTATTTAATTTGAATTTAAGTCGCTAAGACATGCAAATCCCTACTATAGTTATAATCGTTTTGTTTTTATACGTTTACGTTTAGTTAAACGTCGTTGTATATCTTTTAGATTTTTAGGTTTTGATTATGCGTTTTATTGACGTAGCGATTGGGATGTGAGCTATTACTATTCACATTCCTAGTGTTAGTCAATCAGATTCCTGTTTTTCCTATTCTATATCATTTCAACAATTCACAAGTCATTGTATTCAGGATATCACGCCTCACCAGGACATAAACGATCCAAGGAAATTTTAAATCCTTGGTAAATCTTAACATTCTCTCCCGGGCTGTCGCCCTTTTATCATCTGTTACGGTTGACCGTTCACAAAGCGGTTGATAAGTGTGACGGAGAAATAAAAGAAGGTAGTTCGGGAGGAATCAATAATAATGAGGTTTGCTTCATTTGCTTAATAATATACTATCAGGGTACCCGCATGAATACGGCGGCGGGCAACCTGTAATAAAATTTGTGGCGATAAATATTTTTTAATTTTATATTTTCTGTTACAACAACTTTATAGATGGAGAGAATTTTATATTTTGGTAACTTTAACCAAGTCTTTCAAGTTGTACATGTTAGTCCTTTAAGTTGCGTACTTTTGTTTTTATGCTGGTGTTTTAAGTGTTTGGGTTATTGGATTTATACAATAAACTAGCTACAGGCCCGCCCGCTAGGCGGCTATCTTCAAGAATTCTTCAAGATAAAATTAGTAACATAGTTTTCAAGATATCATCAAACTTAGTATAATGTTCACAATAAAAATACATTTATGTGAGTCATAATCGTTTAAGGAATAGAAACGAACAAAAACCTGTTTGTTGTAACATTGTATAATTACCATCTTTGTTACAACACAACACCTTAAGACCTTTTTAATCACATTCTTTTTTGAAAAAAAAATTTCAAATAATATATATCGAAACATTTAGTTACAGTAAACAATAAGAGGAGAAATATTCAATAGGCCCATTACATGTTTACATGTTGTAACCTCTTTGAGCAATTCAGTTCACATATTCCATAAGATGAGTTTCCTGCAACAGAGTGAATAATGAGACAACCATGTAGCGATGGGTAAGGGTGGGGTCCAACAATTGAACCTAAGGGGGCGTTTGGTTGGGGTAATTTGAAATTCCGGAATTTTAAATTTTAGAAAATTTAAATTCTTGAGAATTTAAAATTCCGGAATTTAAAATACCTTCGCATGTTTGGTTCACAGAAATTTATAATTTTTTTTTTTATTTTTTTAATATAAATTTCATAAAAATTCTATTTAAAAGTTTATAAAAAAAATTATAAAAAAAGTTTAGAAAAAATTTATAAAAAAAAGTTTATAAAAAATTTATAAAAAAAAGTTTATAAATAATTTATGAAAAAAGTTTATAAAAATTTTATTAAAAAAGTTTATAAAAAGTTTATAAGAAATTTATAAAAAAAAGTTTATAAACAATTTATAAAAGTTTATAAAAAAGTTTATAAAAAAAGTTTATAAAAAATTTCTAAGAAATTTATAAAAAATTTAAAAAAAAAAAGTTTATAAAAAATTTATAAAAGTTTATAAAAGAGTTTATAAAAAAAGTTTAAAAAATCTATAAAATAGTTTATAAAAAATTTATAAAAAAAGTTTATAAAAAAAATTATAAATATTCTATTTAAAAGTTTATAAAAAAAACAATAAGAAAAAAAAGTTTATAAAATTTTTTTCAAGCAAATTAAAATTCCTCACTTTTTGGAGGCATTCTGATTCTCCCCATTTTGGCAATTCGAGGAATTGTAAATTGCTTCAATTTCCCCCATTTGAGTTACCAAACATGACATTTGAAGGGAATTAAAATGCAAATGCCTCCAATATCCCCCAAACGCCCCCTAAGATGTGATGGGTAGTTTTGACATTGGTAACCTAGTCCCGCATGACTTGTGATGTAGCGTCCTTTAATGTGGTTATCCTTTAATGTGGTTGTCCCAGAATGAATTGCTCTAACCTAAATTACATAGACATCATGGTATTTTTTACGTAGGAAAACACGGACATAAACAACATAGTTAAAGATAGGAAGGAGCAATTCCCTATGGAGACAACACACAACCAAGTTTCCTCCTACATTCCATTGACTTGCATAAAGTTTACCGGGTACCAAAAATAAAAAAAAAAATTGGAATCAATTTTTGTATTAGTCAAAAGAATAATATCTTGCAAATACAACCAGCCCAATATGATTCGTTTTGGTCGTGCAAGTTTATAGTCTACTGTCTAATGACCACATGGTAGCAATGAGATAAAGTAGTCTAAGATTAGGGGTGTGCACGGTCTGAAAACCGGACCGAACCGGACCGACACCCTAGTTCAGCAAAAATCCTAGATCGAGACCGGACCAGTGTGGTCGGTCGGTCTCGTCCGTGTCGGTCCGGTCCAACAAGGCCATTCAATTGCGTCGGTTTATTTTGGTCCGATCGGGGACCGAGGACGAATTAGCCCAAAAGCGAGACCGCGGGCCGGACCGACCAATGTGGTCGGTCCGGTCTCGGTCCGTGTCGGTCCTTCGGTCGGTCCGGTCCGTTCGGGTCAAATGCTCACCCCTATCTAAGATCATGCAAATTTACTATTTAGAGTTCTTGATGTATACATTGAAAAAGAATTGCATGACAGCCATGAGCCCATGGACTACTGATGGTCTGATATAGTTGCCCACATAAGAATCTATATCATCATTTTTTGCAACTTTTGAAAACCATGTACAGTTGAGTGAAACAATATAGATAAAATTCAATGATGCTTTTGAAGGAAAAGAAACTAAAAACATGACCAATCACTGATGTAACTTTGCATGTACCTGATATCCTAAAAATGCACCATTAAACTCATGAACCTCAGTACTTACTCTTCATGATGACATCCGCAAGCTAACCCACCAGATGATCCAATCTCTGGCCATCAGATCCTAGATAACAACAAACAAAAGAAAAATAAAAAGTACCAAAAATGATGAATCAATAAAAAATATAATGCACTTTGAATAAGTAACTTCAATATAAATATGGTGAGGTAAAAACTTTTCCATTTTCATATTTTATATACTGGTATTGAAATAGTTTTCCATTTTCATACCTTGCCGCTTTGTTAAATAATGGTGAGATCTCTTTCCTGTATTTTATAAAATCGAGATATCATAATTTGCATAACAAAATTTTTTGAAGCCTTTTTAAAACTCAATGTATAAACATATCATTAGTTGATTTATTATAGTATAGCCAGCAAGAGTTTGACATTAGTGTAAAAAGTTGGGTGAGTAACTATTATTTTATAAAAAGCCAGCTAAATCATTTTATTGAGATAATATGATCTTGTAAAGGCTGTTGGACTGAGCAACTATTTTTCTTATAAAGTGAATGTTCTGAACTAACCCAGCCCGAGCCAAACTTAAATAACTCATTTTGATGACCCATTACCTAACCCGACCATTTTGCCACAACAAATTAAAACGGGCGGAATCTTAAAGTCTGTTGAACAGAAAAGAAGGTTCAAAGATATGAACCTTGAGCATGATGCCATTGATACTGTAATCAGCTTTCTCATCGATCAAAGTCACCAAAAGAATATATCCAGTTCCGACCTTTAACTTTTCCTCCAAAATTATCTCTTTCCTCGATTACAGCTAAAAGTTCGTTTGGGTCCGCAACTCTGCAAGTGTGCTTTCACTTAAATGCACAGATGCTTCCTGACCATAATCCCCTCATCCAAAGATACTACCTTTAAGTAAGCCAATTGACAAATTTGAGCCAATCCAGGTGCAGATGATACAGGACGTAACTGGTTGTATGTAACAGCTTCTTGATTTCCAAATTATCAGCTTTTACGAACTTTAAACCAACATTTTAACTACTTACAATTTCATAATGGCATTTTTGTTAGTTAATAAGTAGACACTCCAGTTCAAGGCTTATTTACTTATTTATTTATTATTTTTTAACTAACCAACTCTTACTTATATATCTAAAGATAAACATAAGAATATATAGTCGGAACAGATTTATTTAAGTGTCATAAGCACAACTATCAATTTATAGCGTACAACAAACAATGTGTCAGCAAGAGTACATAACAGTATCTTCTTATCTTATACAATATTCATACTGGTTTGATCATAATGAATTATAGTGCAACGTAAAATAATAAGTACCTTTGAAGCGTCATGATACTGTAAAACGAAATCGCATAATTGTGTGATATCCAATGACCTATTACATTACAAACATAAAGTTATTGTCACCACGACTCTCCACAATTAAAAATAATCAACAACAAAACATACTTGATATAATAATGTGTACCAAACTAACATAAAAAACAATGAAAGATTATATTTAATGTAATAATCAATTTGCTGCTTGACAAACACGAGTATAAATTATTGAAGTGAAGATGTATACCTTGCATCCTTAACTTCTTTTAAACAACATCAAGATGATCATGATCATCACTTAGCAGTCGTTGAACGCCAACATGAAGATGAAAGTTTTCTTTCTTAAGAAGGCTGCTGCAATAATGCTCTCCTTTTGATATTCAGAAATCACCATTTGGGACTCTTAGGATTCGCGTATCAGACCTATTCATATAACAGATCATGATGGACCAAGCTTCTACTTCATCCAAGGACAATTGATAGATCCTGAAACAACAACCACGAATGCTGATTTACTGTGCATAATTCCACTGCTGCAAGCAGCTCCTTTATGTTACCATTAAAGATGAAGTCTATTGACTCAATATAAATTTAGTAAAAAAAACCAATGTTAGAGATGTATTGTATCTCAAACGCGTTAAATAATTGTTTCTTTCGCTAAAAGGGGAGCTGATAAAAGGTGTTGAAAGTCTTTTAAAGTCATTCTAAAGTAAACATACTTCATAACAATCTTAATAAATGATTTAGTAAACATACTGATATAAGTTATCCTTTTAAGTCTTTCTTCGTACCAGAATGTAGCACAATAGTGAAATTGTTGATTTAAGTCTCCCATATCCCGCTATTCAGGAGGCATGCCTGCATTAGGTAACATATCTACATTAGCAAGTAGATATATAAAGAAGTGAAATGTTAATTTTGGAATATAGAGGTGTGAGCCTTACCATTATTATCATTAATGCTGCAACTTGGTATCGTTGAAGGAAGAGTAGACCACCGTAATCTTGTGACAGTGGTATGTGAATCCAGTTTCTAACGTTTGCCACGCGTGATATATTTTCTGAGCCTAACAGTGTTTGAAGCTGTTCGATCACTCGTTTGCCTCTAACATTATTGGCACCTGTAAATAGAGTTAACAAAGTATGAATACACTTGCATGACTATGGCCCAATTGAACTAAAGACATCATTTGTTGATATCATTTTGCCTATTGGCTATGACTATGGCCCAATATGAACTAATCAGGTGTTATTAGAACCCCAGAATATCGTATCAATGTCATTGGTAAAAGAGGATCACATAAATACTATGGCCCAATAATTGTACTGATCTGAAAATAATATAACCATAAGCACTTGACTCGTCTAACCGCTGTTTTACTGGCATGCCTAATTCTGCTTAGCCTTTTTTCTTTTAGATCAGTACTTGTAAATTTAACAAAGAATGAAGCATTGCAACTTTCATGGTCCTTTGCAAAATGACAATTGTTAGCAAAGGAAATGGAAAGAATATGTAGGGTGTAAGCATAAATGCAAATATACCTCAAACTATTTCATGCCTATTTTCTCAATGATCGTAGCTTCAGAAGTTTGTCCTTCCCGCACCGCTTCTGGTTATTACTTTTTTCTGTTATTGTGTAGTTGTATGTCAAGCTGCCCAACCTCACTTTGTCGCAAACACTCCTTGCTTCTGAATCATCTCACAGTTTTTGTCAGAGTAACCAATCAATTTGCCATTTTTTCACCTGTTGTTTCAACATGTTTCTGAAATTCATTCTTGTCTCCTATTTTCTGCCTTCTTGACCTGTTGGTTCAACATGTTTCTGAAATTCACCTGTTGGTTCAACATGTTTCTGAAATTCATTCTGAAATTTGTGAACGGAAAAGTTTCTTACCTGTTGTCATCTCCAAATCTGATATCTGCAAGCTTCTCCCAGGTATTTGAGACCTTAGTATTACAGTTACCCGTAGCTGCAAAAAAAAATAAAAAAAAAATGAATAAAAATGTAAAATATAAGAACTAATCCATAAAACTTTTAACATAAATTTCTTGTTCTTGTTCTTTTCCATCTACTATTAATGGCCTTATAATTTATTAAAAATTTGTTCTTGGAACGGTTCCTTTCAAGCTACTAATAACGGGCTTATAAGGTTATTGAAAATTTGATAAGCTCGTAAGCTCAATCGTTTGGCCCAAAGGAATACCTTATATCTAAATAAGCACATTAGTGGGCCTCAACACCTCCTTATTTTTACCCCCAGTTTAAGCAAATAAGCAAAAGCAGTTTGGAATACACCTATCTCTAATACATCCAGAAAAGTTTCTTACCTATTACACCTATCTAGCTATAATAAAACTGATTTTTACCTGATCGTATATATAGCTTTATAACTTTCCGGAATAAGTCACTGATATATGAATGGCACTTTATATGAAAAGTAGGTCTGCTATTTATATTGCAATCTGTATGTCACCTGGTATACAAAACAACATACTGAAACTTGAATGATTCACATACTCACGTTAAAGTAGCCAATATCTCTCTTGTGGCTCTTAAAAGAGTTAAAACTCTGCAAATCAAACGACCAAATGAATGATGTTTCGGGCTTTTCAAAAAGCTAAGAATCTGCAAATCAAACAACCAAATGACTTTAGCTATGAGGTGCGCCATGATATCGAGGCCACTATTTATCTAAGGCAAAATGCAACATAAAGTGAAATTTATTTGGATAGTTAATATGATATAAGTAGCATATTACCTAGTCGAAATCAGATAAATGACCATATGGACAGACCGGAAAACTCAAGCCAACCCCTATAAGCAATCCAAAATAGCCCCTATAAGCATAGGCAACTAAACAATGAAAAACATTATTTTTGCACATTTAGCCGAAACAAATATTTTTATATTTACTATTATCCATGCGAAAACATTCAAGCAACTAAATTGGCAAATTCGATCTTTCCCAAATCAAATGAACTACAACTTATGTCCCATTCACAATCTATCATGGTAAGCTGCTGCTAACAATTACTGGTTGTTTTACGGCGGTAAATGGCAGTTTCCAGCGGTTTTTAGCAGTGGTAGCGTAAAAGAGATGGGAGAGAGTGATGTGTCACGTATTTGGGCATGCAAAAACAGGTGATATAGATTCGGTTTGGAAAGAAATCCTAAGATTGAGGTAGGCTGAGAATATAAAAGTTTTAGATGTGGTGTATAAGTAGATCCATATAACATACACAGAACATGTTATATATCTTACACTTGAAAGTCACTGACCTTCCCCGACTTGTGATCAGGAACATCAAAACTTAGTACTGCTTTCGCGTATGGCATTACTTCATGAACAGTTACTTTTGTTGAGACCTACAATAAAGGAAAACAGGATGTCAACAAACATTCAATTGATGACATAGTTAACAAACCTGAGAAAGTTAAGTCTTCAACTAAATTATGCATCATCAAAATATAAATAACATGTAAAGAACGCACACCCGCGGTATTCGGTATTCGCAGCACATAACTAACCACTTAATAGACAAAAAGCAATTATCTAACTGAAATTTGTAACACAACCCATAGAGAGAGAAGTCACAGAACTTAATCACAAGATCTTTGTCATAACTTACATTAGAATATGTGTCAACCTTTTTGCATACCGGTTGCTGTAAGTCAAAACAATCTAGGAAAAGAAGAGGTTTGATTTAACATTCAAACATTTTGTGGATGTTCTGATTTAGAATTAAACTACCCTTTATTCATTTTCGATATCGATTAGCAAATCCAGACAACCCCTTGATAATTAAGGAGTTACAAATATGCAATCCCAAACAACCTCTTTAGTATCATCAGAAAACAAAAAACATGATTCATTATCGTCATTTAGGTTAAAATAAAAACATGTATTTCAGACAAAATAAAATTAATAACCTGTAATTGATAGTACCATGAATCAGGCATTAATTAGGTCGTTGGAATACTTTTCCGGCAATAATCAACCCACTTATTCCATCGGAACACCAAAATTATATCCCAAAAAAGAATCCCAATACATAATTATTAATTAATACTCAATTAGGTTTCATGATCTTTTCGTATTGCGATTAAAATTATGATTTACGGGAAGGTTGATTTTCGTTTTTGATTGATCTGATGCTATGATAATTGATTGCATTTAGTGTTATAGAAACAGAATATTGTGTCTTTAAAGATAATTGCATATAATTATATAGTTATAAGTTTCGTGCACGCACGAAGTTTACACATAAATCAAATTTATTTTAAAATTTTAGTTCAGTATATACACATATAAGAATTTGTCCATGAAAATTGTGATATAAGTACAACTAATACTTATGCACGAGTTTTTCATTATGCATTAATATCCATTATAATTTGATAAAATATTTGTAAAAAATTATGTTAGGTAACTCAAGATTTAATTTTATTTAGCTGACAAAGATGTTAATGTTGTTATTCAAATTTCACTACTGATATTATGTTGTATACATGATGTAAGTTTAATAGCATATAATGAGTGTTGATAAAGTTAAAATATACTCATTAAAGTTTTTTAAAAATATTTTTCTAGATATCATTATATAAATAAAATAAGAATTACATGAGTCACTGTTATAAGTACAATCGAGTATATTTATTTTTCTATTAAAGTACCCGTGCTTACAATTTGATAATTATATTCTCGTTTTCAGTAATTTAGCCGTATTTAAAATGTAAACTCGTGTCCAAATAGGTTAAACTTTTAAATATGAAATAAATGAGTTCTTATTGAACGTATATAGTAAAAAAATTGATACATATAATATTATGCAATTTTATATGTTGTTATTTTAAAACAATAAATACATTGTATTTTTTAAGATATAAAATATAAAGCGTATAAAGTATAAGAGCTATTTGTTTATAATCAAAAGTTATTAAAAAACATGGAAGCTTATAATATTACCCTTAACTGTATATAATTTTTTAAAATTCAACCACTAAAGTTTTATTAATTACTTCCTCTTTTTTTAAGTTTTTGTTTTCACAAATTTGACACTTATATTTTTATGTGTTTTTTTAATCAACTAAATTTCTCCACCAAATTTATTAAAGTTTGACCAAAATCAATTTAATTTTGACTTTTATTAACCAATCACATCACACAATTTTGCTTACGTGGCGAAATCGAGCTCTCCTATTGGCCCAATTGTTTTTACAATAAGAATGAATTGACAAAATCACTTCGAAATGATGTAATTCCTTTATTATACAAAAGATTAGGAAATATGAGATCCGGTTTTGGGGGAACATTAATTGTGTGGTGTTAGGGGGCGTTTGGTAGGGGTAATTTGAAATTCCGGAATTTTAAATTCTAGAAAATTTAAATTCTTGAGAATTTAAAATTCTGGAATTTAAAATACTTTTGGTTGACATAAATTTATAAATATTTTTTTATTTTTTAATATAAATTTCATAAATATTCTATTTAAAATTTTATAAAAAAAATTTATAAAAAATTTATAAAAAAGTTTATAAAAAAAGTTTACAAAAAATTTATAAAAAACTTATAAAAAAAGTTTATAAAAAATTTATAAAAAAAGTTTATAAAAAATTTATAAGAAATTTATAAAAAAATTTATAAAAAAAAGTTTATAAAAAGTTTATAAAAAAATTATAAAAAATTTATAAAAAAAGTTTATAAATAAAGTTTCATAAATATTCTATTTAAAAGTTTATAAAAAAAATAAGAAAAAAAGTTTATAAAATTATTTTTTTCAAGTAAACTAAAATTCCTCACTTTTTGCAAACATTCTAATTCTCACCATTTTGGCAATTAGTGGAATTGTAAATTACTTCAAATGCCACCATTTGAGTTACCAAACAAGATATTTGAAGGTAATTGAAATGCAAATGCCCGAAATATACTCCAAATTACTCCAACCAAACGCATTCTTAGTCTTTTTGGGGGGAAACGAAAATGGTGTTTAATGTTGTGAGGGAAAGTAGGATGATCGGATGGTGGAGGTAGTTTTGGGGAATTAAATGCCACGTGAAATTTTATTAGAATTTTTGGGGAGATCTCATTCAAACAAACCCTCCTTTATATGGAGGAGGGATGAGTAGTAGCTTGATTATATTGTATTATGTGGTAAAATGGTTGTATTTTTGTGTAAAGGGGTGATTGAAGAAGAGTATTAATTGTAGGTGTTTAATACTTTAATCCCAACTAATGTTGGAGTTAATTAGTACTTTGGCTTATGTTTCATTCTAATGTTGGACTTAGTACGAAAATGTTATTATTGGTTTTATTACTATTAAATTAATTTAATTTGGTTTTCAAATGTGGTTTTAGTTTGTATTACTTTATAAATATATATATTTTGATGACTTTGTCCATCAAATACATATTTTTGTATACATTCAAGCTTCCCCGACCCCCCAAATCACATGAATCATTTGTTTTAACGGTCCTACACATACCAATATCACAATCAACAACATCATCAATATCATATGAAACGTCATAGTAGGTAGGGCCCTAAGCGACACTCGCTAGCGCGGTCGTAGCAAAGTGTAGAACCATTTGGTAACTCTGGACTAGACCGAGGTAGAAGTCTATACTTAGCCAGGTAAGTGTTATAGCAATTAAGATTGATACCCTAGACTAAGGCAACAACTACCACATATCTATCTAAACAGTCAAGCACATAAGCAAATCAAAATAGTTTAAAAGGTCCAAAAAGAGTAGCATGATTCTCACCCCAAATTAGTTAAAAACATAGATAAAAGTGGGGCTATGAAACTCACCTCAAGCAAGCAACGCACAAACAAACACTAGCAAGAAGATAACATCTAACACGGCTCAGCAACTATCGACTCGGCACAACCTATTATTATAAACCAATTTTAATATATATTTCCCAAAATCAACGTTATCTACCCCAATGTATTCCTTTTATTTATCTCCAAAAATGTCTTGTTTCACCGTTTAGTCCTAGCGTTTGGTACCGTCGTGTGTGTGTATCGACTTAACATGATATCATGAATGCACTCAAATAACCACAATGCGACTCCATGCAACTTAATGAGATGTCTAAGCGATAAGCTCCATAGTCCAATAAGTTTCGGAATAAATAGTAGACCTTATCGAATTAGTCAACACGATAAACTCAAGTATTTATTCATGTCGCTTATTATTCCATAAACCAGTCGCATCCTAACGAGTCATAAGGATAATTCACCCATTAATAATGTTATCCAAAGTACCTAGTGGGCTCTTATTAGATTCGTCAACCTAATAAGTCCGTTACCCACGTGGATCGACGCTATTAATGTTAGGTCATCTGTAACCCATGCACATAACGTAATTAGAATTAAATACTTGAAACTAGTATTAAATGCTCATAAATAGCACATTTCGATAAACGTGTACTCGAAACATTAAATACTTATTTATTAGAAAACCTTTCCATTTTAAGTTGTTAATTCCCATTTAAAATAGTAAATAACAAGACAAGTATTGTTATCGATAATGTTAATACAAATAAGCCGTAAAAACGTTTATTTATATTTTACGATCTTCTAATGTTTTGTCGATAACAAACGTAAAATTATTTTAACGAAACAAATAAAATACGTAAATGGTTTGAACTAATAGTTTCTATTCACATTTTCACATAAAACACTAAAACAAGTATAAGTGATTTTATGATTTAATATTACATATGTACAACAACTAGTGTTTACATATTTGGGTAAAATATACACATAACTAGTATGTAGTATATTGAGTAATATAAATGGGTAGAAGCTTAAGTATCATAACCCATTGGGCAAATACATTGAATGTAGTTGGGTACAACCCAAAGCCCATGACCCATGGAACTTGACCAATAACCCATTGCATGATATCATGCTTATATCATATATGGATAATATCCATAACCCATGGTATTGACCCATACCCAATGTCTAGATACATTAAACCCTTGGTGAGCACTCAAGAGTATGTCTAGATACATTGAACCCTTGGTGAGCACTCAAGAGATACATTGTATCTAGCTAAAGACCCATGGTTCAACCCATGACCCATGACCCATGACCCATAACCAAAATACCCATGGGTAAAAGGGAGCGTTCCACGGATCCCTGGCTTTGTGCTAGCCGGATCCCTTGTGGGAGGGATCCGTGGGATCCGGGGAACAGTAGAGAATTTCCTCTATAAATAGAGAGCCATTTCTTCCTTTCTACTCACCACTTTACACACATACTTCCCCAAGTATTCTAACCCTCTAACCTCATATCTAAGTGATCTATGTAGTTTGTCTTTTGTTTTTGTGTGATCTTCTAGGTTCCTCTTAAAGGAAAGATCACCACTTCTTGAAGACGAGCAAGCTCAAGTCCATGAGTTGCCATGCTTCGTCATCATCAAGACAACTAAGGTTCTCTTGTTGATAGTTCTTTCTTCCTCAATAGATGTTGGGTCGAAGGCATTAGTGAAGGATGCCGAAAGTGTCAAGATGAAAGCATTAGTGAAAGGTGCTTATCATCCGTGTCAAAGCATTAGTGAAGAATGCTAAAGGTGTCAAGACGAAGGCATTAGTGAAGGTTGCCAAGCGTTGTGTCAAAGGCATTAGTGAAGGATGCCTAAGAATCAAATCAAGCGGCATTTGGGAAGAATGCCTAGGTCGTATAATCGATGAGGTGCATCGTTATACATATAAGTATTTGTTTATTTCCAAGGATTGTGATATCCTTGATGGTGTTGTAACAAGGAGTAGATCTCCTTGAGATTAGGTGTTGTGTTGAGAAGGGTAGTAGTTCCTCCATAGTAATGGAACTAGGTACTTAGCCTAGTACCTAATAAAGGGTAGGCGACGTTGTGATAGGATTAGTTCTCCTTTGTGTGAAAGAACTCGGTGGTTAGCCTAGCACCGTATAAAGGGTAGGTGACGTTGTGTTAGGTGTGGTTCGCCTTGGTGTAAAGGAACTCGGTATTTAGCTTTGTACCGGAAAAAGGTTAAGCGACGCTGTGAAGGCTTCTCCGCCATAAGGAGTTGGTGTAGTGTTTACGAACTCTCGAGTAGGTGACTCGGGGAGTGGAGTAGGGCAAGGAAGGTGTCCTTGTAGCCGAACCACTATAAATACTTGTGTCGTGGTGATGTGCTTCTTACTCCTTATCTTTCATTACACGTTTATATATCTATCTATCAACGTCCAACATAAACAACCAAATAGATTGACATAAGTCGATCTAAATATTTAAAAGGAAGTTTTAAATTGGTAAAACTGTTCAACCCCCCCTTCTAGTTTTCCACAATTGGCATCAGAGCTTCGTTACCAAGTTTTTTTTTGTATATTGTACTTTGAAAACTTGATACGATCCATGTATGTTTGAAAACTACAAAGAAGGGAATTTGTTAAAACAAAAAGTCATGTTTTTAGAAATCATCATATGTTGGATAGTGATAGATCATTCTAACATTTTCCTTTGAGAAGTCTTCATACTAGGATTTGGGTATCTTAGAAGATTATGAAGTATTTCGCGTCTATGGTTTTTAAAACCATAAAAAGGAAATATAGCAAAGGATTGGGGTATCTTAGAAGATCATGAAGTATTTCGCATCTATGGTTTCTAAAACCATAAAAAGGGGATATAGCAAAGGTATGTTTTCTTAGTTACAATTTTTTGTCAAAAACATGCTAAATTGCTTGTGGACAAAATGGTGATATATGCTTCTATCTTAGAATAAGCATAATATGAAAAGTGTTTTAGTGATTTTTTTTCTTTGAAGTTTTGTTGTTAGATATCTTGTTAATCAAGCTTGAATAAAGGTAAAAATGAGTAATATAACTTCACTAAAAACTCTAAAAAGACTAAACCTTTACGTCGGGTCAAAACGCATTTTTGTAATTCGTGTCAGATCCGCGGATCCCTCAGTTACATGGACGGATCACTCAAGCAAGGGATCCGTGGTACGAAGACGCAGTTTTTGTCTGAATTTCAAAAATTCATAACTTTTTAACCATAAGTCGTCAGAAGTCGTGCCACCTATCATTTTAAAGGTATTTGAGTCTACTTTCATTTAAAAATGATTTCATAAACTGATTCAAAACAATAATTTACAAAATCATTGATTTATAATAGAAAGTCATTTTTCGGTCATAACTTTTGCACAAACTTTTGATCTAATTGGAGACGGATGTTTTCGCTTTTGAATAACAATGTGTCCTCTGTTGAAATTATGGTTTTGATCATATTTATAAATATAAAAGAAACTAATCAAGCTTGGTATACATGTTTATATTTAACACAAAGCGATGAAAAGAACTTTCGTATGCTATGCTAAATGATAAATTGTCTTCTTTGCATTACTTGATTATTTGCTTATCTCAAATAGCTTTTGTGCTTGTTTGATTGAATAACATATGTGGTTTCCTTACCTTGCTATTCATTCTCTTGTTTTTCGATTTAGTAATATTCTACTAATCAATGTGCTATTTGAAGGAGTGTTTGGGATAACATCTAGTTGTGTCGAAAATGTTAGTTTAGATACTTAGATAAGTCATATAGGTTGAAAAATGTTTAAAACATATAACACACTAAATGGATTTTTGATTAAGTTTGTCATGTGTGCAACATAAATGTTTTATGTGCTTATATGATTTCTTTTGTTATTGTATCGTTTTCTAAAAACAACAAGAATGTACATCGGATCATAACCTACACTTGTGTTGATGATGTACTCTCCCATTTTCCTTTTCATGATCGCTCTCCAAGCTTCATAGTAGGATTGACAACTTGATTATTTCATCCGATATACTCAAGTAAATTATTTTGCAACGCAAATATAATTGTTCATATCCGAAAGTCCAAACTCAAAGCTTTCCAACAACATATGTTGAATTAGCTCATCCAACCATTTTTTGTTGTTTACCATATGGACAACTTTTAAACTTATTTTTAACATGACACCTTCATCACCATAGTTGTCTCAAGTATAATATTAAACGAAGCAAAGTATCATCATTGTTACTCTTCGATAGGCCATTGTAGGAATATAAATTTTCCTAACTTGAGAATGAATACTGGAGAACTCATTGCACTAGAAACTCAATTTGACCTAACGGTTGAATTGCTTCCTTGATAGAAGTTGGGTATGTGGAATCACCCGTAAAAATGGTCGTGTTTAGCCGTAATTGAGCACTACTAGTAATAGTCTCATATTCATTCTCTCACTTGAGAAATCTATACTCCCATGTATTCCTAAAGTAAGTTTACAATGGAAATACTTTGCGTTGTCTTAGGATTACTAATCAACCATGTTGTAAAATTGATTTTTCTTTTAGTTAATCACAACCACTTGCCTCATCAAGAGATTATCTTGCTTTGATCGAGAAGAGCTACATGACTTCATGGACGAAGTTCATTGTATGCTAATCACCATCCGTAATGACTATACATAGTTCATTGCTTCAGTTGGCCAAAACAACCCTATTGTCTTGAACACCATCATCTACTATGCACGCCATTGTTAATACAAACGATTTACAAATCTAGATCGTAAATCTATTTTGATCTTCTTGAATAGCGGTTGTTAAATAAACCTATGTGTTACTTGTAAGCTAGATCTCATTTAATTGCTTATGTGCTATTTCTACATAGTATGTTTTACTTGTATACATGTATGCTTACTGTAGAGATCATTAGCTTCTAAGTTCGATACTGTCCCAGATCCCTAGTTTGTAACTAGCCGGATCTCTCAAGTGAAGGATCCGTGGGATCCGGGCAAATAGAAGTGGAGTTTCAATCCTTTACATCTCAAACCATGTTCCTAGACTACTTCACACTAGCTGAACTTAATACCTTAGGACCTCTTAAGTCCTTCTCAAGCTTAGTAAGCTTCACACTCACTCATAGCTAATTAAGGATTACACTCAAAGTGCTTTTCGATCTATCGTTTCACCTAAACTCATTACTCTTCCACTCTCTAGATCACTCGTTATTTCTCACATGATCCCTCACATCTAGACTTAGAAATCTTTCGATTATGGCAAAATTGATCATAATCATCCTTTCCTCAAAATTGGTCGAAATGGATCAAATTCTAGTTCTTCCACCTTAAAACCTTTAGGATCTTCTACAAGACATTATCCTAAGTCACTATCTGATCACTAGGATCATTTAGCTCCATTTCACACTCTCAAGATTTTAGTGTCATATTTGTTCATTCATTGGTACTCACGAAAGTTCCAATTTCTTCCATATAAGGCAATCATTAGCTACATCACTCATTGCCCTTGAACATTTAAGTACCCTTCCATTTAAAGACACTTAGGAGAACTGAAACACTCAAAAAGGTATAGGCTTTAGACCTTTCAAACATCACTTCTATCCTTTCCTAGCTGCTGAGAGCCGGATCCCTAGGATTAGCCTAGACGGATCCCCATTGGTGGGAACCGTAGGATCCGGGTGACAGATTTATGTCAACTCTTGCTCGAACAATTATTTCAAACTCATATTGCTAACTTGAACACTCCACCTCATCCTAATTAAATCCCTAGATCAGTAAAACTCTGAAGTTGACTCTTGTGCATGCTAATCATCACATTCCAAAGGATATTAGAGACTTAAGTCTTGAATGCACTTGCCAAATCCTTCCCTTTATAAGTCATCTTGCTAGAATCCCTTAGTCATCAAACACAACATAATTCTTAGCATTTAGAAACCTTTTCCTTAGTCATTTCATCATGAGGAAAGCTCCTAGTGCTAACTCATCCAACCAAGAACCACCCAAGAAACTTGCTCGTGTTGTACACGAAATTTCCTCAACCGAATCATATCCGGTTAAACCCACAAATGGTAGGATATCCCATCCACCGAATCATCATCCGTAAGAGATAATAGTGCTAGAGTTAGCATTAAAAATTGCCAATAGAACCGCAATAATTAGCATTAAACCTTTTAGGTTAGAAAAGGGATCATCGAGCTCTAAACCAAACGTACCTAGTTCTAGCAAAACGGCTAAACCTTCATTCCTAGAGCATGGACTACACTCCTTCACCGAGCCTCTCTCTCACCCAAATTTCTATTCATTAGAGCATTCACCACCGAGAACTTCCCATTCACCAACCTTCTCGTTAAAATGGGAACCACCTACATCACCAACTAGTCCATCGTTGGAAACAAGGAACCACCAAGGACTTGATCATATGGAGGAATTTCCATTACCACCACTCTCATTTCTAGTAGAACCTCATCCTAAATTACTCAATGTACCTCCATCATCATTTGTAGAACCTCGTCAAAACATCATGTTCCTAATCAAGACGATAATTGCTCTAATTGTCTAATCACCCAAGGACTTGTTCAAGAAGTACGAAACGAGTTGTATTTCATGTTTAATCATCTTCTTGAAAGATTGGACCAAATCAACAAGTCTACTCATCCCTAGACTCAAGCACATTGTTGCTTCTTAAGCTTTGGTCACTTATTAGTATTAGTAGAATATGGCTAAATCATTCTCTTAGTTTATAGAGATTTGTTTATCATCTCTTATGTTTTATTGAATGATAGTTTACTTGCCATATTGCATTGAGTATATGTTTGTTGGTTGAATACATATCTCATTTTGATGTTAACATTACTTGTTACATCACCATTGCTGAATTTAATCATCAGCTATACGGATCCCTCAAAATTGCCTAGAAGGATCCCTACTAGGAGGGAACCGTGGGATCCGTGAGACAGAAAACTATTTTTCTACTAACTTGGATCACATATGCAGGAAATTGTGCATTATACTTGTTTTCTAACCTTTGTTTTGTAGTTATTCAATCTACACTTGAAGCATTTGACACCCTAAAGCTAGGGGGAGCTTTGTGTCAAAATAATACATTGCAAATTACTTGCAAATATTAGGATTACATTTCTCGACATCCCTTTGCAACTTGCAATCATCAAGGGGGAGCAAACTCGTCACTTAGACGAAATCTTTTGCAAACTTAGTTGCAAACAAACTAGCTTAGTATTACTTTCTTGACGCCCTTACATAGGGATGGACTCGTCAAGGGGGAGTAAAGACGAGATCCGTTCCCGTTACTTGCCCTCTATTTTTTTTTCTTTCACATTTTTTTCCTAAAAACAATGTGTTAGTTTCCTTTCGAAGCTCTTTTTGTTTCGACAAAAAGGGGGAGAAGAAAGTAAAAACTACAAATTCAAACTTTTACGAATTTTAGCTTTTCCTTGAAATAATTTTATGTTTTGTCATCAACAAAAAGGGGGAGATTGTTAATACAAATAAGCGGTAAAAACGTTTATTTATATTTTACGATCTTCTAATATTTTGTCGATAATAAATATAAAATCATTTTAACGAAACAAATAAAATACGTAAATGGTTTGAACTAATAGTTTCTAACATATTCACATTTTCACATAAAACACTAAAACAAGTATAAGTGATTTATGATTTAATATTACATATGTACAACAACTAGTGTTTACATATTTGGGTAAAATATACACATAACTAGTATGTAGTATATTGAGTAATATAAATGGGTAGAAACTTAAGTATCATAACCCATTGGGCAAATACATTGAATGTAGTTGGGTACAACCCAATGCCCATGACCCATGGAACTTGACCCATAGCCCATTGCATGACATCATGCTTATATCATATATGGATAATATTCATAACCCATGGTATTGACCCATACCCAATGTCTAGATACATTGAACCCTTGGTGAGCACTCAAGAGAATGTCTAGATACATTGAACCCTTGGTGAGCACTCAAGAGATACATTGTATCTACCTAAAGACCCATGGTTCAACCCATGACCCATGACCCATAACCAAAATACCCATGGGTAAAAGGGAGCGTTCCACGGATCCCTGGCTTTGTGCTAGCCGGATCCCTTGTGGGAGGGATCCGTGGGATCCGGGGAACAGTAGAGAATTTCATCTATAAATAGAGAGCCATTTCTTCCTTTCTACTCACCACTTTACACACATACTTCCGCAAGTATTCTAACCCTCTAACCTCATATCTAAGTGATCTATGTAGTTTGTCTTTTGTTTTTGTGTGATCTTCTAGGTTCCTCTTAAAGGCAAGATCACCACTTCTTGAAGACGAGCAAGCTCAAGTCCATGAGTTGCCATGGTTCGTCATCATCAAGACAACTAAGGTTCTCTTGTTGATAGTTCTTTCTTCCTCAATAGATGTTGGGTCGAAGGCATTAGTGAAGGATGCTGAAAGTGTCAAGATGAAAGCATTAGTGAAAGGTGCTTATCGTCCATGTCAAAGCATTAGTGAAGAATGCTAAAGGTGTCAAGACGAAGGCATTAGTGAAGGGTGCCAAGCGTTGTCTCAAAGGCATTAGTGAAGGATGCCTAAGAATCAAATCAAGCGGCATTTGGGAAGAATGCCTAGGTCGTATAATCGATGAGGTGCATCGTTACACATATAAGTATTTGTTTATTTCCAAGGATGGGGATATCCTTGATGGTGTTGTAACAAGGAGTAGATCTCCTTGAGATTAGGTGTTGTGTTGAGAAGGGTAGTAGTTCCTCCATAGTAATGGAACTAGGTACTTAGCCTAGTACCTAATAAAGGGTAGGCGACGTTGTGATAGAATTAGTTATCATTGGTGTGAAAGAACTCGGTGGTTAGCCTAGCACCGTATAAAGGGTATGCGACGTTGTGTTAGGTGTGGTTCGCCTTGGTGTGAAGGAACTCGGTATTTAGCTTTGTACCGGAAAAAGGTTAAGCGACGTTGTAAAGGCTTCTCCGCCATAAGGAGTTGGTGTAGTGTTTACGAACTCTCGAGTAGGTGACTCGGGGAGTGGAGTAGGGCAAGGAAGGTGTCCTTGTAGCCGAACCACTATAAATACTTGTGTCGTGGCGATGAGCTTCTTACTCCTTATCTTTCATTACACGTTTATATATCTATCTATCAACGTCCAACATAAACAACCAAATAGATTGAAATAAGTCGATCTAAATATTTAAAAGGAACTTTTAAATTGGTAAAACTATTCAACCCCCCATTCTAGTTTTCCACAGATAGTTTTGGTATAAAAACCTTTTTATTATTTATGTTTCATAGTTTATTAACATTTTCAAATATATATATTTCGTCAATTTCAATATTAGTTTTATATCGTTATTCGTGTCGAGTCCACAAGCACGAGTCATGACTTCTCGGCTTTTAATCAATCTATTGTCCAAAATATACTAAAGTCCATGTTACGGCGTTGTCGGGGTCAACTATGACTAAAAAGTCAAAGTAATACCGACGTTGCTCAAAGTTGACAATTTATAATATAAGTCCAAGTAATTAATCACAATAGCACAACTCAATCTCAAATCAACCCAAATAAATCTTGCCAACCAAACAAACTACCAAATATACCCGAAACCAATGTTATGACCCTAATGGTCATGACATAGTCACGGTTAAGACCACGTGAACTAAACAAGCTCTAGAAGCTTTTCGGCTCCACGCGTCTCATCCAAACACCAATAATAACAACCAACAAGATACCACAACAACCCGACCCGGACCCTTGGCCCATATGGGTCTCGTACGCGCCACACCACCATGACCCATCGTTGGTCTTGTGGTTCATACGCCTCAACAAGCACAACCAAACACTCCCAAATGGCTTCTACAACAACCAAACACAATCAATCAACCTCGAATCAACATCCAAACATCAAACCCATCAACTAATCTAAACCCATCATATGAAACTATGCCAAAAATACAATAACCCAATAATATGATACAACACACGATACCAAATCACTAGCTACATGTTTTATTAGATGTAAATTAGTTTTAGACCCATGTTTCACCCAAAACCCACTAAATTCGAGCCATGTACGAGCCTAAGGAGACCCATACGTGGCTTTTCAATGCTCAAACGAGCTTGACCCATGTTCCATTTACCTTTTCTCAACCCGATCTACCATATTTAATGAAAACCCTAGAATCACGAATCGTTTTTGTAAGATTTGGAGATGTTAATGAAGGCTTCTATAGGAGATATATATATGGATGGAAAGAGGAAAGAGAGATCTACAAAATGGTGGTGGAGGTGTATGTGCACTTGCCGTAAAAGTAGCCGGAAATGGCCAGAGAAGGTGGCGGCGTGTGGTGGTGGTTTTAGGGTTAAGGTTTAATTTTTGGGAGAGAGAAGATGTAGAGAGAGAAAGTGGTGGTTAGTGTGTGTTTTAGAGAGAGAATCAAAGAGTGGAAACGAGGAGAGTTGGGGTATAAATACTAGGACAAGAGGGACTCAAAAATAAATAAAAAAATGGAGGGGGTGGTCGGCCATGGTGTTTTAGAGGGGCCGAAGCCGTAATTTTTCATAAACTATCCCGTTTACCCATTCCCGAGCTCATATATTGTCCTACGAGTGTCCCACGATGTAACACCCCCAAATCTCATTACAGCGGAAGACTTAATCAAGTTTTCGGGGCGTTACGACTGGATTGGTATCTCACACAAGTAGCCACAAGATAGTCATTTAACATTCAAAACCAATCCAAATTTTAAATATTCAAAACATTAATCCCAAAATGTAAATATTAGGCCCAAAAATGAATTAATAAAATAGGTCCCCATAATTTATCAGAGTCAAATATGATCCTTGAACCATGCCTCCTTGCCAAGCTTCCACCGAACACGTACTCCAAACATCACTTAAATACCTGAGAAAACATGCTAAAAGGTCAGCTTACGCTGGTGAGTTGATAGGTTTAAGTTCAATAAAAACATAGTGGACCTGTAGGAGTTGATTTGCTATGCGAGACTTAAGATAGATACACAATCGATCACAAACCACATCATATCCAATATCACAACGGGCCTCAGCGACTCTAGTCCAGCACTGTCGTAGCAAAGTCTAGAACGATTGCTAACCCCGGACTAGGTCGAGGTAGAAGTCTACTCTTAGCTAGGCAACATGTTATAGCAATTAGGATTGCTACCCTAGTCTAAGGCAACAACTACCGCACATCTATCTAAACAGTCAAGCACATAAGCAAATCTAAATAGTTTTAAAGGTCCAAAAATAGTAGCATGATTCTCACCCCAATTTAGTTAAAAACATAGGTAAAAGTGGGGCTATGAAACTCACCTCAAGCAAGCAACGGACAAATAAATACTAGCAGAAGATAACAGCTAATCACGGCACATCAACTATCGACTCGGCACAACCTATTAATGTAAACAAAATTTTAATATATATTCCCCAAAATCAACGTTATCTACCCCAATGTATTCCATTTCTTTATTTCCAAAAATTTCTTGTTTCACCGTTTAGTCCTAGTGTTTGGTATCCTCATGTGGGTGTATCGACTCAATATGATGCCATGATTGCACTCAAACAATGCTAAAAAGTGTCAACACAATGGTTGGTGAGTTCATAGAGTTTGTTTAACATGTAAGCCTTTAAATAATGTTCACACAGCAAAGGCATTGTAAATCCTCTCAGTTCCAAGTTCCGCCCATACAAAACTTGCAACCTGTGTGTTTACAACCCACTGCTAAAATATAGTATGTCAATTATGTATGCATGTATCATAGTAGTAAAAAGTTTAAATGTCACCACAAGGGTCTTCCAACAACTTAATTTGGGATGTATCTAATAGCCTTCCAACAACTTAATTTGGAGCTACTAAATTAATGGTCTTTCAACAACTTAATTTGGAGCCACTTGTGTATGTATCTAATTTAATAGCCTTCCAACAACTTAATTTGGAGCCACTAAATTAATGGTCATCCAACAACTTAATTTGGAGCCACTGAATTGAATAACGCAAATAAGTATTCATAATCATGTATGTATGCAATCAAGTATAAAAAGTATAGCGTAGCATAAAAGTGTAAATGTTTTGAGTATTTGTAAAAGAAAGTAGTTGAGCATGTATCTCCCCCAAAGAGTTTGTAAGATGGTTAAACGAGTAAGAGTAGGGGCTACGAAACTCACATGATAATAACCGATGAATGATACTAGCAAATTGGGCAGTGCTTCCGCATCTAAATTCGAAAATCCATTTCTTAAACTGTAAAAACCTCTAAATCATCTCATATCAACCCCAAAACTATCCTAATTGCTCCCATAATAAAAACCCATCCTTAAAATTAGCTGATCTATCCTTGCCAAAGTTTCAAGAAATTTCTGAGAACCGCAGCTCCTATCCACCATTGTGTAGCTTTTAATCCAACCGCGGAAATACAAAATAAACTTAATTTTTACATAGAGAATACTTATGCCTTCAACTTATGTGTATAACTCGCGTCCTGAAAATCAAGTATGGAGGGTTGAGGGTGGCGACATCAAAGAGGAGGAGGGGGTTTTGTGTGTTTTTCTCTGTAAATAATGAATTAGTTTTCTTTCTATTTATAGGGAAAATATCTGAAAATATCTAGATGTTTTGATTAATAGTATTTAGATATTTTGATGAATAGTATTTATATATTTTTGAAAATATCTAGATATTTATAAATAGTAACTAGATATTTATATATTAGGAGTACAGAGTACATTGTTTATGCATGAAAATCGTGTAAAAGTATTTACTTGTTCAATTTACGCGAAATTAGTAAATAATAAAAAGTACGGTGAAGAGTAACTCGTGAATAGTAATTTTTCAAGAAAAAGTTTGAGTTTAAATAATTACCCAAAATACGATGAATAGTAAAAATGAATAGTGAAATCCGATGATAAATAGTTAAAACCTGAAAATGCGAATTATTACACCCCGTCCCCAATGGGGATCCGGTATCCCCGTGGGGATTCGGGGATTTTCAATCCTTATGAACTAACATAAATTTTCCACCAATTCATCGAAAATATAAAAAATTTTAACTCATAAAGTATTTTAAGAAACATGCGTACATCGCATATACTTAGATTCATTACAATTTCAATTCAACTGTAAAGCATCCTCAAAATTATAACATCAAATATAATATAAAAACAATATGTATCATATGTGTCTATTCGGACAAACGAATAAGTAATATGTAGTTGGTGCTTATGCTTCTAATTCTAAAGGCACTTGATTTTATAAATATCACATATGCTTATAAATATAGATGTGGATACTAATAAACATATATACATATACATATACATATACAAGTTAATCGAGTATGGATATAACATATAAATTCTAAATACTTATACAATAGAAAGATCGGAGTCGAGGTCGGGTTCGGGGATTTATGTTATCCCCATCCCCGCACTATCCTCGGTTTCATATTTTTGGGATTCCCCATCCCCGGTCAACTCGGGGATTCCCCAGTCAAAATCGAGTCCCCACCAGGTACGGATTTTTTTGCCATCTCTAATCCCACGAAACCAACCTTCATTTCATAAAAAGTTCACGTTTTTATGTAATATCTCCAACCTTGTCACAAAACCCATATTTTATTTCCATCAATTTCATCAATTTGTTAAAAAAAAATTGATTTTTATTGTTTTTTTTGGAGACCAAATGATGGGTCGAGGATAGTCTACCAGTTAAGTAATTTTTTTATTTATTTTTAATTGTGCTTTTTGTTAAGTGATAATATGGGCGGCTGGGGTCATAACATATTATATTTCATGTGTGACTTCCCAACCCATTCGACCCGTTTGAGATTCACTTAAATCACAAATTGTTGCAACTATTTACAGGTTCAGGCGTTCAAAATGTTGCAACAGGATCGCCCTTGGCTGGTAGACTATTTGTGGTTATTGGTGCTGGGGGTGCTGGAAAAGCACTTGCTTATGCAGCAAAAGCGAAGGGTGCAAGGTTTGTAATAGTCAATCCGAGTACTCGTACTTGATTATCTGCTTATTTTGTTTTTTTGAGCCGATGCATAAATTTGACTATGCTTATCTACTTAGTTTAGGGGTGAAATAAGGTCTTTTCAGTAAGAAGTTTCAGATTGTTTAGTTTGAACTGGTTATTGTTCTGATTATGAGCATAAGCTGTTTAACTTAGTAATGCCAAACACCCCTTGTTGCGCTTTGATACAGTAGATCAGCGGTAATAAGTGTTTGGATATGATTATAGGCTCATTTGATGGTGAACTAAGCAGCAGCTATAAGTAACAGCTTCGTAATTGCCTATTCAAACAGCATATCCGATTTTGATTATTTTACGTCTTAAATCCCTAATTAGCTGATTGCCGAAAACTTAAACAAATGCAATATCTGATAATCTGGTTTCGTTACTTTAGAAGCCTATCTACACACTTTTTACAGCATTGCCTTCTGTTATAGCAATTGCTTATTTCATGAAAGCATAAGCTGTTTTAATAAGCATTACCAAACATCCCCTGAAGTCAATGTAATCATAGAAGTATTGATGTTGTATGTTGAACTGACATCAGACAACTCCTTCGATATTAGTATTATGAATCCTTCTTACAAAAAGGGATATTTATATAATTCTTTAGGACAACCAGGGCTATTGGTTTCTTGATTAATCCAGTCCATATTACATGACGTCGTAACACTTTATTTTCCCGAAAAGGTTTCTGATTCTATGTCATTTTCTAGACCAACATGGGAAGGTGGTCAGCACGACGGATATGAACAAAGTTGATTGGCTTCTCTTCGATTAGCAATGGAATTAGGAGCTGATCATATCGAGGTTGAGCTTAAGTTTTTCTTCTTCTTGACATAAAAGATGTTTCTTTGTGTCATGGGCCCGTCTAAAGTACCATTATTAGTGTTCTTACATAATAAAATTTTCCGTTATACTATCAGACACAATATTTCTATCAGATTTCTGAATTTAGTTGCTCAAATGCAGGCCGTTGATGATTTCAACAATTTAATCCATGGAGACAAGCCTACAAAGTGCAAACTCATAGTTTCATCTCACAATTATCAAAATACTCCTTTGAAAGTGCAAGCTTTGGAACCTTGTGGCCAAAATACAGTCAACAAGAGCTGACATTGTCAAGTTTGCAACAACCGCTGTAGATATAACCGATGTAGCACGTACTTACTTAACTTTCTCTTTGCATAGAAGTCATTGAAAGGTGGCTTTGTTGTACCGGTTGGGTCATTTAATAACTGGTATATATAAATTTGATATTTATATAAATAAAGTTGACATTTTTGATGAAAAAAGTAATCATATTGATTGTCGGGTAACTTGGTACCGAATGCCCAAATGGCATATAAAACCATCTTTTATTGACTCAAATGTTATATAAAAGTTCTGTGACTCAGGGCACACATGTGGAAGTGCGTTGATATTTTAAGGGAAAAAAAACCCTTATTTCTACCTATTCAAATGAGTAAAATGTGTCATTATTTTTTATTTGTACCATTCCTTAAATCTTTACTTCAATGTTGTGATGAGGTTGATCCGGTTGCAAAGGTAATTTTCATTGTCATAAAAGGCTTTACCGTCAAACAATATGCGAACACTGATAAAAGTATGGCGTTTAATGTATCGTGTTATTGATTGTATGTTTCTGTCAATAGGAAATGATGGGACATTATATGGGTGTAATACACACTATGTAGGCGCTATTTCTGCTATCGAGGAAAGTCGAGGTTTCTTTCTATACTTCCTAAAAGAAGTGATAATATGGGCGGTTGGGTCAAAATAGTGCCTTTTGTTCACTTATAAAAGTTTCATATGATTTCACATGTTACTTTCTGCTCGTTCAACCCTGTTGGCCTCAATGGGTGGATCTATGATCTTTCTAACTTATGTCAAAATTATACCAAGTAAATAAGAAACGTAATGATTCTGTAATATGCTTTTGTGTTATCAAAATGTCATCTATCTGTTTGAGTACCAACTCTATCTATTTATACAAATGAATGGGTACAAGATGAAGAGTTGTGTTGGTTCAAAAGAACCAACGGATATGTCACTTGACTTGTAACTGTCATAACCGTTTTCTTGTAATTGCCATATAACTGCCAGAGTTGACTTTATTTTTTGACTTTTGGGTTGACTAGGTCATATGGGGTTTGGCCTGGGTCGATTGGGATTAACCCAATATTCTCCCCTTAATCACAATTGCTTTGTTGTAGATCTTTGACTCCAATTATTTGTCTCATTGTTGGGAATCTGATCTTCGTCAGCCTTCTGAAATTCTCCACTTATAAACTCGACTTGTAAATCTTCTCTTTCGACGCATTCTCGTATAAAGTGATATTTTATGTCAATGTGCTTACTCCTTCCATGAAATACAAGATTCTTCTTTAGTTCGATGGCAGACTTATGGTCGACCATTATTGTAACCTTTTCTTCTTGTGTGTGTGTAAGCTTGCTTAGTAATCTCTTTAGCTATAATGCTTGTGTTGTTGCTGCTGTTGCTGCAATGAATTCGGATTCACATGATGATAGAGCTACCGTGGCTTATTTTTGTGTACTCCAGCTGATTGGTGATTCACTGTAGTAGAATATAATTCACTGTAGCGCCTTTTCCTTCTTGAGTGTTGACTCCGTAGCTACTGTCACTATAACCTTGTATTTGGTTTCCTCCATTGTCTTTGTAGGTAATCTATACTACTTTATAATGCATTTAGGCCTTCTAAAATTAGAAGGCTCAAAAATTCAGACTTTTTTACTTGCTTATTATAGAAAGATATATTATAATGCATGTAAAATTAAGATAAGGAGCTCCAATCATGAGATGCCATGTGTCACTTCTTAACAAACTCCAAGCCTAACTTCTAAGAAACTCCAAGCCTTACTCCTAACCACCAAAAATTAAGATAAGGGGCTCCAATTATAAAATGACATGTGTCACTTCTCAACAAAAAATTCATCTTTATTTTCAAATTAAAATATCTTTTTATCTACTTATTTATATTATAATCTAATTTCACCATACTTTCTAAAATTTTATGCTCTTTAATTCAACATCCATTTTAATATATTTATATGAGTTTTTAGTTTTTATATTTTTAGTGGGTTTATTTTATTTTAATTCAAATTTTTACAACTTTAACCTTTATTTCATTTATTCCAATCAATATAATCTTGATTCGTCAAAAATCATATACTTTTGGGGGAGTGTTTGACGCGTAAGAGATTGCGAGGTACTTTTATATGCGGAAATAATGATGTCGCGTGAAAGTTACGGGTAACCCAAACAAACACTTACAACTAACACATATACATTCGAAGTGTTGTGAAACGAATTCACTAAACGGGTAAGCAAACAAATATAACTATACTTATCGCCGCCGCTGTCACCACCATCTCATCACATCACCACCTCAAAACATTTGTTCGCTACAAAATAGTCATCGGGTACCCGCCGCCGCATTGCGCAGGTACCCTTCTAGTACACTATACATATATCTAAACACTACACAATTAAATTTAAAAAAAAAAAAAAAAAAAAAAAAGTACAGCCGCCGGTGTACGGACATGGGGCCCACAAGGCTATGGGGTGGCTAGGAATATATGGGGTGCTTGGGTAGGCCACGCCTTTTCATCACGCCTTTGCACTAGCAGGGAGTTGAACCCGGGTATGAAACATAGTAGGGTGCTATTCTACCACTAGACAACTGGTACTTTGTGTTAGTAAACAATATTATGTTTGATTACTTTGTTACTACGATATTATATATGGCCCTCCAATGAAACCATTATAAAAGTAATTAAACGTGGATCTCTAAACCACAATTGACCAGTCATGAAGGAGTCTTTGTGTTTATTAAATTCCAATATCAGACTTTTGGTCGTCAAAGTTGACGGAAAATGCATAAACACAAAATGTTGTTCTTCCCAAAACCCATTTTCTTAAAAGGAAACATAAAGAATAAAGATACCGACCATCACGTGACGATGTACTTACTCCAATGAATAAACATATTTATGAACTGTTGTGCCCATCATAACCCATTTTTACAAGAGACATGCTATATTCATAAAAATAAAAAAATAAATAAAAATAAGAGTTAATTGCATTTTTGGTCTTTGTGGTATAGCCAAATTACATGTTTGGCCCCTAAAACTTTGAAAGTGCAATGATAGTCTCCATTTTAAAGTTTAGATTGCATTTTTGCTCCCTAATCGATGTGAAATAACCAAATTACCCTTGGCTTTTCTGAATAAGACAAAGGGTATTTTAGTCATTTCACTTTATCTAGGGACTAAAATTGCAATTCAAACTTCAAAATAAAGACTATCATTGCACTTTCAAAGTTTTAGGGACCAAACCTGCAATTTGGCCATACCACAGGGACCAAAAATGCAAGTAACTCTAAAAATAACAAAGAAATAGTCGTGTAATGACGGATGAAGATCCTCTCAACTTATTATATACAACTTGAGTCAAATTATACAATTACTAGCCATTGATCGAAATCCAATTGCTAGTAATTTATACACAACTTTTGATTTGGATCATTGAATTTTGATCAATCGTTAGTGATTATCCAACTTGACTCAAGTTATGTGTAACAACTTAAGAATATCTTCATCTCATAATAACCGTACCGGGCATCACGTGACAATCCACATACTCCAATGAATAATGAACAATATCTACTTTTTTATATACCGTTTCTTTACGTGTATGGACAATATATCTATATTTATGCGTAACTAGATTCATACCCACCCGGTGAGTGAGCTAATTTGAAGTGTTAACTATATAAAAACTAGCTAAAAGACCCGTGAAATTCACGGTTATTTTAAAGAAACATTTAAATGAGCATGACATTGCGTATTCGAAGTTAGAGGTAAAAAGAACCACATTTTGATAAGCAAACATAAAATATAAAGTTGCTAACAATGAAACATATCATACATAAAACATGGTTGTCAAATAACCAAAAAAGAACATAACAATCTTCAATTATTTTTTTCTCGTAACATGAAATACGGCCACATATAGATGTATGTGATCATAGATTGTTAGCACTTCATTGTGGACAACTTTAATTGTATCTTTCTCCAAACTGACTCAACTTAAACATTTTAAACCATTGTCTCCTCTTTTACTTCCAATTATTTTATTATTATCATTTGAATCACAACTAAAATTTTATTGCGAATTGATTTTATAACCGTAATATTTAAGTTTAAATAATTACTAAAAATTTATATATGTAGCAAAGTTAGTCTCTAAATGAAAGAATACCCTTTCCTCTGCCGGAGACTCCCACGAAACGAAATCGTTTTACTTTATTTGTGATTTACAAAGCTAAAGCTAAAAACTACTTGTTTAGCAATTATCCTATGCACTACTTGATTACTACACTATCGAGAATGTTGTAATGCGTTTAACACATCGTGTTTATTTTTTTAACCCTTGCATACACATACAAATATTGACGTAACTATACGATGTAGCCATATGTAATGTCCATTATTAATAATTCTAACTTCATAAAATAAAGATTGTAAAATCATTTCCGAAACTCTCAACATTAAAATAAAATATGTAATTATGAGATTTAAAAAAAATAGATATTGTTTTACTCTTTATGATTTACAAAGTTAAAGCCATAAACTATTCCTTTCCAGCACACAATTTCATTGCAATAGAAATGTTTTTAACTTTAGACATATTTTACCTTCTCTTATTATAAATTATACAAAAATATTTACAATTCATTTCTTATTAATAATTTAACCCATTTAACTTTCTTAGAATCTTCTACTTATATATTCAACCTTATGTAAATATACTTTTTTTTACCCTAATACCAAAAATTTAACTTTCTAAATTTTTTTCCTCAACTTTCTGTTTTGTATTTTTTGCGTGTTAGTTTGAGAGCATTATAGACAAACCCGCGATTTAACTTTCTTAGAATATTCTACTTATATATTCAACCTTATGTAAATATATTTTTTTTTACCCTAATACCAAAAATTTAACTTTGTAAATTCTTTTCATCAACTTTCTATTTTGTATTTTTTGCATGTTAGTTTGAGAGCATTATAGCCAAAGACGTGAGTTCAAATTACAATGTCTTAGGTTTAAAAAGAGAAATTTACACGTATGCAATTTTAAGCTAATGAGACACGACGCGACACATGGGCAACGAAAATCCTTGTTCCATATAAATTCTTTAGACTACTCTCATCAATAACATCACTTCACCTTTCACCTCAGTGTCACATCAGCGTTCTGTGTTCTTTCGCCATCTCATTTCTCACTACCAATGGCTCACACTACTTCACCTTTCAACCCATTTTTATTTATTCATTAGAATACCAGTTAAATATCACACACACTCACAAACTTAAAAACAAATAATAAAACATTTGAGGGGACCCACTTGGCACGAAATCATATAAGGTGAAGGTTTCACCTTTCGTCTTGTGTTGCCGCAGTGAGCCCCCATCCCAACCAGCATGTCGCTTGCTACTCTTCTTGCCGCTCCTTGCCACTCTCCCGCTGTGAGCAGTCTAAAATAATTACATATCATTTCTTTCAATTATTCATTAGAAACTAAACGTGCAACTAATAATATGCCTTTGAGTTGTTTTTTACCGATTGAACATTAAAGCGGCAAGACTCATAAAGAATACCCACACATTGAAACAACTCATTAAGACACATAAAAAGCTGGAAAACAACTTCTTTTGGAGGTGGTTTTGTCCACCCGATATGTACAAATATAAGATTTAGAAATTAAGACTAAAAGCGTGCTCGTGATTGAATGATGACTGAGGAAATCAACTGAAAATACGAATGTTGATAAAACTGAAAAGATGGATGTTGATGAAAACAATAAATAAGGAAATTAACTAAAATATTAAAATAAATGATGTTCCATAAGTTTGGAAACTTACATGATTGGACGAATTATATATCATAAAAAATTCCACATAACAAATAAGATCTTATATAAAAATGCATAGGATTTTTATCTAATCGAAATATATTTTAAAAGAATTAATATAATTTTAACAATTTAAGTCATAGTAAAAAATAATACATGAAACCCACTCAGATGGAAGGATGTATGATTCACCTATTAGAAGATAATCTTTACAACTAAAATATTTAGATACAAAACCTCATAGACAATAGAGAAAAATGACTTCAAAATTATTACAGCGAAATCGTACTTGGATGTAACTGAGTCATCATACACTTGAATTGATGAACAAAGTTGTATCAAGGGTATTTACTATTGATGAACTTATTAAAGGTTTTTAAGGTTCCACATCTTACAATATCATTAATTCATAAAAATTTTCATATTATAAACATATTCCTTCTATAGTTTAAGCTTTTGAGGTTTATAAATTATTCTAACATTTAAATGTCATTTATTATTTAGTTAAAAAGAAACAAAGAAAAAAACTGATATATATTTCTTAGACCTCTCCAAGGTTCTAGACTTTTTCATGCCACCTAAGCATGAAATGATTATTCACTGTGATACAAAAATTGTTGAACCTCTTCATAAGTTTTTAAACTTATTTTTAAACATCCATAGTAGATACTTTAAATGAACACTTATCAAACCTGCATGTGAACATAAATATATTAGCGAAAATAAAGTAAAAATAACATGAAATGACATAAACTGAATATTGAAGGTAATATAAAAAGCTATATATTTGAATTATAACTTTATCTAAGAAAATGATTAAGTGAGAACGAATTGTTTTTATTTCACATAGTAATCTACTTTTAAATTTAAAGGATGCGTTGACTATTTAGGGTATGTTTGGCACGGAGCGATGTGAAGTTTTTTGGAGTGATGAGCGGTGAGCAATGAACATTTTGATTTTTAGTAGTCGTAGGGCAAAGGAGCGATGAGCTATCATATTTTTTAGGAATGCTCAATTTTTCAATGTTTCTTTAAGAAGCTATGAGCGGTGAGCTGCACAACTGCTGCTCACAGCTCACATCTACTTCTCACTACTACTGCTCACAGCTACTTTTGCCAAACACACCCTTAGTTAAATTGCTTATCTTTTATAATACATAACATCTTTAGTAAAAGTTTTGTTCACAATTTAATACTACATGGCATCCAAGTCGACAATGAAACCAATATGGTCGATTTTTATAGGTACATTATTACCAAGAAATATTTAAGGTCATTAACAGTTTACTCAAATAAAAGTTATTATTTCTTGCATGTCTCTTCCAATTATATTAGCGCGAAGTTTTATAAATATAACCACAAATTACGGTTATCATATGTGAACTTTTATTGTTTCTTAAAAGTTCAAATCCCGATATAAGTTAAAGAAGCTCCTAATTATATACGCATACATATTTTCAAGAAACTTTGTTAAACATCAATAAATTAAATTGTCATGATATTTTGTTACAAAAATTTTTATGAACTTGAAATTTAGATGATGTGTACCTTAAAAGTTTCTAAAGCTGCAAAAGTAGTTGTGTAACAAAGCAACCTAAATTGAAGAAGATATTCTAGGAAGATACTAAATGAAAATATTGATAGTGATAGAGATTATATTGAGTAAATTTAAAGATGGAGGAATGACATGCATTAACAAAGTAAATGAGTACCTATATATGGTATTTTTTATAGGACAATGACTCATCACTGGTGTTCCTTTAAACTTCCAATTGCATAAGTTTGTTGTATCTTTAAGGCTCTAAAATATCAATAATCCAAATCTTAATCTTTTTAAAAGAATAGTAAAATGGTTCCTATGAAAATAGAGAAAAAGCAAAATGGAGAAAACAATTATAGCAAAAATCACATATCAAACTCGAATGGAACATACCTCATGATGCAATTGAAAACAATGATTATGTGAACTGCTATGTAGTTTAAATAGATCAAAACCAATTGAAAGCGCACATATATAACTAAACATACATGGATTCACTGCAAAAACAATTAATAATGAATTGACAAACTTACATGGAATTGATTAATTTGAATAGTAAATGAAAGTTTATACAATATGAACTTTGTAAGCAAAATTATGGAGAAGACAGAGAAGCAAGTGCACTTGTGGGATAACTTGTAAAATATAAATATGCCTATGTTCCATTATACTTTATAGTATTTGTGATATGAAACAAATAAAAATACCCATCTAAAAATTAAATTAAAAAATGTTTGATAGGGTGATAGTGATTCATTCCATAAACATATAGCTCGCAAATTTGACGTTTGGTCTCAGATCCTTTAGTAGGACACGCCCATAATTTGCTTCCAAAATTATAATCTAGGATGCTATATATTTTTGAAGTCAACGATTTGAATATGCATCAATGATTAAAATTGACCAAGTTAGGAAAGTTTTTAAAAGTTAAGTATGGAAAAACTTTTTCAAAGGTTTTAGTTTTAATTTATTTTAATGCCACGTGTCAAGCCGTTGTTAAAAGTTAAATATGGAAAAAAATTAATTAGATGGCTAGCTAAAAACTGTGTTTTATTAGTATTAATAGAAGATTAATAGATAAAAGAGAGTTATTTTACATACTAAACTCTTCTTACATACAAAGGTATTCATCTACACCATTCATCTAAAAAGAAATCATTGGCTGAGATTAAAAGCATTTTATTGCTTCACCTATTTTTTTAATTTAAATATCTCTTAAACCATTAATCGTTAAGTGAAAATATTTACACCATCGCGAAGACCATTTAATTATCTTTATATAGACGGACACTTTGATATACTTTCGAAAAAAGGAAAAAATTTCGTTTTTTCACGTTTTTTCGTCTTTTTACGTTAATTGAAATTTGCATGAAAAAAAAATCAAATAATTAAATACTAATTTGAATATCACATGTGATATTAGTGTTAAATTATATATGATATGTGATAATACATATGATATAGATCACATGTGATATGATATGTATATCATATGTGATATTACACTAATATCACATGTGATATTACATATCATATATGATATAACACTAATATCATATATGATATAATACTAATATCACATGTGATATTCAAATTGTGTTTAATCATATATGATATAACACTACTGTTGCTACTGCTACTACTGCTGTTGCTACTGCTGCTGCTGTTGCTGCTCCTACTACTACTACTGCTACTACTGCTACTACTGATGCTACTGCTGCTACTACTGCTACTGCTGCTACTGCTGCTACTGCTACTGCTGCTGCTTCTTGCTCCTGCTGCTATCGCTCCTCGCTCCGCCGTCACCGCCACCGCCGCCGTCACCGCCACCGCCGCCACCACCACCACCACTATCACTATCACTATCACTATCACTATCACTATCACTATCACTACCACTACCACTACTATTACTACTACTACTACTACTACTACTACTACTACTACTACTACTACTACTATTATTATTATTATTATTATTATTATTATTAACACATATATCTAAATCTTCATCAACCACAAATCCACTAACCATCTTATCTGTTTCAACAAACCCTCTTCATCTTCTTCATTCCATATCACCATCAAGAATCTATCTCCTACCATCTCTTACCATCAGTCACCAATTTTAATAAAACTCACAAAAACCTAAGACTTTTTGTTTTCAAACACAAACTTAAAGAAAAAAAAAGCACATGAACAACTTTCATCATACTAAAACTCACACCAACAATAATCTGGAACCCCATATGATATTTACACAGATACCGAGTAAATCTTTCACACAATAAAACCATAAATTTTGCTACCCATCTGTTATTTACACACATAAACACAAATCGAATCTGATGGTGATGGTTGGGTGGAAGGTTAAGATGGTAGCAGTGACGTTGGTGGGTGTGGATGGTGGTGAGGGACGGGATCAGGTCAACATCATTTCCCGTTTTAGCAGATACCGAAACATAAAGAGATGAGCCAATCAAGGAGCAATCAAAGGAATTCCAGCCATTCCAGCCAATCCCTTTATTAGCTTCTATATTTAACTCATTGTAATTCATATATAAATAGGGCCATTGTTCCTGCATTAAAAAGTAATTCAATATACTCTTTCACAAATCAATATTTTGTTCTATTATCCAACATGGTTTCAGAGCTTATGGTTCTGGTCTCATCATCTACCCACTAAAACAAAAACTATTGTCGAATCCCAAGCCACCATGGCAGATGATACCGGCGGCTCGGGATTGGAGATTGTAACACAATTAGCCAATCTATTGCAACAGAATATCAACCCACAACCGTTAAATCCCAAACTTCCAAACACTCAAAAGCCCAATGCAATAGCTAATATGGCTCAAACCAATCTCAAAAAATCCCATGGTCCATGGATTTTTGACTGTGGGGCCACCGATACAATGTCATATGATTTTTCTGATTTTTCCGAAACAACCAAACCCACAAAAACTCACATCCAAGTTGCAAATCGGGAAAAATTAGATGTCAAAACCGGAGGGACAATTAAAATTTCTCCAAATATAAAACTCCCTAATTGCCTCTATGTTCCATCTCTGTCACACAAACTTTTGTCAGTTAGCCATGTGACAAAAGAACTTAATTGTTCGGTTCTAATGCACCCAACCTTTTGTCTCTTACAGGATATCAGGACGGGACGGATTATTGGGCGTGGCACTGAGGAAAATGGATTATACTACGTTGATGAGGTGGTTCAAGATGGTACTGTGATGCTGGCTCATGGAACTACTGAAAGAGAAGCATGGCTGTGGCATCGAAGACTGGGACATCCCTCAGTTAGTTATTTACATACTTTATTTCCGAAGTTGTTTCCTTTGAATAAACCAAGTACTTGTGAAACATGCATTTTAGCAAAAAGCCATAGACAACAATTTAAACCCAGTAATACTAGGGTCGAAACCCCGTTTTCTTTGGTTCACTCTGATGTGTGGGGCCCTGCCCCTGTGATCGGAGGACAAAACCTCCGATACTATGTAATCTTTGTTGATGACTGTACTCGCATGACTTGGATCTATTTTCTGAAAAGTAAAGATGAAGTATGCGATAAATTCACCAGTTTTTATGCCATGATTCAAAACCAGTTCAAAACCTCCATCCAAATTTTCCGATCTGATAATGGTGGAGAGTTCGTGAACTCACAAATGAAACTGTTTTTTCAATCCAAAGGAATAGTCCATCAAACCTCGTGTCCCTATACCCCCGAACAAAACGGTGTTGCAGAACGTAAAAACAGACTCCTTTTAGAAATGACGAGAGCACTCATAATTGAGTCGCATGTTCCTAAATATTTTTGGCCTGAAGCTCTTGCCACTTCTACCTATTTGATCAATCGCCTTCCAACCAAAATTCTGAAAATGAAAACCCCATTAGAAACCCTCTCTGAACATACCACAATCCCTCAACCTCTCACACTCCAACCAAAAATCTTTGGGTGCACTGTTTATGTCAACGTTCCAAAAACCCACAGAGACAAACTTGATCCGTGTGCTGAAAAATGTGTCTTTATGGGGTATGGGGTAAATCAAAAAGGATACAGGTGCTATGACCCACAGACACGTCGCATGTTCACCTCCATGAACTGTGATTTTCTTGAAACAAATTACTACTACCCAACCCAACACATGGGTCAGGGGGAGGAACAAAGAGACACCCTGAGTTGGTTGAATCATTCTGCTCCTATTGAAGATGATGTCCAAATCCAAAATCACAGTACCACATCAGCTGAAGTTCCAACAGCAGCTGAAGTTCCAACAGCAGCTGAAGTTCCAACAGCAGAGGATACCAGTGCCACTCCTGAAAATCCTCTTCCTGAAATGATATCTGAGGTAAGTAATTCTCAACCAAACAATTCAAATGAAAACCCTCAATCATCAGAAAACTTGGATAGAAATGATGCAGATGATACCCAAGATCCTACTTCCGAAAGTGTGCAGGAACATGAAGAGGATACAACACAAGGATTACGAGTCCTTCCAGCAAGATCAACCAGGGGAATTCCAGCGAAACGATACTCTCCAGAAAAGATCACTAAAGGAGTCAAGTACCCGATGGCTAGCATAGCAGAGGGAAACCTGTCAGAAAATGCAAAGGCTTTCACTGCGAGCCTGTATTCAGAAGAAATTCCTTCAAGCATGGAACAAGCCTTAAACTCTGTAAAATGGAAGAAAGCTATGGATGATGAGATGGAAGCACTAAAGAAGAGTGAAACATGGGACAAATGTAATATACCCCAAGGAAAAAAGGCAGTAGGATGTCGGTGGGTCTTCACGGTTAAATACAAATCAGATGGGACAGTTGAACGATATAAAGCACGCTTAGTCGCGAAGGGATACACTCAGACCTATGGGATTGATTACTCAGAAACCTTTTCTCCAGTAGCAAAAATGGACACAGTACGAGTTCTTCTGTCCGTAGCGTCTAACCAAGGTTGGCCACTTCATCAATTTGATGTAAAAAATGCATTCCTACACGGAGAATTAAAAGAAGAAGTGTACATGGAAGCTCCTCCTGGTTTTCCAGAACAGTTCAAACCTGGAGAGGTGTGTCGATTGAAGAAATCTCTGTATGGGCTGAAACAGTCTCCAAGAGCCTGGTTTGGCAGATTCACAATGGCGATGAAGAAGTATGGTTTCAAACAAAGCAACTCAGATCATACTCTGTTCCTCAAAAGGAGAAAAGATCTTGTAACCTGTTTAATCATTTATGTTGACGATATGGTGATCACTGGGAATGATAAAGAAGAAATTAAAAGACTAAGAGACGGGTTGTTTAAAGAATTTGAGATGAAAGATCTGGGGAACCTGAAATATTTTCTTGGAATTGAAGTCTTAAGATCACCAAAAGGAATATTCATTTGTCAGAAAAAATACATACTAGATCTCCTAGCAGAAGTAGGAATGGTCAACTGCAAACCAGATGACATGCCGACGATGGAAAACCAAAAGCTGTTTATGGAAGAAAACGCTGAACTAGTCAATAAAACCAGGTATCAACGATTAGTGGGAAAACTGATATATTTGTCACACACTCGTCCAGACATTGCATATGCTGTTGGGGTTGTAAGTCGGTTCATGCACCAACCCCAGGCTGCCCACATGGATGCAGTTATAAGAATTATCAGTTATCTCAAAGGCACCGCAGGTCATGGAATACTGTTCGGATCAAACGGACATTTGGACATTCAGATTTACACAGATGCCGACTGGGCTGGAGACAAAGATAAAAGAAGATCGACTTCAGGATACTTCTCTCTCGTAGGAGGAAACCTGGTTACATGGAGAAGTAAGAAACAAAAGGTGGTTGCACTATCAAGCGCTGAAGCTGAGTTCAGAGGTATAGCCAATGGAGTAGCAGAAGCATTGTGGATAAGGAAGCTTGTTTCTGAAATTGGTTTTTCCCCACACAAAAGCACTCAGATTATGTGTGACAACAAAGCTGCAATCCAGATCTCTGAAAATCCCGTACAACATGACAGAACAAAACATGTGGAAGTTAATCGACACTTCATAAAAGAGAAATTAGAAGCCGGAATCATCGAACTACCGTTTGTGAGATCCACAGACCAGCTGGCTGATATACTGACGAAGGCGGTAGGAACGGAGATGTTTTTCAAGTGCCTTGGCAAGTTGAATTTCGGAAATCCCACAACTCAACTTGAGGGGGAGTGTTGGAAAAGAAAGATTGACGGGATCAGGTCAACATCATTTCCTGTTTTAGCAGATACCGAAACATAAAGAGATGAGCCAATCAAGGAGCAATCAAAGGAATTCCAGTCATTCCAGCCAATCCCTTTATTAGCTTCTATATTTAACTCATTGTAATTCATATATAAATAGGGCCATTGTTCCTGCATTAAAAAGTAATTCAATATACTCTTTCACAAATCAATATTTTGTTCTATTATCCAACATTCGGTGGTGGCTGGAGGTGGTAGACGTGTGGTGGTGGTTTGGTGGCAGAAACTATGGGTTTTTACATCTACTTGGGTGGCGGCAGGAGACTATGGGTTTAGCGACAGGAGGTTTTTGATGTGTTGATTGAGTTTGTGTGTTGATTTGTGTTTGCGTTGGTTCAAACTCAAATGAAACAATTGGGATTTAACTTGTTTTAAACTGTTTTTTATGTTTTAATTGTGTTTTTGGTTTGTCAACTTTATTTTGATGATCGGTAGATTTTCATCAAGTAAAAGATATACATATATTTTTTGTTATGAGGAAAGAATTGAAAAAAAGAAGTATTGTTCATGAGTCCCACTTTATTATTCTAATTTAATATAATAAAAGGACAAAAATAACCTTTTAACTAATGGTCAAACAAGTCAAACTGATGGTGTTAATAAAATTGGACAGAACCTGAAACGAAAGTATTACTTTTGGACTGAATCCGAAACTTTTTGAAAAATAGATCAAAAATGAAATAACAGGAACCAAAAATGTAGTTAACTTTATCATTATGTAAATATTGTTTCTCTAATCATAATCTCACTTGAAAAGACAACGAAAAACATTTAATCGCGAAATAGATTTTTGATCTTCTTAAAGTTTGTCACTTGCATCCTTCTAATTTTATTGTTGGTTTTTGCTCATCTAATATATGGTTACCAACTTAAGTACCGATCCGAGCTAACATTATAGACTTAAGATTAACTCCCATGTTTAAGATTCATTTTAACAACTTCATAAGTGCGATAAAAAATTTGTTTCATAATTTATGCAGGACGATTGGAATAAGTTTAACTCACAAGAGTGCTAAGCATGGTGTTGCTTCTTTAAAACGGAGTGTAGCGTATATATGATCTTCCTCATGATTTTTTATAATAGTTTGTATTTTTGTCTTATACTTCAACAACGTTATAATTACTTATATATGGTCTTTATTGTAGGACAAATTCATAAGCTTTTTGTTAATTCATTTCATATTTCATAAAACACAAACTTTTATTATTACAAGGCATTTAGACCAGTGCGATGCCCACGGGCTGTATCTAATTGTTCATTGTGTAATGTTTGCATAAATTGTTGAAGTGTAAGTACGATGGTGCATCTAATTGAAACATGCCGCGTAATGTTTGGCTAAATAATTAGAAAATAAGTTGAGTTAAATGAAGCTTAAACTTATACGGCTCTATCAAAATAATGTTTAACAAAAAAATTGGCATTCTACAAAACACACAGGAAAAACAGTAATATACAGATTGTCTTTAACCCGAAAACTACTTAACATACACCAATACAAAGTATTACAAACCATTATAGTAATAGCCATGACCTAACACTAACCCATTTAACCATGGCCTATATTTTCGGATCAACCCAATACACTACAACCCAGTCCAAACCATAACCCGATCCCCTAAAAAAGCACATGGTGTTTTGTCAACCCCCATCTCCTCCCTCTCACTCGTTTTGCATATCCAACAACCACACCTCCATAGTACCCCTCAATCATCTCCTTCATCAACCATAATTGAATCACATTTATCTTTCTTGCACCATTCCCAGTGGTCACAGCGGCAAGGATTCGCCTTCAAGATCATTTAAATAGTCTTGGGTAGGTGTTATATTGCATGTTATCTTGGGTAGGTATTTGGTTCGTTTGACAGCTTTTGTTATGGGTTGCGATTTCAAGATCTTTTAAAAAGGTTGGGTTGGGTGGTGTGGCGTAGTTAGGTGGTGTGGCGTGGTAACCCAAATGAAAGTGGTCTATTTATATGGTAGAATGCATAAAACGTTTCTAGAGGATATGTATTGACGCCTTTAATTCGGCAAAATTAAAGTGTGAATGATGCCCGAGATGGTTGGTATACTCCCAAACCCTTCATATTCATCTTATTGGTTAAATTTAGTTCGGCAAAAATAAAGTGTGAATGATGCCCGAGATGGTTGGTATACTCTCAAACCATTCACATGCATCTTCTTGGTTAAATTTAATTCGGCAAAATTAAAGTGTGCATATGCCCTTTCGTTGTGACATTGAAAAGTTAAGGTTAGGGTTTTGATTTTGGGGATAAAATGGAGGGAAATTGAATTAATTCGGGGATTTTGGTTTTTGCACGTGATGTTGGGATTTCCTCTGTTTTGGAAGTTTTTGATTTTTAATATTTTTGTTTGAATCATTGGTTCTCTTCTCACACAAAAACCCGTTTTTATCGGATCATTTGCTTTAATCTAATAATCTAGTTATTGCTAAACATATAGATTTAGGATTTTGACGCACTTTAGGTGACTGGCATCTAATCAAATTAATAAACTTTACCCATTTGACCCATTGGAGATAGGATATTTACCCAAATCAGCCAAACTTCTAAGTAAATGGGTCAAAATTTCTACAGCTGCAGAATTTGACTTTGGATCAAAATTTCTATAAAATTACGTAAAGCTGAAGTTTTTGTTACTTTGTATACAGAAGTAGGAGGCTCGAGCGTAACATGTGTTGTGCAAAATGGTACACACATGAAGCACGGAGGAGGTGATTATAGTTGTTTCTCCATCATTTGTTATTGTATCATTAGTATTTTTTTGTTTGGACATAATAAGGATTTTATATGTGACAGTCTCGTATTATGAGTTTTGTGATACTGAACTTAATTTATTTTTATAAATGAAGTACTCATAAATCCTAGAAAACGAACGTGTCATATTTATCTGGACAAATTTGGACGTCAATCGATAAAATAATAAGATAATAATTTTTTTGAAAACCTAGTGTATATATATTGGTCCCAACAAAACTATAAATTAATAATTACTAAAAAAATCCACAGTTTATTCAATGTCATGAACCTCATAACATTAATTAGTATTCATTTATTAATTTCTTCAGTGCTTTGAATTCATAAAATGTTAATTGAAGCTTGTTTTGCAAATTTATTTTTCATCTTTAACTAGTATACATTATAACAAATATTGAACTTGGAAATTTAAAGATCATGAGTAAAACCTCTTTAAATTAATAAATTATTAAGTTATTGACAAAATAATATCTCACTAAATTAATAAAGTATCTCGATCCCAACATTATTAATTTATAAAGGTTTACTGTAATGTTATTTTTCGATGCTGGTTTGGATTTTACTTCCAACATTCTTAGTCTCTGGTGTATTAGTGCTATGAAATGTTATTTGGATTTTTTTTTTTTTTTTTTTTTTTTTTTTTGTCGTATGACGCCAAACTGCACCGCCTTTGATGTCATAGCCACATTATGGGACACATAGCTATGGGCATGACGAGGTTTTTTTTTTTTTTTTTGGTTATTAAGTGTGATATTTTGATGATGTGTTATAATATTTTTATCGAGAAAGATGTTTATGTTATAGTAGTATTATATGGTAAATGCTTACGTGACGGTAAATAACATACCTATAACACCTAATTACACATAGCTCTCTTACCGTGGTTGAAATTTGATCAATTTAGCATGTAAGTGTCTCAAATTGTTTCATTGCCGACATGACTCTACCTTTTTATTATTTTCGTAAATATGAGTTGTCATATCAAGTCAAGGACAATTTAATTTGTGAAAGTTGGCTATTATAGATGTACAATGAATAGTATTTATTAAACAGACCATAACCAAACGAATTGTATTCCAATGTTAACTCTTGTTGTGTGAGAAACTCTCCAACAAAATGCTTGCAGGTTTTAGTCCTGCTTAGGATATGTGAGATAGTTTGCGGTGTGTATTTTGTGAGATAGTTAATTGTCGCTCTTCAAAAAAAAAATGATTTGGTTTACCAAGAGACTTTGTAAACCGCTTAAGTTATAGTAAAAGGAGCTGATTTACAACCTTCACAAAATGATTTGCATATTCTAATTTTTTGTCTTTTGACATTTATACTTTTACATGAGTGAATATAACCTGTGTTTTAAAACCCGGGTTAACCCGACCGGTTGAACCATGAACCGGTCGGGTTATCGGAAGCCGGGTTTGAACGAAAAACCCCGATTGAACCGTGACCCGACGGCTTGACCGGATCAATTTAAAAACTGGTTTTCAAAACATTGAATATAACTAAAAGTGATGTAAGAATATAAATGTCAAGACACAAACAATTTGAGTGTGCATTTAATGGAGTGTGTAAATCATCTCTCTATATTGAAACTTACGTATATGATTGTACATTTACTCGATAACAAGTTGAGTTCGTGAATAAAAAACAATGTTAGTTGTGGATTAAATTGGAAGTTTCATTGGATGTCAAGCGCGTTAGATGCAAGTATAGATTTTACAAGACCAAACACAAAATAACACATTGATATTAAGTGTTGAAGTGTTGGTTTATTTTGAGAGCAAAGTATTAATTAATACACATATAAGAGGTAAAGAGGTAACATGTACACCCAAAAAGTGATATATTATACAGATTATTCCATTTGAACAAGTGAGGATCTCGATCGGTATTTAGTATTACTTTTCGACATTGGTTTGGATTTTACATGGCAATTTCAAGTAAATTTACAAATCAGTGTCGTTGTCATTACGCGTTTCGATCAGTGTCACTCTCATTGTTACTTTAAGTAAATTTACTTGGCAACGTTGGTTTAGATAGGTGTCATTGAGACATTGACATTACGCGTTTTTAAGTAAATTTACAAATCAAAATCAGTTACTATTAGAAAATCGTTTAAAAATGTAAGTAGTTATTCACATGTTAAAAGACATCACATCAAGGTTCAAAGGCAACATTGTACTTCCATACATATGCCACTTTGCAAAAACATATAAGTATTCAACACACTTTAGTTTCACAATGTCTGGTAAAGCTCCATCTTTTTCAGCTACCGTGAGGTCTGGCTCTAGCTTCTTCTACTTCCTCCAATGTTAATACTGGTAACAATAAACCTGTATCGATGGAGTATAAGCTAAGTGACGGGTCTCCAAATATTTAGGATGCTAATTAGGGCTGTCTTTGAAGATGTGCAAGGTGGGCGACCGCTCATCGCCCCAAAAATTTTATGGGCATAAAAATTTGTCTCGTTAACAATTATATGTCTGTGTACACATATTTTTCACAAAGAAATATATATCTAGATGAGAAAATATCTTAAATGAGTAATATGTTCAACGTTTGGATAACTAATTGGATTATATCATATGAACGGTGATACTTTATATATAACATTTCTTCTTGAAATACCTCATTGTGTGAATTCGTTCAGGGCCCTCGAATTTTTTTAAAATACAGAGACGACCCTGATGCTAATCGACGTGCAAAGAATTCGAACGTTGACCCGACTAAAGAAGCTGGAACTTGATAAGCCGACTTCCATAGGAACTTTTGGTCGTGGTGACAGTAGCGGATGTTGTATCTTTCTAAGACTTGATAATTATGATTGTGTTGTTGTGTTTGCATCTTCTATGACGTGTATTATTGCAAGTTTTTTATGTTTAAAATCTTATGTCTTTCGCTTCTATGATAAAAAAAATATTAGATCTATATTCATGGTTGTCATTTGACTTTAACATAACACATTGGATTATACTTCACCTCATCAGGTTGACTAGATTTTCATACATGTTTAAATTAGTTTACAAATTGAAGCTCAGAGATAGATCTTAAAAAAAAAAAAAAAAAAAAAAAAAAAGTGAGTTTTGAATTCTATATGTACAATGTCATATAGAAACGGTCTACATCACGGTATAAAAATGTTAAAATAATATCATAAAATTCAAATTATAACACCCTAAAAATTTGAATAAAATTTTATTAAGATTTAGAATTATATCCTAAGTTGAATAAATAAATAAGTAATATGAAAACTATATGTAAGAAATAAAGTATAAAAAATTAAACCCAAACAGACCCAAGCCCGACCCAAATTTTGTAAACCCATATTAGACAAAAAGAAAAAAAATCGGTCCATCCCTCCCCTCCAAAACCGTCTTACAGAAAAAAAGAATGAAAAGAAACCCTAGCCTCCATAATTAGTTGTCATCAAGAATTCAAGATCAAGATTTGTAGTAATTCCGCGAAGGTTTGGTATGATTAATCGCCTATTTTCTTTAACTTCTTTCGTTTTTAAATTTTTTTGTAACTATAAATAATGGATATGATTAGGGTTTATCAAAATCTCAGTAATTAAGTATGTTTGATCATTAAGACATAATTAGGGGTGTGTTAGAGGTTTTATCTTGCGTTGATTAGGGTTTAGGTGTTGCTATTGGATCGGGACAGTTTTGTAGTCGAATTTGTGTGTGTTATAGATCGAATTGTATACGTGAAATATTTTGGGCTTTTTTGGAAAGCTTATTTTATGTCTTAGTTAAGTTTTCCAAGTGGTTTGGTCGAATTTGGAGTTGTCTAAGTCGTATTTTGAATTTTACAAGATCAAGTGTCAAAGCTGAAATTTAGTTGGATTGTTTGATTTTTCTTTTTCAAACCATAAGGAATTGGGAGCTCTCCTTTTACAGGAGTGATATTTAGGATATAAATGAATTTTTGGAAGTTTTAGGAATTTTTCCAAGGTGTCTAAATAGGTCTAACAAGCGTAAACTTTTAAGGTGTATTTCCTGATCACTTTCTGGGCAGGTTTGGACTTATGATTTTCCATAGGCCATTTGACTTGGAAATAGAATTTCCCAATTTTTGGAGAGTCTCTTAACTCATATGGGAACCCTTGGGAATTTCCTTGATTTTATGTGAACTAAGTAAGTATTTTATAAAAATCGCAAAAGTCGGGTCCAGATTCGAAATACTAAAAGACAGAAATTTATGAACTTGAAACTAAGTATAAATGGGAGATAAGTTAAACATGATTTATAAATGGAACACATATGTGATTTATGATATGTCCTAATGTTGATTTAATGAAGCGGAAATGTCGAACTTGCTTGTGTACCTTACTCTTACGCACACACATTTGAGGTACAGATATTCTGACCTTTATCATAAGGTTTCTCATGATCTCTTCGCATCTTTGATCTGTTGTCATTTTGTTATTGAACCTTTGCTTTGCTATTGACCCTTTGCTATTGAACCTTTGCTATGGAAGCTAGCAGATTGGAGTCTTGATGCAAGGAATGCATAGTTCAAGACATCACCTGCCGAGTAAACACCAAGCCCCCCAAACACAAAGGGTAAGGTGGCAAGCCTCCATTGCCAATCACCAAAACCAGGCCCAGAAGCAGTGACAATACGCTCCAAGGAGGAACGAAGTGCTGCATCAAATGAAACCTGAGCACGCTCAAAAACCCGAGGAGAACATGTGCGCATAGAAAAATATAACTTGGAAATACCGGCACAAGCACGAAGGAGCAACAACTTACATTGGGGGTCATTAATCTTGGCAACAGCACCCATAAGCTCAATAGTTTTGGCAACCCTTTTCATAACAAGATCACTACTAAAGTCAAAGTCCACACTAGCAGGCCCACCCAGTAATTTAACACCGTGCAAAGGTCGGGCAATATTAGGTGGGAAAACACCCACAAGCCTGCTTCTCGAGTCTTCCTTAGGCCAAAAAACCTCAGTTTTGTCAACATTGAGGTGCAAACCACGACGAGGTCCATCCATCATAATAAGCTCTAAAACCTTCCCCACGACCAAAGTATTGCCAATGATAGTGCCATCATCCAGATACCAAGCTTGAAAGGAAAGGCTAAAGGAGTCTCTAATCTTGCATACCAAAGGATGTAACACTAAGGCAAATCCACTAACCATCTTATCTATTTCAACAAACCTTCTTCGTCCATGTTTGGCTAAGCTTATTTAACATAAGCCGATTTGGGCTTATTTTTTATAAGCTCCGATTTTGTAGCTTATTTTGAGTCTTGTTGGCTTATATAAGTTTATTATGATATGATAAACTTATAAAAGCCAACAAGTCTCAAACTAGTCAAACTGACGGTGTTAATAAAATTGGACTGAACCTGGAACGCAAGTATCACTTTTGGACTGAATCTAATTTTTTTTGAAAACATGGACCAAAAATAAAATACTTAGCAAACAACAAGGACCAAAAATGTAGTTAACTCTTATCATTACATAAATATTGTTTTTCTAATCATAATCTCACTTGGAAAGGCAACGGAAAACATTTAATCGCGAAATAGATTTTTTATCTTCTTAAGGTTTGTCACTTGCACCCTTCTAATTTTACTGTTGGTTTTCGCTCATCTAATATATGGTTACCAACTCAAGTACCAGTCCAAGCTAACATTATAGACTTAAGATTAACTCCCATGTTTAAGATTCATTTTAACAACTTCATAAGTGCGATACAAATTTGCGATAAAAAAATTGTTTTATAATTTATGCAGGAGGATTGGAATAAGTTTAACTCATAAGAGTGGTAAGCATGGTGTTGCTTCTTTGAAACAGAGTGTAGCGTATGATCTTCCTCATGATTTTTTTATAATAGTTTGTATGTTTGTCTTATCCTTCAACAACGTTATAATTACTTATATATGGTCTTATTGTAGGAAAATTTTATTAGCTTTTTGTTAATTCATTTCATATTTCATAAAACATAAACTTTTATTTTTACAAAGCATTCAGAACAGTGTGATGCCCACGGGCTGTATCTAATTGTTTATTGCGTAATATTTGTGTAAATTGCTGAAGTATAAGTAAGATGGTGCATCTAATTGAAACATGTCGCGTAATATTTAGCTAAATAGTTAGAAAATAAGTTGAGTTAAATGAAGCTTAAACTTATACGGCTCTATCAAATTAATGTTTAACAAAAAATTGGCATTCTACAAAACTCACAGGAAAAACAGTAATATACGGATTGTCTTTAACCCGAAAACTACTTAACATACACCAATACAAACTATTATAGTAATAGCCATGACCCAACACTAACCCATTTAACCATGGCCTATATTTTCGGATCAACTCAATACACTACAACCCAGTCCAAACCATAACCCGGTCCCTAAAAAAGCACATGGTGTTTTGTCAGCCCCCATCTCCTCCTCTCACTCGTTTTGCAGATCCAACCACCACACCTCGATAACACCCCTCAATCATTTCCTTCATCAACCATAACTGAATCACATTTCAGTTGGCCACCAATACACCGGTATTAACACACATACCCTAAATTTTTAACCATTTCATAACCATAAACACTCATACTGATAATCACGCCTCTATCTCCCTGATCAAAGTACACGCCGTCTCCTTCATCTCTTCATCATCAAAACCGAATCGCAAACTCCATCTCCTTCATATTCCATTACAATAACAACACAAACACAACCTTTATCTTTCTTGCATGATTCCCACTCGTCACAACGGCAAAGGATTCGTCTTCAAGATCATTTAAATGGTCTTGGGTAGATGTTATATTCATGTTATCTTTTGTTTTAGATCGGTGATGATTTATAGTTTGACTAAAAAAATCTTTAAAAGATTAGACACAAAGTTGAACTATTTGTGAGATCTCTTTGAATTTTCGTATCTTGTTTGTTTGATGTGAGTGTTGGGAGAGATGGTGAGAGTCTTGGTAGTGTCTAGATGTAGGATTTGTTTTGTGTGTTTTGGCTTGGCTAAAGTTTCGTCTCATCTTCATCTCTTTTTGTTCTTGGCTTTTGGCTTTTGGACTAATGATGTTAAGGCAGAGGTCCATTAGAGCTTCGTATTTGGTTCGTTTGACACATTTTGTTATGGCTTGCGACTTCAAGATATTTTAAAAGGTTGGGTTGGGTGGTGTGGCGTGGTAACCCAAATGAAAGTGGTCTATTTATACTTAGAATGCATAAAACATTTCTTGAGGATATGTATAGACGCCTTTGATTCGGCAAAATTTAAGTGTGAATGATGCCCGAGATTGTTAGTATACTCCCAAACCATTCATATTCATCTTCTTGGTTAAATTTAATTCGGAAAAATTAAAGCGTGCATATACCCTTTCGTTACCCAGACGAAATAAATTTGCATAGTCATTAAGCATGACCACTTAACAATATATATACAAAACTAAATCTTTTAGTATATAAAATTTTAGTTTGTAACACATGACCCATATTATTTTCATTCAGTTTAAATAATATTTAATTCTCAAATTCTTTAACTTTTATTATTTTTCGTTTATAACTCAAACTTGCAAGCTTATACGTTCACGAAAAAATTTTGCAAGCTTATATTGGCATACCCTCATCCGTGAACTCTATAAAGGCAAATCTAAGAACAGAGTTAGGGTCACCACATACACGGCAATCCACAACCTATTCAGTGATATAAAGAAAAAGGATAAAATGTCAGATTTTTTTTCACAAGCAATATCACGCAAAAACCAAAGGAATATTGAAAAATATATTTTTTACCTGCCCACAATTGATGAAGAGGGTTGCAAGTTGTTCCTCAGTTACCTAAATCCAACAAACCCAATAAAGTAAATACATATCAAAACTTGTAGAAGATAGTTAGAAACAACAATACAAGCAAAGATTTATGTAGCTCTATACCTGGTGCTCATGCATTGATGTATGGGATGATCACACATGGCTAAAGACCAACATAGAGTACCTATACTATTGGCTCACATCTTTTACATGTCATATATTAAGGTTCATAGTGACTTTTTAGTTTTTCATATTTACAGATTGCTTCATACTCACGATTTCCAAGATGTAAAATATTGATGTATGTCACTCATATAAAGCCTATGTGACTGACTAATGATAGAAAAAAGGTAAATACATAGCAGCCTTTTCCAAATCAACATCCTTAGCAAGCTTCATATACAAAACACATTAAAAATCATTAAAACCCTAAAATTGATGGAGTTTTCTCCATGGAGAGAGTTCTAATTATTTGGGTGAAGAGTAGGGTTCCTGTGACAAAAATAAAAGACGTATTAAGCTCAATTACAATTTATGCATGACAATAACAAAGCTAAAGAAACAATAAACACCCTAATTTGTTGTAGGAAGATAGAAGTACCTTGTCACCATCTTTTAAAAATCTCTAATCGTACCTAGATACATATTACCAACAAAGAAGAGAATAACCTGCACATCAAATCAGAAAAGAAAAAAACATCGTGTGTGTGATGAGATGAATGAGTGATATTAGGGTTTTGGAAAAAAAAAATACCTTATAATTTGTTGTAGGGATTCTCATAATTATGTTTTTGTAGATAAATACATTCCTTTTCAAACTAATCAAAATGGTCAATGATTGTTGTAGAGATTTATAAGTTTGGTTTTCCATGTTATAATCAAAATAACTTGTTACCTAAGTGGTAAACACACAAGTTATTTATCCAAATAACCAAGGTTCAATCCTTGCAAGGCCACTTTTTTATAAAAAAATTTCAAAAATATTTAATAAAATTCCGAAATTCACAAAAATAATTATTCTAAATCCGAAATTTACAATTAAAAAATATTTAATAAAATTCCGAAATTTACAAAAATAATTATTCTAAATGAAATTTACAATTAGTGCTTAAAAAAATGGATTAATAGTTGGATTATTAAATTGCTTAGGTGGACATATAATGCTTAGGTGGCATTGAGGTGGCATTAATGCCAAATGCCTCCTGTTATATATAATATAGAGATTTGTGAGCTTATGAGCTTATATGAATCGTCTTATTCTGAGACTTATGGGCTCATATAAGCTTATTATGATGTAATGACTTAATATAAGCCCATAGGTATCAAAGTTAGCTTATATAAAGTGAGCCGAAATATATATATGCTCATAAGCCCACAAGTAAGCTTAAACAAACACCCCATGCTTATTATGAACTGATAAGTTTTTGTGAATTAGATTAACAAATTTTCTGTTAGGGTGAAGTAAGCTGTTTTTGATAAGCTTATCATCTGCTTATTAGTTGCGTAAGCTATTGATCCCTTATTGCAATTTGATATTGTGGCAACTACAAGTTACAAAAGGGTCGTCCTGTGAATTTTGGGGGCCCTGTGCTATTTTGACAATATAGGCCTCTCGAATATATATATATATATATATATATATATATATATATATATATATATATATATATATATATATATATATAACTTGTCAAATAAAAAATATGTATATAACAACTATAGAAAAAGGCAAGCATCCTAAAACAACAGAACGAATGTATAGCCTGTCTATATTTATCACATTTTATGTGTAAGAACGACCGGACCCGTTTAAAAGCTATTTATAGAAAATGTGTAAAAAGGAGATCACCAAATAAACAATTTGGACTAGATTTAACAATCTCAATCTTGGGCTGAAAGTGTAATTGTGAATCCATTTGTACTTGTCTAGAGATAGAATAAAAAAAGTAGGATAAAAGTGTAATACCCATAAACCTTAGGGTTCAAAGTAAACATTACCCTTGTCATCATCTTCGTGCACCAGCATGTCGCATGACTCAGTTTTTTTTTCTTCCAATCATTCAAATTTAATATACCTTTCACTCATAACGTCAAAAGTCTTATGTTTTAGAGTACCTTTTCATCACTTTTACCCCATTTACCGAATTAAACCAGCCTTGCATCGTAAAATCGGGGGCCCCTAAATTTTTGGGGGCCCTGTGCGGTTGTGCACTCTGCACACCCTAAAATCCGGTCATGAGTTACAAGTATATATTCATGTAATTAGCCATTTCATAATTTATAAAATTTAAGTAAGTTTTTATTTAACCATATCGAGTTTATATAAATTAAATAGATGATATTTTAATTTGTAAACATGTTCAAAACTTACAAGTTTAGTTTTTATACCCAAAAGATGCAAAAGAGTTTATGGGTGAAATCATGTTTTAAGTATATATAATATCTTGAGTTATAAAGTATGTTTTAAGGCTCGGTACAAATCATGTTGCGAAACCCGTGATCGGTGAAATGGGAAGAGTTGGGTATCAAGTCGTGGAATGATTTGCTGGATATGTCGAAACTGTATGAACACGTTTTCAAAGTATCCGCCATCAGTGGGCTTCGGCCCACAGTAGTTGGCACCCAACTCTAACATGAACACAGCTAGTCACACTTATATAGTAGTTCACATTGGGCTACGGCCCAAGATGTAAAACACCACTCGTACAACTATTATTTGACCCATTTCAACAATCTATATACATTTAGCAAAAATGAGTTTTTATGTTGGGAAATTCATAAATGGTGATTAAGTGCAAAAAAGACACGCACACCTGTGGCTTGAAGAGGGTCTTGATGCACCAACAAAGCAGACCACGACATCCTTATTGAGACTCGGCAGACACAAAACCGTGCTCCACTGTGGTTTATTTATCACAGTGGGTTTTTGACTCACGACACAACAAACACAATACCCCTAAATCCATAATGAATTAAACTCATTCGTATTACCCAAAACCCATTAAATCCAAACTCCTTTTTCTGTTTGGCTTATTTTGAGACTTGTCGGCTTATTTAAGTTTCTTATGATATGATAAACTTATAAAAGCTGACAAGTCTCAAAATAAGCCACAAAATTAGGGCTTATAAAAAATAAGCCGAAATTTCATGAAATTTGGGCTTATTTTTTATAAGCCTTAATTTTACGGCTTATTTTGAGACTTGTCGGCTTATCTAAGTTTATTATGATATGATAAACTTATAAAAGCCGACAAGTCTCAAAATAAGCCACAAAATTGGAGCTTATAAAAAATAAGCCCAAATCAGCTTATGATAAATAAGCTTAGCCAAACTGGGCTTAAATCAAATGAAGTCCTCAACTTCATAATTTATAACGATTTTACTAGTTCAAAAAAAGGGGGGAATGAACAAAAGGAATAAAAGTATAAGTTAACTACTGATTGAGTTAAGGGTCTTGACCCTCCGTCTCATTCGATCAAAACGTCAAAATAACATAACCAAAACAAAATCTACCCAAGATATTTACTCTAGTTTTCATGTGGAACACGGAAGGAAAAATAGCAACAAAACCATGCCCTGTGTTGGGGTTCGACCACAACAGGAACAAACCCAATGCAACAAAATTTTTCCTTTTAGTCTTTTAGCTTATGGGATAGCAAGTGTGAAGGTAAACGTAGAAACCAATGAACAACTAATAAGCTAAAAATAAGCACTTCTCAAGACCAAGAGCCAATCTTAATGATTCCTTTAGATTAAGTTTCTTATGTTTTCTTATAACCAATAATATACTATATAACTGTATATGAATTTCGATTTGCTTATGAATAAGCTATAGCTTATTTTTCATGGTGCCTATTTCATTCTCAGAAATATACATTTACCGATCGGTATGAAAATTATACAATCAAAACAAGATTTACCACACATAAAAATAAATCATATCACAAATTGTTACCCAATTAATAGTCAAAATTTCTTACAAGGTATACTCCCAAGCCGATCCAAGCAAGAACGCACCAAAAGCTTATCTATTGGCTCACTGTGGATCGGTGGGTGGAATAAAAGGAAGGAAAAAAAAGAAAATATTAGCCTAGCTTTCTTGGCGAAGGAGATGAATTAGGCAAAAGGGATCACCGATTTTGGGGAGAAGAGAAACAACAAAGGACATTGAAAATGATGTATCTGCCTTTGACTTGTTTGATGTTAATTGTTAGACTGTCAAATAGTGACTTGTCTCTTTGTAATCCTTATGTACGTTCACGTTTCAGTAAGGAATAAACACAACAATCAAAATGTTTTGTTTTTTTCTTTTCTAGTTTTGCTACTCCAGTCCGAGCTTTAGCGATTTCCCTACTCGGACTGCGGGGGAGTGTTAGACTGTCAAATAGTGACTTGTCTCTTTGTAATCCTTATATACGTTCACGTTTCAGTAAGGAATAAACACAACAATCATTCAATAATATAATCTTACATATATTCTTACATTAATAGGGTAGGTTTTATTTGTTTTTTATTAATTAGAGTATGGTGTGTACCTCGTGTCCCATTGTGCCATAATATAATTACGGCATTTTGTATGTATATATCTTTGGTAACATTTTTATAATTTTTAGGTAAATTAATAATTATTAATTCAAATTAATAATTATTTGTTTTAAGTTGTGTATACTGTCATGTCGATACGCGTGCGGCCTCGTTTATCGAGATAACCTCTCGTTGTTGTGTTTTAATCGTCAGAAATTGTCAGAAGATAAGTAGTTTACATTTTATGATATACAATATTATTAAAATAATTATCTAAGAAAGTTACGGGTTGTTATAGAAAGTTAGATAATTAAAGTAACTATTGAAGGCTTTGACATATTGAATAAAACTTGAAAACTTGCTGCTGGAATTAAAATGCAAGGATGGAAACACAATTTGCTGGACACGAAAAGTATTGAAAACTTCTTGCAATGCGGAAAAAATCAATTTTTCCATTGCATATATAAACAACCCCAATGTGTTAATTCATTTCATATTTCATAAAACATTAAAGTTTATTATTACAAGGTATTCAGACAAGTGCGATGCACACAGGTTGTATCTAATTGTTCATTGTGTAATGTTTGTGTAAATTGTTTAAGTGTGAGTAAGATGGTGCATCTAATTGAAACATGCCGCGTAATGTTTAGCTAAATAGAAAATAAGTTGAGTTAAATGAAGCTTAAACTTATACGACTCTATCAAAATAATGTTTAACAAAAAAAATTGGCTTTCTACAAGACTCACAAGAAAAACAGTTATATACGGATTGTCTTTAACCCGAAAACTACTTAACATACACCAATACAAACTATTATAGGAATAGCCATGACCCTACACTAACCCATTTAACCATGGCCTATATTTTCGGATCAACCCAATACACTATAACCCAGTCCAAACCATAACCCGATCCCCTAAAAAAGCACATGGTGTTTTGTCAGCCACCATAATCTCCTTCATACTGAATCACATTTATCTTTCTTGCACCATTCCCAGTGGTCACAGTGGCAAAGGATTCGTCTTCAAGATCATTTAAATGGTCTTGGGTAGGTGTTATATTGCATGTTATCTTTTGTTTTAGATCGGTGATGATTTATAGTTCGACTAAAAAAATCTTTAAAAGATTAGACACAAAGTTGAACTATTTGTGAGATCTCTTTGAATTTTCGTATCTTGTTTGTTTGATGTGAGTGGTGGGAGAGATGGTGAGAGTCTTGGTAGTGTCAAAATGTAGGATTTGTTTTGTGTGTTTTGTCTTGGCTTTTTGTTCTTGGCTTTTGGCTTTTGGACTAATGATGTTAAGGCAGAGGTCCATTAGAGCTTGGTATTTGGTTCGTTTGACAGATTTTGTTATGGGTTGCGACTTCAAGATCTTTTAAAAGGTTGGGTTGGGTGGTGTGGCCTAGTTAGGTGGTGTGGCGTGGTAACCCAAATGAAAGTGGTCTATTTATACTTTAGAACGCATAAAACGTTTCTAGAGGATATGTATAGACGCCTTTAATTCGGAAAAATATAATTGTGAATGATGCCCGAGATGGTTTCTAGAGGATATGAAATAAGCTGATTGGGAAGTGTGCTGACTTAATCGATATTAGACAGGATAGCTTGAAATAAGAAAGGTTTATTGATAGATATGATATCAAACTTTAAACCCCTTTATAAATTAAGTACTTGCAGGTGCGGTTTTTCTATATACGAAACTGTTTCTGTGATATGAATGTCAGATTCATTAGCATTTTCAATTGCTTGATGTGGGAATTGGGATTGTTGACTTTTGAGCTGAAAATGTTATGACATGTTAGTATACTGAATTGTTTGACATGTGATGTGGGGTGTTTGGGATTTTTGCTTATCTAAACAGCTTATCTTCTTATTCCTTTTTTTTTTAATAAGCATTACCAAACATCCCCTTAATCTAGACCATATTACATGACGTTGTAAGACTTTATCTTTCCCGAAAAGGTTTCTGACTCTATGCTATTTTGCAGACCAACATGGGAAGGGTGCAAGGATTGTGATAGCCAATCGGACCTATGGTTAGATTCTACTAGTGTTCACATTGAAATCCAAACACCCTCTTACATGCATACTTTATACACCAACTAAAGTTTTCACCGAAAACTACTTAACATACACCAATACAAACTATTATAGTAATAGCCATGACCCAACAGTAACCCATTTAACCATGGCCTATATTTTCGGATCAACCCAATACTACAACCCAGTCCAAACCATAACCCGATCCCCTAAAAAAGCACATGGTGTTGTCCGCCCCCATCTCCTCCTCTCACTCGTTTTGCATATCCAATCATCTCCTTCATCAACCATAACTGAATCACATTTATCTTTCTTGCACCATTCCCACTCGTCACAGTGGCAAAGGATTCGACTTCAAGATCATTTAAATGGTCTTGGGTAGGTGTTATAATGCATGTTATATAGTTCGACTAAAAAAATCTTTAAAAGATTAGACACAAAGTTGAACTATTTGTGAGATCAATTTGAATTTTCGTATCTGGTTTGTTTGATGTGAGTGTTGGGAGAGATGGTGAGAGTCTTGGTAGTGTCTAGATGTAGGATTTGTATTGTGTGTTTTGGTTTGGCTAAGGTTTCATCTCATCTTCATTTCTTTTCGTTTTTGTTCTTGGCTTTTGGCTTTTGGACTAATGATGTTAAGGCAGAGGTCCATTAGAGCTTGGTATTTGGTTCGTTTGACAGATTTTGTTATGGGTTGCGACTTCAAGATCTTTTAAAAGGTTGGGTTGGGCGGTGTGGCGTAGTTAGGTGGTGTGACGTGGTAACCCAAATGAAAGTGGTCTATTTATACATTAGAATGCATAAAACGTTTCTAGAGGGTATGTATAGACGCCTTTAATTTGGCAAAATATAATTGTGAATGATGCCCGAGATGGTTTCTAGAGGATATGAAATAAGCTGATTGGGAACTGTGCTGACTTAATCGATATTAGACAGGATAGCTTGAAATAAGAAAGGTTTATTGATAGATATGATATCAAACTTTAAACCCCTTTATAAATTAAGTACTTGCAGGTGCGGTTTTTCTATATACGAAACTGTTTCTGTGATATGAATGTCAGATTCATTAGCATTTTGAATTGCTTGATGTGGGAATTGGGATTGTTGACTTTTGAGCTGAAAATGTTATGACATGTTAGTATACTGAATTGTTTGACATGTGATGTGGGGAGTTTGGGATTTTTTCTTATGTAAACAGCTTATCTTCTTATTCCTTTTTTTAAGCAGATGATGAAATGTGACTATGCTTATCTACTTAGTTTAGGGTAAATAAGCTCTTTGTAATTAGCAGTTTAAGTTTAGGATGAAATGTGAAGTATATGCAAGCATAATAATATTTAGGAATGTGTTTGGGAATTGGGCTTATACCTTTCTTGCATGTTGTTTTCTGCCTTTTTGTCTGCTGTTGGTGCCTTGGTCCCTTTTTGTTTTTCCTTTGCTTTTGTGCCTTTTGCTTGGTTCTTTCTTCGGGTTTCTTGTCTGTTTGTTTGTGCTTTATTGTGCGTGTTTGCGTGCTTTGTTTGTTTTGACTGCTACCTTATACCTTTCCTGCATGCTGTTTTCTGCCTTTTGCTTTCTCTTCTTTTTCTCACCCGCACACCTGCACTTGCCGGAGGTCTCGTTGGAAGCAGTCTCTCTACTCCCGGGTACATCCTGGGATAGGGGTACGATCTGTCTACATTTTACCTCCCCCATACCCTGCCTCGGTGGGATTAGGTTTGTTGTTGTTGTTGTTGTTGTGTTTGGGAATTGGGATTTGCTAATGGATAAGTGTTTTCGGATGAAAAGGGCTTATGCTTATGATATCGTTAGAACTCTTATGATGTGAATGCAGTTTTATTCTGATGGTATACTGAATCGTCTGACATGTGATGGGATTGTTTCAGAATTTGGATTGTTTTTATAACAGATTATCTGCTTATTGTGCTTTTTGAGCAGATGCATAAATTTGACTATGCTTATCTACTTAGTTTAGGGGTGAAATAAGGACTTTTCACTAAGAAGTTTCAGATTGTTTAGTTTGAACTGGTTATTGTTAGTGGATTCAGTATGCTAAGTTTAACCTTAGGGGTGAAATAAGCTATTTTCGATAAGTTGATCTTCTGGTTATGAGCATAAGCTTTTTAACTTAGTAATGCCAAACACCCCTTGTTGCGTTTTGATACAGTAGATCAGCTATAATAAGTGTTTGGATATGATTATAGGCTGATTATTTTATGTCTTAAATCCCTAATTAGCTGATTGCCGAAAACTTACACAACTGTGATATCTGATATCTTAAATGAGTAATATGTTCAACGTTTGGATAACTAATTGGATTATATCATATGAACGGTGATACTTTATATATAACATTTCTTCTTGAAATACCTCATTGTGTGAATTCGTTCAGGGCCCTCGAATTTTTTTAAAATACAGAGACGACCCTGATGCTAATCGACGTGCAAAGAATTCGAACGTTGACCCGACTAAAGAAGCTGGAACTTGATAAGCCGACTTCCATAGGAACTTTTGGTCGTGGTGACAGTAGCGGATGTTGTATCTTTCTAAGACTTGATAATTATGATTGTGTTGTTGTGTTTGCATCTTCTATGACGTGTATTATTGCAAGTTTTTTATGTTTAAAATCTTATGTCTTTCGCTTCTATGATAAAAAAAATATTAGATCTATATTCATGGTTGTCATTTGACTTTAACATAACACATTGGATTATACTTCACCTCATCAGGTTGACTAGATTTTCATACATGTTTAAATTAGTTTACAAATTGAAGCTCAGAGATAGATCTTAAAAAAAAAAAAAAAAAAAAAAAAAAAAGTGAGTTTTGAATTCTATATGTACAATGTCATATAGAAACGGTCTACATCACGGTATAAAAATGTTAAAATAATATCATAAAATTCAAATTATAACACCCTAAAAATTTGAATAAAATTTTATTAAGATTTAGAATTATATCCTAAGTTGAATAAATAAATAAGTAATATGAAAACTATATGTAAGAAATAAAGTATAAAAAATTAAACCCAAACAGACCCAAGCCCGACCCAAATTTTGTAAACCCATATTAGACAAAAAGAAAAAAAATCGGTCCATCCCTCCCCTCCAAAACCGTCTTACAGAAAAAAAAATGAAAAGAAACCCTAGCCTCCATAATTAGTTGTCATCAAGAATTCAAGATCAAGATTTGTAGTAATTCCGCGAAGGTTTGGTATGATTAATCGCCTATTTTCTTTAACTTCTTTCGTTTTTAAATTTTTTTGTAACTATAAATAATGGATATGATTAGGGTTTATCAAAATCTCAGTAATTAAGTATGTTTGATCATTAAGACATAATTAGGGGTGTGTTAGAGGTTTTATCTTGCGTTGATTAGGGTTTAGGTGTTGCTATTGGATCGGGACAGTTTTGTAGTCGAATTTGTGTGTGTTATAGATCGAATTGTATACGTGAAATATTTTGGGCTTTTTTGGAAAGCTTATTTTATGTCTTAGTTAAGTTTTCCAAGTGGTTTGGTCGAATTTGGAGTTGTCTAAGTCGTATTTTGAATTTTACAAGATCAAGTGTCAAAGCTGAAATTTAGTTGGATTGTTTGATTTTTCTTTTTCAAACCATAAGGAATTGGGAGCTCTCCTTTTACAGGAGTGATATTTAGGATATAAATGAATTTTTGGGAGTTTTAGGAATTTTTCCAAGGTGTCTAAATAGGTCTAACAAGCGTAAACTTTTAAGGTGTATTTCCTGATCACTTTCTGGGCAGGTTTGGACTTATGATTTTCCATAGGCCATTTGACTTGGAAATAGAATTTCCCAATTTTTGGAGAGTCTCTTAACTCATATGGGAACCCTTGGGAATTTCCTTGATTTTATGTGAACTAAGTAAGTATTTTATAAAAATCGCAAAAGTCGGGTCCAGATTCGAAATACTAAAAGACAGAAATTTATGAACTTGAAACTAAGTATAAATGGGAGATAAGTTAAACATGATTTATAAATGGAACACATATGTGATTTATGATATGTCCTAATGTTGATTTAATGAAGCGGAAATGTCGAACTTGCTTGTGTACCTTACTCTTACGCACACACATTTGAGGTACAGATATTCTGACCTTTATCATAAGGTTTCTCATGATCTCTTCGCATCTTTGATCTGTTGTCATTTTGTTATTGAACCTTTGCTTTGCTATTGACCCTTTGCTATTGAACCTTTGCTATGGAAGCTAGCAGATTGGAGTCTTGATGCAAGGAATGCATAGTTCAAGACATCACCTGCCGAGTAAACACCAAGCCCCCCAAACACAAAGGGTAAGGTGGCAAGCCTCCATTGCCAATCACCAAAACCAGGCCTAGAACCGGTGACAATACGCTCCAAGGAGGAACGAAGTGCTGCATCAAATGAAACCTGAGCACGCTCAAAAACCCGAGGAGAACATGTGCGCATGGAAAAATATAACTTGGAAATACCGGCACAAGCACGAAGGAGCAACAACTCACACTGGGGGTCATTAATCTTGGCAACAGCACCCATAAGCTCAATAGTTTTGGCAACCCTTTTCATAACAAGATCACTACTAAAATTAAAGTCCACACTAGCAGGCCCACCCAGTAATTTAACACCGTGCAAAGGTCGGGCAATATTAGGTGGGAAAACACCCACAAGCCTGCTTCTCGAGTCTTCCTTAGGCCAAAAAACCTCAGTTTTGTCAACATTGAGGTGCAAACCACGACGAGGTCCATCCATCATAATAAGCTCTAAAACCTTCCCCACGACCAAAGTATTGCCAATGATAGTGCCATCATCCAGATACCAAGCTTGAAAGGAAAGGCTAAAGGAGTCTTTAATCTTGCATACCAAAGGATGTAACACTAAGGCAAATCCACTAACCATCTTATCTATTTCAACAAACCTTCTTCGTCCATGTTTGGCTAAGCTTATTTAACATAAGCCGATTTTGGCTTATTTTTTATAAGCTCCGATTTTGTAGCTTATTTTGAGTCTTGTTGGCTTATATAAGTTTATTATGATATGATAAACTTATAAAAGCCAACAAGTCTCAAACTAGTCAAACTGACGGTGTTAATAAAATTGGACTGAACCTGGAACGCAAGTATCACTTTTGGACTGAATCCAAATTTTTTTTAAAACATGGACCAAAAATAAAATACTTAGCAAACAACAAGGACCAAAAATGTAGTTAACTCTTATCATTACATAAATATTGTTTTTCTAATCATAATCTCACTTGGAAAGGCAACGGAAAACATTTAATCGCGAAATAGATTTTTTATCTTCTTAAGGTTTGTCACTTGCACCCTTCTAATTTTATTGTTGGTTTTCGCTCATCTAATATATGGTTACCAACTCAAGTACCAGTCCAAGCTAACATTATAGACTTAAGATTAACTCCCATGTTTATGATTCATTTTAACAACTTCATAAGTGCGATACAAATTTGCGATAAAAAAATTGTTTTATAATTTATGCAGGAGGATTGGAATAAGTTTAACTCATAAGAGTGGTAAGCATGGTGTTGCTTCTTTGAAACAGAGTGTAGCGTATGATCTTCCTCATGATTTTTTTATAATAGTTTGTATGTTTGTCTTATCCTTCAACAACGTTATAATTACTTATATATGGTCTTATTGTAGGAAAATTTTATTAGCTTTTTGTTAATTCATTTCATATTTCATAAAACATAAACTTTTATTTTTACAAAGCATTCAGAACAGTGTGATGCCCACGGGCTGTATCTAATTGTTTATTGCGTAATATTTGTGTAAATTGCTGAAGTATAAGTAAGATGGTGCATCTAATTGAAACATGGCGCGTAAAGTTTAGCTAAATAGTTATAAAATAAGTTAGAGTTAAATAAAGCCTAAACTTATACGGCTCAATCAAAATAATGTTTAACAAAAAATTGGCATTCTACAAAACTCACGGAAAAAACAGTAATATACGGATTGTCTTTAACCCGAAAACTACTTAACATACACCAATACAAACTATTATAGTAATAGCCATGACCCAACACTAACCCATTTAACCATGGCCTATATTTTCGGATCAACTCAATACACTACAACCCAGTCCAAACCATAACCCGGTCCCTAAAAAAGCACATGGTGTTTTGTCAGCCCCCATCTCCTCCTCTCACTCGTTTTGCAGATCCAACCACCACACCTCGATAACACCCCTCAATCATTTCCTTCATCAACCATAACTGAATCACATTTCAGTTGGCCACCAATACACCGGTATTAACACACATACCCTAAATTTTTAACCATTTCATAACCATAAACACTCATACTGATAATCACGCCTCTATCTCCCTGATCAAAGTACACGCCGTCTCCTTCATCTCTTCATCATCAAAACCGAATCGCAAACTCCATCTCCTTCATATTCCATTACAATAACAACACAAACACAACCTTTATATTTTTTGCACCATTCCCACTTGTCACAACGGCAAAGGATTCGTCTTCAAGATCATTTAAATGGTCTTGGGTAGATGTTATATTCATGTTATCTTTTGTTTTAGATCGGTGATGATTTATTGTTTGACTAAAAAAATCTCTAAAAGATTAGACACAAAGTTGAACTATTTGTGAGATCTCTTTGAATTTTCGTATCTTGTTTGTTTGATGTGAGTGTTGGGAGAGATGGTGAGAGTCTTGGTAGTGTCTAGATGTAGGATTTGTTTTGTGTGTTTTGGCTTGGCTAAAGTTTCGTCTCATCTTCATCTCTTTTTGTTCTTGGCTTTTGGCTTTTGGACTAATGATGTTAAGGCAGAGGTCCATTAGAGCTTCGTATTTGGTTCGTTTGACACATTTTGTTATGGCTTGCGACTTCAAGATATTTTAAAAGGTTGGGTTGGGTGGTGTGGCGTGGTAACCCAAATGAAAGTGGTCTATTTATACTTAGAATGCATAAAACATTTCTTGAGGATATGTATAGACGCCTTTGATTCGGCAAAATTTAAGTGTGAATGATGCCCGAGATTGTTAGTATACTCCCAAACCATTCATATTCATCTTCTTGGTTAAATTTAATTCGGAAAAATTAAAGCGTGCATATACCCTTTCGTTACCCAGACGAAATAAATTTGCATAGTCATTAAGCATGACCACTTAACAATATATATACAAAACTAAATCTTTTAGTATATAAAATTTTAGTTTGTAACACATGACCCATATTATTTTCATTCAGTTTAAATAATATTTAATTCTCAAATTCTTTAACTTTTATTATTTTTCGTTTATAACTCAAACTTGCAAGCTTATACGTTCACCAAAAAATTTTGCAAGCTTATATTGGCATACCCTCATCCGTGAACTCTATAAAGGCAAATCTAAGAACAGAGTTAGGGTCACCACATACACGGCAATCCACAACCTATTCAGTGATATAAAGAAAAAGGATAAAATGTCGATTTTTTTCACAAGCAATATCACGCAAAAACCAAAGGAATATTGAAAAATATATTTTTTACCTGCCCACAATTGATGAAGAGGGTTGCAAGTTGTTCCTCAGTTACCTAAATCCAACAAACCCAATAAAGTAAATACATATCAAAACTTGTAGAAGATAGTTAGAAACAACAATACAAGCAAAGATTTATGTAGCTCTATACCTGGTGCTCATGCATTGATGTATGGGATGATCACACATGGCTAAAGACCAACATAGAGTACCTATACTATTGGCTCACATCTTTTACATGTCATATATTAAGGTTCATAGTGACTTTTTAGTTTTTCATATTTACAGATTGCTTCATACTCACGATTTCTAAGATGTAAAATATTGATGTATGTCACTCATATAAAGCCTATGTGACTGACTAATGATAGAAAAAAGGTAAATACATAGCAGCCTTTTCCAAATCAACATCCTTAGCAAGCTTCAGATACAAAACACATTAAAAATCATTAAAACCCTAAAATTGATGGAGTTTTCTCCATGGAGAGAGTTCTAATTATTTGGGTGAAGAGTAGGGTTCCTGTGACAAAAATAAAAGACGTATTAAGCTCAATTACAATTTATGCATGACAATAACAAAGCTAAAGAAAAAATAAAAACCCTAATTTGTTGTAGGAAGATAGAAGTACCTTGTCACCATCTTTTAAAAATCTCTAATCGTACCTAGATACATATTACCAACAAAGAAGAGAATAACCTGCACATCAAATCAGAAAAGAAAAAAACATCGTGTGTGTGATGAGATGAATGAGTGATATTAGGGTTTTGGAAAAAAAATACGTATAATTTGTTGTAGGGATTCTCATAATTATGTTTTTGTAGATAAATACATTCCTTTTCAAACTAATCAAAATGGTCAATGATTGTTGTAGAGATTTATAAGTTTGGTTTTCCATGTTATAATCAAAATAACTTGTTACCTAAGTGGTAAACACACAAGTTATTTATCCAAATAACCAAGGTTCAATCCTTGCAAGGCCACTTTTTTATAAAAAAATTTCAAAAATATTTAATAAAATTCCGAAATTTACAAAAATAATTATTCTAAATCCGAAATTTACAATTAAAAAATATTTAATAAAATTCCGAAATTTACAAAAATAATTATTCTAAATGAAATTTACAATTAGTGCTTAAAAAAATGGATTAATAGTTGGATTATTAAATTGCTTAGGTGGACATATAATGCTTAGGTGGCATTGAGGTGGCATTAATGCCAAATGCCTCCTGTTATATATAATATAGAGATTTGTGAGCTTATGAGCTTATATGAATCGTCTTATTCTGAGACTTATGGGCTCATATAAGCTTATTATGATGTAATGACTTAATATAAGCCCATAGGTATCAAAGTTAGCTTATATAAAGTGAGCCGAAATATATATATGCTCATAAGCCCACAAGTAAGCTTAAACAAACACCCCATGCTTATTATGAACTGATAAGTTTTTGTGAATTAGATTAACAAATTTTCTGTTAGGGTGAAGTAAGCTGTTTTTGATAAGCTTATCATCTGCTTATTAGTTGCGTAAGCTGTTGATCCCTTATTGCAATTTGATATTGTGGCAACTACAAGTTACAAAAGGGTCGTCCTGTGAATTTTGGGGGCCCTGTGCTATTTTGACAATATAGGCCTCTCGAATATATATATATATATATATATATATATATATATATATATATATATATATATATATATATATATATAACTTGTCAAATAAAAAATATGTATATAACAACTATAGAAAAAGGCAAGCATCCTAAAACAACAAAACGAATGTATAGCCTGTCTATATTTATCACATTTTATGTGTAAGAACGACCGGACCCGTTTAAAAGCTATTTATAGAAAATGTGTAAAAAGGAGATCACCAAATAAACAATTTGGACTAGATTTAACAATCTCAATCTTGGGCTGAAAGTGTAATTGTGAATCCATTTGTACTTGTCTAGAGATAGAATAAAAAAAGTAGGATAAAAGTGTAATACCCATAAACCTTAGGGTTCAAAGTAAACATTACCCTTGTCATCATCTTCGTGCACCAGCATGTCGCATGACTCAGTTTTTTTTTCTTCCAATCATTCAAATTTAATATACCTTTCACTCATAACGTCAAAAGTCTTATGTTTTAGAGTACCTTTTCATCACTTTTACCCCATTTACCGAATTAAACCAGCCTTGCATCGTAAAATCGGGGGCCCCTAAATTTTTGGGGGCCCTGTGCGGTTGTGCACTCTGCACACCCTAAAATCCGGTCATGAGTTACAAGTATATATTCAAGTAATTAGCCATTTCATAATTTATAAAATTTAAGTAAGTTTTTATTTAACCATATCGAGTTTATATAAATTAAATAGATGATATTTTAATTTGTAAACATGTTCAAAACTTACAAGTTTAGTTTTTATACCCAAAAGATGCAAAAGAGTTTATGGGTGAAATCATGTTTTAAGTATATATAATATCTTGAGTTATAAAGTATGTTTTAAGGCTCGGTACAAATCATGTTGCGAAACCCGTGATCGGTGAAATGGGAAGAGTTGGGTATCAAGTCGTGGAATGATTTGCTGGATATGTCGAAACTGTATGAACACGTTTTCAAAGTATCCGCCATCAGTGGGCTTCGGCCCACAGTAGTTGGCACCCAACTCTAACATGAACACAGCTAGTCACACTTATATAGTAGTTCACATTGGGCTACGGCCCAAGATGTAAAACACCACTCGTACAACTATTATTTGACCCATTTCAACAATCTATATACATTTAGCAAAAATGAGTTTTTATGTTGGGAAATTCATAAATGGTGATTAAGTGCAAAAAAGACACGCACACCTGTGGCTTGAAGAGGGTCTTGATGCACCAACAAAGCAGACCACGACATCCTTATTGAGACTCGGCAGACACAAAACCGTGCTCCACTGTGGTTTATTTATCACAGTGGGTTTTTGACTCACGACACAACAAACACAATACCCCTAAATCCATAATGAATTAAACTCATTCGTATTACCCAAAACCCATTAAATCCAAACTCCTTTTTCTGTTTGGCTTATTTTGAGACTTGTCGGCTTATTTAAGTTTCTTATGATATGATAAACTTATAAAAGCTGACAAGTCTCAAAATAAGCCATAAAATTGGGGCTTATAAAAAATAAGCCGAAATTTCATGAAATTTGGGCTTATTTTTTATAAGCCCTAATTTTACGGCTTATTTTGAGACTTGTCGGCTTATTTAAGTTTATTATGATATAATAAACTTATAAAAGCCGACAAGTCTCAAAATAAGCCACAAAATTGAAGCTTATAAAAAATAAGCCCAAATCAGCTTATGATAAATAAGCTTAGCCAAACTGGGCTTAAATCAAATGAAGTCCTCAACTTCATAATTTATAACGATTTTACTAGTTCAAAAAAAGGGGGGAATGAACAAAAGGAATAAAAGTATAAGTTAACTACTGATTGAGTTAAGGGTCTTGACCCTCCGTCTCATTCGATCAAAACGTCAAAATAACATAACCAAAACAAAATCTACCCAAGATATTTACTCTAGTTTTCATGTGGAACACGGAAGGAAAAATAGCAACAAAACCATGCCCTGTGTTGGGGTTCGACCACAACAGGAACAAACCCAATGCAACAAAATTTTTCCTTTTAGTCTTTTAGCTTATGGGATAGCAAGTGTGAAGGTAAACGTAGAAACCAATGAACAACTAATAAGCTAAAAATAAGCACTTCTCAAGACCAAGAGCCAATCTTAATGATTCCTTTAGATTAAGTTTCTTATGTTTTCTTATAACCAATAATATACTATATAACTGTATATGAATTTCGATTTGCTTATGAATAAGCTATAGCTTATTTTTCATGGTGCCTATTTCATTCTCAGAAATATACATTTACCGATCGGTATGAAAATTATACAATCAAAACAAGATTTACCACACATAAAAATAAATCATATCACAAATTGTTACCCAATTAATAGTCAAAATTTCTTACAAGGTATACTCCCAAGCCGATCCAAGCAAGAACGCACCAAAAGCTTATCTATTGGCTCACTGTGGATCGGTGGGTGGAATAAAAGGAAGGAAAAAAAAGAAAATATTAGCCTAGCTTTCTTGGCGAAGGAGATGAATTAGGCAAAAGGGATCACCGATTTTGGGGAGAAGAGAAACAACAAAGGACATTGAAAATGATGTATCTGCCTTTGACTTGTTTGATGTTAATTGTTAGACTGTCAAATAGTGACTTGTCTCTTTGTAATCCTTATGTACGTTCACGTTTCAGTAAGGAATAAACACAACAATCAAAATGTTTTGTTTTTTTCTTTTCTAGTTTTGCTACTCCAGTCCGAGCTTTAGCGATTTCCCTACTCGGACTGCGGGGGAGTGTTAGACTGTCAAATAGTGACTTGTCTCTTTGTAATCCTTATATACGTTCACGTTTCAGTAAGGAATAAACACAACAATCATTCAATAATATAATCTTACATATATTCTTACATTAATAGGGTAGGTTTTATTTGTTTTTTATTAATTAGAGTATGGTGTGTACCTCGTGTCCCATTGTGCCATAATATAATTACGGCATTTTGTATGTATATATCTTTGGTAACATTTTTATAATTTTTAGGTAAATTAATAATTATTAATTCAAATTAATAATTATTTGTTTTAAGTTGTGTATACTGTCATGTCGATACGCGTGCGGCCTCGTTTATCGAGATAACCTCTCGTTGTTGTGTTTTAATCGTCAGAAATTGTCAGAAGATAAGTAGTTTACATTTTATGATATACAATATTATTAAAATAATTATCTAAGAAAGTTACGGGTTGTTATAGAAAGTTAGATAATTAAAGTAACTATTGAAGGCTTTGACATATTGAATAAAACTTGAAAACTTGCTGCTGGAATTAAAATGCAAGGATGGAAACACAATTTGCTGGACACGAAAAGTATTGAAAACTTCTTGCAATGCGGAAAAAATCAATTTTTCCATTGCATATATAAACAACCCCAATGTGTTAATTCATTTCATATTTCATAAAACATTAAAGTTTATTATTACAAGGTATTCAGACAAGTGCGATGCACACAGGTTGTATCTAATTATTCATTGTGTAATGTTTGTGTAAATTGTTTAAGTGTGAGTAAGATGGTGCATCTAATTGAAACATGCCGCGTAATGTTTAGCTAAATAGAAAATAAGTTGAGTTAAATGAAGCTTAAACTTATACGACTCTATCAAAATAATGTTTAACAAAAAAAATTGGCTTTCTACAAGACTCACAAGAAAAACAGTTATATACGGATTGTCTTTAACCCGAAAACTACTTAACATACACCAATACAAACTATTATAGGAATAGCCATGACCCTACACTAACCCATTTAACCATGGCCTATATTTTCGGATCAACCCAATACACTATAACCCAGTCCAAACCATAACCCGATCCCCTAAAAAAGCACATGGTGTTTTGTCAGCCACCATCATCTCCTTCATACTGAATCACATTTATCTTTCTTGCACCATTCCCAGTGGTCACAGTGGCAAAGGATTCGTCTTCAAGATCATTTAAATGGTCTTGGGTAGGTGTTATATTGCATGTTATCTTTTGTTTTAGATCGGTGATGATTTATAGTTCGACTAAAAAAATCTTTAAAAGATTAGACACAAAGTTGAACTATTTGTGAGATCTCTTTGAATTTTCGTATCTTGTTTGTTTGATGTGAGTGGTGGGAGAGATGGTGAGAGTCTTGGTAGTGTCAAAATGTAGGATTTGTTTTGTGTGTTTTGTCTTGGCTAAGGTTTCGTCTCATCTTCATCTCTTTTCGGTTTTGTTCTTGGCTTTTGGCTTTTGGACTAATGATGTTAAGGCAGAGGTCCATTAGAGCTTGGTATTTGGTTCGTTTGACAGATTTTGTTATGGGTTGCGACTTCAAGATCTTTTAAAAGGTTGGGTTGGGTGGTGTGGCCTAGTTAGGTGGTGTGGCGTGGTAACCCAAATGAAAGTGGTCTATTTATACTTTAGAACGCATAAAACGTTTCTAGAGGATATGTATAGACGCCTTTAATTCGGAAAAATATAATTGTGAATGATGCCCGAGATGGTTTCTAGAGGATATGAAATAAGCTGATTGGGAAGTGTGCTGACTTAATCGATATTAGACAGGATAGCTTGAAATAAGAAAGGTTTATTGATAGATATGATATCAAACTTTAAACCCCTTTATAAATTAAGTACTTGCAGGTGCGGTTTTTCTATATACGAAACTGTTTCTGTGATATGAATGTCAGATTCATTAGCATTTTGAATTGCTTGATGTGGGAATTGGGATTGTTGACTTTTGAGCTGAAAATGTTATGACATGTTAGTATACTGAATTGTTTGACATGTGATGTGGGGTGTTTGGGATTTTTGCTTATCTAAACAGCTTATCTTCTTATTCCTTTTTTTTTAATAAGCATTACCAAACATCCCCTTAATCTAGACCATATTACATGACGTTGTAAGACTTTATCTTTCCCGAAAAGGTTTCTGACTCTATGCTATTTTGCAGACCAACATGGGAAGGGTGCAAGGATTGTGATAGCCAATCGGACCTATGGTTAGATTCTACTAGTGTTCACATTGAAATCCAAACACCCTCTTACATGCATACTTTATACACCAACTAAAGTTTTCACCGAAAACTACTTAACATACACCAATACAAACTATTATAGTAATAGCCATGACCCAACAGTAACCCATTTAACCATGGCCTATATTTTCGGATCAACCCAATACTACAACCCAGTCCAAACCATAACCCGATCCCCTAAAAAAGCACATGGTGTTGTCCGCCCCCATCTCCTCCTCTCACTCGTTTTGCATATCCAATCATCTCCTTCATCAACCATAACTGAATCACATTTATCTTTCTTGCACCATTCCCACTCGTCATAGTGGCAAAGGATTCGACTTCAAGATCATTTAAATGGTCTTGGGTAGGTGTTATAATGCATGTTATATAGTTCGACTAAAAAAATCTTTAAAAGATTAGACACAAAGTTGAACTATTTGTGAGATCAATTTGAATTTTCGTATCTGGTTTGTTTGATGTGAGTGTTGGGAGAGATGGTGAGAGTCTTGGTAGTGTCTAGATGTAGGATTTGTATTGTGTGTTTTGGCTTGGCTAAGGTTTCGTCTCATCTTCATTTCTTTTCGTTTTTGTTCTTGGCTTTTGGACTAATGATGTTAAGGCAGAGGTCCATTAGAGCTTGGTATTTGGTTCGTTTGACAGATTTTGTTATGGGTTGCGACTTCAAGATCTTTTAAAAGGTTGGGTTGGGCGGTGTGGCGTAGTTAGGTGGTGTGACGTGGTAACCCAAATGAAAGTGGTCTATTTATACATTAGAATGCATAAAACGTTTCTAGAGGGTATGTATAGACGCCTTTAATTTGGCAAAATATAATTGTGAATGATGCCCGAGATGGTTTCTAGAGGATATGAAATAAGCTGATTGGGAACTGTGCTGACTTAATCGATATTAGACAGGATAGCTTGAAATAAGAAAGGTTTATTGATAGATATGATATCAAACTTTAAACCCCTTTATAAATTAAGTACTTGCAGGTGCGGTTTTTTTCTATATACTGAAACTGTTTCTGTGATATGAATGTCAGATTCATTAGCATTTTGAATTGCTTGATGTGGGAATTGGGATTGTTGACTTTTGAGCTGAAAATGTTATGACATGTTAGTATACTGAATTGTTTGACATGTGATGTGGGGAGTTTGGGATTTTTGCTTATGTAAACAGCTTATCTTCTTATTCCTTTTTTTAAGCAGATGATGAAATGTGACTATGCTTATCTACTTAGTTTAGGGTAAATAAGCTCTTTGTAATTAGCAGTTTAAGTTTAGGATGAAATGTGAAGTATATGCAAGCATAATAATATTTAGGAATGTGTTTGGGAATTGGGCTTATACCTTTCTTGCATGTTGTTTTCTGCCTTTTTGTCTGCTGTTGGTGCCTTGGTCCCTTTTTGTTTTTCCTTTGCTTTTGTGCCTTTTGCTTGGTTCTTTCTTCGGGTTTCTTGTCTGTTTGTTTGTGCTTTATTGTGCGTGTTTGCGTGCTTTGTTTGTTTTGACTGCTACCTTATACCTTTCCTGCATGCTGTTTTCTGCCTTTTGCTTTCTCTTCTTTTTCTCACCCGCACACCTGCACTTGCCGGAGGTCTCGTTGGAAGCAGTCTCTCTACTCCCGGGTACATCCGGGATAGGGTACGATCTGTCTACATTTTACCTCCCCATACCTGCCTCGGTGGGATTAGGTTTGTTGTTGTTGTTGTTGTTGTGTTTGGGAATTGGGATTTGCTAATGGATAAGTGTTTTCGGATGAAAAGGGCTTATGCTTATGATATCGTTAGAACTCTTATGATGTGAATGCAGTTTTATTCTGATGGTATACTGAATCGTCTGACATGTGATGGGATTGTTTCAGAATTTGGATTGTTTTTATAACAGATTATCTGCTTATTGTGCTTTTTGAGCAGATGCATAAATTTGACTATGCTTATCTACTTAGTTTAGGGGTGAAATAAGGACTTTTCACTAAGAAGTTTCAGATTGTTTAGTTTGAACTGGTTATTGTTAGTGGATTCAGTATGCTAAGTTTAACCTTAGGGGTGAAATAAGCTATTTTCGATAAGTTGATCTTCTGGTTATGAGCATAAGCTTTTTAACTTAGTAATGCCAAACACCCCTTGTTGCGTTTTGATACAGTAGATCAGCTGTAATAAGTGTTTGGATATGATTATAGGCTGATTATTTTATGTCTTAAATCCCTAATTAGCTGATTGCCGAAAACTTACACAACTGTGATATCTGATATCTGTTTTCGTTACTGTAGACGTCTATCTACACACTTATTGCAGCATTGCCTTCTCTTATAACAATTGTTTATTTCATGAAAGCATAGGCAGTTTTAATAAGCATTGCCAAACATCCCCTTAATCTAGTCCGTATTACATGATGTTGTAACACTTTTTCTTTCCCGAAAAGGTTTCTGATTCTATGTTTTTTTCTAGATCAACATGGGAAGGTGGTCAGTACGACGGAGATGAACAAAGTCGATTGGCTGCTCTTCGATTAGCAATGGAATTAGGAGCTGATCACATCGATGTTGAGCTTAAGGTTCCTTTCTTCTTGACATTAAATGCGTCTACTCGTGCTCATAGGCTCGTCTAAAGTACTATACTGTTATTCGTAACTCAAATGCAGGCCGTTGATGATTTCAACAACTTAATCCATGTACAAAGTGCAAACTCATAGTTTCTTCCCACAATTATCAAAATGCTCCTTCGATAGAAGAGCTTGGGAACCTTGGGGCCAAAATACAGTCAACAGGAGCTGACATTGTCAAGTTTGCAACAACCGCTGTAGATATAACTGATGATGGGTGAAAAGGGTCTGATGTCTCGAGTACTTTGCCCCAAATTTGGTGGATATTTGACATTTGGCACCCTTGAGCATGGAAAGGTATCGGCACCCGGACATCCCACAATTAGGGATCTTTTGGACTTGTTTAATTTCAGACAATTAGGACCTGACACAAAAGTATTCGGTATTATCGGGAAGCCAGTTGGACATAGCAAATCACCTCTGTTGGATTTAATGGAGTTTATGTACATTTGTTGGTGGATAATGTAAAGAATTTTCTTGATACTTACTCATCTACAGATTTCGCGGGGTTCAGGTTGTGTTTTGATCTATACTTTTACGTTTTGCAGTGTTAATTTTTATTTTATTTTTGTACACAAACAAGTCTTTAAAGGAAGTCTTTGTGTACAATTTGGGTTGTTTGGTAACCGTAAAATTTGACATTATATATCCAATCTAAATCACACATATATAAACCTATAATTTTTTTTATAATGTTGATCGTTTTTGACAGTCGGCTTTTGTGTTACCGAATGCCCAAATAGTATACAGAGTGATCTTATAATGAGTCAAAGGTTATATAAAAGTACAATGACTCAAAGGGCACAAATGCGAAAGTACGTTTATTTTTTAAGGAAAAAAACCCATATTTCTGCTTATTTAGATTGGTAAAATGTATCGTTTTCGGATGCAGTTGTACCATTCCTCACAAAGAATCTTTACTTCAATGTTGTGATGAGGTTGATCCAGTTGCAAAGGTAAGTTTCATTTTCATAGAAACCTAAAACCTTAAGCATTGAAGCAGATGATAATTATTAAATTAAGGCTTTTTATGTATTGTGTTATTGATTGCATGTGACAGTCAATAGGAGCGGTCAATTGTGCCATAGTTTACGAGGTTTCTTTCTGTACTTTCATATCATATTTCACGTGTGACTTTCAACCCGTTCGACCCATTTGACCCGTTTGAGATTTACAGGTTCAGGCGTTCAAAACGGTGCAACTGAATCACCCTTGGCTGGTAGACTATTTGTGGTTATTGGTGCTGGCGGTGCTGGAAAAGCACTTGCTTATGGAGCAAAAGCGAAGGGTGCAAGGATTGTGATAGCCAATCGGACCTATGGTTAGATTCCAATAGTGTTCACATTGAAATCCAAACACCCTCTTACATGCATAGTTTATACACCAACTAAAGTTTTCATTTATTGATACTGCATAGATCGTGCTAGAGAACTTGCTGACATAATTGGTGGAGAGGTTATATCACTTACATCCCAGAAGGCGGTATGATACTTGCAAACACTACATCAATTGGTATGCAGCCAAATATTGACGACACTCCTATTTCCAAGGTTTTCCTATCTACCTTTCTTGGGTCATATGTTTTAGAAACGTAATATGAGGTAATTTTGTGCCTGAGATAAAGTTTCTATTTCTTTTCTTTTTTTTGGTGGCAGGAAGCTTTAAAGTCGTATGCACTGGTATTTGATGCTGTGTACACACCGAAAATTACCAGATTACTTCTGGAAGCCGGAGAATGTGGAGCCGTAATTGTTACAGGGGTGGATATGTTTATAGGACAGGCGTATGAACAATACGAGAGATTTACAGGATTACCTGGTAACTTTTAAATCTTACCGTCATGCCTAAAATCTTACCGTCTCTTTTTTCTTATGAGTTTTTTTATCCTACTTTTCTTTTGCAGCACCTAAAGAATTATTTAGGGAGATTATGGAAAAATCTTGATTATCTCGGGAATTGCCGTAGGTATGTATCCTTTTTGGCCCATTTGACCCATTTGGGCAACTTTCATTTAGTCAGATATTAAACTTTACCCAGTTGACCCATTTGGATGACTTTCATTTAGTCAAATATTAAACTTTACCCATCTGACCCATTGGAGATAGGGTATTACCCAAATCAGCCCAACTTCTAAGTAAATGAGTCAATTTCTACCGCTGCAGACTTTGACTTTGGATGAAAAGCTTTATTGGCTGATTCCATAAAATTATGTAAAGCTGAAGTTTTAGTTACTTTGTATACAAAAACAGGACGCTCGAGAGTAACGTGTTGTGCTAAATGGTACACATAGGAAGCACGGAGGAGGTGATTATAGTTCTTGTTTCTCCGTCATTTGTTATTGTATCATTCGTATTTTTGTTTAGACACAATAAGGAATTTTATATTTGACAGCCATTGTATTCTCGTTTTCTTATACTAAAATTAAATTAGTTTTTATGAAATGCTATGGGCATAGTACTCATGAATCTCAGAAAATGAATGGACACATTATTTATTTGGATGAATTTTGACTTGCAAGTTATTCTGCTAATAGTAAATTCTTGTGTCATGCAAGCTGATGTTGTCAACAATTTTTCATAGATTTCAGAATATAGATCTTTTAATAGTAAATACATGTGTTTATATATGCAAATCTTTGTAGAACATCAAACATTAAGAACATCAACCTTCACTCTTACATGATTTTATAACTATCCAGGTTCCACTGAGCAATTTTTTAATACTCATGAAAAAACGAATGTTAATAAGAACATGAAAAATTCTTTTACAGCGGTCGAAACTCGAGGCCATATACAATTAGGCCAGACATAATTCCTTCATGACTTGTAAACTTCATATCAATAGAAAGAGAGTCATCTTTGAATTCATGAGTTGAGTTAAATTTCCACACTTTAATCTCCATCCATCCATCTTCCCTTTGTTTTGGAACCCGAGTGATACCATTTATGTTCAATGCACTTGGGGTTGTAAAATAAACAAATTCAGCCTCATTGTTTTCTTTGTGGAGTAGGTCTCGTACTTTTACTGGACAATGCAGCCCCTGGCATTTTTCTGAAAGCTTGAACACAAGGTAACACACATATTCTGTATCTTGTGACAACATTTGACTTTTGATCGTGCAGTTAAGATGAAATATGTTTTGTGGTAAAAGCTCAATCACCTCTTGAAATCTGCAATTAAGAATGGAGTTATTTATAAAGACAGAAAACTACATCCAAGAAGTGAAACTTTTGTCGACCATTTAATAAAAAAAATTTAATTGCCAACTACAAATCAAAAAACATTGGGTAAGAAAATCAACTTTTTCGTGTGACATCTACATATTTGGATGTACCATCAAAATAGTTTAGTGCTGGCAATTCGTGTGGGATTCAAAACCCATTTAAACATAACTTGAACAAAACCCATTTAACCTGCTTATCTAACTCGGTTGGCAGTTTAGCGAGTTACACAGGTTAATTGAGTTGACAGGTTGCCCCTTTTAACCTGTATAGGAGTATAAAATTAGTATTTTCTTTCATAAAAACCGTAAAACGGGTTGTCGGGTTGACCTATTTAACCCAACCCAACCCAAACACAACCCGAAATCAGTTTACACCCAACCATAACCCGTTTATTTCTATATCGGTCTCGGGTCGTGTTTCATGTAGTGTCAGGAATTGCCTCCTCTATTAAAGGAAACGGTAATAAAAATAGCTATAATGAAGCAAACCTGGACTCAGCTAATGGTTTTGAAGTAAAAAGATCCACATTAGAGAATTTGTTTAAAACTGCCTTTGCCGAAAGCACAAGAAGTTTCTTTTCGTTGACCTCGCCCAACCAGAAAGACTCGTCGCAGTTTCTGCATGCCTTAAATATTTCTTCAAAGTTAGTTTGGACTTCCTTCAATTTTCCGATTTCTTCATGTTTCACCTGTATACAAACCATGTTAAATATGCAATACAGAACATGGTTATTAGTTTAATTTTTTGGTATGCACCTGACCTCTTTATATAATGTAAACAAAAGAGTGTAGAATGGAACCACGAGATATAATTGCAAACTTACTTTGTCAATTGCTCGAAATTCAATGCCTTCAACATAAACTGCAGTTTCTCCACAATAATATGTTGAAAAGCTCTCAAGTAAAAACTCAAAAACAACTTCATTTTGATTCAAGAATTGGTACAACTCAATCATCATCCAGTCCTTGTCTCTCCGTGTTGAGAAATATGCATGTAAACTTTCGAGTCCCTTTCTATACTTTAGGTTAACACACAATGGTTTACTTGAAGTTTTTCTTGAATCACTAAATTTGAAGACTAAATAGACCCCATAAACAACATTTGGAGATAAAAGTTGAGCATTTGTCTTTATTTCAATGTTCAATTTGGAAATATCAATCATCTCCACTACTGTCTCAAATCTGCACATATTAGAGATATTCAAGCTATAAAAAATGGACTAGCAACATGCTAGCAAAAGCACAGTCATTAGAACAGAGGACCCAAAATTGGGGATTTACCCGTTAGTAGTATAATACATAAAGCACCGAGTTTATCAATATGGGGCATTTATAACTCTCTCTCACATCGGAAGGACTAAGAAATCCAGTTCATGAAAATAAGATAATTTTTTTATCAAAAAAGAAAAAAAAAGGTATTTGTCAAATCCTCACATTTTGACTAGAGAAAAAGTACCTTTGTTGGAAATTTTTTCTGTTATATTATACACAACACTGCAAGAAAAAAGAACCACAATGCAAGTTCAAAATACATAGGTAGGCTGTAAACTAATTATTATGCTCCTGTAAATAGCTTGTCATTAGGGGTGAAAATGAGCCGAGCCGAGCCCGAGCCTGTCAGAGCTTGAGCTCGGCTCGTTTATATATAAAAAGCTCGAGCTCGTGAAATTTTTCACAAGCTCGAGCTCGAGCTCGGCTCGTGAAATTTTGAGCTCGAGCTCGGCTCGTGAAATTTTTCACAAGCTCGAGCTCGGCTCATTAACACAAAGCTCGACTCGTTAACATAAGGCTCGAGCTCGTTAACATGGTTATACGTATAGAAAATATATATACGTATATATTTCTAGGGCTCGTTTAGGCTCGCGAGCCTAAACGAGCCTTTTGTATAGAGCTCGGGCTCGAGCTCGATTATTAACTGAGCCCAAACTTAGGCTCAAGCTCGGGCTCGAGCTCGTTTAGGCTCGGCTCGTTCGAGCTTTTTGCCGATCCGATCTCGAGCTTTTCACGTGCGGCTCGGCTCGTTTCCGCCCCTACTTGTCATGCATAACACGGTAAAGTAACAACATTTTTTCAAAGAAAAAAATATATATACATCTAACAGAAATGCATGTGTATGCTTATGACTTAAGTACCGATAAATTTAGAGAGGTAAAGAGAATAACCTTGATTCTTGAAGAGATTTCCACTCATGTGGACAACTGTTTATGTAAGAAAACATTTCCGCTGATACCATTTTATTTCGTTCTCCATTACCATTGAATGACAGCAACTGTTACATAAAATAAAATATAAATCATTTTCAATTTTAATCATGTGTAAACGCATGTGTGATCTCAAATTATCCCTCACAAAGGAAAATATATATAGAAAACTGAAAACACCAAATAAACGAGATACAAGATTAACTGATTACCACTTTGTCTTGTTGAAGAAGGATTCCTTTCGAAAAAATGGTGTAAAGATCCTCTTTCTTGATGGTAGAATATTTTTCAGGGCACTTTGACATCTGGACTATTTCTTTGTAGTCTTTAGGCAATTTGGGCTCCCATATCTCATAATCCTCCTGTATATACAGTTATCAATTAATAAACTCATGTTTCATACAGTTACTTTCTTACAGTTTATAAAACAGTTAAAAGCCACAGTTTAGATATATATGAATCAAAAGTTAGCCAATTTTGTCATTATATAGAAACATATACACCTGAAATTCCAATGCTTTCTTGAGTTGTTTGACCACTTCATCAGCTGTTGGTCGTCTTTCTCTCTGGTGATGTAAGCATTGAAGGGCAATCCTTGTAAAGGTAAAATATGACTGTGGCACAATTTGTTCTTTGATACCCTCGAACACCAACTTATCAAGTTTTTCAACATAATAGTGGTGTTTAGCCAAAAAGGGTAAATAAAGATAATCATCATCTAGCTTTTCGGATGATAGTTTCCCACACAATATGTCAAATAAGACCGCACCCAATGAGAATATATCAGACTCTTTGGTTAAGAAGCCTGTTTTTGAGTATAGTGGGTCACGATAACCAATTGTTCCTGTAATATTGTCGATGACATAGTCTACATCCTGATTTGTTGGACATACTATGGAAAGCCCGAAATCACTAATTTTTGCTTTCCAATCATCGAGCAGTAGAATGTTGCTGCTGCTGATGTCTCTATGTATTACCATTTCTGGACTTGAAATAGTTCCATGAAGAAACTCCAACCCGATTGCAATATCGATGCATATTTTAAGCCGCATCACCCACGTAAGACTATCATCGCTCAAGTACTTATCAAGACTTCCTCTCGATGCATACTCATAGACAATAATTTTCTCATCCTCTTCATCACAGTAGCCTACAAGACCAATGATATTTTCATGTTTATACTCCATAAGGATTCCCAACTCTGTCATAAATTCAGCTTCTCTTTCAGCAGATTTCCTACCCAACCGCTTTGCAGCAATGAAGTTATGCCCCTGAGTGTGACCCTTGTACACATTCCCAAAATCTCCATGTCCAATGAGATTTTCTTGTTTGAAAGTTTTTGTGGCCAACTTTATGTCTTGAAGTGACAGTTTGAGGCTGTCCTTGTGGTTCTCCTGCGAATCATCGGACAATCAGTCGATTTGATAAGTAAAATATAACTGAATATTTTCGCATCTAAAACTCCTTTAGTGTCTCTAAGTTCAGGGTTAGGGTTGTAAATCAAGCTTAGTAAAGTTTAAGATTACAACAATATGTCACAAAAGTTAAGGACTAAAAAAGTTAACTGGTAAGTTTGAGAATTAAAATATTAGTTGCACAAAGTAAAATGTATAAAATGTCACATACTACTATGAAGAATATATGAGGAGATTATAAAGTTATTCAAAAAAATTGTGCACCTGACAGTATAACGCTTTTTCAAGTTCGTTGATGACAACATCTATTGATGGACGTTCAACTTGAGTTTTTGCTAGACATCGAAAAGCGATTTTTGAAAATATGTCCAAAGACTCTTTATTGGGTCCTTTACTTAGAGAAAAGACATGTTCGTTGGTTTCTTCCTTGATTTTGTGATCAACAATTTTCATTAGTGTTCCCTTCTCAAAATGATCTCTTGCAATGGGTGCAATCCCCATCTCATTGACGTCAGTGAAAATACGATCATGGGCCAACCTCCCGGTCAAGATCTCAAGTAACACTACTCCAAAAGAGTAAATGTCTGATTTTTTATTTAATCTTCCAGACTCTTGATATTCTGGATCGAAGTACATAGGTGTACCTGCAATCGTACTCGCGTTGAGAGTACTGGCATCTTGATCTGCTGGGTGGAATTTGGAGAGCCCAAAATCAGCAATCTTCGCTTCCAAATTTTCGCCCAATAGAATATTTGCACTCTTGATGTCACGGTGTATTATCTTTTGTTTGTTTTGATCCGTGTTGGTGTGAATGTAATTCAAGCCATGTGCAATACCAAGACATATTTTCAAGCGTTGCATCCAAGTAAGATTAGTCATTTTTTCACTGTTTCCTAGATAATCCTCAAGACTCCCTTTAGAAGCAAGCTCATAGACAAGGATCATGTGATCACGATCTTCATCACAAAAACCAAGAAGAGAGATTATATTCTCATGTTTACAGCTAATCAGAACCTCAATTTCTGCAATGAACCCTTGTTCTCCTTCTCGATTGCGAATGCGTTTTATGGCTACCGTGCTACGTTTCTTTTTCTTTTTTTGGGTAAAAGGTAAAAATTTATAAGCCGTGCTATGTTTCTTGGGAAGATCGTATCTATTCTTCCCTTCTATGGAAGATGAATTACTGCTATCAAAATGTTTGAGTTGTGCCTTGTATACCATGCCATATCCACCTGACCCGATGCAATATTTGTCGGCAAACTTCTCTGTTGCCTTCATGATATCATTAAGTCCAATCTTCAAGTGTTCCAAGTTCTTTAACTGCAACATTGTGACATTAAAATACAACAACATACTTATATAAATTATTGAATGACAAAAGATTCACAATCTGTACTAATTGTGATGTTAATAGAAAAAAGTGATACAACAACACTTTATTATCAGCGAATGGATTCCGTTAGCTTCTATATCAGTTACTGTTTTACGCTTAAAAATGATTTGTGATTTGTGACTAGTGTGCAAGTCCATGGTAGTTGGTGCAGATGGTGTTTTGATTTCGGTTTTTGGGTGTTGATGCTGTGGTGTGGAGTTGGCCTGGTCATATCAATAACTTTGTTATCGGTCGTTTATCATTTTAGAGTGTCAGGATTATGTAATAGGGATCAAATGTAATATGTAAAAAGCCCCAAACCACATAGACCATTCATGTAATTTACTTTTTTGTTTATTAATTAGAATGACCAGCTTCGAACTATAACTATAAAGAAGTAAATTACCCTTAGGTGATTGGATGATGTACTGTCAACTGCACTCTTTGGAAGTTCCTAAAATAATATTTGCAAAAGAATAGGAGATTAGTAGAAAAATATAACAGTTATGATAACATAAAGTTGATAAGCAGGTTGATTTTCTTACCGGATTTTCATACATTGATTGAATTTTCAACGCTTTCTCAAGTCCTTTCACAACCTGATCTATATGTGGGCGATCTGCTCTTTCCTCTTTTATGCAGCAATATGCTGTTTCTGAGAAGATTTTTAATGCTTCTTGGTCCATCTGATTTCGTAAATCCTCATCAATCATATCATCCAAATGAGACTTGGCCAGTTGACTTAAGAACTCCTCTCCCAACGCTTCATCTACACTCCTTCCGCATAAGACTTCGAATAATACAACACCGAATGAATACACATCCGACTTGTGGGTCACTCCGCCGGTCTTTTTGTATTTTGGGTCCAGATATACATTTTCGATAACATCACGAGTAAGGAGAAGGAAATGCCTCCTAGCTACTGTATTTTTCAACGAAAGTTCAAAACCAGATAACTTGGGTTCCCATTTGTCGTCTAGTAAAATATTCGAGCTACTAATGTTGCAATGTATGACACTAAAATCACGTCCATCATCATAATGGATGTAACTCAATGCCTTCGCAACATCAACACATATCTTCAACCTTTGCATCCATGTGAAGGTCTCATCAATAAGATATTCGTTGAGACTTCGATAGGCCTCCTTCTTGTATATGATTATCTTCTCAAAATCGTTATCAAAAAAACCGATAATAGACACTAGATTCTTATGTTTGAGACTAGAAAGCATCGAAACTTCAGTCCAAAATCTTTTGCTCTCATATTTTACATAATCTAAATATAACCTCTTTACAATAATATCGATGAATTGTTCAGAATGTAAGAGGCGACCTTTAAAAATTGTTCCAAGCTTATACTCTTCGATAATATTCTCATCAGCAAAATTGTTGGTTGCTGATTCTATATCTTTCCAGCTGACTTTTAAGTGAGAAAGATCTTTGAGGAAAGACTTTGTCTCTTTGCTGACATGGGACTCAACACGTGTAGATATGGAGGTCAATGATCCCTATATGTACCAAATAAGACAACATTACCAAGTGTTCTAAAAATGACACGTGTATATATGGAGGTCACGTTTCTAAAATTCTAGTGGCTTACAACAATAGTAATAAGTAAATAAATACCTTGTCATGATTGAATGATATATCTTCAACTTTGGCCGCAACTATTGAATGTTCCTTTGATATCATATACACAATAATAAGTAAATAATTTTATTTTTGTTAACACTATCAATAAATACAGATTATTTATAAAAGAAAGATGATAGAGAAAAAACCGTCTTACAACATTTTGACGTTCCATTTGAAGTTTCAATGCGCTCTCAAGTCTTGCAACAATCTCATCTATATTCGGGCGTTGTGACTGTTCTTCATTTAAACAGTCATACGCTGTTTCTGCGAACACGTTGAATGATTGCTGATCCATTTGGTTCCATAGAACTGGATCAATTATTTCATCTAGTATTTTCTTTTTATAATGAAAAATGCCCACCGGACCCAAATACTTATTATCTGGATGTTCACTTAGTGACTTTCTACCACACAATAGTTCAAACAAAACTATCCCAAAAGAATAGATATCTGACTTGTGGCTCACACTGTTAGTCTCTATATATGTGGGGTCTGTATACCCCTCTCTATCCCAAACTTTATCAACATGGAATGAATGATGCCTTTCAGATGCTTCAATCTTCATGGAAAGTCTAAATTCACATAACTTGGGTTCCCAATTATCATTTAATAGAATTATCTCACTGTCAATGTTTCGATGTATAACGCTAAAATCGCGTGGCTCGTCGTGATGAATGTAGCTCAATGCATGAGCAACACCGACACATATTTCCAATCTTCGTACCCATGTCAACATCATCGGGTGACTTAGATAGTTGTTCAGACTATATCCGGTCTCAAGCTTGATAACGGTTATCAACTCATCATTCTCATCACAAAACCCAACAAGAGAAACAAGATTCTTATGCTTAAGAGCATAAAGCATAGAAATCTCCATCCAAAACTGTTGTTCTTTTTCATCATCCCTTTCTTTATTTAACCACCTCCGAGCATGGATTTTAGTCAACTCACCGGACCACAAGAGCTGTCCCTTGTAATGATTTCCAAAATCGTCTTCTCCGATGAAGTTGTATTTAGCAAAGTTATTGGTGGCGGATAGTATACTTCCAAGGGGGATTTTTAAGTGAGCAAGGTCATCATGATTGACTGAAGACATTATTATGTATATGTTTGTTTGTTTGTTAAACTGAACAAAAAAAGGGTGAGTGGGTTGTTACAAAAAGAAGCGAAGGAGTGTTTGTTTGGGTGATATACATAAAAATCTGTTCGGTTTGTGATTGTATATAAAGAAGACGTGGATAAGCTTGTGGGTTCCTTGTTATCTTTATGGACTCTGGTAGTTGCATTGTTATTGTAGTAGACTATTGACTTTTTGACCTACTATTAAGTTCACACCAATTGTCTATAGCGTATAGGAACCGTTACTTTGATTGAATTATTCAAAGTTTGAAAATAATAAATACCAAAATAACAAACATGAATTATGAAATGCATCTTCCCAACAATTACTATGAACAATAATACAATATGAAACGTGACTTTGAAAAATCATAAAGGGTTTGATAGGTCATTAAGGGCTAATCAAGAGTGACTAATCAATAAGGAAGCAATGCAGTGATTGGCATTATGTGCAAAGTAGCAACTCAGATGAAAGATTTACGTGGTCTTACACTGGATGAGCTGAGCGTCTTAAAGCAATGTATGTGATTGGAAAAAGCGAGCCACATTCTGTGATGTTTGATCAGTTGGATGAGGATGGAGAAGTTCGTATGGCACAAATTGTTGCAGTTGGTGTGACAAATTAGTCATAGTACTATGTTTCATCGCGGCATCAAGTGAATGTTAGTATTTCTTTTGTGTGACGTTTTATGAATCTTTGTGACTTATATAATCGCGTTAGGCGTGAGACTCATTAACCCGAATATTGAGGTCTGCAGTCTCAGGTAGTTTAATGTCTTATTACTCTAGTCATGTGTTGGTACTTGGTGACATCCCATATCCAGTTTGTTACAAATCTATGTATGAGAGTTTCACGTTAAGTTTGTCACACACTTAGTATTTCATTAATAGTTTTGATGTTAATCTATTTGATCTTAGCAATAAGATCAACTAATTATCTAACTTGTTGGTATTGGTGTCGTGAACAACTTGATAGATTTGAGATTTAGATTGATTGGTATGCCTTTTAACATCCACTAAATAAATATATTTTAGTTAAAAGAAAACTTATAAACTACTACTAGTAATTGTCAAGTGTGGTTGTTGCATTATTACTGTAGTAGACTAATGACTTTTTGACGTAGTATTAAGGTTACACAAATTGTCTACAGCATATAGGAAACTTCCTTTTATTAAATAGTTTAACGTTTGAAAATGATAAAGAACAAAAAAACAAACATCAAGTTATAATATGATTAAACAGGTCTTCAAGGGCTGCTGTCTTTATTTAATTTTTAGGTGATATAATAGTAACTTATACTGTACCATACATAATAATTTAATCTAATACTCTACGGGTTCGTTTGGTAGGACGGAATGAAATGTCAACTGAATGGAATAAACGATGTAATGGAATGAAGAGTGTAATGTAATGATTCATTGTAGTTATTAATCATGTTTGGTTTGTATGATAAGACGTAATGGAATCGATAACAAAAAGACTAAAATACCCATTAATGATAGGAAGTTTATTTAATGTGGTTAATTAATGATGGAGTTTTATGTAATTTTGATTCCATTACAAGACGTAATGGAAAAAAAGTAGGGGGCCCCTAAGTAATGATTTTGGTGTAATGGGTCATTACTTGTAATGAATCATTACATTTTATAAATGTAAACAAACAACATTTATTCATTACATCGTAATTATCTTTTCCATTACGGCTTTGATTACGACATACCAAACGCTACGTACATACTTTTGCAATTAAAATTGTGTGCCACCAAATGACCATATTAGTAGTGAATGTTAGATAACAAATTCAACATAACTTACAAATTTCATTATTAACAAGTTGAACAAGCTGATACGGACAAACCTCAATTCCAAAATTAACATAGAATCTATCCGAGGTTTACTCATATACATAAAGTGACAGAGCAATACGTTTCATCAAGTGGTCCAACGCACGTGGTTTCCGAATTTTAGAACCATTTCACTATTTCAGTGAAACTGGCAAATTTCATCAAACACATTACATGCATAGTTATATACATTTATTGATTATAATGAACCCTTATCAGTTACCAACACATGAATTAATTAACAAACTCAAGTCTAGTATTGATGATTATTGACCATCAAGGATTTCTTTTTGGGAAAATAACTAGATTTAATAAAAATGAAGTGAAAACCATAAGAGCACAAAATCTTGATGTGATAATTTCTTGGTTAATCTGCAGTTACAGCAGAACATTGGCTAAATAGTCTTCTATTTAGTCAAATAAGAGAACATGTGAACAAGTATATAATCAATTTCATTGATTAGTCATTGCATATGTGCGTCATTCGCTAATCTGTTTTTGTATCTATTGTAAAGTTCCTTGCAGCAAAAAGTGGTTGACCAGCAATAAGATCATAGCAAAGTCAGCAAAGTGTGGATCAAGAAAAGTGCCAACTTGAGTTGAGAAGTTCCAACATCATTCACACTTTGAACCTCTGCACATGAAACACTGATCGTAGGTAATATCTGACCAGAAGCATATATGTTCACTCCTAGGCTTAGAATATCAACGTAAATATATGGTATACTATAGATGTGAAAATGCGTTGTGTAATGGGTTAGGACTGAAACAGGCTTCATAAACCCGAAACATTCTTTTGTAAAAAAATTTAGAATTTTATAGATACTAGTGTGGCTACGATTAAGAAAAGTGTATTTGTACATCAATAATCCCAATTTTACGTATAAAATGATTTATTAAGTATGATGTATTAAGTTTGTGACCCGCTTTGTTCTAAGCAAACTCCTTTAATTAACCAGATTTATCCTTTAGAGATACAACCTAACATGAATCAATCTATTCATAACTGGAATTGGTTGAAATATAACATCAACATAATTAAACTCAAAACCATAAGAGCACAAGATCATGAAGTAATATTTTCTTGGCTAATTACAGTAGAACATTGGCTAAAGAGTCCTCTTTTAATATTCAAATACAAGAGCACGTGAACAAATACAACATGTGAACAAGTTTAATACAGTCAAACCTCTATAAATTAATAGTGTTGGGACCGAGATATTTTATTAATTTAGCGAAATATTATTATATCGATAAATTAATAATTTATTAATTTAAAGAGGTTTTATGTATGGCCATTAAATTTTCAAGTCTAATATACTAGCTATTTATAATGTATACTTATTAGAGATGGAAAATAAATTTGAAAAACAAGTTGCAATTAACATTTTATGAATTTCACATTCACATTTTATGAAAATAAAATTAACACTTTTTGTTACAATACGAAAAGACAACCTACCAACTGTTTAGAGCAATAAAGAGATTTTAAGATAAACACAATATATATTGGAAGTTCAGCAAAAAATAAATGACAATGGATTCATTGTTTCCTAAATAGTCTTAAGATTTTGAAGTGTATATATATCTATATCTATACATATATATATGGGACTAAGTATGCCACATCATTAATGCTGACTAGACATAATAATGATGACGTGGAGCAGCTATGATGACATGGAATTAGTGACATGGCACTTTTTTTGTTTACATAATAAAAAACAAACTAACCTTGCAAGACTCGAACTCGGGTCTTAAGGTAAACACACAAAGACCTCAACCACTGGAGCAATCTACATTTTGTGACACAAATTCTTCTGCCCAAAATGGTATTAACTATGGAACATTATCATCTATCACATAAATATAACAGACTCCCTACTATTTTGGATCCATAATTAAACTTTTATTCAATTTCAGTCAAACAATTTGCCCTCCTACCCCAATTCATTCGTATCTTCCAAAATCAAAAGTCAAAACCCTCTCTAATATCAAAACGCATAATCTAATTCAAAATTCATGCTAACCGAATCTATGCCATGTTTATTATTATTATTATTATTATTATTATTATTATTATTATTATTATTATTATTATTATTATTATTATTATTATTTTTGGATGTGAATTTCAGGTGCAAGGGGAAATACATGATGATCGGTAGTTGAAGAAAATTATTGCGTGCTCTATATTTGATAGATCAAGGTGATGTATCATGTTCTATTTTTTATTCTGAATTATCAATTGATAAGTCTCCAACTGATTAAGTAATTGATGTGGTTGTTTTACATATGGAATGATTGCTAAATTGTTCATGTATTGTATTGTGGTTCATTTTTTTTATGTTCATGTATTAGGGTTTTTCAACTTAAATTGGGGATCTATTGAAGGTTCGTAGTTCACCGACGATAAAAAAGGTACTATTTTTGTTGATGATTAATGGTTTAATTTGAAAATTTTGAAGTTGTATTGTGGTTAATTGATTATAAAGCTAAAAAAAATAAGCTATTCCAAACACCTACTAAAATGTGTTGTTATGTTAACTTAATAATGTTTAGCGGATTAATTATCAAGATTAAGGGTGATAGGAAATTAGCAGTTTTGGTGGTATAGATGAATCAATATATTTAGTGATTAAGTGCATTACTATATTGTAGTAATATGTATATAACATCTTATGGTGTATGCTGTAGACTATGTTGCACGGAAACTCCGTCGGGGTGACGTTTCAGTACCGGAAACGTTTCAGAAACGCGAAACGCCTGGAAACGCCTTAGAAACGTTTCTAAAAAATAGGAAACTTTTCACATCATTTGGAAACATCCGGTGTTAGGCAGAAACGTATTGGAAACGTTTCTGAGCCATTTAAAAGCGTTTCTACTATTAAAAACATATATTTAAGCCCAATTGAAGACTCAATAGTCTACAAATGTTATAACTGTAGCACTTTCTTGAATTTTATTAATAAATATATATACATTTATATAAACTACACAAACGTTTCTGGCCGTACCCGTTTCTTGAACATTGGGATATTGGCGTTTCTAAGTACCCGTTTCCGTCCCCGTTCCCGTGTCCGTATCCGTCCCCGTGCAACATAGGCTGTAGATATAAAAAGCCGCTGGTTACAATAGATGCTCATCTTCATTACTTTAAACAGGTAAAATATTATTGTTTGTGTTATGCTACATTGTGTATTCGTCTTAGCTTTCTAAATCCTTTGTTTGTGTGTACCTGGATATGAGTTTATGCATCAGATGGAGCCATATATAAATAAGGTCTATTTTTATATGTGTCTTCAGTTACACAAGAAAATAGGAAATGGTTACATTCATATTTTTATGAATAATGGTGGTTAGTTTGATGTGAAATGCCAAATAAAATGGTCTAAAAATTCGATCACTATTACACGTTTGTTGAGTTCTTGATTTTTGTTGGCAGATAGGCCGAATGGAATGGGATATATCGTGATGACTTGCGAAGATTTATAAAGATAAATGGTTCTTACATCGATAAAGTCATGTAAATTATACTCATTCTAGGACTGCCTAAGGCTGAGGGTGTTTTGGTCTTCACTTTATATCTATAAACGAACTATAGGGTGACACTGGGATGAAGGGTGGTTTTGCAACTTGAGTTGCTGATTCTGCTGATTTACAATGTAAGTACTTATAACATTCTTTATCCATACTAATATAAATGCAAATTGGGATATTGCAAAACCAGAGCAACATTTTTCTTTCAGAATTCTCATTGCCCATTTGCCATTGGTAACTATCAAACTCAAAACAATTATGCCTCACTTAATCCATCTACTTTGACATAATTTAGGGTTATTTTGGACATTGACAAATAACAAACACTTCCATCATACTAAGGATTCCATAAGTCATTTATTTGATAGGTAAACAAGCGCAAGCCATACCATGGAGTCATTTTCGTTATAGCACATGATGGGTTTACTCTTTATGACCTTGTGTCATATAATTACAAGGTACTACGAGTATTGAATTTCGCACCTCTGTAGTTTCCATAATATTTGCTTATCATCTTATTTCTTTTTCAAGCACAATGATGCTAATGGAAAGGGTTGGCAATGATGGAACCTTAACTGGAATTGTAGGCATGAAGGCAGTTCTCATACGAGTTTTCTATAAATCGTCACCCTTTGAGAATTATACACGGAAAAAAATGTTCAATAAGAAAATGTTCAGCGGCCTAAGTGTTTAATAACAGGTGAAAACACTACAACAAAAAAGGCCTTTTAGACCGGTTGTAAAGAGCTTTTAGACCGGTTACACGGGGGGTCTAAATGAGGGGAGGTCTAAAAGGTTTTTAACATAAAGACCGGTGGAAGCACCGGTCTAAAAGATATGTTTTAAGACCGGTTCGTTTGTCTATAAAGACCGGTTCATGCACCGGTCTAAAAGAGTTCAATAGGACCGGTTGTTATTATATAAACCGGTCTATTTGCTGTTTTTTCTTTTAAAAAAAATGAGCTGTTTGGGATTGCTCTATTACATAGCTGCAATCCCAAACAAGCCCACTACAGTCAACTGTCTCAACATGTAACCACAAAAATTATCTAAAGTAGTCTAAGTAGGCAATCTCAAACATCCATTATAACCAGTAATAAACATTACAAAACATCCTTTATAAGGAGCTTCAAACATCTCTTAACTTGATGATGTACCTAAATCACTAAGACTCAATCATATCACAGACATAAACTTTATAGCTTGAATGGTAACAAGCTTCTCGTTCCTCATGTTAGCTAGTCCTGCAAGTTATTGCAAATTACACACCATAAGCAAAACAAAACAATAAACATTAGATTCTATTTAAAGTAGCAGAGTTTCTTTAGGATAATTAAGGTGCTGATCATGAACCAACTTCTTTTTAAAACAGAAGCCCAGTTTCACAAATCCACCCTCAAATGACACAATATAACAATTCTTGATTCGTCCATCAAAAAAGAGTGAGGATCAACCAATTAATATAAAGATCCTCAAGTATATAATGACATTGTCTTCTGTTGATTCATTACTTCCTAATAATTCTTCAGTCTATTTTTTAGTTCACACCATAAAATTTGTATGCTAGCATATATCTTTTGACCAACTTTTTGGCGGAACCAAGTTGTTGTTATTCAATATTCATGTAGTATCATTTCTTAAACTGAAAATTTCAGATCGAGGTATAAGAATTACATTAAAGGTTTACTATTATGCGGTTTTACCTTTTCTGAAAGCTTTCAGCAAATCAATCTTGGTCTAAAAAACCATTTTCAACATCTTAGCAAAATTATTAAGCGAGGAAATGTTCACGCTTTCGATCCTACAAAATGCAGTAGATCTGAACATGTTTCTCCTGTGACTGAAATGATATGTAATATCACTAACTTACATAGACAGCGCAACAAGCAATAGACCAATGACTTGGACCAAATTTTATCTTAGTGATGCAGAAACTCCTTGGAAATTTTTTAACTTTGTCTCCAAAATTGAATTGGAAATTTTTTATTCTAAAGATTTAACTATCAACATTACGACTACCTTTCAAATAACTTTGTCCAAGGGACTATATGAGCAGGTCTAAAAATCACTTTTTGTAGTAGTGCATAATAATAAAATATTCAGATCAAAAGAAACCAACCTGCACCAACAGTTTTTGATAAGCAAAGCCCAAAGTGAGTCCATGTCTTTGGGGATCTCAAGTCTTCAATTCATGAAACCTACTGCACCAATAACCTACAAGTATAATTTAAAAAATTTCAGTTCAAACTTTTAAAGTTATACAAGCAATTTTTCTATCAAACCTGATATTAAAAACTTGTTTGATTTGATCAAAGATTAATAATTGAGCTTTGTAACAAGAAGCTAATAACAAATACCACTTACTATAGTCTTTTGATTTTAGGATAAGCATACCTTAACCGTCTAATTATATCGACAAAAAGATTTGAAGACTTCAAATCACTGTGAACAATAGGTGGGGTGCAATGACGAAGATTATTTGTGCCCTGTGCCTACTGAAGAATGAGGATAAAAAGAACCAACCGAGGTATATTACAGGTTGAGAAGGCACCTATAAATGATAGGCTAACGAATAAAGTGACTAGTGCCATCCGACACAATTCGCTTGCTTAGACCATGTAAATTACTAATCAACTAAAGGGAATGTACAACTTTCAGCTTATAGAACATCATAAGCGTGACAACTGTGAAACACACAAAACAAAAACACAAATATGATTATATAGGTCGTTTGGTCTAGGGAGTGTTTAGGATGATTTATTTATTGAGCATTCAAATTAGCTACCGCTTATTAGTAAGCATAAGCATACCCAAACACCTCATACGTCTTCAAACTATATTAATTATAAGCATGAAAAGGCTCCTCTAAAGTCAAACAAAAACATTCAACAAAAATCAACAGCTAAACATGATAAATATCACTTCCTAATCGAACGAAAATATAAAAAATCTCAAAAAATTAAAATTGCAACATATATAAACTTAATTATGTAATCAAGATGACTCACTGGTGAGGGGTTTGCTACGACAGTGGTGGCAGGTGATGGATCTGATGGTGGCGCGGCGCTGGTGGTGCCGTGGTGGTGTTGGTGACGGCGGCTAGTGCATTGGTAGCTTAGGGTTTCGTGGTAGTGTAGATGAAGAGAGAGGATTGAGAGTGTGGTTAATTTTAAAGTTTGAAGATGGATGAATTTTTAGATCTCACCAAAAACCTTTTAGACGTGTGTGTTTGATTGTAACCTGTTCTAAAGGGTTTTGACATTTAGACGGGTGGAAATTAATTACCGGTCCAAAAAGATGGTCTTTTAAACAGGGTGTTTCAATTGTAACCGGCCCAGATGTAATTTTTACATTTAGACGTGTGGATTTCATTGTGACCGGTCTAAATCATGTTAAATATTTTTTAGACGTGTGCTTTACGTAGAAGGTCTTTATAAGGAGGTCTAAAAGACCTTTTCTGTAGTAGTGAAATTTTGATCCATTTACTCATGAATTATTTCGTATGTATTATGTTTTTATCACTAACAGGTCATACATATAAATAAGTTCACTTAAATGGGTAACGAGCCAAATGGATCGACATATCACCTGCTTTATGCCAAATTTACATGATGTTATGACCATTACTCAGTTTGACCCGTTACCCAATCCATTCATTTGGCCCCCTCTAGGTTTAAACATATTTATTGACTTTTGAGTTATCTCTATTTTGTCTAATATGGGAAGCATCTGAGATCAGCATCAAAGTCCTACCTTTCTGGCAAATGAAGGATTTTCATTTGCCATTAATGGTATCTTAGGTAAACTGAAAGTAGTTCATTCGACAGTCCATGGAAAATTTACTTTTCTTTAAAAAGTAATCATATGCTCTTTATGATATTTTAATTTCATATGATTGCTATTGATAGGGTGTACCTATGATGCTTATTGAAGATGAATATGGCCATACTCGCAATGGAAAAAACAATATCTATCAACACGATACTGCTACAAACCATTTTCAATAGGGACAGTTGGGTGTCATTATTTATTATTTTTCATTTATGATGCTTCATTCTGTTGATCTTTACTTCTCGAACCTTTCACTTAAATACATCAGTTGGATGCAAGAAAGAATGACTGCTTCATATTTTTTGCTGAGGCGATCAAATTCCACCTAAAGCATAGAGTATTTAGACAATAAAATTTCATTGGAAAGGTAAAACATACTCTACATTTGATTTTTCATTCGTTTATCCGTTTTCTACTGTTCTGCATTTTGTGCGCTGTTTCTGTATTTGACACCTCATATAGGCATGATTTCTCATCAGACATTACATATTGGTCCTGAAAAATGAGCATGTTGTTCAAAACCCACTCTATACATCTTAAGTTTATTCTCTTATTAATTCATTATGAGATTTAGTTTATTGCAAAGCAAGTCAGGTGGCTTTGTCATTTATAGCAATATGGTCATTGTTGTAAAAAGATAAAGAAAAAGGATAATTTTTATACTAAAAGTAGCTTGCTCATGTATCAATTTTAGCACACTTGGTGATGGTACTGCAAGTCTAGCTGCTGTATCAACTACATAAGTCAATGCTCAACTCCTCGTACACATAAGGTTTTGATCTTAAACATGTACTTTTGTTGTATGTATCAACTACATGAGGCAAAATGGTGCCTTTTCAAATAAAAGTTAGCTTTTTCCCAATAATACTATTTTAGCAATTGACATGGTTTTAATGAACAGATGAAGTGGTGAAATGGGACCAAAGAGAGCTAAAGGTGATCAAATGAGTAAAGAAGACTTCACATCAATTAGACAAAGTGGACACTATAGTTATATATGATCTTTTGTTTCATTTGTTTTAAATATGTCATTGCATTCATAGGCAAACAATAAACATGACATCCATTGTTATTTATTACTATCCCACACAAGAATATTATTTCACTAATACTAACAAATATTAGTTACTTTGATTTTGTAGTTTAATGTGTTTTTACATTGTTTCATGATTGCTTTATGTATATTTAGATTTCGGCATGTGTCATCATTAGTTCGCCATTCTATGAATAGTATATATATATATATATATATATATATATATATATATATATATATATACATACATACATACATACATACATACATACATATATATATATATATATATATATATATATATATATATACACACACATATACATATATATACTTTTAGTAATTATTAATTTATATTTTCGTTGGGACTAATATATATACACTAGGGTTTCAAAAAAATTATTATCTTATTATTTTATCGATTGGGGTCCAAATTTGTACAGGTCCCAAGTTGGGACTGGACAAATTATTAATTTTACCGAGGTTGTTAATTTATCGAATATTAATTTATGGAGGTTTTACTGTAATTAAGTGTTTATAAGTATTATATAAATTTGGCCAATTATATAAGGAATATATTCATTATTAGATGCTAACAACTTTAATAATTACTTGTTGATCAATATTATAAAATTGTCAATTATCTGTTGAGATATATTCATTATGCGTCAGTAGATGCTAATGGTTTTGTATCTTGTGTAAAGGTCTTTAACAATTCTATTGTCATTTAGAAAGTGATGACAATGAAATTTCTTTTTTTATTTATAAAGATAAAGACAGCTAACAAACCCAGACTTATATAATAGGAAAATTTGAAGACATTCCTTGTTATTTTTAATGGATGGAGGTCTGTTTTTTGTAAAGACAATTAACTTTTTGTCATAGGAAACGTCCCTTTTATTGAATGATTCAAAGTTTGAATAATACAATATGAAACCTGACTTTGAAAAATCATAGATGTTAAACAGGTCATGAAGGGCTGCTGCTAGTGCCTAATGGTCTTAGTTTATTGAATATACAATACTCTACATACTTATGCATCTCATGATCGAAGTGATCGTCAATTCACTAAAAAATTTTTGGTACTATGTATAAACATTTAATCTAATACTCTACATACTTATGCATTTTGATCATTTTCGTAGTGCCTGTTAAATAAATAAAAAATAGCATAAGATACAAATTTCATTATTAATAATCACTTGAACGAGCTCAATAACAGACAAACCTCAATTCGAAAACTAACATAAAATCTATTCGAAATTTAAACAAGATAATCATTCCAAAACACCAACTCAAGAGCAGATGTTACATAAGGTGATAGAGTACCATGTTTCGTTAAGTGATCCAAAACACGTGGCTTCTAATTTCTAGAACAATTTCAGTGACACATTTCATCAAGCACGTTACATGCATGTTTATTTACATGTATTGATGATAATGAATCCCAATCAGTTGCCAAAATATGAATTAATTAACAAACACAAGCCATGTATTGATGATTAGTGATCCAAAACATGTGGCTTCCAATTTTCAGCGACGCATTTCTCCAAACACGTTACATGGATATCTATTTACATATAGTGATGATAATGAATCCTTATCTGTTGATAAAACATGAATTAGTTAACAAACAGATCACATGTATTGATGATTAGTGATAATTAAGGATTTCTTTTTGGACAAATATCTAGAATTGGATGAAATGAAATATAACATAAATTGAAAACCACAACTCCACAAGCTAGAGCACAAAATCATGATGTTTTATAATTTTTGTTAATCTGTAGTTGATTTACAATAGAACACCGGCTAAAAAGTCTTCTTTCCGTTTAGACGAATGCAAGAGCATGTGAAGAAGTTTTATAATCAATTGTTATTGAATTGGCCAACTAGCAATAAAACATATTCACTGACTTCTTGTTAAATTGGCCTCCTAGCAAATAATATATAATCAAATTTGTACATTATGTGAAAAAGTTCTATAATCATGTGTCATTTGCTACCTGTTTTTGTAACTTTCATAAAGCTCCTAGCAGCAGGTAGTGGTTGACCAGCAATAACATTTTAGCGACGTCGGCAATGTGTGGGGTGATCAAGAAAAGAGCCAACTTGATTTGATAAGTTACAGCTATTTTCACATTCTGAACCTTCTGCACCTGATACACCAATCCATATTTTCTTTTTCACGATACTCTCCTGAATATAAACTAGTTAATATATTTAATTTAGTTACCTGATTTTTTCTTCCTTTTTTTTGTGATTTGTATTAACAACGGTATAGAATTACACTATCGTTTTCAAACAGGACATGTCAAAACTTATACGTAGTAATTACCAATGTGGATAACAACATGCAGTATGTGAAATTGTGGATGTGTGTGTGTTCCTTGTTATTTTATATAATGGATAAAGGTCCATATTTTGCATTATTTTAGTAATAAAATAAATTATTAATAGACAATTAACTTTTTTACCATTAAGATTACACAAATTATCTCTAGCATATAGGAAACTTCCTTCTATTGAATAATTCAAAGCCTGAATAAAAATAACAAAAAAACAAACATATAATTTGAATATGTAATGAAACATCAATATAAGAATGAGTAAATCAGTTGCGGTGGTGATATTCGTCACCACTACACCTAGCTAAACTGAAAGCCACAAGACCATTGTTAAAGTTTCTAATAATTATGTAACATTCACTAGATAATAACGAAATGATTAAGGATTCCATTTTGGCAAACTAACTGGAATTGGTGGAAATAATACGTTAACATTAAACTGAAAACCACAAGAGCGCAATATCATGAAGTGGTATTTTCTTGGCTAATTTTCATTTCAACAAATCCATAATGTGCTCTTAGGTGTAGAACATCGGCTAAAAAGTCTTCTTTTCATTTAGTCAAATACAAGAACATGTGAACAAATACAAGAACCTGTGAACATGCTTTATAAGCAATTGCGAATAAACACTATAAAATTAGCAAATTATCAACATGATATATCCATTATGTTTCATTAGATGCTAATCTATTTTTGTAGCTTTCGTAAAGTTCTATTAACATTTATGAAATGATGAAGATGAAATTTTCTTTTTTTAATTCATAAAGATAACGACAAGCTAACAAACCCGTAGACTCAAAAAATATTCCTGAATTAATCGCCAAGAGCCAAGTTTTTTAATAGGCATGTTATTTTAGCTATAAAATTTTGAAAACGTCTAACCCTTTTTGTATCTTTCGTAAGGTGGCCAGCAGTGATGAAGATGAAATTTCTTTTTTTAGGCTATAAAGATAACAACAGGCTAACAAACCCATAGACTGAAATAATATTCCTGAATTAGTCGACAAGAAAACCAAGTTCTTCAATAGACACGTTATTTTAGCTATAAATTTTTGAAAAATTCTAACTCTGTCATTTTCGTTCCCTTTTTTAAAGTATAATAGACTTTGTTTATAATTCACCATAGACCGTCATTTAATCCGAAACAAAGAATCAAAATTCAACAATTCTTCTATTTTTTTAATCAATAATTCACATTTTTCTGGTATTTTTTCCTCTCAAAAGTCTCTCTTTTGAATCGGTCTCATATTTTCCACTCATAGACAAGATGATCAATCGCAACATGGAACTTTTGTCTCTTCTAAACTCTTTATGGCCAGAAATATTTTAGGCTTGACAATCGTCAGATTATTATTAACATATGGAGTTGTATACACAAGGAGTTTAATAAGATCAACCATGGATAGATTACAGCATCTAGTACTAGTGATTAATGGTGTTTTAAATTAAATGGTAATTTGTATAAGCCGGATCATCAGTATTGCTCCATGGTAAAGATAAACTATGTAAAATTAAAAAATAGTGTTACCAACCCTGCGTGTACATGTATGGAGTTACGCACATTACTATTCTAAACTGATAATTGAGTTCCTTCTAACTCTAATGACATCGGATGTAGTTGCCAACAAAAAAATGAACTATAACATAAGGATCAACTCCATCTCGAGACACAAAAAAATGTGACTAGAAGCACGTCACTCCTGGTAATTTCGGATTGATTTAACCTTCCCATACCTGAGAACTAAAATTAGTGATGCAGATACATGGTAAAATATTTATATAGTATAGAAAGTGAAGAAATGGGTGGGTTGTGTAACAGCTTACACGGGTTTTGACTGACCAAGTTATGTACGGGTTAACCCGCAATATTTCTTGTTGATGACCCAATTTTTTATAGATAACTAGTGCAACTGTGATTACAAAAATTGTATTTGTACAATAATAATCCAAATTTTGTTAATAAAATGCCAGAAAACGAAAAAGAACATCAGAGAAAAAAGTAGAAAATATGTTAGAAGCTTTTTTTGGGGGGTAACCATGGTTTTCGACCTTTTGGCCGACTAATCCAGGGGGTTTGAACCCAAAATGTTAGAAGCTTTACCGTTGGATTTAACATGAAAATGAACCGAAGAAGACTAACAAGCACAGAAGTGGAGTCAAATAGTTAAAACTTCCTGGGATGGTTTGTTCAAATTTACTACAAAGAGTTTTTGGATAATGGGCTAAGGTAAACTTTGGTCTAATTAGTAAGATAAACAGGTCGATCATGAGTTCTGAGAAACAATTACAAAGCTTTAAGGTGTTTAAACCATAGTAAAAATAGGTTCATTAAATTAAAAGGTTTATAAAGTGCTGAGGTGGCATGAAAAATTAAATTTATAAAGCTTCATAAGTTAATGTGTTAAAAGTTATGATGAACTTTTATAACTTCTGACACATTCATTATGATGAACTTTTATAAAGCTTTATAAATTTAATTTTTTCATAATGACTGTGTTAGAAGTGAAAGTGTCGGTACTTTTTGGGAGCTAATAAGGGGGTGTCGAATGAAAGGTTCACTACTGTCAAGTGAAAGGGCTTCAAGTATAAGCGGGTGTTTGGAGTTGCAAAGAATATGGAATATCGACCGATTGCTTCTAAGAATACAAAGAATTCGCCTTCTACTACGAAGGAGGCATCTAAAGAACAAAGTAAGGTTGCTGAAGTGATTACCATGGCTAATGCTTTTGACGCCCTTGGTGATTTGGTTGACAATCCTGGTGTAAGTAAACACGCAACTGTTACTAGTGATGCATTTGACAGTTCAAGTAATACACCTCTTGTTGAAAAGATTAACAAGCTTGAAAGTCAAATTGTTGAGGGGAAGCTTGTGCTATTGGGTGATGATGGGAAGCCGCTTCCTATTCAAAAGGAGGCTAATCATAAACCTGTTATGGTTAATGAAGGAAAAAGGGTAGGTAATCCGTTTTCTAATGTTGGGAATGTGGTTCTTTCGGTTAGCGATAGTGATGATGAGACTTCTCATTTTATGACGATTGGAGGTTCGTATAATGCTAGTTTACATGAAGATGAAGATTTTAATCTATATGACACTTATGACCTTCAAGGTTTAAATCCGGAACAACTCGCTTTTTGTGACTCAATGGATATAAATTTCGTGGTCAGAGTAAACGTTAGTTTTATTCTTATGTCTTTGTGGAAAAGTAGAATGGGGGTTGAATAGTTTTACCAATTAAAACTTCGTTTTAATATATTTAGATCGACTTATGTCAATCTATTTAGATGTGTATGTTGGACATTGATAGATAGATATATAAATGTGTAATGAAAGAAAAAGAGTAAGAAGCACATAACCACGACACGAGTGTTCATAGTGGTTCGGCTACAAGGACACCTTCCTTGCCCTACTCCACTCCTCGAGTCACCTACTCGAGAGTTCGTAAACACTACACGACACCAAATCCTTATGGAGGAGAAGCCTTCACAACATCGCCTACTCTTTTTCCGGTACTAGGCTAACCACCGGGTTCTTTCACAAGGTAGAACCACACCTACCACAACGTCGCCTACCCTTTTTCCAGTACGAGGCTACGTACCGAGTTCCATTACAATGGAGGAACTACTACCCAATACTACACAACACCTAACCCCAAAGGAGACCAACTCCTTATTACAACACCATCTAGGATACTAATATCCTTGGATACAACCTATCTCTATTTGTATATCGATGCACCTCATCGATTATACACCCTTGGCATCTTTCACTAATGCCACTTGACTTGACTTCTAGGCATCATTCACTAATGCCACTTGACTTGACTTCTAGGCATCATTCACTAATGCCCTTGAGTAAATCAGTTGCGGTGGTGATATTCGTCACCCCTACACCTAGCTAAACTGAAAGCCACAAGACCATTGTTAAAGTTTCTAATAATTATGTAACATTCACTAGATAATAACGAAATGATTAAGGATTCCATTTTGGCAAACTAACTGGAATTGGTGGAAATAATACATTAACATTAAACTGAAAACCACAAGAACGCAATATCATGAAGTGGTATTTTCTTGGCTAATTTTCATTTCAACAAATCACTAAATGTGCTCTTAGGTGTAGAACATTGGCTTAAAAGTCTTTTTTTCATTTAGTCAAATACAAGAACATGTGAACAAATACAAGAACCTGTGAACATGCTTTATAATCAATTGCGAATAAACACTTTAAAATTAGCCAATTATCAACATGATATATCCATTATGTTTCATTAGATGCTAATCTATTTTTGTAGCTTTCGTAAAGTTCTATTATCATTTATGAAATGACGAAGATGAAATTTTCTTTTTTTAATTCATAAAGATAACGACAAGCTAACAAACCCGTAGACTCAAAAAATATTCCTGAATTAATCGCCAAGAACCAAGTTTTTTAATAGGCATGTTATTTTAGCTATAAAATTTTGAAAACGTCTAACCCTTTTTGTATCTTTCGTAAGGTGGCCAGCAGTGATGAAGATGAAATTTCTTTTTTTATGCTATAAAGATAACAACAGGCTAACAAACCCATAGACTGAAATAATATTCCTGAATTAGTCGACAAGAAAACCAAGTTCTTCAATAGACACGTTATTTTAGCTATAAATTTTTGAAAAATTCTAACTCTGTCATTTTCGTTCCCTTTTTTTAAAGTATAATAGACTTTGTTTATAATTCACCATAGACCGTCATTTAATCCGAAACAAAGAATCAAAATTCAATAATTCTTCTATTGTTTTAATCAACAATTCACATTTTTCTGGTATTTTTTCCTCTCAAAAGTCTCTCTATTGAATCGGTCTCATACTTTCCACTCATAGACAAGATGATCAATCGCAACATGGAGCTTTTGTCTCTTCTAAACTCTTTATGGGCCGAAATATTTTAGGCTTGACAATCGTCAGATTATTATTAACATATGGAGTTGTATACACAAGGAGTTTAATAAGATCAACCATGGATAGATTACAGCATCTAGTACTAGTGATTAATGGTGTTTTAAATTAAATGGTAATTTGTATAAGCCGGATCATCAGTATTGCTCCATGGTAAAGATAAACTATGTAAAATTAAAAAATAGTGTTACCAACCCTGCGTGTACATGTATGGAGTTACGCACATTACTATTCTAAACTGATAATTGAGTTCCTTCTAACTCTAATGACATCAGATGTAGTTGCCAACAAAAAAACAAACTATAACATACGGATCAACTCCATCTCGAGACACAAAAAAATGTTACTAGAAGCACGTCGCTCCTGGTAATTTCGGATTGATTTAACCTTCCCATACCTGAGAACTAAAATTAGTTGCAGATACATGGTAAAATATTTATATAGTATAGAAAGTGAAGAAATGGGTGGGTTGTGTAACAGCTTACACGGGTTTTGACTGACCAAGTTATGTACGGGTTAACCCGCAATATTTCTTGTTGATGACCTAATTTTTTATAGATAACTTGTGCAACTGTGATAACAAAAATTGTGTTTGTACACTAATAATCCAAATTTTGTTAATAAAATTCCAGAAAACCAAAAAGAACATCTGAGAAAAAAGTAGAACAAATGTTAGATGCTTTTTTGGGGGGTAACCATGGTTTTCGACCTTTTAGCCGACTAATCTAGGGGGTTTGAACCCAAAATGTTAGAAGCTTTACCGTTGGATTTAACATGAAAATGAACCAAAGAAGACTAACAAGCAGAGAAGTGGAGTCAAATAGTTAAAACTTCCCGGGGTGATTTGTTCAAACTTACTACAAAGAGTTTTTGGATAATGGGCTAAGGTAAATTTTGGTCTAATTAGTAAGATAAACAGGTCGATCATGAGTTATGAGAAACAATTACAAAGCTTTAAGGTGTTTAAACCATAGTAAAAATAGGTTCATTAAATTAAAAGGTTTATAAAGTGCTGAGGTGGCATGAAAAATTAAATTTATAAAGCTTTATAAAAGTTAATGTGTTAGAAGTTATGATGAACTTTTATAACTTCTAACACATTCATTATGATGAACTTTTATAAAGCTTTATTAATTTAATTTTTCATAATGACTGTGTTAGAAGTGAAAGTGTCGGTACTCTTCGGGAGCTAATAAGGGGGTGTCGAATGAAAGGTTCACTACTGTCAAGTGAAAGGGCTTCAAGTATAAGCGGGTGTTTGGAGTTGCAAAGAATATGGAATATCGACCGATTTCTTCTAAGAATACAAAGAATTCGCCTTCTACTACGAAGGAGGCATCTAAAGAACAAAGTAAGATTGCTGAAGTGATTACCACGGCTAATGCTTTTGACGCCCTTGGTGATTTGGATGACAATCCTGGTGTAAGTAAACACGCAAGTGTTACTAGTGATGCATTCGACAGTTCAAGTAATATACCTCTTGTTGAAAAGATTAACAAGCTTGAAAGTCAAATTGTTGAGGGGAAGCTTGTGCTTCTGGGTGATGATGGGAAGCCGCTTCCTATGAAAAAGGAGGCTAATCATAAACCTGTTATGGTTAATGAAGGAAAAAAAGGTAGGTAATCCGTTTTCTAATGTTGGGAATGTGGTTCTTTCGGTTAGCGATAGTGATGATAAAGTTGAAGATGCTTATGATGAGACTTCTCATTTTATGGCGAGTGGAGGTTCGTATAATGCTAGTTTACATGAAGATGAAGATTTTAATCTATATGACACTTATGACTAAGGTTTAAATCCGGAACAACTCGCTTTTTGTGACTCCATGGATATAAATCTTCATGGTCAGAGTAAAAGTTGGTTTTATTCTTATGTCTTTGTGGAGAACTAGACTGTGGGGTTGAATAGTTTTACCAATCAAAACTTCGTTTTAATATATTTAGATCGACTTATGTCAATCTATTTAGATGTGTATGTTGGACATTGATAGATAGATATATAAATTTTTAATGAAAGAAAAAGAGTAAGAAGCACATAACCACGACACGAGTGTTTATAGTGGTTCGGCTACAAGGACACCTTCCTTGCCCTACTCCACTCCTCGAGTCACCTACTCAAGAGTTCGTAAACACTACACCAACTCCTTATGGCTGAGAAGCCTTCACAACATCGCCTACTCTTTTTCCAGTACTAGGCTAACCACCAGGTTCTTTCACAAGGTAGAACCACGCCTACCACAACGTCGCCTACCCTTTATCCAGTACGAGGCTAAGTACCGAGTTCCATTACAATGGAGGAACTACTACCCAACACCACACAACACCTAACCCCAAAGGAGACCAACTCCTTATTACAACACCATCTAGGATACTAATATCCTTGGATACAATCTATCTCTATTTGTATATCGATGCACCTCATCTATTATACACCCTTGGCATCTTTCACTAATGCCACTTGACTTGACTTCTAGGCATCATTCACTAATGCCCTTGACATGGACGTTTGGCACCTTTCACTAATTCTTCGTCCTGACTCCTTTAGCATTCTCCACTAATGCTTTTGACATCGACGTTAAGCACCTTTCATTAATGCTTTCGTCTTGACTTTTTCGGTATCCTTCACTAATGCCTTAGACACAACACTTCTATGGAGGAAGAAAGAAGTATCAACAAGAGAACCTCAGTAGTCTTGATGATGACGAAGCATGACAACTCATGGACTTGAGCTTGCTCGACTTGAAGAGGTGGTGATCTCGCCTTTAATAGGAACCTAGAGAATCACATAAAAACAAAACACAAACTACATAGAGAGATCCTTAGGATCTGAGGTTAGAAGGTTACAATACTTGGGGAAATTATGTGTGGGAGTGGCAACCCAAAATCAAGAACCCATGGGTTTTGGGTCATGGGTCATTGGTCCTAGACTTTGGAACATGGGTATCAAAGTAGATACAATGTATCTACAAGATGCAATGCATCTAGTCTATGGGTCATGGGGTTAAAATCATGGGTCATGGATAATATCCATATATGACTTATGCATGATGTCATGCAATGGTTTATGGGTTATGCTCCATGGGTATGGGTCATGGACTTTGGGTTTTACCCAACTACATTCAATTTATTTGGTCAATGGGTCAAATACTTAAGTTTCTACCCATTTATATTATCCATTATAATACATACTAGTTTATGTATATATTTACCCAATATGTAAACACTAGTTGTTGTACATATGTATTACTAAATCATAAAATCAATTTTACTTGTTTTAGTGTTTTATGTGAAAATGTAAGTGTGTTAGTAAACTATTGGCTCAAACCATTTACGTATTTTATTTGTTTCGTTAAAATGATTTTACGTTTGTTATCGACAAAACACTAGAAGATCGTAAAATATAAATAAACGTTTTTACGGCTTATTTGTATTAACAATCTCCCCCTTTTTGTTGATGACAAAACATAAAATTATTTTAAGGAAAAACTAAAATTCATAGAAGTTTGAATTGGAGTTTTTACTCTCTTCTCCCCCTTTTTGTCGAAACAAAAGGCGTCAAGAAACTAATACATTGTTTTAAAAAAGGTGTAATAAGAATAGGAAAATATAGAGAGCAAGTGGCGGAAGAGTTCTTCTTAACTCCCCCTGCGAGTCCATCCCTTTGTGAGGGCGTCAAGTAAGAAAAACTACTAAGCTAATGCATTACGACTATGTTTGCAAATGGTTTCGTCTTTGTGACGTTAATGCTCCCCCTTGATGATTGCAACTTTGAAAGGAGACGTTATGTAACGTGATCCTAAAATATATTGCAAGTGATTTTTGCAATGTATCACTTTGACATAAAACTCCCCCTAGCTTAGGGTGTCAAAGTCTTCATGTGTATTTTGAAAATCTACAAAGCAAAGGTTAGAAAACAAGTATATAGTGCATAATTTCCTGCAAATAAGACTCAAGTTAGTAGAAAACTAGTCTTCTGTTGCACGGATCTCACGGTTCCCTCCTTAGAGGGATCCGTCTAGGCAAAACTCAGGGATTCGTCTGTCTGAAAACATAATCTAGCAATGGTGATGTAACAAATCATGTTAACATCAAAGTGATATATGTATTCAAGCAACAGACATATACTCAAAATAACATGGCATAAAACATGTAACTTCATTCAATAAAACTACGAGAGATGATCTACAAATCTCTAAAACTAAGAGAAGGATTAAACATGAAATACATTTTCTACTAATACTAATAAGTGACCAAAAACTTAAAAAGCATCAATGTGCTTGAGTCTAATGATGAGTAGACTTGTTGATTTGGTCCAATCTTTCAAGAAGATGATTAAACATTAAATGCAACTCATTTCGTACTTCTTGAACAAGTCCTTGGATGATTAGACAGTTAGAACAATTATTGTCTTGATTAGGAACCGGAGGAGATTGGATATTTTGAAGAGGCTCTAAAAATGATGCTGGGGGTACATTGAGCAATCTAGGATGAGGTTCTACTAAGAACAAAGGTGGTGGTAATGGAAATTCCTCCATATGATCAAGTCCTTGGTGGTTCCTTTGTCTCCAACGGTGAACTAGTTGATGATGTAGGTGGTTCCCTATTTAACGAGAAGGTTGGTGAGTGGGAAGTTCTCGGTGGTGAGTGCTCTAATGAATAGAGATTTGGATGAGAGAGAGGTTCGATAAAGGAGTGTAGTCTATGCTCTAGGAATGAAGGATTAGGTGTTTTACTAGAACTAGGTACGTCTGGTTTAGAGCTTGATGAACCCTTTTCTAACCCAAAAGGTCTAATGCTAATTCTTGCGGTTCTCTTGGCAATTGTTGATTAGGTTTGTTGAGGTGGGATTCTAGCACTATGATCTCTTACGGGTGATGATTTGGTGGATGAAATCTCATGAACCATATGACCATTACTTTTGGATGAACCTTCGGTTGAAGAGTTGTTGCTTAGTGCTTCAGTTATAGTGATGGTGAGGATGCAATAGAAGTCTCTAACTACTGATTTTTTAGGAATGTGGTAAGAGTGATGACTTAACTTCTCAAGAATGTTTGATTTATAAAGAATGAATTTGAATTAAGGAATTAAATTCAAGACCACTAAGGGAATTAGGCATGCACCAAGGTCAACTATTATGTTGTTCAACTCTAAGTAATCATTAAATGGTAACTAAAAGTGTTTAGTTTACCAAAGATGGTTTAAATTTGAAAGAAAAGCTTATTAGAAGCTTTCTGTAGATACGGATCCCACGGATCCCTCTCACCAGGGATCCGTCTGGTTATAAACTAGAGATGCATCTGTTAGACAGAAATATGGTGAAGTGATTGTGCTCTTGTAGGGTCTAAAGCCTATAAATATTGAGGTTTTAACTTTCCTTAGATGTCTTAAGTGATAGGTGACTTAAATGTCCAACCGCAAAGAGTGAGGATACTTAATGATGGTTTTGGGTAAGAAAGTGGACTTATGAGAGTGTAACTAAGTGTTTGAGGAAGATACCATTTGATTTGAGAATGACAAATGGTGGCAATTGATCCTAGAGATCAGATGATGGCTTAAGAAAAATTTGAAAAATTATTAAAAAATAAAGAAAAATGAAAAACTAGTTTTAAGCCTATTTTAAGGTAAGAGTGACTAATAAAAATATCAAACTAAGTGTTTTGAGATGTGATGAGCAATGTGTGAGTATTGGAACGAAAATATGGTGAGTTTTGATAAGTTGATAAATCAAAAACACTTTGAATTTGATCCTAAGTTAGCCACGAGTGAGTGTGAGACCTACTAAGCTTAAGGAAGACTTAAGTAGTCTTAAAGGGGCATGTTTAGCTAGAGTGATGTGATCAAGAGGACAAGTTTGATGAAAACATGATATCTATTTGCCCGGATCCCACGGTTCCCTCATTGGAGGGATCCGGCTAGTTATAGCTCTGGGATTCGGCTACTGCAGACCGGCATTTGTGCAATATTTGCACTCTTAGAAAATGCTTATCCTAGTCATTTTACAATCATTAAATGCATGCACACAACAAGTATAACGCATAGCAAGTGTGGGGGAACTAAAAGATAACTAAAGATGAGTGAAGGCGACTACTTGAATGAATTCAAGATGTCGTAAAATCTCATCCTACTTGTTCCTAAGTTAAGGTGTTCAATGCCAAATCATGGCAATTCCTACACACTACTTCCTACTTTACATAAGTATTGTTAAGATGTTACAAATTGTTTTCACAAATTAAGGTCCTATGACCTTCCATCCCCATCTCCTTCCAATTCACTCTCGTCTTCATCCTCATCTTCATCCCCACTCTTTCATCCCACCATCTTACTTCTTTTCTTCAAGTGTGGGGTGATCAAACAAATTGCCAACTTGTGTTGAGAAGTTCGAATATCTTTCACATGTTGAACCTTCTACACGTAAAAAACCAATCCATATTTTCTTCTCTGCTTGAATCAAATATGTTAAGTTTAGGATACATGAAAACAATAAAAACATGTAGACACCACAGAGTACACAGTGGAAGACTTCGATCATAATAAATAAATAATTAGCGAAAGAGATGCATGTACCTTTTGCAATTGGTAGATCTCTTCAATTCAAGAACCCTAATTAGGGTTTATGTGGTTTAACGAATTGACCCTTACCGGTTTTCAATTCAAACCAATTGATGTAACAATAATGTGTTACACCAAGTTTTTGTACACACGTCTTATTAGCGATTCGATCTTGAATGCTAGTTCTTGATCACAAGAATAACCAAACACCTTTGTATGCTCAGGTCACTGTAAATCCCTTACAATGGGGATTCACTCATCGACCAAGAACAAGAGGGAAGAAAAGAAGAAGTTTGGCCTTCTCATGAAATCAAGTGTACCAAAGGATTAATACAAGGGAATGTATTTATAGCCTTATGGTAGATGTCAAGTTTACTATGGTTTCGATGTGGATTCCATAGTTTTGGCCAAAACAAGCCCAAAAGAGGGTTCCTAAAACCGTCTCTTGGCTTGTTTACTTTCTTCATATCCCGTTGACATTTAACGACCAATAGTCACTTTCGATAAGTGCTTATCACTTTCGTTTAGTCGTTTATTGTGAATTTAATAATTAAACATAATATTTTATATTAATTATTTAAACATCGAGTCTCATACGTAAAGTGTGCAATCCCGTGATATCGAGTTGAATCCGGTCATACACATATTAAATATATTCATAAAACAACTCCCACTTGGATATATCTTAGTATGCGTACTGACATTGGTTAGCATCTAGCAACACGCCATGACCCAACAACTTCAGTATGGTTTCTGGAAAAACCTTTGATGATTAATCATCATACTTATCCTTTTGTTTCTAATACCATGTTAATAAGAATATGGGTCTCACTCATTTCTTGATTAACTATACATTTCTCGCTTATATGATTGATCAAGATTACCAATTCTTGAACATATTCAGAAGACCTTGGGCATGTCCATGCAAACATCTTGACAACCCTACGAGGGGCCCAACAGTATTATACTTCAAAATAAATTTGAAGGAAACAAATCCCCGTTTTGACTACGGCGATTCATGAATTTACAACACGAAAACAACCCTTATACCTACCAGTTCATTATAGCGTTAGATTGCCTCACAGAAATGCACTACATCCATGACATTTTCTGGTATCTCAGTCGGATAAATATTCATGATGTACTTAATGACTAAGATCCATAAAGTACAATCATGTGGTTGGGATATGTCCTATACTCAATCCATTGAATATCATCCGAAATTAGTCATGCTACGCATCAATATACTTTCAAGTATATTCTAACTAATACTCAGATTTGTCTTAATTCAATATCATTCCCAAGTTATTGATCGACAACGGACTATTTAGAATAACTTAAGTCATTCAAGGATTTAAACATGCAAATACAGGACACAATATTATAAATGAAATTAAACGTATACCGTACTTTAATTCATTATAAATATTAATTGTTTAACATCCTTTATCCAAATACTAAATAGATCAATGCATGATAATACTAGTTAATGAATTTTGCCACAAGTCATGAAAATCATACTTGTTGACAAGACATAATTTCAATTAACTTTGATCTATAGGAATTTTGAGAATACTTATTTCAAGAATTCAATAAGTGAATTTCTTGTATATGTTTACACATGTCTTGATATTGTCATATCATTCCATAAGGTGCGTGATAACCTGAACCACCCTTTTATGACAATTATCTTTCAAAACTTTAAAGTTTTAAAGTATTCTTTATTCTTTAATATATAATGCAACTATGCTCTTAGTAGAGCATAACTAGTCAACATGGTCATTATCAAGGATACCATGACTAGCATTGAGTGTCATCTCAATTATACCAGCATCATTGTGTACAACAATATGCTCTTTAAACATCCGTAAACTTTGAATATTATTTGTTTGGTGCCATTCAAACTTTAAGTTTGTTGACTATAACAATTACATAACAATTGTTGTAGAATCAGGAGAAACTCGGTGAGGAATGCAATTCTAAATTCAAACATAAATATTACAATGTTGTTAAATCATCTTGTAATCAAGCATGACAAAACAATCTTACAACATGATGTACATGATGAATCTTCAAGTTAGACTTTAAGATCTCATTATATATCCATCATGTTATATTAGACTCATTTATTTACCGCATATGTTTATAGTAATAAACATATATTCCAAGGTTATATATCTTATTTCCAAATCTTATAAACGAAGTTTCATTCCCAACTAAAACTTAATTTAGGTGGAATGTAGTTGCCCATACAACATATAAGATTTAAGAAAATAAAAAATGATACTCCCACTAGCTTTCAGGAATACTTATGAGCTATCTTATTTTAATTATTAAATCAAACATGGTTTTAATATTAAACATAACAATCATCTCATAGATGCATGCATATATCCATTCATGGATTCTTGCAGTTTGTACATATTCAAAGATTATTTGAATTCATAAAAACTCCTTTGCATTACTTATCGTCCTCGCAAAAGTAATTCCAAAACAAAGAGTTTTGATATTCATTGTCAAAATTTCATATCAATGAAACTAAGTATGACAATTATAATCTTTATACTTCTATTTAATGTATCTAAGAAAGAATATTCAATCATAGTTAATTGCTTAAGTATGATTAATATTATTATCACTAGACATACATTAAATACGTGTACAATATTGTCCATATGATTTCTACACAAATATTTAAACCAGGGTTTTCATCCTTTGAAGAAAATCATCTTCATTTAGATAAACCAAGTATCTAAAATTGATTATCTTTATGGACAACATCTCAACATTCATAGTATGATTGATTTACCACAATTCAACATTTGGTAATTTCATCATTATGATTAACAGGCTTACCATGATCCTGTAACTCATAATCCTTAGCATATTAAATATCTGAGATATCCTTACGGATCTATGAATGACAATTCCATCATCTGGGTCTATCATTTACATGTTTAGCCTCATCATGATATTTGCTAGTGCATTTTAGAAGATTATGTATTTTGTAACTTTAATCTTTCAAGATCTAAACCAAAACTCCCACTTGCCTTTAACACTTTAAAGATTACCTCTAAATAGTTTAGCAAGTAGAGCAACAATACATTGTTCTCTTTTGGGATATTACAAAAAACATTGACAGTTCTTGACTTTAGTTTGTTACAACCCACTCTACAAGTAGTTTAACAAATTCAGAACTTCATTATAAGACTTAATGTGATTCATCACATTCCATAAACAAATGGTGTCTTATCAATCTTCTAGGTTGAAGTCTTATTGAGTATATTCAATCTATACTCAATCTACTAAACTTGATAACTTTTGGAAGAAACTATAGTTATCTTGAATCAAACATGCCAATAGATTTTGATTCTTCTAACTGAACATACCATAAGTCTATGGTATTTCATTAGAATTAATATTGTAAGATAATCTAACAATATTTAAGATAACCATCTACTATTTGGCTTACCTATTTACCAACAAAGTAAAACTTTATGGTACAATAGAATTACCAAGTCAATTGCATGTATTATAACACAAATATTTTTGACCAAGTCAAAAGACATATTAGTTATAATCCCACTATACGTTATAAGTCATTGATCAACTCATTGACTTCATGCATATGTCTTAAAACATAGCAAGTTAACGTCTTACTTTATATTGTAAGTCTTGTATTAAAAGACTTCATGTTTGTGACTTTACAAAATCATAAACATTTATAATTAAAGTAATTATGAACACCGCCTCGGGTTTCAATTAATATTTACTACATATATTTAAGTCATTCAACGAATACACAAATTCAAAGTAGTATTAGATTACTTCATTTAATTATGTCATTCCATGAAATGTTCAATGCAAGAAACTGCAGAATCATCCATGCTCGTTCTCACGACATGTGGATATTTTACCTTGGGCTACAATCTAGTTCACGTTCTCACGTAACATAAATTGTAACTATAAGTGTTTCTTAAATATTAAATGACATAAATATTTAAAGTAGTCTTTGTTATCATCTTGACACATGTTCTTAATGGGCAATCATACACATTTAAATGTATAATTTCTATTGGAACGTTACTCTCTTACCTTGCGGTCAAGAGAATCTATTTAAATCATATTTATATGTGTTGTACCTTGCACACAATAAAGATTTCTCCCACTTGTGCATGGAACAACATCATGTAGCAGATAAACAACACGATACACGTTCGTTTATTGGATTAATATGATTTGTGTCATAGATATAACAAGTAGATGTAGGACTATATTGATTAGTAAGGAAACGTACATGACTCTCCTTAAGCGTAAGTGCCTACAATTGGAAAGTAATTATCTTTGAAGATAATTTGGGTTACTACACAGGAAATAAGGCTAGTAGCTCCCACTGAATTAGAAATCAATAAAACAACTTCTTATTCAGTAATGCAACACAAATGCTGAATCTAACAATATTGTAAGTGTTGTAACGGTGAAAACAACTTGCTTGCTTTTTACTTTCCTACACCTTTAAAGAACCATATGTAATCATTACTAAGGTACTAAAAGGTGTATTCTACTCTATAAATGATGGGTTATCCATCAATGTTATTAACTCAAAAAATTGGGTATGTTTCTTCCTATAGCCTACCATGCCCATAAAGATATGTAGCACCTTTAAAGGTTAAAGCAAAACAACTAGATAAAATGCTAGTTTGCCTTTTACCAATTTTCGCGGTAAATAGTCTATCTTCTAATTTAGTAACTCATATATATGTTTTCTAGTTAACCAAACGTCATGTTTGTTACAAAAGGATTCATTCACCAAATGAGGGTAATGAAATCTTTATGGAAAATAAGATGTGCAATTCATTGCTATGAGTTACATTAGAATTTAGACAATTCAAATGTTCCTATTATACCTTTCTCATTCATGAAAAGGAATAGGATTGAGTCTCATTCTTCTCCCATGGAAAAGAGACTTTGTTTGTCTTTTCGGTAAATTATTCTCAATTAAACATTTGGTTGAAAGCGGAATGGATCAATTTATGATCAAAGACTAAACCTCGTTTACGGTTAAATGTTGCATTTATACATTCAAAAGAATTAAAAAATTCAATTTTAGTATTTTAGATAATTAACCTTTTCAAGAAAATTAAATACCCATGGTTCCTAAACATATAACCATTTAATTTTTTCTTGAAAACTAGGATCCAAATTGACATAATTTCATCACATCGGTTGATGCGCTAGTAATGAAATTATTCAAAATGCGAGTTCGAACCTCAATTGCCAATTTTCAAATTTCAATTCCTAGATTTATGGGATTTACATTTAGCCAATTTCAATTGCCATGTAAACATGTTTTATCCCCATCTTATGCCTTGAGTTGCGAGTTCTCTCTACAAAACTCAATTAGTTGTCCAACTTAAGAAACTACAAAATCATCCATGCCGTTCTCGCGTCCGTGGACATTTTACCCTTTGATTACGATCTAAGTCACGATCTCATGCAAATAAAAAGTAATCTTAGGTGTTTCCGTTTCGTTGGATGGCATATAACTCAAATTAAAGGGTAATAATTTTGATGTCAAATCAAATATGTACAAAGATGTCATGCATTCATCTTCGTAGCATAGTTTTTATTGAAACATTTATATCTTGTTTTAATGTATAAGCTTTTCATCATCAAACTTTAATTGATGTATTAGATTCACCAATCAAGGAATTTAGTGTTAATTATCATCCATTATACCGTACTTTTGCATAAGTGTAAACACTTAGTGTTTGAGATTAGTACCACGAGTGGCGGAATTAAAACTAATTAGCCCTTAAATGAGCTTACACATTTAATGGCTTACTAAGTAGCTCCATTCGAACTTCAGGGGCAGAGGACAGGTAAAAAAAGCATAACCTTAGACATCCTTTGTGTGACTTTGCGCTTCTTTATTAACCCCTTTATAGTTCATTCTAGTGGTTATAGTTCGACCATTTGTACCAAAGTCACCAATCAATTAAATGATTATGAATACAATGCTTAAAAATACATGTTTCACCATATTTAGGTCAGGTTTATTTTTCTTGTAAAATACCCTTGTTACACATAACAAACAAGCAAGTATTTAAAAATAAACATATAAACAATGAATGCATAACAAAAAAATAAGTCATGCATATCAAATAGCCACATGCAAACCTTTTGATAAATCTTATAAATAATCAATTCTAGATCTGTCAATATGTGCATGTTTAATTAAGACTTTCACCCGTTTGACATAATGTACAAGGTGAGCCACATGCATCGATTCATCGATTGCGTAAGTCAAAATTTGAATTAAGGAATTAAATTCAAGACCACTAAGGGAGTTAGGCATGCACCAAGGTCAACTATTATGTTGTTCAGCTCTAAGGAATCATTAAATGGTAACTAAAAGTGTTTAGTTTACCAAAGATGGTTTAAATTTGAAAGAAAAGCTTATTAGAAGCTTTCTGTAGATACGGATCCCACAGATCCCTCTCACCAGGGATCCGTCTGGTTATAAACTAGAGATGCATCTGTTAGACAGAAATATGGTGAAGTGATTGTGCTCTTGTAGGGTCTAAAGCCTATAAATCTTGAGGTTTTGACTTTCCTTAGATGTTTTAAGTGATAGGTGACTTAAATGTCCAACCGCAAAGAGTGAGGATACTTAATGATGGTTTTGGGTAAGAAAGTGGACTTATGAGAGTGTAACTAAGTGTTTGAGGAAGATACCATTTGATTTGAGAATGACAAATGGTGGCAATTGATCCTAGAGATCAGATTATGGCTTAAGAAAAATTTGAAAAATTCTTAAAAAATAAAGAAAAATGAAAAACTAGTTTTAAGCCTATTTTAAGGTAAGAGTGACTAATAAAAATATCAAACTAAGTGTTTTGAGATGTGATGAGCAATGTGTGAGTATTGGAGCGGAAATATGGTGAGTTTTGATAAGTTGATAAATCAAAAACACTTTGAATTTGATCCTAAGTTAGCCACGAGTGAGTGTGAGACCTACTGAGTTTAAGGAAGACTTAAGTAGTCTTAAAGGGGCATGTTTAGCTAGAGTGATGTGATCATGAGGACAGGTTTGATGAAAACATGATATCTGTTTGCCTGGATCCCACGGTTCCCTCATTAGAGGGATCCGGCTAGTTATAGCTCTGGGATCCGGCTACTGCAGACCGGCATTTGTGCAATATTTGCACTCTTAGCAAATGCTTATCCTAGTAATTTTTACAATCATTAAATGCATGCACACAACAAGTATAACGCATAGCAAGTGTGGGGGAACTAAAAGATAACTAAAGATGAGTGACGGCGACTACTTGAATGAATTCAAGATGTCGTAAAATCTCATCCTACTTGTTCCTAAGTTAAGGTGTTCAATGCCAAATCATGGCAATTCCTACACACTACTTCCTACTTTACATAAGTATTGTTAAGATGTTACAAATTGTTTTCACAAATTAAGGTCCTATGACCTTACCTTCCATCCCCATCCCCATCTCCTTCCAATTCACTCCCGTCTTCATCCTCATCTTCATCCCCTACACTCTTCATCCCACCATCTCTACTTCTTTTTCTTCAAGTGTGGGGTGATCAAACAAATTGCCAACTTGTGTTGAGAAGTTCGAATATCTTTCACATGTTGAACCTTCTACACGTGAAACACCAATCCATATTTTCTTCTCTGCTTGAATCAAATATGTTTAGTTTAGGATACATGAAAACAATAAAAACATGTAGATACCACAGAGTACACAGCGGAAGACTTAAGATCATAACAAATAAATAATTAACTGAAAGATGCGTAACGTACCTCTTGCAATTGGTAGATCTCTTCAATTCAAGAACCCTAATTAGGGTTTATGTGGTTTAACGAATTGACCCTTACCGGTTTTCAATTCAAACCAATTGATGTAACAATAATGTGTTACACCACATTTTTGCACACACGTACTATTAGCGATTCGATGTGAATGCTAGTTCTTGATCACAATAGAATAACCAAACACCTTTGTTATGCTCAAGGTCACTCGTAAATCCCCTACAATTGGGATTCACTCGTCGACCAAGAACAAGAGGGAAGAAAAGAAGAAATTTGGCCTTCTCATGAAATCAAGTGTACCAAAGGATGAATACAAGGGAATGTATTTATAGCCTTATGGTAGATGTCAAGTTTACTATGGTTATCGATGTGGGATTCCATAGTTTCGGCCAAAAACAAGCCCAAAAGAGGGTTCCTAAAACCGTCTCTTGGCTTGTTTACTTTTCTTCATATCCCGTTGACATTTAACGACCAATAGTCACTTTCGATAAGTGCTTATCGCTCGTTTAGTCGTTTATTGTGAATTTAATAATTAAACATAATATTTTATATTAATTATTTAAACATCGAGTCTCATACGTAAAGTGTGCAATCCCGTGGTCTCGAGTTCGAATCCGGTCATACACATATTAAATATATCCATAAACCAACAAAATAATCTCTAGAGTATGCTATACTTTTGCTTGGTGCATCCAACAAAGTAGAAAGAATCTCATCCTAGAGTATGAATGATGGGTTTATTATACAAATATCGCCAACAAAATGTGTGTATGTGTAATTCGGCACCATATACTAGTGTAGCAATTTAAATTATTTACTTATATATGGGGTATTCAGTTTATGTTTTATTTCAAATTGGTAGAATAAAAAGATCATCTTAACAGGAAAGAGATCAAACAGGTTGAAGGTCACCCAAAATGTATTTTAAATGCATAAAATGATATGTATTTTTGATAATAATATTAGTGACACTAACTATTTACTAAATAATTGGACTAAAAATGTTTCGGGTCAGCCATCAGCTTTTTTTACCAGAACCCGCCCATTTTGATACCTCTGCAGTTTTGCTCATAAATCTTTTAGTCTTCATACATGCTCATTTACATCTTGCCTATCTACAGAATAATTATCGGGAATACCTGAGATGTTACTAATATGCGTATCATTGAGTCAGCAACAACTTTAGGTTCACACATATTACTCACTCTCACAGCAAGGTTATCCTGAAAGGAACGCAGATACACCTACTCCTGCGACTGAAACCAATGAAGTTACCAGTGTCAGCACTCTCCAAAGCTTTAATTTCTTCCGTTCTCAACTAGCAAATCCTTACAGATTAGATTTACGTGCAGTGTTGTACTAAAATTGTACAGCAATAAACAGTCGATGTAAAAATGGATATATCAAGGTAGTAGAAGCAAGACATTATTGTGGTTACCTTGAGTATTTATTCCCCCAAAATCAGTCTCTTCCTCACGATAGGCAAGCCATCTTTCATTTACTGCAGGCCATTTTGATTAAAAATATAGCTGCTTCAGTTACCACAGCTATGTCCACAAGTTACATTCATCGTACACAGTGCTTGAAGACCTGCAACAAGATGTAGCAGAGGATGCAACAAGTACAATAGCCTACAGTTGGATGTGTTAGCTTAATACAATAGTTTTATATGTAGTATCAAGTCTGTAATATAGCTTAAAGATGTAGTGATAGCTTAGTTGATAATAGTAGCTTAGTTTGTAGTTTAGCTATCTTGGTCAAAACGGGTCAAAGTGTGGTTGATTGAATAACCAACTTTGCCGCCAAAATACTTTGTATAAAGTTTGTGTAAGTGGTCATTTGATCACAAGTTTCCCACTTCAATAGTAACTCATTTCACTTTCTCTCAATTTCAATAAAAAAACAAATTTAATGACACCGGCATTGTCAAAATTATATTCCAAAGTGAGATTTTACCACACATCATCAGCTATATGAGGCATTATTGGAGCAATGACTCACTATGGAGAGTAGATTCTCTGAATGAGCTGTTTGACAACTCCACCTGTAAAACTCGAACCACTGAGAAATAGAATCAAACTTCATATAAAAATAGTCTACTTAATACTTACGTCCTTACAAAGCGTGTAAAACATCATTGAAACATAAAAGAAAATGTCTTACCCAACATAAAGGCGATCTTTGGCAACATCATCTATCCCCCAATTCTGATTCAACTTGTCTTACTCTAACCATCGATCCCCAATTCTAGTTAGTACATTCTATTTCGTCTCCCTGTACAAGTAAGTTTCCGCAAAATAAAACTTATCTTAATCTAAGTACTATAGCTAAACCACTCCACTAATGGTGCACGGTTCTTCATAATTATGAAAGACAAGTCCAAAACACAATCACATTTAAAAGTGTCATAATCTTACCACCAGGTCTACTTAAAATAAACGCACTCAGAATACCAGATAATAACCATAGAGTTGGGATGTGCAGCATTCAAAAACTACCATCTCCTTGATAAATTACTAATGTTAATTAAACTCATTGAGAGATTAGATTAAATATCTAATAAGTTTTCATGATATCATATCAAACATGCATACAAAGATATTATCAAATGAGTTACTATTGAAGTGGGAAACTTGTGATCAAATGACCACTTACACAAACTTTATACAAAGTATTTTGGCGGCAAAGTTGGTTATTCAATCAACCACACTTTGACCCGTTTTGACCAAGATAACAAGGTCAACAAAAAAATGTGAAAACACTATTACATTTATGAGTATGATCAGAATCCTACTACGACTACCGTGTTACAGGCTTGTTCAAGTGCAATTACAATCAAACAATCATAATAACAGTATAAACCCCATCCAACACATGAACTTTAAGCACTATCAGCAAACAAAAATATTCAACTTATTCATCACCAATATAGCGTCATCCATAAACTGAGCAACAAAAAGAATTCCCATTATAATGACATTTAATAGCTACAATAAACACATATGAACTTTAAACACATGTCAATAAACACATATGAATCTTAAGCTCTATCAAATAATCATAATAAAAGTATAAACCCCATCTCTCAAAAGTCAATAAACACATATGAAATTTAAGCTTTATCAGACAATATAGCGTCTTAAACCATAAACTGAGCAACAAAAAGAATTCCCATTATAAAACACCATTACTTATCCGATTTAGGTTCATAAAAACTGAATCCTCCAATAAAACAAAGTCAACTAAATCAACAAAACAATGTGATTATCAGCAACAAGTCACATGGGCATACGTAACATGACCAACTTGTATCACTATTCAAGTAGACATTTCATCAAACACTTGCTATACCAAAACCAAAACTCTCTATTATCACAACATGTGATGCTCACTTTGATAACAAATGGGTTTCAGGGTTGCCACTAGTTTATCCGATATAGCTCAACCAAAACCGAATCTCCACTAAATAAAAGGCCATTTTCTTAAAGACGATTTAAGTCCACAACATAGTTCTAACCAGCAACAAGTCTCAAAGGGTCTCACTAACATCACCAATTTGCATCACTATTAAAACAAACATTATATCAAACAGTTGGTGTGCAACTCAATTTTGTTTGTTGTGTACTTTGCTTAATTATTGTTGTTATTAGTCTATAAAAAACATTTTTTAAAATGGATGTTTGACTGCTGGTGTTGTCAGGACCATTGGTGTTATACGGGATGAGGTATTCAAAGCAAGAAACAAAGTTCAAGGGTTAAACGTGTTATACGGGCATAGCTATAAGGACAAATAAATGTAATTTACTCTAAACAAAAGGGTTCGTATGAGATTCAAAGTAAGGGGTTTATAAAATTATAAGAAAAGGTTCGGGTTCTATTGAGGCTTAAGGGTTCAAAGTATCTAAAAGGGCTCGAGTGCAGTTCAGAGGATTAAAAAAAGTTTGTATAAGGTTCAAAGTATTAAAAAAAAGGTTCGTAAGTGGCTTTAAAAGTCAAAAGTATTAAAAAGAAGGGTTATTATGAGGTTCAAAAGAGCTTAGGGTTTAAAGGGTTCTTATTGTGCTCAATTGGGGTTCGTATAAGGGTTTAAGGTCAAAGTTTTTAAGGAAGAGTTCGTTAGAGTTCAAAGTATTAAAAGAGGGTTCTTGTGAGGTTCGAAGTATTAACAGAAGGATTCTTATAAGGTCCAAAGGTTCTAAATATCAGGAAGGGTTCTTTTGAGATTTGAAGTATTAACAAAAAAGAGTCAACAAAAAGTTTACAGGGCAGGGGTTTTTGCATGCGGGGCTATTTCACCAAAACCTTATTACTGTCATGTGATTTAATTGCATAAATCATCTCTGAACTTTGGTCAAATTGTATGTTTCATCTCAACCTTTTCGAAAATGCAGAAATCGTCCCTTTGACAAACCTTTGAGTAAATTTTCGTCCATGATTAGGACGAAACATGCAATTTGGCCAAAGTTTCCCAGAAGGACGATTACTCAAGGGTGGTTTCCCACAAGGACGATTTCTGCATTTTCGTAATGGTTGGGACGAAACATGCAATTTGGCCAAAGTTCAAGGACAATTTATGAAATTTACTCATTTTCTTATAAAACCACATACTCGATACTCCGTATCTGTTTTCCGTAATTATATAAAATGAGGTGGTTGCACCTGCGCATTGCGGCGTGTTTTTCTTCTAGTTTTTATGTTGCGTGTGTTGTGTTTTGTAATATATGTTTGATGCCTAAATTGTATGCGAAAATCCTTATGTAAATGTGAGTGTACTTTTTTTGCTTATTGCTTGTGTCTATACATATGTGGGTTATATTTTAAAGACTAAAATACACGGTTGGTCCCTAAACTTGGCAAGACGCTTCGCGATGGGACAAAACTCGGCCTTTTCATCGTCGGGGGTCCTTATTTCAAGTTTTATACTCGTTACAGGTCCTTTGACCATATTGCCGTTAGTCAAGGACATATTATGGCGTTAGATTTGTCTTTAGTCAAAAGGCATAATTGTCATTTCCACATTTCAATTAAGCTTGCTCGATACACTTTTCTGTGGGTGCTACAGTAACTGTGGCCTAATAAAAGCAACTCATATTCACCCCTCATCCCTAAAGTCTCCTCTCCAAAAAAAATTCTTATCTTTAATTTTTCCGATCTACTTGTAATAATGGTTCATTGTGCTTGTGGTAGGCTGGCTGTAGTTAAAACTTGCTGGAATAATGTCAACGCCGGCAGGCGTTACTATGCATGTCCTGTTCAGGTTGGCTAGTCTTCTACATGATAATTCTTGTATTTTTTTTAATTTAACATGTTAAGTTAATAGTTTCATCTTGGAGTCAGCTTTTAAGTGTGTTTAAACGTTTGATTTATGATTTTTTAGGGATCTAGGTGTCCCATCAATGGGTGGTTGGATCCACCGCAGACGACTAGAGCAAGGGAGGTGTTCCTCTACTTGCAAAGTCACATCCACCGAACTGAGGCGGCATTGCAAGAATGCCAACAAGCCCTCATCGGCGAGACCATGGAGACTATAGACGCTTGATCGCCGGGCTAATGAGCTAGAGGCTACTCAAGCAGATACCTGAGGAACTTCTGTGTTTTCTCCTGGATACTCATCATTGTCGTATGTATATGGTTTGATGGATCTGGACACACTCCTTGTGTCAATGATATTTTGTATAATATTATTAAGCACGCGGAATTTACTTAGTAATACTTAGAAGATGGATTGTATGATGTAATGTATATAAACACAGATTAAACACAAAACTTAAGCTCCAATATTATTGATAAATAATACGAGTGATCTTAGCTTATCACTAGGGTTACACCTTGAAGCTTTTGTGAGTAATACGTAGGTAATTACAAGTGTACCTAAGACAATGACCTAGGACCTCCTTTAATACAACAAGGAGTCCTTTACATGATAAGTATAAAGCTAAAATAATAGAATATACACAAGATCTATTCTATACTTATCTAGACGCGTTAACCTTATCATAAACTGATAGCAGTGGTAATAATGTTCTGGCAGTGGGAATACGTTTCCACTGCTAGTGTTAAACCAAGCAGTGTAAATCACAACTATCAGTGGTTAATCACAACTATCCGTGGTTACAGATTATTCCCAAAAATCCTCCCCTAAACTTATTATTTCTCTGCAAATCAATAAGTTTCTTCAATATGCATTATCTTCTAGGATTTGGGAATTCAACCAAACACTTCACTTCTTTCTTAACTTCTGTATGGCTCTTGAGCATTGATCTTGAAGCCTTTGTAATAATGCTCTGACCTTCTCATTGTCTTCATTAACTCTTATTGTTAAGCTTAACATCACTGTAAGAGCTCCAGCTCTGGTGGATATTCTTTCTCAGCAAGCATGAAAAAGTCTTCTCCATTAGCTGTATAGACATGATGAACTTCACATGAATCATAATAAAACCATTTTGTACCAAAACACGTGAATAAGGTTTTCCAGAAGTCATCATCAACATTTGGTTCATAGAGCCTTCTAAGATTCACCCATAACTGCATCTCCTTTGTATCTTTGAGATCTTGAGCATTAAACCTTTCTTGAACTAACCTCCATAGTGTATTAAGGTCATCTCTGTCAAAAGCTTTAATAAGATCTTCAAATGTCAGAAATGATGAAGTTTCACCTCCCAGCCTTGTGATCTTCCATGATGGAGCAAAATTGCTAGCAGTGAAAACTTCCCAATCAATAATAGGATGTCGAACTTGCAGTGGATCTGGATAAAAATCTCTTTCTTCAATCACAATCATTCCAGTCAATTGATCTTCAGTGAATTTCTCTGTAGGAATTTCCTTCTCAGTAGACATTGTTTGATCTTCATCAACCTTAGTCTTCTTAACAGTTTGAGAATCACTTACTTTCGCCTTTCTCTTCAATCTAGGAAACCTTTTTGCTTCTTCTTCAGAACCCATTGGAGTAAAAGCTTTATCTTGTCTTACAACTCTGTAGTAAGCCTTTTCAACTTGATCATCAGGCATTCCACTGAATTGATGCTTCTTCCAATGACAACAATAAATCTTCATATATGAAATAATTTGTGCCTTGGTAGGTTTTCTTGGTTTCTTTTGGTTCTTTTGGCCCTTTTTGGCTGAACTAATTACATTTTGAAGTGCTTGATTGTTCTTCATTATAATGAAATCCTTCAACTGAGCATATCTTTGTTCTTCAGTTAAGGATGCATCAGCTACAAGGTCAATTGCCTTTTTCTTGATCTTTGGATTATTTGCAATCAAGAATTGAATATCTTCTTCAAAAGGAACATAACTAATCTCTGGAGTCTTCTCTTTTAGAATTGTAGGTTGAACAGTGGAAAGTGGATCTTTTTCCATTCTATCCAATCTTTTAGTCTCCAAAAAGCTTGCAACTTCCATCTCTTCAAGCTTCTTCTTTTCAGCAACTTCATCTGCAGTAATTATCTTAGAAATTTCTCTATCAAGAGCAATCTGAGCTTGTTGTTTCTTTGAAATCTTTCTTCCAGTTTGCTCTTCACTTTCGATGACTGCTTTACCTTTGTCTTTCTTCAACTTATCAACTTCTTCACTTGCAGTGGCAATATTTGGCTCTGCAGTGGAAATTGAATCAGTGGCAGTACAGAAAATGTCTTGATCTTCAAGTTGCTCTTCTTGAGTATTAGTTTCCTTTGCTCCTTTACTTGTATCTTTTTCATCTTCAAAATCAATTTTCCTCCCCTCAGTGTCAGAACCTGTTTTCCTCCCCTGTTTGGGAGAATTCCCCAAATCATGATCAAAACCATATGAATCACCATCAGTAGGTGAGGATGAAGATGAAATCACCAACTTTGTAGTCTTCTTGTGCTTTTTCAACCCATTAATCTCTTCCTTCAAGGTCTGAATCTCTTTCTTTAAGTGTTGAACATCCTTGGCATGCTGCTTCTTGACATTTTCCAAGTCCTTCTATAGAAATTCAACCTGCTTGGATAACTTTGTACACAAAACCATCAATTCCAATTGTTGCTCACTGCCCTCATCACTTCCAACTGTGTTACCTGTTGGAAGAGGTGAATCATGGGGCAAAGGTGCAGATTCCTCCCTAGTTGGACTAGGTGGAAGTCTAGAACCTCCACTACTTGTTCCTAGACCAAAAGGTTCAGAAACTTGCTGTGTTGTCATGAGAGGAGTTGGTCGTTTAGACCTTCTCTCATAGGTTTTTGAAACTGGAGGTGTATAATCAATGTTTGGAACATTAATTATGAGTGTGTTTTGTTCAGTTGAAATCTTAGCAAGCATTTGAGGAAGGAGAGGTGTAAAAATCATATTGTCATCTTTGTTCAAATTTTGAAAAACTTTAGGCTTAAGGCAACTGATTTGAGAGATATAGATTGTGGGATTTAAAAGCAAAGCATACCTTGAAGAAAGTACAATCTGATGAAAAACAGGGCCACTCTTTTTGTTAGACTTTTGTAGGTAGGCCACTAGGTTGTGCTCATCTGCAAATTTCAAAGGTGCCATAGAAACTTTTTTTAATGAAAAACGATATTATGTCAGTAAGAATTAAAAGAATAACTAGCCAATTGAGAGAGAAAGATGTATAGGGTTAGGGTGTAGAATTATTGCGCAAGAAAAATTATCTTTAGAAAGTATTGGTTATTATATGGAAAGAAGATAATTCTCTTAAAATTTTAACCCTATATATATGACAATCAGTGGTTATTTTCAATGGCTAGTAAAAATAAGTTACTGACATGATCAGTTGTAACGGCTAGAACAACAGTGGTAAAATAACACTGTCAGTGAAAACTGTGAACTAGCAGTGGTAATTTTTCACTAAAATTTCAAAGAGCAGTGGTAAATAAAATCATGTAGTAACAAGACTGCTCTTAGCATAGTTTTTAGCAAACTACCAGCTATCAACGGATTTGATATGTCTTTACCATGAGCCGTTTGCTATGGACTAGCCAACTCTTAACCATAAAGAATATGGTGAGTTGATAACCATATAGTTTTTGGTAAACTATCAACCATAAACGGAGTTGTCAAGTCTTTACCAGTAGCCGTTTGCTCTGGACTAGTTGATTCTTATGTGTGTAAGACATGGTGAATCAATAACCATTTGTTGTGTATCTCAGATATACACCTTTTAAAATTAACTCCCACCAAAGCTTGGTTATGTGTTTAAGAGATAGGAATAACCAACTTGATATTAACCGAAGTTATCTTTAACCAAACCATTACCCAAGTAGAATATCTTCCAAAGTCAACTTGATAATATCTATATTTGCTCCTTAACCTACCAAAATAGGAAAAAGTAAATATTCTCATTAAATAACCCTTTCAACCGACTTTGTCTATATAAAGAGGCTTGGCTTATTGTATTCTTCATCAAATCACATTCAAACATCCAAAACCCTAAAACCAAACATGAGCAACCCCTCCAATATCATCAACATCTCTTCAGACTCAGAAGAAGAATATGTAATCGAGTCAGAGTCCTCCTCTGAAGCATCAGGATGGTGTGGATACTTTCCACCAGGAGCTGGCTCTTCATCCAAAAGGTATACCAAAGAAACTGCTAAGCGCATGCCTGCAGCTAAGCCTGCAAAATCTCTTGAGTTCTACTCCAGCTCATCGGACGATGATGAGAAGAATGATGAAACTTATTCCATGACCAAGGGTTTGCCAAAAGCTCTTTCAATAGCACTTGAAACAGCTATCTCCAATATGAAGCAGATCTCCATTCCAACAAAGTCTGCAATGCTACCAAAACCTCCTCCACAAGTTCTTGGTCTTCCATGTCCAAGAATGCAATCCACCTTTGAGAACAAAAGGAAGAGGGCACAGAAAAACAAGCATGATTATGTGGGCAAAGGCAAGAAGCCAATGGAGAAGCTGAAGTTAGATGTAGAATGTGCTAGGTTGCAGTCTTTTTGTGTTTTGATGATAAGTAGTACTTTAACTTTGGTTGTAATGAATCATGTTCTATTAATGAACTTCCCCTGTTTTCCTTTTTCCACTGTAAATGCAAACTTGTTACCACTGGTTGCAATATAGTTCCCACTGTTAAACAATAATTTCTGTATAAACTGCAAAGGACAACTAGAAAGTCAAACACCAAAGAGTAACCTATTCAATGTAAACAAAGAATCCTTCAAATTTGCGAATCACGAGCATAAACCAAACACTGGAATCACTGTTGAGGTTTTGGCAATGGTTAGTGTATATAAAGGAATGACCATAGCAGTTGCCATACTCAATAAAGTCAACTCACAAATACAGATACACTTTCCAAGGCCACAGGACTCCAATTTACTTCTCAATTACTTGCACCTTCCCCTCATTAATTTTTTGAATTCAACTTAATCTTGTATTAAAAGAACCAAACACCCACAACCTTCTATTTCACCAACACATCTTTCTCCTAAAACACTAGCAATAACAACTTTATCAAAAATCATTATGAGCAATTCAGACCCAATCAACAGCTCTTCTGACAGTTCAATTTCAGACAACTTCTGGGATTATGAGGCTTGGCATTATGTGCTCAATAATCCAGGTAAGAAGAAGAAAGAGGTGTCTGAAGCAGTTTCTTCCAGAAAGAGATCTCATATGTCCATGAGTATCACATCATCATTTGCTGGTCCATCAAATCTGCAACCAGTACCTTAAAATGCTTTGACCAAGGGAGATAGTTCTATAAGCTCTTATGTTTCTCCCTATGAGGACACAGATGATGAGACTTCCACTAGATCCTTGAGTGTTCCCCCACTTGCAGCAATAGCTCCTCCTGAAGAACTACAATCATCACCTTCTCTACCATTGCTAGCAGCACCACCATCAGCAGGTCCTTCATCATCCTCACCACCTACTGGTATAGTGGTGATGGGATTAGCAAGCCCTAGAGTGTATGACTGGATTAATATGCGAGGGGCTCCAAAAGTGATGCCAAGCTGGGCCTTCCCAAAGAAGCCATAGGTAGTGGATGATTGTAAGGATGGGGATGGGTTATGAAGCTTGTGTCTGGGGTAGGTTGTTGGTAGTTGTAACTGCTTGTTTTTAGTTGATGTAGTGATGCTTGTAATCTTTATTCCATGGATGTAACTGCTGCACTTAGAGTGCAGTTTTGTGAAATAATAATAATAATCCATGTTTTCCTTATCTTAAGTGTTCCTGCATTACACATTTGGTTCCACTAACTTCATTATCAAAACTGACATACTGTCCATTTTAATGCTCAAAATTAGAAAGATTGGACTTGTTGTCAGTCATGTGTCTTGAACACCCACTATCTGTATATCCTTGATATGATCTTTTTGTCCTTGGATGATCCTGCACATAAGAGTAAAGAGTTAGTTTCTTTTGGGGACCCAAGCCATGATTGACTTGGATCTGCCTCGTGTATCAATATAGTTAAATCTATCAAAGGTCATTGATACACCATTGGGATTGGTTGTAGAGGTATTTCCTTTAGGTTTCCATTCCCAACGTGCTTAGGCCTTCACAGCATTGCCCATGTCCCCCCTTTTCTTGTTTATAACCCATGCAGTGGTAACTTTTGAATGAGCAGTGGTAACTGCTGGTTTCTTTTTAGGTACCCACTGTTGATTATGATTAACCTTTTTAGCTTAAAAGGTTCCTTTCTCTGTTTGTGCAGATTTTGCAAAAGTTGTTTTGGAGTTTGCACTTTTAACAAGTGACTTAGGATGAGCATTGTTAACAGTTTTTGTAGGGGCAACTGTTTTGAGTCCACTTCTAAGTTAAACTGCTCTTGGGACCATTTTTCAATGTGTGTTAGGGTGTATATTATGTTTAAACCTGTTAGTCTCCACCCTTTTATTCCCATGGACTTCCCTTCTCCTAACATGATAGTCACAATAAGCATGTAAATGATCAAAACTACCACAGATATAGCATGCCTTATTGTACATTACAAAATCACTACCTAGTTGTTGAGATTTAACATGATTCCAACTCCTCTGGTTACCCCTAGGAGCTGTAGGCTTGTTTCTATACATCTCAGCATACCTTACAGTTTGTCTAGGTTTATTAAGTGGTTTCCTAGGTTCCTCTGTAACAGTATTAACAACTTTTGGGATAGAAGCCTCTACATTCTTTTTAACACTCTCATCTACAATAGATGAGTCACTAGCACTCTCAAAAACATCATTATCAAGCTTAACTTCTTCCTCACTTTTCACCTTAGTGTCCTTTAAAGGACCATATTCTCTTACAAGTTCCTTAAAATCTTCCAAGCCTGTATGAGCTAAATCTATACCTAGAGGTGAGGGAACACCTCTTAGTGGTGGAGGCGCTGTATTATAACCCATACCTGACTTAGCTTTACTATAACCTTGAGCATTCCAAATTTTATCAATTGACTTAGACTGATGATAACATGTGTCTAAAGTTAAATTGACATTTTCATTTTTCTTTTGAAGTTTTTCAAGCTCTTTTTGGTATGCTTCATTCACAACTTTTGTATGATCTAACTCTCTTCTAAGAAGAATCATATCATCACTATATTTTGTCTCATTATCTTGAAAATGCTCTATTTGTTTTTCTAAAATAGCCATAGCTCTCCTAAGATTGGACACAGTATAATTAGCAGTATATAACTCTTGTCTTTTATTAGAATATAAATCATTAAGTCTTTCAACTTCTCTAGCAGCCCTACATGTTTTAGAGCAACATTCTGAGTTTTGTACCTCAGAGTCAGAGAAAGCCATGAGAGCAACTTCAGTAGAAACAAGAGCAGCATCTGGATGTTCTTCTTCAAGATCATCAGCCATGAAACTCCAATCATAGCTCACACCATCAATAGCCAACATTGCCTTTGGTTCTTCCACAGTTGGTCCCTTCTTTTGCTTGTACCAAGTAGACCTGTTGTCCTTGGTCTTTGGTCTTCTACATTCTCTAGCAAAATGTCCCAACTTGTGGCAGTTAAAGCACTCCACTTTCTTCTTATCAAAGCCTGCAGTTTCATCACCATTAATGTGAATAGGCTTGCCAGTCTTCTTGTAGAAATTCCTAGCCCTCATGCTGAGAAGAGCTATTTGCCATTTTATATCCATCTTCTCCAAGTCATCTTCATCAATTTTCTCTATGTCTTCATGAGTTAAGACAGAGCCATCAACTTGTGTTGAGATAAAAGCATAAAATGTAGGATCTACAATACTAGCAACCTTCTTCTTTGAACCTGCAGTGGTAACATTAACATTACCAGTGGAAACTTTAAAACCTGCAGTGGCAATATCATCATCACTTTCATCTTCAGAATCATCACTGTCAACAGAGGTTGACAACAATGCCAAGCTACTAGAGCTTGTACCATGTTTCCCTGCCTTTTTCAGCCTTTGCTCAATAAGTTTGAAATTGTTTTAAAGGTCATTAAGCTTCATTGTTTCTATGTCTGATTTGTTTTCCCAGACAGTAACATTGGTTTGAAACTCTGAAGGCAAACTTCTTAGAAACTTCAAATTTAGGTCTTCCTTTTCTACCTCAATGCCAAACACAGTCAGTTGTGTAACAATATTCTGGAGTGTGGTGAAAATGCTATCAAGTGAGTCATTGCTTGAAGCAGAGAAGTTTTCATAACTTTGCTTCAACAATGTCTTTTGTGTCTTCTTTGTAGCATCATTACCACCAAACACTGAGCAAATCACTTCAAACAATTCTTTAGCAGTCTTGAACTTGCTGAATGCAATGATCTGGTCTCTAGGAAGAGTCATCAGCAACAAACTTCTAGCTTTAAGATCATTCTTCTTTTGTGCCTTTTCAGCATTAGATTCAGGCATAGAAACTTTCACAACATCTATGTCACCAATCTTTGTAGTACTAGTCACAGGTTTGAAAGAATCATCAATTTGAATGATCTTCCATAGAGCATAGTCCTGTATGAGGAAGTATTGCTCAATCAGTATCCTCCACATCTCAAACTCATTAAGTTTGAGCTTAGGAAGTCTTGGAGTAGAAGATGAGTTTGATTGGTTGTTTTCCATCTCCATTGAATTGAGTGAGTAGGTTAAGCTTATTCCTTGGATCTTCTAAAACAAAATATCAGAACCTTCGCTCTGATACCAGTTGATGGATCTGGACACACTCCTTGTGTCAATGATATTTTGTATAATATTATTAAGCACGCGGAATTTACTTAGTAATACTTAGAAGATGGATTGTATGATGTAATGTATATAAACACAGATTAAACACAAAACTTAAGCTCCAATATTATTGATAAATAATACGAGTGATCTTAGCTTATCACTAGGGTTACACCTTGAAGCTTTTGTGAGTAATACGTAGGTAATTACAAGTGTACCTAAGACAATGACCTAGGACCTCCTTTTATACAACAAGGAGTCCTTTACAAGATAAGTATAAAGCTAACATAATAGAATATACACAAGATCTATTCTATACTTATCTAGACGGGTTAACCTGATCATAAACTGATAGCAGTGGTAATAATGTTCTGGCAGTGGGAATACGTTTCCACTGCTAGTGTTAAAGCAAGCAATGTAAATCACAACTATCCGTGGTTAATCACAACTATACGTGGTTACAGATTATTCCCAACATGGTTTATCTAGTGGGTTACCAATGTCGGTGGTTTTTTGCCTTTTGGTCTCTGTAAGTAGACTTGTGGTGATGGTTGACTTGTGAAAAGTCATGTTTTTATGTACTTTGGTCCTTCTAGAGTATAAGTAGTTTTACTTTTATGCTTTAGTCCTTATGAGTGTTATGCCTTTAATACTTGATCCTACCCCTTATAAATGATCAAACCCAGATCAGTTGCCACACAATTATTATCCACTTCAAACCACGCCTTAGTAAAATGATCAAACTCATAACACAGATCCAAGTATCAAAGATGGATGAATGATCTGAGATGGATGAACAGACACCACTTTTGAGTATCAACATAAACTTGATATGGTGTTGTTCATCCATCTTTGATCCTTCATTCCTGTTTGTGATGATAGAATAACCGTATCCAACACAAAACACAGATCCAAGTATCAAAGATGGATGAATGATCTAAGATGGATGAACAAACACCACTTTTGAGTATCAACATAAACTTGATATTGTGTTGTTCATCCATCTTTGATCCTTCATTCCTGTTTGTGATAATAGAATAACAGCAACCAAACTCAAAACACAAATCCAAGTTCAACAGATCCAAGAATCATAGACATATGAAATCTCAAAAATGGATGACCAGACACCACTTTTGAGTCTCAACATAAACTTGATATGGTGTTGTTCATCCATCTTTGATCCTTCATTCCTGTTTGTAATGATAGAATAACAGTAGCCAACTCAAAACACAGATCCAAGTTCAACAGATCCAAGATTCATAGACGCATGAAGTCTCAAGGATGGGTGAACCAGCACCATTTTTGAGTATCAACATAAACATGATATGGTGTTGTTCATCCATCTTTGATCCTTCATTAGTGTTTGTGATCATAGAATAACAGTATTAACATAAACTAAAAACACAGATGTATGAACACTCTATAAAAACAATACAATAAAAACACAATTTAACCCATACACTAACATGACATGATTTCATACATAACGCAAATGGATATATTTCCAAATGCATACAACTTTGTAGTCTACAAAGTTCAGAAACATACATTGTTTAAACACAGCAAATAATGTTTAGGGGAATACATATTCGATGGATAACATTGGCTTTCATATGCTTAAACAACATTTTTTTGTGGTAAAGAAATCTTTGCTGCTATAATCTTGGTCTTAGTGCAAAATTGTTTTGGAGACCCACCAGAAGCAGCATCAACTTGACTTCCAGATTGAGACTGGACCACACTTGGTTGATCATTACCTTCATAGTTGTCACCTGTAACCTTTTCCTTCTGCTTTGCTGTAACTTTTGGCTGGGATGAACCTGTTTTTTGAGACTGTTGTGTAGTGCCTTGACTTCATGTTACACCTCCTTGCCCAAGACATGTTTTCTTGTTGTGTCCAGCGTTGCCACAAATACCACAAACCACACTCTTACTAGACTGTGACAAGTTACTAGTTTTGTCACTATTATCATTTTCAGTAAAAGCCCTGGTTCTTTTCTTTCGTGGCCTACCTAATGGTTTATGATGTTTAGGTGGAAGAATGGTTGTAGGCACTTGTGACTTATGCCAATGCTCATAACCATTTATTGGCTGGATGTGGTGTTTGTAAGTTTCTTCCCAAGTCTTAAGCAAGTAACATGGATGAACCCATGATTCAACATATCCTACTTGCATTCCATTCAACCTCATACACCGGTAGGTAGCAACAACATGTTTACATGGCATACCTGTAAGCTCCCATATTCTACATGTACAAGCCCTAGGTTCAACATTCACAATACACTTGTCTCCCCATCCACTGACCTCATACTTTTCTCCTTCAACCCATAAAGCAATGTATTTATAAGCCTCTTTCTTGATTGCATCTAACATGAGTGTTGCCTTTGGTGTTAATGGTCCGGCACACTTTTGAATCACATTCACAACATTCACTATTCTTTTCATACAGTACTCTCTAATGTATTCCAAAGCAAAGAATGATGGGTTGGTGCCTACCTCCCATTAGTTTCCCATTGAACACTTCACACATGTTATTAAGTAGCACATCAGAATGAGCCCTCCCTACAACATGTTTGGTTAGGTACCTGAAAAATGTCGTAGAACAAAAGATGTACAAATAGACATACATTTGGTTAGGTACCTGAAAAATGCGACCTTGACCAATGGGTTGGTGGTATCTTACTTAACCAAGCATGGGCAGGTTCGCTAAACCTCTTGAATGCCAGCATGGCTGCCTCAAATTGTTGGACGGTTGTTGCTGCTGCACATCTCCACACATGTTCCTTGTATGCTTTAGCATTCCATTGCAATTTCATATTATCATGGATGTGCTTCAAACAATATCTGTGTTCAGCACTAGGGAATACTTCTGCTAATGCTGGAATGATACCCTGCACAAATAAACATCAACTCCTTACTAAGAAAACTTGCATTTAACGAAAATACAAGTGAATCTAATCAACTAAATGGTAAAATCACCTTTTGCCTGTCGCTGATAAAAGTGTAGTTTGAGTTTGGTTGCAAGTCAAGATCATCTCTTAGACATTCAAGAAACCAAATCCATGAATCTTTGCTTTCAGCTGCTGCAGCCAGTAGGCTAAAGGGTATATTCCATTGTTGCTGTCTATACCGACTGCTGTAAGAAGCTGGCCAGGAAAAGGACCTCTCATAAAAGCACCATCTAACCCCAACAACTCTCTTTGACAAGCTTTATATCCTTCCTTAAAAGCGCCTAAGCATACATACATTCTCTTGAAAAATCTGGTTGGACTTGATGCATCTGTTGCAGTTTGTACACTTATCCTAACTGTTGTATCTGGGTTAGTTTTCTGCAACTCTTCAACATAGTCTCTTAAAAGAGTGTATTGCAGCTTATGATCACCCCTAACCTCATTTTTTTCCTTGTTTTTTTGCCCTTAATGCTTTTTGCATAGACACATGAACTTCAAACTGTTTACTGAGCTGATCTTGAACAGCCCTGATTGGAATATCTGGATTGACTTGAACTTGGTCAACTATTTGCTTCGCAAGAAACTTGTAGTCACAAGCTTTAATGTATATTGATTGCAAACATTTGTGTTCATCCTTGAAAGTTCGAACAATCCATACATCTTTATCTGTATTTTTGGCTACATACAACAACCGTGGACAATCTGTTGCTTGCTCCTTGCGTGTTCGCAAATATACATCCCTACCAAGTCCTCTAGTTATCGGACCATTTTTCCTCTTTGGGGCTTTTCCCAGCCCTGAACCTTCGGTTATTCCACAAACAGGTATTTGTCCAAGACACCTAACCCTAATTCTCTGTTTGTCATTCTTAATTAGTTGCAATTTCCTTTTAGTCTTTATTGAAAGCAGGTAGATCCTATCTTTCACTTCTTTTGCAGTTACAAAACTTTGACCACAGAAATAAAAGATTTCGTCCTCTGTTTGTGCTGCCTCACTTAACTTTTGTTTCTTGTATGCCCTCAATTTGTTCCTCCTAATAACATACTCATCCTCATTCTCAGAACCACTTGCAAAATCATTATCATCTAACATATCCAACTCATTTTTCTTAAAAAAATAGTGTGGTAGCTGGCTGGTGGTACCTATAGATGGTAAATCTGTAGTCTCAGTCACTTTGAACAGATTAACATCAAAATCAGGCTCCTCAAAAGTATTAGCCTCATCGACAACTGTGTTTCCATCACCATTGTTCTCAATATCATCATCGTCACTCATATAAGTGTCTGTCTCACTCACATTGTCATCACTTAAAGCTTCATCGATTTCACTTACCTGTACAGATTTACCTTTTTGGATATGATCCCCAGGATTACATGTTTTCTCCTCATGATGACCTAACTCTTGATCATTTTGACATACCTCTTCAGGACTATCTATTTGGATATGCTCAACATGTTTATCTATATGCTGGTTGACATCACCTACAACATCTTTAGTCTGGCATCTGACTAGATTGTACCAAAGTATTGACTTCCAAAGGTTGATTTGTAACCTCACATATTTCCTCTACCACAGATTTATTAACAATGTTTTATAAGAACAATTTCTTTGAGCAATATGGAACAATAGCAATAGCTGCCTTTTTCTTTGTTGCATCCACATCAGCAATAATTGTCCTAATTAACTTTGGTGACATTTGATCAATATCCAATGTTGTCTTACCATTTTCAACATAAACCTCTATCATCTTATGGTCATCAAAAAGATCTTTCAATATTTCTAAATTAGCACTCTCACTTAAGCTACACAAACCATCATCTAAATTACTACCGGGCTTAACAAAGTAATAGTAATTTTTTGAACCAAGTTCATAACCCAATTCATACATAAGAACATCCAACTCTTCAACTGACAAACTATCATCATCAACCAAATCAACTAAAGTTTCCATACCTCCAACGTATATTCTACCAGGCCAGTATTTAAAAACACCATTGTGATGAACCCTCATGCTAAACATATTAGATCTACCACCTGAAAACATGTCAATATATGTTTAAAGCATTCTAGAAACTTAATTGGGAAACAATAAATACCCCAATTACAAATTCCAATGACTATAATAAAAAAAAAAAAAAAAACAGTACCGTATTTCTTCTTAGCAGAGTCGAATAGGACAGTATCATCAACTGGATAACCTGGATGTCTTCTTACTTTCCATAGAGTAAAGTCCATGTTTCGGTTTTATGATTGACAAACAGGGGTTTTGTGACATGCAATTAGGGTTTGTGAATTCTGATAGTTCTTGTAACGAAAGTTTTGGGATGAATAATAATACAGACTTTGTGTTTATTGGGGCGGGAAGAGGGTTACATTACATGTGGCAATAATTAAGAAATTTTTAATTGAAATATGGAATTGACAAATGTGCCCTTGGACAAAAGACAAATCTAACGCCATAAGATGTCCTTGACTAACGGCAATATGTTCAAAGGACCTGTAGCGAGTATAAACCTTGAAATAGGGACCTCCGACGATGAAAAAGCCGAGTTTTGTCCCATCGCGATGCGTCTTGCCAAGTTTAGGGACCAACGGTGTATTTTAGTCTATTTTAAATAGATGTCACGTTGCGGCTGGGCTTATTTTAAATAGATTCTACTAGTGTTCATATTACCATTCCGAGTACTCGTACTTGATTATCCGCTTATTGTGTTTTTTTGAGCAGGTGCATAATTTTGACTATGCTTATCTACTTAGTAAGACGTTTCAGATTGTTTAGTTTGAACTGGTTATTGTTAGTGGAATTAGTATCGTAAGTTTAACCTTAGGAGTGAAATAAGCTGTTTTGGATAAGTTGATCTTCTGGTTATGAGCATAAGTTGTTTAACTTAGTAATGCAAAACACTCCTTGTTGCGTTTTGATACAGTACATCAGTAGCAATATGTGTTTGGATATGATTATAGGCTCATTTTATGGTGAACTAAGCAGCAACTATAAGTAACAGTTTCGGAGTTGCCTATTCAAACAGTATATCCGATTCTGATTATTTTACGTCTTAAATCCCTAATTAGCTGATTATCTGGTTTCGTTACTGTAGAAGCCTATCTATACACTTTTTGCAGCATTGCCTTCTGTTATATGACAAAATTATTTTACCAGATAACCTTTTTACATTAAAAAAAACAAAAAAAAAACTACAGTAAAAAATCATCTATTTTTTTTAAATATTCAAGAAATGTGACTTTTTTTGTTTTTTATTTTAATAAAAAAAATCCCATAAAAAATGAGTTCTTTTAAAAAAGTTCAAAATATAAACACATAAACCTCTCCAAGGAGTTGCGACCCTTCGAAAAGGGAAAAGTTTAAAAGTCTCAAAAAGCCAATAAAATAGAGCCACTTGTCCCCTACCCACTCCATCCTTTTTACCTTTAGTATTTTCGGTTAGAGGGTATAATTCTTTTAAATGACAAACTTTTAGAAAAAACCGATTTCACCATAATTTTTAAAATTTGATTCTCTTTAATCTGGTATGCATTTTGATATGTGAATTGCAACTTTTTTTTTTAGCTTTTTAAGTGGGCGTTGATTTTCTTGAAATTCTTGGCATTTTCTTGAAAACTTAAAATACGAAATTTGTAGCTTTTTGGCCTTTCTTTACCCAGAAAGTTGAATCACTCAAATCTGATATGATATGAGTGAGATATCGCACGTTAAAGATGAAGTCTTAGTCATATATAATGCACACAAAGTGTTTGATAAATGCCTAAAAGATATTTATCTTATAAAAGTACCTTTAAATGCACCAATTGGTGTATTACAATACATATTTTGTTATTTTTGTAACATTTAGATTTTTTTTAACTAATAAACAAAGACTAAATGATGAACAGACTAACTTATGAACAAACTACCAACTTTTGACTAAAGAACATTGTGACCTTAACTGATGAACATTGTGATTTTATTAGACAACTAATGGACACTATGATTTTTTTTTTGGAAAAATGATAGAACAATATAATTTTTTTATGAACAACATTTTTTATTGACAACAACACTTGTATTAATGACCAAAGTATACGATAAACAATGTTTTATATTGATAAATATTGTGATTTAACTGATGAACAAAATTAAGGAGAACTGATGAACAATTCTTTTTATTGGTGAACAAAGACTAACTGATAAACAAAATGTACATTTAAAAAAAGTAATTAACGATTAGAAAACATCACTTTTTGAATCGTACATTAATAAAATGATTAATAATGCGTTATGTTACAAAAATTAGAGCTAGTAACGGAATTTTAACATTAAAAATCTAAGCTAGACATTACATCAAACACCTTTTGTGCAACAAATATAAGTAAAACGTCATCTTTAACGGGTGATATCTTATTCATATGACATCGGATTTGAGTGATTCAAAAACCTGTGTAAAGAGTGAAACAAAGTCTACAACTTTTGTGTTTTAAGCATTTTATGATTCGATAATTTTGAAGGTTAAAAATAGGGTCAAAAATGGCAAGAAACATCAAGACTAAATGAATATGTAAAAAAAAGTTTCAAAATAATAAACGAAATTTATGCCAAATTAAAGAGAATCAAACTTTAAAAATTATGGTGAAATCAGTTTTTTTTCTAAAATTTTGTCATTTAAGAGATGTGCATATGAAATTTGAGTTGGAAAAGCAAAAATGGTGAAAAGACCATTATACCCCTGGAGGGTTTTTTTAATAAAATAGATTGGGGGACACGTGTCGCTCCATGTATGACTTTCTACACTTTATAAATATATCCACTTTGCAATAGATCCTCACCAAACCAATGTAACTGCCCCTTTTAGACTAGTCGGCAAGGATGGTAACTCGGTCACCTTAGCCTACTAGTCACACGCCATTCCCTTGCCATGCATACCGAGTCATGCGCGAGTTTGTCTTCCCAAGAAGAAATATGGTGACTGTTCACCTTAGTTCTCCGCCTTATTATTATTATTATTATTATTATTATTATTATTATTATTATTATTATTATTATTATTATTATTATTATTATTATTATTAATAAAAACATCACTTTCATTAGAAACAAAACCAGTGGATTACAAGAAATTAGTGGGGAGCCTCGAAACAATCTGGGCTCCCATACCTTTAGCAATAGCAAAACTAATCCTACTGAAGATATGAGCAGCCGCGCGCGCTCCAATGTCTTGAGTTATATAGAACTTCCGGATCCGCTTGAGTAAGGTCACCGCGTCAGCCTCAAGTTCTCCTAAGGAGGAAAATGAGAAAGGAGTGAACCCATATCCAATGTCTGTACATTTGGCTCCGTATTTGATGCGCTTACGTTTTGCGACGTCAATCACTGCACGACCTGGCACAAAATCCATCATACCAGTTTGTGTGAGGGGGGACGACCCTGTCAAATCGACACATACGCCCCGCCCTCCACCCCAAGAATAGAGCAAGATATCTGTTGGCCGTAAGACTTGCTCCCTTTCTCCACCCAATCCGATGTCAACCTCTTTACGAGCTGAGACCCCAGATCGAGAAAAGATATCAATCAAGGTGTCACGCACTATGTTGTGCCGATGTTTAATACCAATAGTGCCAGAACACGATAGCATGGTCCCCGTGAAATATCCCTGTGAAAACCTTGGAGCAAGCTGAGCACGGCATCTGAACTGAGAAGAGGGGAACGCCTAGCCGATAACATAGTACACATCTGTAAGTTCTGGCATTCATGGTCTGTCCCAACCCGGATATCGGGACCACTCTGAGCCAGTCCGAAGTATGGTCTTCCATTTGCGATCTCCATAGGGCCATCTGTCTAGCAGATAAGCAGAAGGTGGAAGCAGCCTCTTTGGTGACACGTGCGAAATATAAATCTGTCAATTTCTTCATGAGTTTGGGGGCAGCAATTTCACAAGAGCCACCCAAAAGGTCGGTCTCCATTTTCTCGTTAAAACATGCAGGGGCATCATCAAGGAAGATCCAGTGGCACCAATACAGATGCCGAAGAAGTTCAGTCTGTAGGCTGGCCGATTGGAGTCTAGAAGCAAGGAAGGCATAGTTCAAAACATCGCCAGCAGCGTAAACGCCAAGCCCCCCAAATTCAAAGGGAAGAGTGGCGAGTCTCCATTGCCAATTTCCAAACCCAGGCCCAGAGGCGGTGACAATTCGCTCCGAAGATGAGCGAAGTGCTTCATCGAAAGAAATCTGAGCACGTTCAAAGACACGGGGAGAACATGTGCGCATAGAGAAATACAGCTTGGAAATGCCAGCACATGCACGGAGAAGCAGCAACTCACATTGGGGATCATTAAGCTTAGCAACAGCGTCCATAAGTTCAATGGTTTTAGAAACTCGTTTCAAAACAAGCTTACTACGACCCCCGAGATCTACACCAACAGGCCCACCCAACAATTTTACGCCATGCTGGACCGGGCGGGCAATATATAGGAGGGAAACACCTTCGAGTCTGCTTCTAGGATCTTCCTTGGCTAAAAACCTCAGTTTTATCGACGTTGAGGTGCAAACCATAACGAGGTCCATCTATCATAATGAGCTCCAAGGCCTTCCCAACAAGCAGAGTATCTCCAATGATCGTACCATCATCTAGGTACCAAGCTTGAAAGGGGAGAGAAAAGGAGTCTTTGATCTTGCGAGCCAAACGATGTAGCACCAACGCAAAAAGGAGAGGTCCAAGAAGATCACCTTGCTGCACGCCTTGGTGAGACCATAAAGTGTGTTCCATATAGTATAATCTGGCTAGGCTAGAGTAGCAAAATTCAACCCAACGTGATATGGCAGGACAACGGAGGCGAACATCTTGTAACATAACCTCACGGTCCACCAGATTGAAGGCGTTTTTGAAATCCACCAGCAACATCGAAAGACCCACATCATCACCACGGTCTTCAACAAGCCGATTCACAGCATGGAGAATGGCCTCCCTCCTCCGAAACCCCAACTCCGAATCCAGATCATTCAAGTATCCATCTAAAGAGTGGCCAATCATAGAAGCTCCCACCTTGGAGACTGAACACCTCCAGACAGTCCCCACCGCAATAGGACGGATACCACCACCTCGTTTGATCAACGGTGTGAGAGGAGCACTGGCAATATACTCGCCCAAAGCCGGAGGACACTTACCATCAAGAAAAAGATTTACCACCTAGGTGATGGAGTTGATTAACTCATCAGATATAGCCACAGCAGCACCGCTAAAACAATCCAATAGGTGCTGGGCGCGCAAACCATCTCGACCACAAGATGTACCACGGGAAACTCTAATCATGTCAAGAACCACAGCAGGAGATGCAATGAGGTTATGATGATCAATAGGTATATCGGGTAGTGAAGGAGCAGACTTGAAGGGATGTTTAGCCTTAAGGTCCTCAAGGGTAGTATCATTGTACGAAGCAACACCTGAAGAAGAAAGAACTCTGACGGCAGCAGTATAATGACCATCACAAATTTTCCTCCTACATTGCTTGACATTACGCTCACCCAACTCCAGGTTTTCCTCCTCAATATTAGACCAAGTAGGGGAGGGTTCAGCTAAAACCTCTCTAACAAGCTGCAAACTACCACCAGACGTACCCCAAGACCGAATGGCATTAGCGATATATTCTTCTTGACGCTGGCGCCTAGTAGCAGACCTACACTCCATGTTACTCCTCGGGCAAAAGGTTTTAAGGAGACAAAGAGGCAAGGCTAACAGGCTAACCCAACAAGAAATGTCTTCAGGTGTGCAGATCACCTTATCAAGGGCTCCTTTCAAAACACGAGAGAATCCCAAACGACACTTTGGAGGTATGGATTTGACAGTGTGCAACCCTTTAGCAAGCAAGGTGTCAAGTAAGTGTAAATCAAAACTAGAGTGTTCTTCCAAAACCAAATCTTCAGCGTAAGCAAGCTGAACAGAAGAGGGAACTAGGGGCTTAGCGAGATCAAATAACACAAACCTAACAACACCATCACCGCAATCGGGGGGTGGCACAAAGTCAGATCCATGCCGACATTTAGAGCGAAGAGTATGCGTCTTAAAACAGACCCCACATAACCAAAGACCCATACGTTTCAACGTAACCTCAGCAGCCTAAAAAACAACCAGATTAGTGGCCAGAGAAAGTTTGGTGGTGGCTAGCGCATCCTCATTGAAATGACGATCACGAAGATGAGAAATCAACGAGGTTTTGGTAAGCCCATTACCACTACCGTCTTGACAACCACTTAAACCAGGAAAGGGACAATGAAACCGAATAATAGCCATAACTTTTTTTTTTTTTTTTTTTAACCGTGCGAAAAAACCCAAGACTAAATTAAATGAAAATAAAAGAAAGTGCAAACATGTGTTGTATACCAGCGCGGGTCCCACCAATATAAAACACAACTAAACTATAGAAGGCAAGTCGCTATCCAAGAGAAAGGAGCAAGCAAACAAAATGCGTTGGCCCCACCAAAACAAAACACAACCAGAGTTTAGAGCTAAGTTGCTACCAAAGTTGGAAAAGGGCAAGTCGCTACCCCACGTGAGCAGGCAAACAAACTGCTTTTTCCGGAATTCTGTGTCAAAACACAGAAAACCCCAAGTCGCTACCAGGAAGATTATGCAACCCGAATGGAAAGCCAACCCAGACACCAAGTCGCTACCAGGATTATGGGTTTTCTGATGAGATCACCACGGCACCTGCAAACCAACCCAATGGTAGAAACTCTGGGCAAAGCGCAACCAAGAGACCTTGGATCAAGACACCGGTAAGGATGAGGATCAAGGCCAACGTACAAAGCCACCAAGAAAACAAAAACCACCCTTTCACGCAAGCAACCCAAGATGGGTTCCAAGGCAACGACGCACAAACCTTGAAACAACAGGATGTTGAAACTCAATACTGATACAACAAGAATGTTGAATCAATAGGCCTAATGGAGTAGCAGATTAAGGAGACGGGATTGTCGCCATAATCGCCCACACAACTCCCATTATTGTTCGGAAGGCTTATTATTATTATTGTTATTATTATTTTACTTGTAATGTTTTACAAATTGTGTATTGAAATGTTAGTTTGTTTTTAAATGAATGGAAACTTACTTTTGAGTACGAAGAACCTAAGTAGAAGGCGAACGTTTATTATTACATAAACAAAGCAGAGTACTACATTGCAAAGAAAATAAAACTGTGATACAGAAAATAAAACACATAGATTAAAACACGTAAAGTTAATCCAAGTGATTTCAATTTTTAGAGTTGTGTGAGTCATAACCATCATCGTAAGGTGACCAGTTCGCAAACCTTCTTTCTTCCCACTCTCGTGCCAAAATGTTAAACAAGTTGTCCTTACGCTCTTGTTCTTCCTTTGCTTCCTACTCCCTACGAGCTGCTTCCTCACGTGCTTCTTCTTCTTCCAATTCTCTCAATGGTTCTTAATCTTGGAGAAATAGTCGTTGCTGTTCCTTAGTAAAGCTGAAACGGATTTTGTTCTTGTTCCTCAACCGGTTCCTCTTCCGTTGGGATTAACGGGAAGATATCTACTGGTGGAGTGTTAAACGTGTATTCATGAGATATTCTTGAGAGAGTTTGATTAAGTTGTGTGTGTGAGATGTGTTTTTTGGTTGAAAATATAGTGGGTATGTATAGGGGAAAAAGATAGGGTTTATTTAATTTTGCATTTGAATTTGAATTTTAAATTCGTACTGTAACTGTACTGTTTGAATTTGAATTTGAATTTTGAAATTGAATTTTGAATTCATACTGTATTTTCGTTTATTTACGTTTTTATATTTCATAAGTATTAAAAAAAATGGAAGTTAAGGTTACCAAAGTGACTAACCTTGTCCACAAAAAAGTGAGTGGAAGTGAGGGGAAGTGAGAGGAGAGAAAAAAGCTGACGTGACGCTGAGGTGTAAGGTGAATGAGTTACCACCTTGCCATCCAGCCTTATAAACAACTTTTGTTAAAGAGAGTCGGGGTTGAAACCGCACTGTAAAATTCCTATTTTCATCTTTTCATTTCGGCCTCTTTCACCATCCGGTAAGAAAATAACTTTTGATTTTCATCTTTTACACACATTTCGGTTGAAACTATGCCCAACTTGCAGTTATTGTTACTATTTATTTACTTATGCGTTACATCCTCCAGTACTTTCTTTACAATAAAGATAAAGTTAAGGGGTTTAATTGTTTGAGTATGGATCTAGTGAGAAGAGAAATTGAAATGAGAAGAATGAGAAAAAATATTAGCGACACATTTCAAATGGGGGAGAGAAATATAAGGGGAGATGCATCTATATTTTCAGATGCATCTGAAATATGCGATTGTGGTTTCTTGTCACTCTTCTCATTTTAATTTTATTTCTTATTTGATCCTTACTCTTAATTGTTTAAGTAAGTGCACAAAATTCAACTAGTAACCTATTTATTTATTTATTATTATTTTTTTGTTTTTTTCTTAACTAGTGAAATGCAACCGGTTGTTTAGGTCACTTTATTTATAGGGTGTTTGGGTTTGCTTATTTTTCCTGCTTAAAAGTAACTAATTACTATAAAATAAGTACTTTTGAGGCTAGTGTATATGTTGGCTTAATAAAAAAAAGCGTAAGCTCATTGAGCTGTTTGGATAAGATTTTAAGGGGATGTTAGTTTAAGTTTATTTGTTTGGCTTAATAAAGATTTAGCGTTTGAGGTCACGTGTGTAGTTACTTTGAGTCAATATTTCACATTAGCTTTGAAGGTTTTTTGTTTTTTATCCAACAAATAGTACTTGCATGGTACCCAGACAAATTGTATTTTCAATTTCATAGACTGGTAGTGTAAGGGAGGAGGTGGTGTAAGAAAGGTTTGGAAAATGTGTCACATTATCAACTGGTGGAAAAAAGATGGTGTCATGGAAGTGATGCTCGGGTGGATTTTAAGATGAATGATGGCATGGAAGTGAAGCTCGGGCCATAAATACTTTATGTCAGAAAATACGTTGCTATTTTGATGGAATTTGCACAGTTCCCTTTCACTTCAGTTATTTAGGATCATAAGTAGTACTAACGAAATCATAAACAAAGACCTCATGTTTACGTGATTTAAAATTTTACCAACTTTCTTGGTCGATGCTAAGATTATGCAGTGATGACATAATATGATCTTGAGGACTATTCGTTTTAGATAAACTTTATAAATGCTTTACTTAATCGTGCATTTAGAACAATCAATTTCAGTTCTTAAAGAATCTGTAAATATGCCAATCCAAAATTTTATTAATTTTGAAGTAACAAAAAAGAAAAAGGACAAAAAAAGAGCCTAAGCTCTGTAAATAAGCCAATCCAAACACCCACTTAGAGCAATCACACTTAAGACAATACAAACACACATATACGATGTATATATACTTGGACATGTTAGAAAATGACTCTGCAGCCCTCCAAACCTCCTCAACTTGTCACTTTCAGTTCTTAAAGAATTTAGGAGTAACGGCAGTCCATCAACCTTGACTTCAAGCCTGCAAGTTTAAAAATCACACAGTAAGTCACTGTAAACTCATAACCAGTTTTAGTACGATAAAGTATGCTATATTTTAATACAAATACAATAGAAGCGTTTGCTGATACTCAAATTAAACACATATTTCGAACAGTATGGGAATATATTCTTACACTGGCCGGAACTCGAGACCACATATGATGAGGCCAGACATAGTTCCTTCATGGCTTGTAAATTTCATATTCATAGAAAGAGAGTCATCCTTGAATTCATGAGCTGAGTTAAACTTCCACACTTGAATCTCCATAAATCCATTTTCTCTTTGTTTTGGAACCCGAGTGATACCATTTATGTTCAATGGGCTTGGGCTTATAAAATAAACAAATTCAGCCTCATTTTTTTCTTTGTGGAGTACGTCGCGTACTTCTACTGGACAATGCAGCCCCTCGCATTTTTCTGAAAGCTTGAATACAAGGTAACACACGTATTCTGTATCTGGTGACAACATTTGACTTTTGATTGTGCAATTAAGATGAAATACTTGTTTTGGTAAAAGCTCAATCACCTCTTGAAATCTGCATGTAGGATGGATTAAGGACGAAGTAATATATATAGACAGGAAACTAAATCCAAGGAAGTAAACTTTTGTCAGCCATTAATTCACGAATTTTTAATTGTTAACCATAAAACAAAAAGCATTGAGCTAGAAATCTAGTTTTTTGTGTGACGTCTACATTTTTAGTTGTACAAACAAAAAAAGTTTAGCGGTTAAAGGTGTAGGGATAACTAACCATAATCAGAGATAACAAATTAGGGTGACGAACATAAATAATAATCAAAGGAAAAATAAGAGAAGATATCACCGATTCAAGAACGTGATCGAGGCACGTGTTTGACACGCTTCCCTTAAAACAGATTCGCCGTCCATTAGGCGTCTGTTTCTCAGGGTACAACGATCGGAACAGTACGTTGTACCGACGGACGTAACCTATGCCTGAAGTTCTCATCGGACAAGAGTGTATCTCGTATGAAAACGAAAGTGCACGTTTTGTGTGTCTCCTCGGTCTTCTTTAGAACAACAAGAAAGCTAGTATAAATACTACAAACTAGTAACAAATAGTGTAATGGCAGGCATTAATTCCATTTAATGGCCATAAACACCCATCAACCAAATAATTGACTAGTTAATTGTTCTAATGACCATTTACCATGCAATTAATTTGGTGTTACAAGTTTATCTCATGCAAATGAGATTCATAACTTGTTCTAAACACGTCACTTTGAGAATAGATATCTCATTCACACAAATTTACACCAAATTTTCCAACAATCCCCCACATGAATGGAGATCAATTCGAAAACACACAAATTTCCAATGAAAATTTCAACAGTTGAATCCTGCATAGGATAGGTAGGTGTTACCCTTTGAACCTTCCCTTGTGAAATATACTTAGCCTACTAGCTGCCAGTAGAACGCGATGTCTTTGACCTGATCTGCTATTTATATAGACGACAATATAAGTTCACACAGGACTCTCCCTGACATAGTCAAATCCTCATAGTTGTGTTCGTTATGGTCATGAACACTAGCCTGGTTCTGCGAAAGCTTTTAGGAATTGCGCCCCACACATTTCCCTTTGAAGCGACCCCACTTCTCTTTCACATAGGTGATTTCAATCGAATCATTAAAAGCGGTAAGCTTATCCTCATTTTGTCACTGATATAGGAATGGACTAGGAAGTTTACCAACTCCCTTAAATGGACGGAGAATTGATAAATCCCCCACAGTGACCTCCATCGGTTTATACAATTAGGTTGTCCTATTGAACCCAGATCTTGGGATCTCCAGTCAGCTGGGTTAGGTTTTCCTTCATATAAACTTTTCCGGGGCTTTAGTCCCATTCCTCCACACGACTTGGTAACTCACTCTCTGATTAAGCCTTTTATAAGCGGATCTGCATTGTTATCATTTGACTTCACATTGTGAAAATAATAACTCATGTTGAGAGTAGTTGTCGTATCGACATAATATGTCTTGACTCACCATTATACATTGTGATATAAGCTTTGCCAATTCTTTAATGGTTATCTCAATGTATACAACTACCATTATAGGCGATGTTGGTGCGTCATCTTATATTAACCGTAGACATATTGTCTCTTATCCAAATTTATCTATTCCTATAAAATTAGAATTCGTCGTGGACCTAGCTATATTTTATTTCCAGAAGACATCTAAAATATAATGGTCATTTCAAGAGTGTATACATAGCCACTCAAATATTTAAAATCAAATGGTCATTAATAACATTAATTACCCATCAAATAGTTGTTACGTTTTGCTCTATACCTTAAATGTGGTTCTACCAATAATTCATGAGTATTTTGAATGGGTAACACCTTGATCTCTATTTTGAATAGATTTTGATTGGTGTCATTTGAACTCTAGCTGGGCCGGAATCCCCCACATTGAACCTATCTCAAGAATATTGTAGAAAAGTTCTCCTTTTTCAACTTTTATCTTGTTTAAAAGATACTCGTTTTAGTGTAAGATATCAATAACATTAGTAATTTGTCACCACACAAGTTTCATATTTGTGTATACACTCTTTGAATGTTTCACGTTAATTATTCTCCATATCATAATTAACAAATTCCATATCTAGCATACTATAGACCAAGGAATCAAGCACATGAGCAGAAGATGCATCATTGTGACTATTCATTGGTTCGTCTACCAACATTCTTTTATAAGTCAAATTAGTTATGAGATTCAATCACCACCTTAAACCACATGTTTTAGGTGTATCTCAAAACGGTGTTTGTGTAAGTCTCACACACACGTCATCATTATTCACTTGTGATTATATAATCGCATATGATTACATGTAATCATGTGAATATAATCACATATTATGAATTTGTAATAATTACATCCAATAAATATATGTCTCATAAACGAATGAACGTATATAGCTAACTTTGATGAACATTACTACAATTACATTAGTTGCAAAACAATGTAATTTGCTGCCATCTTTTATTCTACACATATGCGAACTTTATCGACACAATGTCGATACCAATAATCCGTAGCATTTCGGCATTTCTTCCGAAATGACAAACTTAGATTAATTTCAACAATAGTTGCAACAACTCGTAAGTATTTATTTCTTTTAGTATAGCAACTCGTTTGATTATTTGCAAAAATATTCACAACCGAATATTTGCAACATCCAAACTCTCTCAATACTTGATACAAAATCAAGTGTTGATTGTAATTCATAGTACTAAGCAGTACCATTGAACCAAACAACACCAAGACTATTTATGTGCTAAAGTCCAAAAAGTGATATGTGCAACCAAATCTTTAAAGCTGTTTTTTGTGTCCAAACAGTTACGCTTACCAATTTGTTTGCACACGCAAAAAATTACGAAAACCAAACAGCCCTTAACATCACTTTGCTGCCATAATTTTAGCAGCAAGAAATCAATTTTCTGCATAAAAAACTTGATCACCAAAATGCCAATTTCTGCATAAAAGTTTATAACCAAATAGCCTTTTTTTTTTTAAAGGTATTTTTTTTCTCACAAAATCAGCAACCAAATAAAACAAGTTTCTGCCAAAAATTTCAGCAAACCATATGCCATTTTCTACAAAAACCTAAGAACTAAAGGAGGCTTTTTCTGCATAAAATTCAGCAACCATAAGACCCTTATTCTGCCCAAAAAATCAGCGCAGTCCAAACAACTATATTAAATTGAATTTTCCACAAAAACTTAGCAACCGAACAACCCTGTAAAGTCACTTTTCTGCACACACAAAAAATTCAGCACCAAACAACCCTTTTAATAAACATTTTCCAGCACAAAATTTCAGCAACAAAACAACGTTTTAACATCACTTTTCTGCCCATAAATTTCAGCAACCAAACAACCCTTTATAAGTATTTGGGCAGAAAAAATATAACAACCAAACACCGAACGTAAACACACATATGCTTGAGTGACTTTTGCACACACAATAACAAAACCTTACCAAATAGACTTAGTTATTACTGTAATTAGTTACAAAATTTGCATCATTATAGCCTTAAGTCGGTCCCCAAAAGGTGTTAGAACATAGGTTGTCCGACATAAAATGTTTGTTGTTTGGACCAAAAAAAAATAATTTGTTTGAACTAAAATGGGACTTGGTCATCATGACCCTCATTACGATCCGCCATTAATTAACTACCAATTATGGATCAACCGCTATATCTGTAAACACCGCCATATCTGGACAAACCAAGATTCCGAAGAGAAGACAAGAAAAGTTATTATAGATCAAACGCTATTTATAATTTTCGAGATCTATGTCATAACAAATTTATAACACACATGTTTTTTCTTTATTCCGTCACATACTTACATCTTCACTTTCGAAAAAAAAAACAAAAAACATTAATCCAAAGTAAACAGATCGCAAGCTTATTCTAGAGCACAACTTAAGATAAAATAATAAATTATGCCAAACAAACTAACTGAAATAAAGATTCACATTACATGAAATATATATGGTGGGTCATACCACAAATTTGGAAATGCTATGTACTCTACTGGACTACATCAAGGAGAAACCATATCAAACGTAAATTTCATCTTGTTCCACAAAACAATATTGTACGTTAAAATGGTTTAATTTTTCTTTTTAATGAAATAATCTATTTTAAGATTGTAGGGATAACTAACCATAATCAGAGATAACAAATTAGAGTGACGAACATAAATAATAATCAAAGGAAAAATAAGAGAAGATATCACCGATTCAAGAACGTGATCGAGACACGTGTTTGACACGCTTCCCTTAAAACAGATTTGCCGTCCATTAGGCGTCTATTTCCCAGGGTACAACGATCGGAACAGTACGTTGTACTGCCGGACGTAACCTATGCCTAAAGTTCTCATCGGACAAGAGTGTATCTCGTATGAAAACGAAAGTGCACGTTTTGTGTGTCTCCTTGGTCTTCTTTAAAACAACAAGAAAGCTAGTATAAATACTACAAACTAGTAACAAATAGTGTAATGGCAGGCATTAATTCCGTTTAATGGCCATAAACACCCATCAACCAAATAATTGACTAGTTAATTGTTCTAATGACCATTTACCATGCAATTAATTTGTGTTACAAAAAGTTTATCTCATGCAAATGAGATTCATAACTTGTTCTAAACACGTCACTTTGAGAATAGATATCTCATTCACACAAATTTACACTAAATTTTCCAACAAAAGGTAGGGCCGGCAATCCATGTGGGGTTCAGGTTGGTGGATCAGGGATACCCCAACGAACATGACCTGTTAAATAATTGGGTCAGACTTGTAACTTTAAATT
>OU343225.1:38953215-39067257 GCA_910596185.1 Chrysanthemum makinoi | reverse complement strand
AAAAGATTCAGATACATATGTAACATAATAAATCTGAAAAGACTTATTAAACATATTCTGACCTTTCAGTGAGTTGGCTGAACCACCACTCCCTGAACCATTAGTGCCTGATCCATTGGCTTTACCACCAATTTTAACACCCTTGCAGTCCCTTTTAATGTGACCAGTCTTGCCACATTTCCAACAAGTAGGTGTTGCCTTCTTGTTAGGATCTGCCCTTGTGTTGTCATGATACTTGCGTTTGCCTTTGTTGTCATTGTACCTGGTGGAGTTTTTATGCTCCACCATATTGACAACAGATGGTCCAGCAGCATTGCCACTCTTTGGCTTGTCATTATTCTGCACCTTGAGAGATTCCTCAATGCGCAGATGACTGCCCAACTCAACCAGAGTTAACTCCTCCTTCTTATGTTTCAAGGTATGCTTGAAATCTTTCCAAGAAGGAGGAAGTTTGTCAATAACACAAGAGACTGAAATAGCCTCATCCATGTGCATATTGTGTTGTGTAAACCTTCCAAGTATTCCAAGAAGTTCATTGTATTGTTCCATAACTGGTCTTGAATCAGTCATTTTGTAATTTGTGAAATTACTAACAAGGAACTTCTTACTTGATGCATCCTCAGCCATATATTTGGCATCCAAGGAATCCCACATTTCTTTGGAAGATTCAAAGTTCTGATAAATATCAAACAAAGAATCAGACATACCATTCAGAATAAGACCTCTGCATATGTAGTCATCATTCTCCCATTTGCTCCTCCTCCGGATCTGCTCCACAGTAGCATCATCCCCATCATCAGGAATAGGTGTAGTTAGCACATACACCACACTCATGCTTGACAGCAAGAAGTGCATCTTCTTCTGCCACCTCCCAAAGTCCACCCCTTCAAACTTGTCCAGCTTAGCAAAGTTTGAAGCCATGTGTTTCATTGCAGCAGCAGCCATTGATTATCACAAAATAGTTTACTTAGATTGTTGGGTGTGTATCTCCCAGAACAGGGTTAAGACAATCAATGAAAGTAGCAATACCACTAGTGGTTACCGATATCACTTGGAATCGTGTGATCACTTTCCAAAGTAAACTATTCGACCCTAATGCCTGGGTATCACGAATATCTACTTGGGATAAGACCAAATGCAGTTAGAGAATTAGGCACAATTCAATAACCCTTGCGCTTATAAGTGCTTAGTGTTTTCTGTGTGTCCTTCATGCATGTTCAGATCTCCTATATATAGGAGGTTACTCTTGAGCTATTCCAATGGAATTATGAGTATTAATCGGCCCATTAATAGCCTCATAATTATCCCCATTATAGTTGTTAGTGGTTACATGACCAATTAAACGTGGTCATAAAGAAGTTGTAACTGCCATTTAGCAGTACTTTCCGATAAGCAGTACTTTCCACTAGCAGTACTTTCACTTACAGTGGAAATACAGCCTATCAGTGGAAACACTGCTTATCAGTACTTTCATAGCATCAGTACTTTCACAGTGCTGTCAGTGGAAACACTGCCTATCAGTGGAAACACTGCCTATCAGTGGAAACCACAAGCAGTACTTTCCACAAGCATGACTTTCACCAAGCATTACTTTCACCAGTACTACCAATACAAACCACTATAAGAGTCAGGGTGTTCATGGACCTTATGGGTGTACACTCCGTACCTCCTAACCCATTACAAGGTGTGAACTAATCCCACAAGTGCACTAAATTTTCCAAAAATTTGTTGTATCTGGAACTGTTAACAATGACAGAGGATTCTTGTTGGGTATATCCGGCCCCTTTACATATTAGTCACTAAATCAATAGTTGTATACCTCAACAATGAAATTCTGAAAATTTCGTCATTCACTTGTTTTCATAATTTATTAAATTGCTTACTTTAAGAGCTTCACCTTAAAATTCATGAGCTAAGTAGAAATATACAAATGAAGTAAGCTAGTGTTTCATAAGCAGAATACACAAAACATGAAAAGAAATACACTATGTACAAACAACCAAGGAACACAAATAACATAAATCAAACGAAACCTCTCAGGCTCTATATCTTGCATAGCATTGATGCATAGCTTACAACCCCGTTGGACCGGTCTAAATTCAGTTTGAGCATATGTTATAAAGCCATTGGAGGGAAAAGTGAACTACTGGGAAAATCTGTTTTTGTTTCACACATGATCTTCAAAACGTTTTATGAACAAGCTTGTGCCATTTCCACACTTCAAACTTACATTCAACGTTACCCTTCTTAAGACCTATAACAATCAATTAATCAAAATAAGGAATCTTTAGAGTGACCAATATAGAATGTCAGAAGACATTTATATAAAAAATAAAGTACAATGAGATATGCAATGTTGTTGTGCTACTCTTGTTTGTCGTTCCCAAATTTTTCTTATCGTGAAATTATAATGGCAGATTTAAAAAAAGTTAAGCTATTACTAATTTCTTAAACATAATATTCAGGACCCACCGAGAATCACCAATTGGTTACTCTTTTTTACAAATCTAACATTAATGCAGACTAATAATTACTAATTGCTTAAATTACATTAGGAATCCATTAAAGATTCATAAAAATACCAGATCATTTATTATGCCAATGAACATATGAATTCAGAAAATTGAATTGGTCCAACATACGTACATTCACATTAGAGACTTGAAACTTGAGAGTTGAGAGTGTTGTGAAAGTTACAATATCAATAAGCTTAATGGATAGTACAACTTCGGAGTTTCAATGTTGCTACTTAATGGAAGTTTAATTAACAAAAAAGGTGTAGTTATCGATTGTCCTAAAAAGAGGGGTAAAACTGAAATGGGTCAAACAATTAATGTGGAAACATGTAGCTTACAGTAATATGAAATGGCTTAGACATTGAACTGTATGCCCTCTCTTGATAGAAGAAAAGTTATAAAACTTAGTTCACTAAATAAGATCATGTAAACAACAAAAGGCAATAACAACTAAACGTAAATATGTATCATATTATTGTTACTATTGAAAACACTCATATACATATTTTAGCAAAACCTTCTCATTTTCACCCATCATGTATGTTTACACCACTGAAACTAAAATGTCCACATAAAACAGTTTAATCATTTTAGAAAGTCCAACTTTTTATGTGCTGTTGCTCAAGGTTTAACCTGGAAGTTAATCTTATTAGCTTTCTAAGATCAGATAATGTTGAAATCTCAATTTCATTGTTATTTTGAATCTAATCAAGCTGTCAAAAAACTGCTTTTTTCTTTTCTTCCCAAATTCTTTTAATGGGTATACACTCAAGTAAGCTCTCCTATCCTATAAGTTCGTATTCCTTCAAGTGTCACCAAGATTCATAGAACCAAAAGATTTATGCTAAAATGAATTATCTTGTAAAGTATTTTATTGAGACATTTTATCAAACCGTTCATGTGCATATTACAACTGGATTAAACATATGCAAATGAGCTTGAATGAAGTTAAATCTTGTAATGTTATGTCACAATGGTTGCCGCAGCATCAAACGCATTTGCACCTCAACATAATCTGAAACTGATAAATAATAAATAGCACCACCTATCACTCGAAGCAAAGAAAAAAGTTAGTATCATCTCCATCATCAAACGCAGAGAAAATAAGACTCATATAAAATGTATTTGTATTAAAAGGATCCACCTAATCGAAGATGACATAAGAAAAAACCTTGTTTTAATAGTTTATATAGAAGATTTGATATAAACCGCAACAGGAACAAAAACACCCACTCCGTATAAAAACATGAACACAAACCCCTTGTTCAATCCAAATAACAACCTAAATGTGTAAAATTTATTTAAAAATGACCTGATCGATCGGTCGAGGTTTTTCAGTCACGAATTTAATCAAACACAAACAAAACAACTTAATTGACGAACTATCGTTTCTTTGGTAAGTTTCTTCCCTTGTCTAATAAGCGAGAGTCAGTTCATACATTGAAAGAGCTGCTCGTAATTACATAACGCATGATTGAATGTTTACAAGTTGCTTACATCTTGGACCATTATCCCTTACATTATAGGTGATGCTAGTTGTGCTATCGTTGTCTATGATTAAAGCTATAATGCACTATAAAACTAGTCTTCCCACTCCCAAGTCTTCTTAAATTCTTCTGTGATTATACATAGAAGATAGTTACTATTATTAGTCAAGGAATTAGTGGATGATAGAATATAGGAGTTGCTAGTAAAATTGTAGGCTTGTAGGACCACAATTTTTTGTCTGAAATAAAAAAATCATTACTACAAATTTGGTACTTCCATCCCCAACTGCTTTACCCTTTACACACGTGGTGTGAACAAGGGCTTATTGTAATACATGTAAAACTCAAATAGATTATGTCTCTGAAATACTTCCTGAATTCTGAGTTCTGGACTTCAAACCTTGTTTGGGTCTGAAAAATTTTTTTAATTTTGAAAATTCCAAATAACTGTAAGAGTGTAAAACAACAGTAAAATAAATATGACTAATGACAGACCCAGTTAGACCTAACAACCAATATGATTAGAACTTAGCACATCATATACTTCATTCCATATAACTCTGCTATCTTTAAGAACAACTAGCGTTTCCTCCTAAGACCTAACAACCAACTTTGACCAAAAATCTATCAAACATGAACCTACATAGATAGGATAGAACTCAACAAAGCAAGTAAGTGACAACAAAGGGCTTTACCTTTCCAAAACCCAAGGTATTAGCAGTTCATAGATGCAACGTGTATGTGTTCACAAATATCAAACATTAGTCATATATACCTGATTGGTTTCAGCCAGTGGTTTCATTAATATACATAGGCTCAAAAGTGGGCTGTTCCACCTGTTCATGATCTCAAATCTGTCAAAAATAAGAATACAGAAATATGTAAGCCAAAGATCAAAGATCATTTTAGCATCACATAAAGCACATGTATACATAACATCTCAAAGACTTATGTTAACTCCTTGGCCGATTACAAAATCATTTTTCTGGATTTTTACATACGTTCGAGTTAAAAGGTAAAAACAACGCTCTAAATCATATGTAGCAACGTTACCTTTGCCCATTAATTATTTTAGACATTTCATCAAACACCTTCGGTGCTGCCAATTTAACATTAAGAAGTGTCACAAAACCTAAGGCTATTCGTTATCACTTAAGAAAATTGATCTTAGTTAGCTCAATAGATGATGACTGAAATTAGAACCACAGTTAAAGCTTATGTTAGTGGATGGAATGATTAAAGTTATAAGTGGAGGATAGAAAATAGGTTATTCTTATGCTATAAGTGCAGTCTTCCCTACCGCAACTCTTCTTAAAGTCATTCCTGATATGATTATACGTAGAAAATTGTCTTGCTCAACCCGACTATAAAAAGCCAATACTTATTCTTATGAAATCAAGTAAATTTCCAAAAATGAATTCACCACAAGCAATAATTCACTTATCATCTTCCTCACTTATTTCATTTCTCTTTTTCGGTCTCGCGATAACATGTCTTACTCCCGCCACCGTCTCCACTTCTTATGGTGGTAATGAGACTGATTATCATGCGTTGTTTTCATTTAAGTCACATATCACCGACCCATACAAAGTTCTAACCTCGTGGAACCATTCCTTTCATTTCTGTGACTGGAGTGGTATTTCATGTGGAAAGCGACACAAACGAGTGACTGCTTTACGGCTGGGTTCACAAGGCTTGGAAGGCTCGTTGTCTCCTCATGTTGGAAACCTTAGCTTCCTACGTGTGCTTTCTCTATCAAACAACAGCTTTCAAGGGACCATTCCTCATGAACTTGGTCGTCTATCCAGGTTACGTCGTCTTTATATTTATATTAATAATTTCAGTGGAGTCATTCCAACAAACTTGTCTCGTTGTTCTAACCTCGAAGTGCTTTCGCTCGGTGGAAATAAGCTAGTTGGAACTATACCCAAGGAGATGAGTTTGCTCTCGAAACTTTCTCGTCTTTCAATTCACCACAATAAGTTAACAGGTGGAATCCCACCTTCCTTGGGGAATATTACATTAATGGAATATTTCTCTGCTACAGAGAACCCGTTGGGTGGGAGCATTCCAGATACCTTGGGTCATTGGAAAAGCTTGATGTCATTTTACTCTGGTGGCTGCAACTTATATGGAAGCATCCCTCGTTCCATTTTCAACCTCTCACTCCTAGTTAATTTTTCCTTATCTGAAAATCACCTCACCGGTAGTCTTCCTTCAGAAATTGGTAATCAGCTCCCAAATCTTGAGTGGCTTCAGTTAAGGGATAACGAACTGACCGGAGTTCTTCCACCTTCTCTTTCTAATTGTTCTAAATTAATAAAACTTGAAGTGAGTGACAACAATTTTAGTGGGAAGTTGACTGTTGACTTTTCAAAACTAAGAGATATTTATGGACTTCACTTAGAGAATAACAACTTCCATGGACGCGGAGAAGCTGATGACATGAGGTTTGTTGATTCTTTGAAAAACTGCTCCAAATTAGTAGTTTTGGGAATTTATAATTGCAACCTTATAGGAGTGCTTCCGATATCAATAGGTAACCTTTCTGATCAACTCAGCATTATAGATTTCGGAGACAATCAGTTATTTGGAAGCCTCCCATCAAGTATAGGTAGTCTAGCTGGTTTGACCATTTTAGGTTTACCATCTAATCGATTCAAAGGAAAAATCCCCACTACCATTGGTAAACTTCAAAAGCTACATATTATTGACCTATATGGCAATCAATTTTCAGGGCCTATCCCTGATGCCATCGGGAACTTATCATTGTTGAATAAACTTGAATTAAGTTCCAACAAATTAGAAGGCCATATTCCATCGAGCCTTGAGAATTGTAAAGAACTTAATGAGTTATACTTTTCAAACAATCGACTCACTGGAAACATACCCAAACAACTTTTTCAACTTCCATCACTAAATTATTTTTTCTCTCTCTCTCAAAATAGCCTATCTGGTTCAATTCCTTCAAAGATTAAAAACCTCAAGACGTTGAGCAATCTTGATTTATCTTACAATAATTTATCAGGAACATTACTAGTAGTCTTGGTGACTGTATTAGCCTTACAACGTTAAACCTAAGTGGCAACAGATTTCAAGGCGTAATACCATCTTCATTCAGTTCATTGGGAGGGTTAGGGGTACTCGCCATTTCTGAAAATAATTTATCAGGTAGAATTCCACAATTTTTAGGCAAATGGAAATCCTTAGAGTATTTGAACCTATCCTTTAATGATTTTGAGGGTGAAGTACCGACTGTAGGAGTGTTTGCCAATGCAAGTGCATTTTCGGTTTTGGGGAACGATAAGCTTTGTGGTGGTTTGGTTACACTTGAGTTACCCTAATGCAAGGAGGCGGGTAGTAAGAAAAAAAGGTTTCCTTTCTTCATATTAGCCATTGTGATTTGTGTATGAAGAAACGCAATAGTCAACCATCTGAGTCATCGGGTAGTGAACAGTTCATGAAAGTTTCTTACAGTCAACTTCTCAAGGCTACTGATGGCTTCTCTGCAGCAAATTTGATTGGAGAAGGTGCATTCAGCTGTGTTTATAAAGGGATCCTCGATTCTGATGATGGGAAATTTGTTGCAATCAAAGTTCTACGCCTTGAATATCCAGGAGCTCACAAAAGTTTTCTAGCTGAATGTGAAGCTTGGCGGAATATTCGGCACTGTAATTTGTTGAAGATAATAACTTCATGTTCAAGTGCTGATTTCCAAGGAAATGATTTTAAAGCTCTCGTTTATGATTTTATGCCGAATGGTAGTGTACACGATTGGCTTCATTCAAGTGAAAATAGATCGAAGTTGAACCTTCTTCAAAGAATAAATATTCTTAGAGATGTTGCCACTGCACTTGATTAACTTCACAATCGCTGCCAAACAACGATTGTTCACGGTGACTTGAAGCCAAGTAACATTCTACTTGATGATGATATGGTGGCTCATGTTGGAGACTTTGGTTTAGCTCGACTACTTGGTACAGACTTAAACCAAAACAGCTCAACCGGGGTTAAAGGAACAATTGGTTATGCACCTCCAGGTAATTCCACTTTTATTCCATGATGCTTATATTTATTTACAGGTTAAAGTTTGTAAATTAATTAATTGTATTTCATTTATAGAGTATGGTATCGGGAGCGAGATGACAAGTTGTGGGGTCGTCTACAGTTTTGGAATATTATTACTGGAGGTGATGACTGGTAAAAAGCCCACAGACGGCATGTTTATTGAAGGTCTTAGCCTTCATAAATTTTCTTACATGGCATTACCAGATCATGTAATTGATGTTATTGATAATGATGCAATTGTGCTGCAAAGTACGGAAGCGAATGCAAAGAAAGTGGAAGAATGTTTGGCTGCAACTATCAAGATTGGAATATCATGCTCTGTGGATTCCCCACCCCAACGACTAAAAATTGGAATTGTTGTCAATGAGTTGCAGCATATTCTCGATGTGCTTAAAAATATATAAGGTACTCCGTTCTCTCTTTTTGGAGAGTGTGATTTTACATGAGTTGGTCAATAAATCATCACTAAAATGGTATTTGTTTTCTTGTCTTTTGAACTCTTTCAGGTATGGTGAAGTTGAGAGTAACTGCAACAAGGAGAGTGCATGTCGTAGTTAAATAAATGTTAAGTTGTTTGTAATTGTGGTTTAATTTTCTTTTTGCATAAGTGTACAAGACAACTTAATAAACGTTACGTAACATTATGTTTCTTTCCTGGTGACGTATCATATGTATCAAGCATGTTTGTAAGTGTGGTTTCATTTCCATGAATCCAATTTGTGGTACTGAATTCTACTTAAGTGCTACTTGGTATTTGATTCCTTAATGAACAGCCTAATGTTGTTCGTGTTCTTTGACTTTTTCTTAAATATCTAAATGAGAAAGCTCAAGCCTTCCCCCTCTTCTCGTTTCGAGCAGTGTATGGTTCAATTTTATAGAAAGTTAACCTCATGTTTTGTATACTGTATTATTACTGCAAGTATACTGTATTAAAAATGTGTCAATAATGACCAAAGTGGAATTCTGATACATAAATCAGCTCGAATATTTTGATGTACAGTTGGTCCAACACACGTACATTCACATTAGAGACTTGAAACTTGAGAGTTGAGAGTGTTGCCAAAGTTACTACTTAATGGAAGTTTAATTAACAAAAAAGGTGTAGTTATGGATTGTCCTAAAAATATAGATAGAACTGAACTAGGTCAATTAAATTACAAAAAACGAGTCTTGTATCTACTTGCTAATGTAATGTGGAAACATGTAACTTACAGTAATATGAAATGGGTTAAACATGAAACTGTACACCCACTCTTGTGAAACAAATCAAAGAACAGCGAAAACTAAAACGGGTCAAATGGGTAGACTCAAAAAATATCTTTAACTGAACGTGTCATTATTTTGTTCCATTCCATCAGAGATTGAAGACCTCAAGATGTTGAACCATCTCGATTTATCTTATAATAATTTATCAGATACCATTACTAGTAGCCTTGTTCAGTGCATTAGCCTTACAATGTTAAACCTATAAGGCAACCACTACAGTTTCTGAGATAATTTCAGCCATGAATGAATTTGTTGCTCTTCTTTTCCGAAATGAACATAGTATTGATTCAAATAAGGAAGATCCATTGACATTACAAATGAGTTGATACATTGAGCTTGCCTACTGTATGACTACTCTTGCAAACAACACATCTAAAAAGACACACGCCAACCTTATTAACTACTTAAGCAGAAATGAAAATAAAACACACACCATAGACGTCACTGTAAGTATCGTTATCATCACTGCCTTTGAATAACTCGAGAAAAACAGATGGGGTGCCTTTAGAATTGAGACAGACCATATGACGAATACATAATAAATCTTGACTTTACCCATCCAAGTACAAGCTCCAAATAACTAGCAATACACCACATTGACGACCTGCAAAAACTAAAACAAACACTCTTTATCATTCTTTCAAGCTTCAAACATATGAATGGCAGTAAATGTTAAGCCTTGGCATTGGTGATATCACTGAGCCCATTCCAGTAATTTGTTGCTCTTTCAAAGGGAAGAAAATATTTACGTTGTTAAGAAACTAACTGTCGTATACAGAGGTCGCAATTTCAAGCATTTTACTTACAAATGGATCAATTTACGTTATGTTATATTTAATGGGTTCAACAGGCTGAAAACATTCATTAATCATTATTTTTAAGCAAGTTTAAGAAAAGGAAAGACCATGTTTGCAGGTCAACCTGATCGAGTCCAGACTAAAATTTACCAGTTTGACTTGTTTCCCAACCTGACTACTGCCCGCTATGGAACATCTCTAGTTTAGATCATGTGTTACCTGTAAGGCTCCCAAGCCTGCATTTTTAAGGGTCCACATCTACGGTGTGACTGATAAAGCATTAGCCAATGCTTTTCTGCAATACAAAGAAAGGGGAATAGCAACGGGTTAGGACTGAAGTGTCATATATATGGTTCACAATGTAAACGAGTCAATGTCAAAAACAACCATTTATAGTAGCAAAATTGGGGATCTTGCAACAAAAGTCAAACATATGGAATGGGCTGAGTGCTATCACCAATGCCAAGGCTTATCATTTACACTATTGGGTAATCACCATCGACCCATCTCAACCCAACACAACCCATCATGACCCGGTCAACAAAAGTCAACCCAAGCGAAAAGTCAACTTAGCAGTTACATGACAGTTATTCCATAACTGCCATTCTCATGAACCGACACAATGGTTCAGTGATACCTTTTCATTTTGTATATATTGTAACACATTCTGTAAGAACAAAGATGATGACAGATTAATTCAAAACACATTTACGTTTCATTAATCATTGCTTTTATTTGGTATACTTGTGATTTTGCGTTAAGACCATAGATCCGTATCATTGAGGCCAATAATTGGTATAAAAGCGGTTTGGTTTTTCTAACCAAAATCATCACTTACCATTACTCGTTTATTCCCAGAATCAAATCAAAAAGGCAAAACCAGTTTCGACAAAAAAAAAATTCTGCAAATCGAAGAACACAAAAAGAATCCAAGACGTCATTTTCTTTTGTGTTTCACACCTTTGTCGCAACAGGGGTATAATCACAAAGTGATTACTCACAACCCGGCAACAAAAACAATTCGCAAAATTTTTTTATTTTTTTTATCCGAAACGTTTTTTTACCTTTACCCAATCCATTAGGATCAGAAAACGAAAAGAAATCGTTTTTTCATTTGATTCAATCAAAATAAACGAGTGTCATCAATTAGGGCATAAAGAGAGATTCGAATTAGAACAAACACACCTGTTCTTATAAGGAATCAAGCTCAGAAAAATCAATTGAGACCCAATTGATTCATTAGCATACTCCAATCATAATACTTCTCAAGGATTAGAAAACCCCCAAATCATTCGAAACCCTAGGTTTCAAATGGAGGATAATTAGTGCTCGCGAAGAACACCCAACACCGGAGAAGAAGAAGAGACGGTCAAACACAGCCATAAGAGGCGGTTAACCATCACCAACAAGAGAAGGAGAAGAAGCAGATATAGAGAGAGACTAAACGTTTTTGTCTCAGAAATATACGCTTGTGTTTTCTTTATCTATACTACATTAAAAGAGAAAATGGTCAAATAGTCAATAATTGGAAAAGTGAAAAGTGGAATATGTTAAATCTCATACCATTGAATGTTATGCTGTAATCTTAACTTAAATGCGATGTTGTATCTTTGAAAAGTATAGAATGTCTCATACCATGTCAAACTTGATAACTTTGGAAAGTATGGTTGATTTCTTCAATCTTCAATCTTCAAAGGCGGGATTTAAATATAATCATTCAAATTGGATTCCTTAATTGCCGCTAAAATTTTGTCGAAACTAGACACCGCTGCCGCTAGGCGCGGGTACTCGTCTAGTCTCAAACTAAAGGAGATAAGAAACAAAAAGAATAAAGGGAGACGCGTACACATAAGGGCCACACATGATTTATTTTATTTATTAGGGCATCGGGTTAAACCATCAACCCCTACAGGTTCCAAAAGATTAAAAATACCACCTTTTTTTTTTTTTTTTTTACTTTATATATTCCTTTGATATATATTGTTTTTATTTTGATAAGTTATCTTTAAAATTAGAATTTTATCATTTTTGGATAATATATTAACCTAGTGATTACACTGCTTAGTATACTGATTAGGAATAACATTTAAAGTGGAATTAACTTTAGGTTATTTGCTTTTAAAATATAATAATCTCCGAGGATAGTTTTGGATTTAAAAACCAGTCATATAAAGTTTTATAGCCTATAAAGAAAAATTCGTGTTAGATTTTTGGAGAGAAAGTACCAAAAAGTGCCAAAATCTTTTTGGTAGTCCCCTTTGTGGTCAAATTTTTCTTCAATCTCCAAAATGGTCATGCGCAACCACTCGACTGCGCAGCTCCACCAGAAACATGACACGTGTCCCAACTACCAACACACCTTTTATCTTATCTCTTTCCCAAGATAACTTCTATCATTGAGCAACCGCCGGCTACTCAACCGGCGGCTTGCGCAACCGGCGGCCAAGATGTGACATAAAGGTGCGTTGACTTTTACTTTCCTTGATATCCGATTAACTTTGTGGAAATCCGTTCTAGATTTTGAATTATTATCCGATCTATGTTTTGAATTACTTTCCGATGAATTACTTTTTCACATACACACAAGATTATCACACACTCAATTTATTGTTTCATTCCACCATGAAACCGCTGGTAGTCTTCTAACATTTTTTTTTTTTTTGGATTCATTGTTAGATCTAACTGGGTGTTTGCCTTTTTGGTATTTCTGAAAATGGGTTACTTGCTTTTATTGTTGTTAATCAGTTTCTATTTAAGAAAATAAGCTGTTTTGAAGTGCTTATCAAAGTGCTTATTTGGTATTTTTTTCAAGAAAGTCAACTGTTTTGGAAGTGTTTTTGGCTAATTTTTAAGAAAATAAACAATTTTTTAAAAAAAGTGCTTATACATGTCTGCATAATCATGTCTGCATGCAAAAATATGTGTTTATAAACTGGTTGAAATTATAGTTTTAAGTGTACTGTTTAGGACGACTATTTGAAAAGTGTGAAACTAGTTATAAGCCTAGTATTCTGATGTATATAAGCTGATATTTGCAAGTATAAGCCCATAAGTAAAAGTTCTTCTTAGCTTATTTCGTGTCTGCATAATCTTGTTAACTAGGACCCAGCGATGCTAATTCTTGTATCTTGTAATCTCTTTAGGAATATCATGCGAGGGTACATGTTAGAAGCAAACTCAATTACTTTCCACTAATGAAAGACAGACTAGGTTTGGACCGATCTGTACTGTTTAGGTCGACATGTTTTGGGCGGTGGCTGGATTTGGATTATGTTGACAATGAAGAGGGTCTTATACATTTTATGCTTCAGAAGCAAGTCTTCTCTAATAATGATCACTATGATTTACCCCTCATTTATAATGTTAACAATCATTTGCTACACTTTGGTCGTCGTGAATTTTGCCTCATAACTACATTCAAGTTTGGGATGGTCAGTTTCTGCAAGTTTAGGGAGGGTGATATCAATTTTCGTGATCGTGTATTTCCGGAGAAGATAGGTCGCTATGTTAAAAAAATAGATCTTCTATCTGTGATTGAGGATGAAGAGCGTTTCACGAAACTATCAGATGAAGACTCAATACGAGTTTGTCTTTTGTTATCTTTGGAAGTTATATTTATGGGTCGTGAGTTAGGATCTGTTGTTGATGATGTATATCTAAGGATGGTAGGAAATCTGGATGCTTGGGATGAGTTTGCTTGGGGAGAGCACATCTGGCGGGAGTTATACGCTGCCATTAGAAATGTGAATGCAAATCATAAGGATGAGCACCATAAAGCATTGGAAAAAGACCCAAAGTTTGTTCCATCGTATTCATTGTCTGCATTTATTCTGTGTTTCAAGGTCTGTATTTTTAGTCCACATCATTGTCAAGTTATTTTATGCTAATATTTTGTTTGTTATTTGACTTATTCATTAACTTTTTGTAGATATGGATTCTAGAGTCTTCATCTCAGACACAGCGTTGGTGGATTAATGACCCTAATGTGATCCCGAGAGGATGTTCCTGGTCGAAGCATTTTCCATTTCAAAATTGGGAGCTATACAGCCAACTTTTTCCCGAGGTCAGTTAATGCGTATATGCCAATTTTTTTGCTAAATGTAATTGCATATATGCCAACTTTTTTCCTTATCTAAGATGTTTTGTAATCTTAAATGCCTTAGGCCAAAAATCCAAATTATGACCTATATCCCAATATTGCTGAGGGCCAATCAGAATGGTTTAGACAAAGTCAAATTTTTTTTAAGTGGTATACACCAAGAGCACCTCCTCCTGTTGAATATGGGGGAGTTTTTGGTGATTATCTAAAAAAATTGTCATCAGCTCGCACATCTAAGGACAAAGATAGAGAGGCACATCCACTTAGGCAGAGTTGTATGCTTCGGGTTAAGGCTTTGGAGCGTTTATGTGACAGTTTGTTGATTCTACCTAAAGAGATCAAGAGTTTGAAAGAACGTGTCTACAAACTGGAGAGTATTATTCATGTTAGTCTTGACAAAACCCTTTTCTACGTATGCCCCAATTTAACTAATGTCTAATTATCATGTTTTGCAAAAAACTTTGTGATGCAGTATATTACTCGGAAAAAAAAAAGTTGGACACGAGCACAAAGTTACCTCATCTGTTCAAGTATGTGCACACATGTTACAGGATAACGTGGAATGTGATCTGGGTGACGAGTATTGTAGTAATCTAGATGGTGATTTTTTTGAATTATTTGATTCGCCTATTCGAACATCCAACAAACACACTGCCAATGGATTTGTAGATGGTTTGGATAATTTGTCTCAGAAAGTTTATGTGGTAATTGATTTCTACAACTTTCAAATTATCTTATTTGTCTTGTACCTTTCATTATAACTTCTTTCATCACTTTACACAGAATGGTGGGGTTGAAGTGGAGAAATTGTCTGATGAAGATTTATCTGAGGTGATCACAGACATGTTTTCAAGAATATATTAACTGTTTTCAAGAATTATCTTAGGTAATAACAATGATTTTTTTTATGTAATTGCAGGATGATTGTGTGAAGGCTGAAAAGCAAGCTGCTGAGATTTATAGGGTGGCAGAGCAGAGGAAACAGAGGACGAAACTGATTTTGGAAGAAGAAAAGAGGATGAAGAGTATAGAGCATAGTAATTCCAGTCACATGAAACTTGCTTTACAGTGATGTGGAACTTTCAAGAGGAGGTATGTCAACGTGGTCAGGCCGCAGATGGAACCATGGGAGGAGTTATTACCTTTATACGTCCCCCCCTAGCATGGAACATGCAGAAAGAAACGTACAAATGTCCTTGATGCATTCATGATTGAAAGGTGTGAAGATCTCGAACCGTGGAAAGAGGTATTACCTTTATGAATCTGGAACTACAACATAAGATATTGGCTCAATTAAGTCTTATAATTCAACTTTAACCTTTTTGTTTAGGAACGAAGCCGTCCATTCAAATGTATGATCGAAAAATTTCATGTACTTTTGAGTTGGAGAAGTTTCTGATTACCCCTGGGCAGACTCGTTGAAAGTTTCCTTGGTATACGTTACTTTTGATCGTCCCGTGACGGTTCTGGGATGCTTTAGTTGGACTTGACGATAAACGTGTAGGTTGGTTACTTGACGAGGTATGTTAAAATAACCATTTACAGTATATTTTGGATAAAACTATTTTTCGCTATATGTAAAGTTTTTGTTGAATTCTGTCTTTTTATTGCCTACAGCACATTGATCTTTGGGTATGGTATATGTGGTATTTCAGACCATCTTCCGCAGATTGGTCAATGGTTAGTTGCTATTTTTTAACGCTTCTACTTCAAGACTCAATGCCACTGTTTTATGCAACCGATGATATTTACCCATATGCGTGGAGGAATGTGGAACAGGTATTCATTGGTAACCAATCTTTTAGAATATGATAGTTTAATTATGTGGATTATATCAATTTTGTTTTTAAACATTGTAGGTCCTCATACCCATAAATGAACCCAAGAAACATTGGTCCCTAGCGCAGTTTGACATTAAATCTAGAATTGTTACATTCTATGACAGTGAAGGATATCAAGAACCTGAAACTCGTCCGTGGTATTTGAATATGAGGAGGTGTTTGTTGGAAATGTATATATTTACAAATATGTGAATGTCCGGATTCGAACTCGTGACCACGGGATTGCACACATTAGCGAATGAGAATTAAAGTTAATAATTAATGTTTATGTTTACGATTAATTATTACACATTAAGTCCGGTTAACGGGAAAAATGACTAACGACCGTAAAATGGAAAAGAGAAGGACTAGAAATGGAAAACTTGGAAAGTTATGGATTGGGCTTTGGGCTTTCATTGGTGGCCGACCATAGGGCTTATACAAAGCCTAATTCACAAACTTGTTCCCTAAGTTTACCTACTAGTATATAAGGAGGGTAGGTTCTAGGGTTTCATACACTTGTGCATTGAATTAACCCTAGATCTCTCCTCTCCTCTCTCTAGTCCTATATTCGGCCGAACACCCCAAGTAAGGGAGTTTGGTTTCGTTTTTCTTAAACGAGGACTTGTGTTAGATCTAGCAATCGCTTGATTCGTTTGGTTAATTCGTGTGTACAAGAACGTTGTTGTAAGACATTATTCTTACACCAATAAGTACTTCTTTGGTTTGCTTTGCTCGAGGGTTGTTTTGCTCTGCTCGAGGGATTTGATATTCGCAAGAGGTACGTTACGCATACTTTCAGTTAATTAATTTATTTGTTATGATCTTAAGTCTTCCGCTGTGTACTCTTGATGTCTTTATGTTTTATTATATTTTATATATCATAAACTCAACAGTGGTATCAGAGCCTTGTATAACAAGTAATTAATTACTGAAACACATAATTAATATAAACATGAATGTGTTATTTTTTTGTATGCATAGATCTAGGGTTTGCAAAACCTAAACCCTAATTTTGAGGGGGGGCGTTTTATTTGGTGCCCTAATTAGGTTTTGTAAACTATTGTTTTAATTGGATTAGAAACCCAAAGATGCATACAACTTTATGTGTATATGCGTAACTTTGATTTAATTGCATTAATTGTTAAGTTTAATTTTATGTCCATGATAATTACATGCATGTTTTATCATGGATCTGCTTTTATTGTATGTCTTTCGTGGTTAAGTGATATACACTAATTTTGATAGATCTAAAATTGGGGAAGACCTCAATATAAATATTAATTGGTTAATTAATAGGATTTATCTAAACCGTTTGCATGTGGCTATTTGATATGCATGACTTTATTTATGCATTTATTGTTTATTTGTTTATTGTTTTAAATACTTGCTTGTTTATGTTTTGTAACAAGGGTATTTTTACAAAAAAAATAAACTGACCTAAACAATGGTGAAACATGTATTTTTAAGAATAGTAATCATAATCGTTTAATTGATTGATGACTTTGGTACAAATGACTGAACGGCTCACCCATGAGAATGAACTAATAAAAGGGGTTTAAAGAAGTGCGCACAGTCACACTGAAAGGATGTCTAAGGTTATGCTTTAGCGCGTACTGTCCTCCTGCCCCCTGTAAGTTCGAGTGGAGCTACTTAGTAAGTCATTAAATGTGCAAGCTCATCTTAAGGGCGAATTAGTGTTGATTCCATGCGCCACTTAGGTGGTAATTATCCGAAACACTAAGTGTTTACACTTATGCAAAAGTACGGTATAATGGATGATAATTAACACTAATTCCTTGATTGGTGAACCCAATACCTCAATTAAAGTTTGATGATGAAAAGCTTATACATTAAAACAAGATATAAATGTTTTAATAAAAACTATGTTACGAAGATGAATGCATGACATCTTTGTACATATTTGATTTGACATCAAAACTATTACCCTTTAATTTAAGTTATATGCCATCCAACGAAACGGAAACACCTAAGATTACCTTTTATTTGCGTGAGATCGTGACTTAGATCGTAATCAAAGGGTAAAATGTCCACGTGTCGTGAGAACGGGCATGGACGATTTTGCAGTTTCATAAGTTGGACAACTTAATTGAGTTTTGTAGTGAGAACTGGCAACTCAAGGCATAAGATGGGATAAAACATGTTTACATGGCAATTGAAATTGGCTATATGTAAATCCCATAAATCTAGGAATTGCAATTGAAATTGGCAATTGAGCAAAAGCTCTACTATTTTGTATAAGGTTCATTACTAGCGGATCAACGATGTGATGAGATTATGACAATTTGGATCCTAGTTTTTCAGTGAAAATTAAATGGTTATATGATTTTAAACCATGGGTATTTAATTTTCTTGAAAAGGTTAATTATCGAAAATACTAAAATTGAATTTTGTAATTCTTTTGAATGTATAATTGCAACATTTAACCGTAAACAAAGTTTAGTCTTTGATCAGTAAATTGCTCCATTCTGCTTTCAAACAAATTGTTTGATCGAGAATAATTCTTGAAAAGACAAACGAATTCTCTTTTCCATGGGAGAAGCATGAGACTCAATCCTATTCCTTTTCATGAATGAGAAAGGTATAATAGGAACATTTGAATTGTCTAAATTCTAAATGTAACTCATAGCAATGAATTGCGCATCTTATTTTCCATAAAGATTTCATTACCTTCATTTGGTGAATGAATTCTTTTGTAACAACATGAATGTTGGTTAACTGGAAAATATGTATGTGAGTTACTAAATTAGAAGCTAGACTAATTACCGCGAAAATTGGTAAAAGGCAAACTAGCATATTTTAATCTAGTTGTTTTGCTTTAGCCTTTAAAGGTGCTACATACCAGTATGGGCATGGTAGGCCTGTTAAGGAAGAAATTGCATACCCAATTTTTCAAGTTAATAACATTGATGGATAATCCATCATTCAAAGAGTAGAATACACCTTTTAGTACCTTAGTAATGATTACGTATGGTTCTTTAAAGGTGTAGGAAAGTAAAAAGCAAGCAAGTTGTTTTCACTGGTTATGCAACACTTACAATGTTGTCAGATTCAGTGGGAGCATTTGTGTTGCATTACTGAATAAGAAGTTATTTTAATGATTTCTAATTCAGTGGGAGCTACAAGCCTTATTTCCTGTGTAGTAACCCAGATTATCTTCAAAGATAATTACTTTCCAATTGTAGGCACTTATGGTTTTCAAGGATTGTCATGTGTGTTTCCTTACAAATCAATATAGTCCTAAATCTACTAGTTATATCTATGACACAAATCATATTAATCAAATAAACGAACGTGTATCGTGTTGTTTATATGTTACATGATGTTGTTCCATGCACAAGTGGGAGAAATCTTTATTGTGTGCAAGGTACAATACATATTAATATGATTTAAGTGAATTCTCTTGACTGAAAAGTAAGAGAATAACGTTCTAATAGGAAGTATACATTTAAATATGTATGATTGCCCTATTAAGAACATGTGTCAAGATGATAACAAAGACTACTTTATTTTAAATATTTATGTCATTCAATATTTAAGAAACACTTGTAGTTACAATTTATGTTACGTGAGAACGTGAACTAGATTGTAGCCCAAGGTAAAATATCCACGTGTCGTGAGAACGAGCATGGATGATTTTGCAGTTTCTTACGTTGAACATTTTATGGAATAACATAATTAAATGAAGTAATCTAATACTACTTTGAATTTAAGTATTCGTTGAATGACTTAAATATATGTAGTAAATATTAACTTGAAATATTAATTGAAATCTGAGGTGGTGTTCATAATTACTTTAATTATAAATGTTTATGATTTTGTAAAGTCACAAACATAAAGTCTTTTAAAGACTTACAATATAAAGTAAGACGTCAACTTGCTATGTTTTAAGACATTTGCATGAAGTCAATGAGTTGATCAATGACTTATAACGTATAGTGGGATTATAACTGGTATGTCTTTTGACTTGGTCAAGAATATTTGTGTTATAATGCATGCAATTGATTTGGTAATTCTATTGTACCATTAAGTTTTACTTTGTTGGTAAATAGGATAAACCAAAGAGTAGATGGTTATCTTAAATATTGTTAGATTAATCTTACAATATTAATTCTAAGGAAATACCATAGTTTTATGGTATGTTCAATTAGAAGAATCAAAATCTATTGGCATGTTTGATTCAAGATAACTATAGTTTCTTCCAAAAAGTAATCAAGGTTAGTAGATTGAGTATAGATTGAATATACTCAATAAGACTCCAAACTAGAAGATTAATAAGACACCATTTGTTTATGGAATGTGATGAATAACATTAACTCTTATAATGAAGTTCTGAATTTGTTAAACTACTTGTATAGTGAGTTGTAACAAACTGATGTCTGGAACTATCAATGTGTTTTGTAATATCCCAAAAGAGAACAATGTATTGTTGCTCTACTTGCTAAACTATTTAAAGGTAATCTTTAAATTGTTAAAGGCAAGTGGGAGTTTTGTTTAGATCTTGAAAAACTAAATTACAAAATACATAATCTTCTAAAATGCACTAGCAAATATCATGATGAGGCTAAACATGTATATGATAGATCTCAATATGATGGAATTGTCATTCATAGATCCGCAAGGATATCTCAGATATTTAATATGATGAGGAATATGAGTTACAGGATCATGGTAAGCCTGTTAATCATAATGATGAATTTACCAAAATGTTGAATTGTGGTAAATCAATCATACTATGAATGGAGAGATGTTGTCCATAAAGATAATCAACTTTAGATACTTGGTTTATCTTAATGAAGATGATTTGCTTCAAAGGATGAAAACCCTAGTGGTTTAAATTTTTGTGTAGAAATCATATGGACAATATTGTACACATATTTAATGTATGTCTAGTGACAATAATATTAATCATACTTAAGCAATTAACTATGATTAAATATTCTTTCCTAGATACATTAAATAGAAGTATAAAGATTATAATTGTCATACTTAGTTTCATCGATATGAAATTTTGACAATGAATATCAAAACTCTTTGTTTTGGAATTACTTTTGCGAGGACGATAAGTAATGCAAAGGAGTTTTTATGAATTCAAATAATTTTTGAATATGTACAAACTGCAAGAATCCATGAATGGATATATGCATGCATTTATGAGATGATTTTTATGTTTAATATTAAATCCATGTTTGATTTAATAATTAAAATAAGATAGCTCATAAGTATTCCTAAAAGCTAGTGGGAGTATTATTTTAAATCTTATATGTTGTATGGGCAACTACATTCCACCTAAATTAAGTTTTAGTTGGGAATGAACTTCGTTTGTAAGATTTGGAAATAAGATATATAACCTTAAAAAAATATGTTTATTATTATAAACATATGCGGTAAATAAATGAGTCTAATAGAACATGATGAATACATATCTTTGACAAGATAGATGAGATCTTAAAGTTTAACTTGAAGATTCATCATGAACATCATGTTGTGTATAAGATTGTTGTGTCATGCTTGATTACAAGATGATTTTTTTTTGGGTAAAAGGGTTAATTCACCCCGGTAAAGTATATTACGCCAAAAAACATTGAAGTACAAAGGATGAGGGTGAATCCCTCATTTCAGTCCCTTGGGACACTACGGAGACTCTTCTATAGGAATGCACATCATTCCTATAGCCGACAATATAAGTGTGACATACCACACTTATAACTAAACATCTGAACTACAATGATAAAACAATAAAACTACATGCACTTCAAGTAAAAATACTTGAATCTTCAAATCACCATAGTAGTCCAAACTTCCAGCGTCGTCCAAATATACAATTTCATGGTCCTCAATCCGGAAATCGTCCACAAGTTTCACAACAGCGATTTGGTGGGGATTCTAAAACGGATAGAGCAAACAAGCTCAGAACTCCTCCAAAAGGTGTATGTTGAGATGCAAAACAGAAAACCAAAAGAAAAACCCAACAAATACATTATAAAACCAACGCGACATCAACTCCATGATCATGTAATCAAGAAAAGTGGAGTTCACAAATTTCGCTGTGATTATTGATGGAAGACTCTAAAACCACGGATAGAAGCGACAAGCATAAAACTACCAAGGTAAGTGTGCGTTGGAAATGCTAAACCAACACCCCAATGTGATACCGAGCATAGTAAAAGAACAGTTCAAAGAACCACTTCCATAGTGAGCACCCTGTCTTCAATGTCATCATTGCTTGGCCCGCGAGTGACACCAACTTTCAGCTGCAACCGTAGCAATGTTGACAACATTGAAAGTTGTTAGTGTAATAAATATTTTAAAAGGAATATGTTTGGATTTAGAATCACATTCCACAGTCTGGAGATGCTCCTAGATTCTATGGATGGAAATATGGCAATTATTTCATAATTGTCATTGCCAACAAACTTGAGTTTGGTAGGCACCAACATTACACTATAACTGCACGAAGTTCTGGACGTTTAAAGAGCATATTGTTTGTACACAATGATCTTTGAGTATAATTGAGATGACACTCAATTCTAGTCATGGTATCATTGATGATGACCATGTTGACTAGTTATGCTCAACTAGAAGCATAGTTGCATTATACATTAAAGAATAAAGAATACTTTAAAAACTTTAAAGTTTTGAAAGATGATTATCATAAAAGGGTGGTTCGGTTATCCGCACTTTATGGAATGATATGACAATATCAAGATATGTGTAAACATATACAAGAAATTCACTTATTGAATTTTTGAAATAAGTATTCTCAAAATTCCTATAGATCAAAGTTAATTGAAATTATGACTTGTCAACAAGTATTTCTCTGATTTGTGGCAAAATTCATTAACTAGTATTATCATGCATTGATCTATTTAGTATTTGGATAAAGGATGTTAAACAATTATTATTTATAATGAATTAAAAGTACGGTATACGTTTAATTTCATTTATAATATTGTGTCCTATGTTTGCATGTTTAAATCCATGAATAACTTAAGTTATTCTAAATAGTTCGTTGTCAATCAATAACATGGGAATGATATTGAATTAAGACAAATCTGAGTATTAGTTAGAATATACTTGAAAGTATATTGATGCTTAGCATGACTAATTTCAGATGATATTCAATGAATTGAGTATAGGACTTATCCCAACCACATGATGATACTTTATGGATCTTTGTCATTAAGTATATCATGGATATTTATCCTCTGACTTGAGATACAAGAGATATGTCATGGATGTAGTGCAATTTTGTGAAGCAATCTAACGCTATATGTAACTGGTAGTTATAAGGGTTGTTTTCAGAAGTGTTGCGAAATTTATGAATCGCCTTTGTAGTCAAAATGGGATTTGTTTCCTTCAAATTTATTTTGAAGTATAATACATCTTGGGCCCCTCGTAGGGTTGTTAAGATGTTTGCATGGCCATGCCCAAGGTCTTCCGGAATATGTTCAGAAGAATTGGTAATCTTAATCAATCACATAAAGCGAGAAAAAGAATAGTTAATTAAGAAATGAGTGAGATCCATATTCTTATTAACATGGTATTAGAAAAAAAGGATGAATATGATGATGAATCATCAAACTTGGTTTTTCTCCAGAAAACCATACACGAGTTGTACAGGGGGCATTGGCGTGTTGCTAGACGCTAACCAATGTCATTTCACGTTTTGTAAACATATCCAAGTGGGAGCTGTTGGAAATGTATATATTTACAGACATGTGAATGTCCGAATTGAACTCGTGACACGGGATTGCACACATTAGCGAATGAGAATTAAAGTTAATAATTAATGTTTATGTTTACGATTAATTATTACACATTAAGTCCGGTTAATGATCGTTAAGTATTTACGGAAAAATTAACTAACCGTTAAAAATGGAAAAGAGAAGGACTAGAAATGGAAAACTTGGAAAGTTATGGATTGGGCTTTGGGCTTTCATTGGTGGCCGGCCATAGGGCTTATACAAAGCCTAATTCACAAACTTGTTCCCTAAGTTTACCTACTAGTATATAAGGAGGGGTAGGTTCTAGGGTTTCATACACTTGTGCATTGAATTAACCCTAGATCTCTCCTCTCCTCTCTCTAGTCCTATATTGACCCGAACACCCCAAGTAAGGGAGTTTGGTTTCATTTTTCTTAAACGAGGACTTGTGTTAGATCTAGCAATCGCTTGATTCGTTTGGTTAATTCGTTTGTACAAGAACGTGGTTGTAAGACATTATTCTTACACCAATAAGTACTTCTTTGGTTTGCTTTGCTCGATGGTTGTTTTGCTCTTTGCCGAGGATTTGATATTCGCAAGAGGTACGTTACGCATACTTTCAGTTAATTAATTTATTTGTTATGATCTTAAGTCTTCCGCTATGTACTCTTGATGTCTTTATGTTTTATTATATTTTATATATCATAAACTCAACAGTGTTTGGAGTGTAAGCTTCCGATAGTTCTAGAGAAGACTAATGTGTTTGCATGCAAAGGAATCGATCCCCTAGAATACAGCATTAAGTTTAGGAATGCTCGTAACGTCCCCAAGCAGGGTGGGGTATTTGGTGATTGCGGCGTCTTTGTATGCTTATTTCTTTACAGGTTAGTGATTTTTTGAAGCCTAATTGTTTAAATTTGTTTTTTACATAGTTTTAAGCCTTATTTCTTTAATGTTGTCTTTAATAGTGTCTAGGTAAATGATGTAGGCTAGTGGTTTTCCTACTTAGTTTGGTATTCATAACCTGTACTTAACTCGCACACAAGCATGTTAGCCTAGGAGTCCTTGCATAGAAGTATAATGATATAGTATACCACTAACCTTTACATGATTAACCTAGTGTTACTTAAACCAACTGCATACATACATCATATATTCATACATGTAACCAGCAGTGTTGCATAAGCATAAAACATTTCATTGATAGATTTGGTTACAACAGTTTTATTAAATTGGGTTTAAGTGATACTTAAACCAACTGCATACATACATCATATATTCATACATGTAACCAGACACATCACATTCAGGAACTAGGAAATCACATTTAGTCTCTTTTTCCTTTTTTCTTTGTATCATCATTACACTCGTGCAAAATGGTTGACTTGCCTCTTAGATTCTCATTCTTTTTAGGTTGCTTCCCAACAATAGTGTTACTGCTACTAGGACCCGCAAATTGCGTATGTGGTTGCTTAAGTTTAACACAGCCACTTGGTTGTATAACTTCTTGTTCCTGACAGTATATCTGTCTTCTTAGTACTTCTAGCACTTCAGCTGGTAATCGGTAACTTGGTTCAGCATTTGGTCCATACAATTCATATATCTCAGGAAACATTACCTCTCTTGCTACCTTTATTGACCACTCCCTATCATCATGATTATGCTCAAACGTAACTCTTTTACCACTCATTTTTCTCTGTTATATGTTTTTTGTTATAGATGTGTGATGAAAATGCAATTGAGACTTTGGCCTTATATATTGTAGGATCAAATTGTTTTTAGTCACTGTTTTAGTCAAAAAACAGCTTTTTTGCATCATAAATGCCTGCATCATGACTGCATTTTCATGACTGCAAATAATTTTGCATAAATATTTGAGTCATTTTAACTGTTACTTGTGACTCAAGTACAGGTTAACTGTTACTTGTTAGTCCAATACAGGTTATCTTTATGCATGATTTTAATTTGTTGTTTCTTGTTCTCTAAACAGATTATCTCATGGGATGCCATTGGTTGTTGAAGATGCCGTCCAAACAGCCCTTGCATATCGAGAACAGATGGCCCGTTTCTATTTCAAGCACAAGATATTTGTGTAGGTGTGATTGCTGTTGTGACCTGTTACCTTTGGGCAAAAGATACATTGTGTTTTGTGTTTGTTAACTGTTGCTTTTTGGGCAAAAAACTTATTTGTTTTTTAATTTGTGTATGCTATGTTTGTTAACTGTGATATTCAAAGTTTGATGACTGTGTTTGTGCTTTCAAAGCGCAAAACTTGCAACTTTCATTAAAAGTCTAATGCTGTTTGCCATACACACTAGAAAAAACTAAAGTATGCCACTCTATGGGTCATCCAAATTAACAGCTTGTGAATAGACTTGTTCTTCTTGTGAGCTTGGCATTGCTTGCTGTGAGCTTCTTCTAGCAGGTAGCTTTGCCTAAAAATTGTGTAAACCAATTTATGAGTTAAAAATCTGTATCCTAAATAATGAGCTTTAAATAACAATACATAACTTACTTTTTTCTTTGGCAATCTTTCTCTACAACTTTGTCGGGTGTGTCCAACATTACCGCACCTTCCACACTTAACTGGTACCGGTTCCTCTCCTTGGGATCTAATACGATCTTTGTTCTTGGGTCTACCAGATTGGGGTCTAGCCATAAGTGAATTTGTGATGAAATTTGTAACTTTGCATATTGTTGTCAAACTAGTCTTGAACAAAATCACAAGTTATGTATGTAACTTATGAATTAATGTAATCTTTGGTAAAATGTAATAACTGATAAGCTTGTTTTCTCCTTTTCTAAAAGTGTGTCTTCGTCTATCTTAATAGTAACTTATTTGAAAAAAAAAAGTCAAGTCATGGATAATTAGTTTCCATGTATCATGTGTTCAAGAATCAAATCTTCTTGTGGTATTACACTATCTTATAGTTATATATGTCCCGTTCCATTTTTTTACTCTAGACACAAGTTCAAAACGGGGGATTGAAGTGTTTGAAGATATTTTTTTTTTATTTTTTATTTTTTTTTATTGTTATTATTATTATTATTTTTTAAATGGGATGGATGAAGATGGGATTGTATGAGTTTTGTAGTTGGTGATGATATTTAATGAAGATCGAAGATCATGGGTTAGTATTTGTGGACTGGATTATGTGTTAGTGTTTTATGAAGATGAGGTGTTAGTGTTTATATATAATGAGAGAATGAGATGGGTGTGTTGGTTTTGGGGTTTTTGAGGGTTGTCGGAGGTGGTAGGATTGGTGGTGGACGGTGATGGCGAGACTGATGGTGGATGTTTGTAGTGGTGGGTGAAGATTAAGATGAAGAGATAGTGATTTGGTGGGGAGGTGTTGGTGGAGTGACTAAAGAAGAGAAAGAGAGAGAGAGAGATACAAAAGGAAAAACGATTGTTTTATCTTTATGTGTAGACTTAATAAGACGAAAGTACCCTCATTTAAGGACGGACAATGCATTTTTTTCGGTCAAAGGACGAAACTCGTCGGTCAATGCAAACCACAAAGACGAACTGTGTAGTTTACTCAAACGTATGTATGCAATAGCTTGTACTTTAAAGAACTCCCTCAAGTTGTACTTGAATATATTCATTACAGCTTAAATGCTCAATAGTCATTACCACCAGCTAAGTACAAATAGGAAAACAGTCACAAGTTTTCTATCAATCCTTGGTATATGACCATATACCCATACGATAGATATTGACAACATTCGCAACTTGAAAATGAAATAGTTAAATAATCGCTTTGAAAACGCAATGCAAACAACCACTTATAACTTTTCTAGTTGTCCACATTTTGCGAATTACGGACATGAATATCAATTCCTTTTCTATCTTTTGGGATTAAAAGGACACCATCACCTCGCGTTCCAATAAACATAGCTCTTCTAAAGGACTAGAGAAGTTCTTACGCATGCACCTCCTGCCACTTCAAATTATAAATATTTTTAATTCACGTCGAAAACGACGTCGTAATCTACAGTGTATGACCCGGCCCAATTATAAAGTATGTGAGGAATATCTACAGTAATTAACCCTTCCTTTTGTCGTATTGAGTATTGATAAAAGGTTTTCTTTGTCGTTTCGGGTCACATAATCCGAATTACAATCACCGCCTCACTTTTAATCTATCACATATCCCAGAACCTTCGCATATCACATAACCCAGAACCTTCACTTAAGAACTTCAAACGCAACATTGATCACCCGCATTTACTTATCGCCAACTACCATCTGCAGCCGTATAAGGTACGTCACATATGCAATTTAATACGATTCCGGTCTTTTGATTTTTTTTGTCTTAATTGCATGTACCACTGTGTGTCTCACTTATGCAATTACTAAATGCCTAATCTGTTGTGGCTATTGTATCTAGGATAGGATATTTAACTATAAAATGATTACAGAAACTGCACTACAATTACATTTGATTAATTTTTATAGAGTGTAAAAGTTTTTGTTGTTTTTCAAAAGTAAATGTAATATACATTGAAAATTTATGAGTGCACACCCTAAAAAATGTAGAAGATTTTTGAGTGCACATCTAAATCAAACTTACCATTTTCTAACGAGAAAAGAAAGAAGAAGAAGTCTGTGTACTTTGTAATGTTTAACTGTTTGCTTAGAGTCTGGTGTTGATGAAGAAAGACCAATAATTGAGATAGGGAATATGATATGAATTTTATATGTAGATCGTTCAGTAGAATTGTATTGTATTATTTTAGGACACTAAGTCCAAACATAAGGGCCCATTACACTCATAACTAATACAAGTCTACAACCAAAATATTTGTACTTCTTAGTTTTTAGTATTAATGCTTAGATGTATTTTTTGCATCGAGTAATGTTTACTTTCTTTTATGATTTCAAACATTATGATTTTTATCTATGATTTGACAGTTACAGCAACATAGTTAGCCATACCGTTTTTCACGTTATATTAAACCATCGTATAAATGCTACCGCTACATACACTAACCCTTAGTTTACATTGATTTATTTACAAAAAATGGGACTAACTCAGATATTCATTTGTATACTTCGTATGCCCAACTCTATAGCTATTTGTTTGTTTTGCAAAACTATGAAAGGAAAAAGAAAGTTAATATATGATGATGAAAAAAAATCAAATGAAGCTGTTAATACCGGTGCATATAGTATTGATACCCTTAGTGTTGTATCACCTAACAATAGCAAAAAAACCTGTTTGCCAAACAATTATATGCAAAATTATGTAGAAGGCCAAAAACAGCCGAATCAACAATGTATTGATTGTTTTACTAAAACGTACAACTATACCAATGCCTCATCTTATAATGCTACTCAAAATTATGGACATCAACATGAAAATGACACCCTTGGATACCCATATGTTTGTTATACCAAAGATGGTGGTCCTGCAAATCCTTCAACTTATATACCGGACACTCGACGACAACCTGAAAATATAAGCAACCCTTATGAAAAAACAAAAAGGAAAGGTGTATTTTTTAGATCAGTTATGCCGAATGAGAAAAAAAGTTCGATCTTCTTCACATCTTCGGCAAACGTAAAGACACCACCTATGAATACCAGTGAAGGGTTACAAACGGTTAATGAAATGGAAGGCCATACCAACAACAACACATCCACGACTAAACAAATGCGTAAGTAACCATATGTCAATATCATTTCATGTTACAACATTTGTACAACAATTTAGTTATGAGTACCTAAATTAGTTTTATTATTTTTTTCCCTTGCAGAAAACTTATCTTGCTTGAGTATTCACATGAATTGTAACAAGCAAGTTGATTCCCTACATCCTACAATGACCACTGATAAAGACAACAACATTTGTCAAAACATTTGTCAAAGTAAGCCCACTATAGTTGCTTTAAAAAAATGAATGCCTCTTTATTCTTATATAATTCTATTCTAAATTTTGTATACTATGTCTTCTAATTCACAGGTACAAGCCCAGCTTTTATAAGTACTGGTAACAAAAAAAGGGCTAGAAATGACAACAACAACGACGGTTACAACATAGACTGCGACAACACTTATCAACAAAAGCGTGCGGCAACATGTATAAGGCAAAGTACAGGTAACTATATAAAAGAATCTGAATAATTGAATTAATATTCATGCACATACTCAGAAAATGTCTAAATTACTACTACAGCTAATGAGATTCAAAACGAAGGAGTTTACCTACAGAAGCCTTATAAGAATAACATCACACAGCAGCTTCCTGAAAGTGAGTACCACATCCACTGTTTACTATCTTATGCTTACTGCTTAGGAATATAGTAATTATTACTTAGAACTGACCGTATTAATGGATTAGATGTACATCATGCTTATAAACATTGCACATCAATATTAATAATTACTGTTGTTGCTACATGTGTATTTACATATTAGATGTATATTATGACTTGCTTAGGAATAATACAGTAGTAATCATGATTGTCCCATGGATTAAATATACAATATACATTATGCTTATAACTATCACGAGCAGTATGTATGGTAAAGAAGTACATTACGCTTATAACCTATTATACAAATATTAGTCGTTATTAGTATACGCATTACGTGCCATGGATTAGATGATATGTGTAACGCTAATAAGTATTTCATAGAGATATTAGCAGTTAGTGTTGTAATGAGTGTGTATTTATGTAACAGACGTACATTATAACAATGACAATTACAACTGTATGTGGCAACTGGATCAGATGCACATTATGATATTAAATATTCTTATATTAGTGGTTATTGTTGTTACAAGCATGCATATTTGGGAATTGTCAATTTAATATCTGTATCCCACAGACATACATGCGCGACCACTACTGAACAGTAATCTTGAACACCAAAATCAATCTGACATTCGGAAACGTAAGAAATCCAAAGGTTAGTTTAACCAGCTATTCCTATATATTTGTATCTTTTGTACTAATGTTTTAACATATACTTAAAGAGGTGTTAAATTTCTCTTGCAGTTAAAGAAAGAACCAACAACAACGGCCAACCACAGCCTTCTCATAACAATAACGACAGACAACACCATCCTAAAAGTAAGTATTACATCTAATGCCTAAACAAAGTTACACCGTCTATACAACTTTAAGTTATCCTTAATTGTTACAATTTTTTTATGATACAGATACATCTACCAGCACAAAGTCAAATACCATATTTCCAAACGAAAATGAAAAAGAAAATTTGAAACATAACAAAAACAAAGGTTAGTTTCAGCTTTCACACCTGTATGTTTACTTTCTTTTACTCACTCTGAATGACTTTCTTATTTATACTTTTTATTTTAATTAAACAGGACCACCTCTAGAATATGCACAATTTGGAAAATGTGACCAAAGTTGCGAATACTGTGGCGCCAGATTTTGGTATGAAGAAAGGTTGATGCACCCGTCTAAAAGTACGCGCCCTCAGTACCATAAATGTTGCTTAGGTGGTTGCGTAGTCATAAACGAACATGAAGACTATCCAGAGTACATAAAACAGTTATACAGAGACAGCCACTTCATGGAAAACATAAGAGCATACAACCAGATGTTCAGCATGACATCCTTTGGAGCACAAGTTGATGATTCAATTAACAAAGGAACGGGACCTTACGTATTCCGCATTTCAGGCCAAATATACCATAATGTTGGGTCACTCTGTCCAGAAGAAGGGAAACGTCCATGTTTTTTACAACTTTACATATATGATACGGACAATGAAATTGACAACCGTATGTTTCACTTTGGTGGTGAAAAAAAAAGTGGGCTAAAAAGGGAAATTGTCGAAGGGTTGATCGAGTTTTTGGATAATCATAACGCATTGGTACAATTGTTTCGCACAGCAAGAGATAAATTCTTAGAGGCAACAATAACGGAGGTTAAAGTAAAGCTGTATAGTGTAGTAGGTACCCGTCGGTATGAACTTCCTACAGCAGAAACAGTTGGTGCCATAGTGTATGAAGAAAGTCAAGAAACAGCAGCCGATTTTGATATCATCATTCAAGAACATACGCGTACGGCTCAAAGGGTAAACAAACTACATCCCTGCTATATGTCCCTTCAGTTTCCGTTGATATTTGTTTATGGCGAAGAAGGTTACCAAAAAGATATGGCACTAATGCTTCCAGAAGGTAGTTCTCGCAAAACACAAAAAATCTCCATGAAAATGTATTACGCGTATCAGATACACGATCGTGTTAACCGCTTCAGTTTACTACCAAGAGCAGGACGGCTTTTCCAGCAATACATCGTTACAGCCTATTGTGCAGTCGAACAAAGCCGCCTTGATTTTATTCGAAAAGCAAACGACTTTAGAAACGAATACCTTTCAGGCCTGTATGACGCAATTATGAGAGGTGACCGTGATGGACACGATGTTGGCTCAAGAATCATACTACCAGCGTCTTTCACAGGTGGTCCGAGGTACATGTACAGCCATTACCTAGATGCACTAGCAATTTGTCGCATACATGGCAACCCATCATTCTTTGTCACATTCACCTGCAACGTAAAATGGCCAGAAATTATAGAATATATGGAAGAGTTCCCAGAACTAACTACTGCAGATAGGGCTGACATCGTCGTCCGTGTGTTTGAAAAGAAGGTACAAGATTTCATAAAGTTTCTCAGGGATACGACAACGCTAGGCAGAGTCACAGCAGGTATTCTCTAAAACTACTTGATAGATGATTTTTTAATACATGTTAAACCTAAACCAAATGACTAACATTAGTCTAAATCTTTATGCTGCAGTTTTATATACAATCGAGTTCCAAAAACGCGGGCTTCCACACTGCCATACATTAATATGGATTTCAGAGGCAACAAAAATACGGAACGACGAGGAAGTGGACAGATACATTTCGGCAGAATTACCAGACCAAACACACGATCTAGAGGGTTATAGAGTCATTTCAGAGTTTATGATCCATGGTCCGTGTGGAGAAGCCAACAAGAATGCTCCATGTATGCAGGGAACCAACAATTGTAACAGGAAATTCCCAAAGCAATATTGTCAAAAGACATACATCGATAGAGATGGATACGTACACTACAAAAGGCGAGATACAGGCATAACCACAAAGAAAAATAATGTTCAGCTTGATAATGCGTACGTGGTCCCATACAATAGAATGCTATGTATGCGATACTACGCACACATCAATGTTGAATACTGTGGTTGGTCAATGTTGATTAAATATCTTTTCAAGTATATCTCCAAAGGGACTGACCGCGTTGTTGCCAATATAACAAAAGCTGTTGGAACATCATCTTCTAACACACAACAACCAATACGAATTGACGAAATAAAAAACTTTCAAGAATCAAGATTCATTGGACCACACGAAGCATGCTGGAGGATCTTCAGTTTTGACATACACAGTAGAGACCCGGCTGTTCAGATACTTGCAGTACATTTAGAAAACAAGCAGCGAGTTACTTTCAGGGCCAACGACAGTCTCGATTCAATAATTTCCAACCCTTGCAATAAGAAGACAACACTAACAGAATGGTTAAACTATAATGCAAGATGGGAAGACGGTCGACACCTTACATATCTAGATTTCCCATCTGAATTCGTATGGTATAATGGCGGCAACTATTGGCAAAGGCGACAGAATCTGAATAAACCAGCAATTGGAAGGCTAACATACATACATCCAAGCTTAGGGGACTTATTTTACGAGAGGATGCTCTTATGCCATCAAAAAGGCTGCAAATCCTTTAAAGACATACGAAAGGTGAACAATAAGATATATCCAACATATAGGGGAGCATGTGAGGCAATGGGTTTACTTGGTGACGATAATGAATGGAAAATCGCGTTAGAAGAAGCTGCTTTCCATGCAAGTGCTGCACAGCTAAGAGCTTTGTTTGTCCAAATTCTAATATTTTGTGACGTTTCTAATCCGAAAAACTTATGGAAAACTTTTTGGAAACAGATGTCAGACGATGTGCCAGGCATACTTTCAAAAACCCTTGGAATTCCAGTTATCGAAAGGAATGACACGGAGTTAGAAGCCTACGTTTTATGCGAAGTAGAGGCAATCTTAAACAGCTATTCAAAATCGCTGCCAGAATTTGGTCTTACTTTACCGCCTAAACATCTGCTTAAAGCATTAAAAAACCGGCTTCTAATGGAAGAAAGGAACTACGACCGTGAAATGCTCATGAGAGAAAAAGAGTTGCTGATACCAAAGTTGAACACCAATCAAAAGATAATATTTGATCTGATTGTGGGCGCAATATCAGATAATAAGCAAGAACTTATCTTTGTATATGGCCATGGAGGCACAGGGAAGACATTCCTTTGGAAAAGTATAATATGCACCATACGTTCTGAAGGCAAGATAGTATTAGCGGTTGCATCCTCGGGTATTGCGTCATTACTTCTACCAGCTGGCCGTACTGCACACTCCAGATTCAAAATACCTTTGGATCTAACTGATGAATCAGTTTGCAACGTAAAAAAGGGAAGTCAGTTGGCAATTTTACTTAAAGAGACAGACCTGATAATATGGGACGAAGCACCAATGAATGATCGTAAGTGTTTTGAAACATTGGACCGCAGCCTTAGAGATATCCTTGATGTGCCAAACTGTTTGTTCGGAGGGAAAACTGTAATGTTGGGTGGCGACTTTAGACAGACACTTCCTGTTAAGAAGAAGGCGTCAAAAAATGAAATCATTTCATCTTCGATCACGCAATCGTATCTGTGGAAGCACTTCAGAGTATTTTCACTTCATGAAAACATGAGATTACTAAAAGAAGGACTACAAGAAGAAGAAAGAGAAAGTATAAGCAATTTTTCAAAATGGCTGCTTACCGTTGGAGACGGCAATATAGGCATACCGGATGATGATGACAGCGAGAATTGCTCATGGGTGGATATTCCAGATGAGTTTTGTATACCTGAATCTGATACCTCAAGGTTAGAATTAATAAGCTTTATATATGATAACGAAACATTACAAAAACCAACAGCTAAAGGGTTACAAGATAGAGCAATTGTGTGTCCTAAAAACGAGACGGCTGATGTCATAAATGCACAGGTGTTAGAAATGCTTAAAGGTGAGGTAAAAACTTATCTCAGCTCTGATGAAGCAATACCTAAAGGCAATGATGGTGGGGAAACCGAGCTACTGTATCCTATAGAATACTTAAACAGCCTTTCATTTGGAAGTTTTCCCCAACATAAATTACAGCTAAAAGTTGGAACACCAGTAATGCTCTTGCGTAATTTGAATTTAGCGGGCGGATTATGTAATGGAACAAGACTCATAGTCACTCAACTGTTGAACAAAGTCACTGAGGCAAAAATTATCACAGGTAACACGATCCGAAAAGGTCTTTATTCCTGACTTTTAATAAATAAACAAGAATGATGCGTTTATCTTCAAAAGAAAGCGTTTCTTTAAGAGTGTGCTACGCGATGACCATCAATAAAAGCCAAGCAGGTCGCTCAACAAAATAGGAATTTACCTTCCTGAACCCGTTTTTGGCCACGGACAATTATACGCTTGCTCGTCACGCGCAACATCTGCTAAAGGGTTAAAGATACTCATCAACCAACAACCTAATCGACACCCAAATACTACAAAGAATATTGTGTATAAAGATTTTTGTCAAAAACGCGAACCAGGTTTATCCCATCATTTATTTTTATCATCTACTGTATAAGATTACAAATATTTTCCTTAAGTATCTTAAACACTATTTCATGCCCATAGATAACACATACCGTCTTTACCGTCATGCCTTTAACTATATCTAATATAGTTGATGCACATACATACCCAACTATCTTTATTTGTCATATATATCTAGCATCCATTGTATAAGAGTAGACACAATTTGTTTGCCAGTATTAAGTGGTATTTGATTTTGTATGCTTTCTTTTGATGTATTCACTATTACATATAGATAGCAAATAACCATTATGATACAGCTTTAGTTGACCATAGCTGCTAATACCACTGACAACCATAAATATATATTTTTTACAACAAAGTGCGATCTGATTTTTGCAAACATGGAAGGATCAGCTGAACCACCTCCACCAACAAATGACAAAGGAAAAATGATAGTTCAACCAGCAGAACCTATCACAGCATATAAACCAACACACTGCAACAAAGTGATTGAAGTTAAAGTTTATCGAAAATGGATTGCCAGAAACCCGAGAAAACCTGATCCTACAGGTTTATGTTGTATACTACTTGATCAACAGGTATGTAACACACGTTATTCATAACAAAATTTTACAGGTTTATATAAAAATACTTGCTACTGACTTACAAAAAACTTCAATTATCAACTAGGGCAATGCTATTCAAGCAAACATGGCTGCCAAGGACATTCAGTTTTTCAATAGAAAACTCCAGGAAAATATTGTATATAGAATTGCAGGATTTAGCTGTGAGCCAGCAAGGACATGGCAACGCGCTGTTAGCCACAAAACATCTCTTATCTTTGGGCATGCAACTACTTTCGATGTTATTCCAGCTAACAATTTCCCAGAATATTACTTTGAATTTGCCGCACACAATGAGCTTCCAAAAAGATCAGATGTTAGCACAGCTATACTCACAGGCATGTTCATTTATATATTTATTTTTATAGCTTAAGTCACATTTACAATAAATAATATATACATGTTTTGCCATCAGATTATATTGGAACAATTCAGCGAATAGACACTGTCAGAAGATCAGGAAGCACAACATCAAATATCTCACGATGGAGAGACATAGAAGTCCAGAACTTGGAGTAAGTTTAACTTTACAATTTAAAATATATATAAACTAACACCTTTCTTAGTTATTTTTTCGCTTATTCATTTTCCATTTACAAAATAACGGGATCACTATAAAATTCAGAATGTGGAATGAAATGGCAATGGAGTTTGACGAAGAAGAATATAAAACACTCCAAAAACCAGTAATCATTGCTATTGGGTCCTGCAGAGTCACAAACAGATTTAACGGTAAATACTATTGTTACACTTTTATATCTGTAATCTAAAAACGAAAAACATGATTGTTTAAAAACAAATGTCTGAAACTAATTTATATAAACATGTGCAGAAATGCAGCTTACAGGAACATCTGCAACACGCTATTTTCTGAATCCAAACATCCCAGAAGCCCAGGAAATCCGCAATGTGTAAGTAGAATACAAACTACAGTATAACAAAAATTATATCAATACATACCAATGCATAACAACTAACGCCATCACAGGTACAACACTATGCTTGATCTACCTCCTGCACTTACTATTGAGCAAGAGAGGTTTGAAGATGTGGAACAAGAAAGAAACAGGAATCGTAGTTTGAAAACATTGGTTGACATAAATCCACAATCATAGGGTAAGCAAAAATAAAATAAAAAAATATATAGATACATTATAATTGATTGTTGCTCTAAACATTGTTACTAAAAGACAAATTCCCCAATAGTATGTCAGGTTTACTAATGAAGCTACAATTTTATCAATCGACCAAACACGACCATGGTACTACAAAAAATGCTCTGAGTGTCCTCTTAAAACTATTGAAGAATTCCCAGTACCAAGATGCATAGACCATGGTTCTCAGCCTACTCCAAATTACGGGTACTAATTGTTCCTGTTACTTTTCACTATAATGTTTCTACTTCCCTAATAATACTATAATACACTAATCATTCTGCCTTATACAATATACAGGTACTGTTTTAGAGCAAGAATTGATGACGGAACAGCAACAATTATATTAATCTGTTTTAGCCCCGAATCAGAAAGGATCACACCTGAATGCAACAAACTGTTGGCTGCACTTGAAGACAAAAATCCATACCACTTTCCACCGTCACTGCTCTCCCTTGAAGGTACACAACATATTTTCCAGTTACATTTCACAAAAGAGAGCGTACAAGGGAATGCACAGTTCATATTAGACAAGGTCCTAGACCCATTACCATTGACAGCAATCCCGCTGCTGCACCACTTGCACAAGCTACACTTCTTATTGGGCCATCTGAAGAATCAAAAGATATAAAACACCCGGTTTCTGATATACCAGTTCCAGAAGCGTTACATGACAGTCTAGCAGAAAACCCAGAAGATATGCACGAGCAAACTACTAACGCTTCAACTCCGCCAACACAGGAACCTGTTACAACAGCTAACAAGCAAAATGAAAAGACGATTGTGCAGAAGAAATCAGCAAAAAGAGAACTTAAATTCACACCACCTCCAGAGGATGCAACTCAGATAAGCAGCAAAAAGGGGAAACAAGAGTAGGCAAGACCAAAGTGCCAGATCACTTCTGCAACAACAATCAGAACAACTAAACTTTGGTAACATATGTATATAACTATATTAGCATCAGTCGGGCTCTAAACACTCATCTAGGAACCCTACGTAAGTAATCGTTGTTTGTATGTATTATGTATAACCTTGCAGATAACTATTGCATCCCATGATCACTAGATCTGCAGTGTCACAACATCTTTTGTAAAACTGTTATAACCTTTTGGGGATGAATATAATGTCAGCTGCATCTAATATTATATACAAGCAAAAGACAATAACCCGCAGCAACGCGCGGGTTCCTAATCTCGTTTTAGAATCAAAGAGATACCAGACATCAATACTGAACCACCAAGAGGAGTGCATTGTGCTTTCTACTTCAATATTTGTATCAACTACTTCTACTGCCACAACAACTCTTAGGCACTTAAAATCTCAAGAAAAAAACAATGGAGGTACCTCGCATATCCTCGATCATCTTCACAAAAATGCATTTTAAACGACAATTGTGTTTGGTTGTAAATTGTAATAGTAGAGAATACTTAATGGATGAACGAACACACTATCTAGTTACAACACAGCTTAGTCAAACAACCAAGTATTTAAGAATTTGGAACAATCAGACAGAAACTTGTCTCGTTGAGATTAAAAGAGAAATCATTCACAAAGCATGATACAAATCTTACAATTTCACCATAAGTAGTTTGACCAGAGCAGGATTGTTGAATACGCATGTTTCACACAAGCTAACCACTTGTGAATGGCTAACCGTAAAAAACTTCAAACAGCTCAGACACCAATGCAATGAAGATCAAGAGAGTATAGTGTTTCCCCAGGTCGTTATGTCCCAACGAGTTGTGCGATGAATAATCAAATGAATAGTGATCGGGTGAATTTGAACGGAAAAGAGTTTGGATTATGAACAATTATACCTAAAGGAAAAGTTTATAAATTGCAGGGGCTTAAATGAAAATTAAAGAAAATTAAAAAGATAAAATATATTAAATAAATGCTATCACTATTTGCAAAATGATGTTTTTGATTTTTTTTCTTTTATAAAATTTTAAATTAAAAACTACGTGACGTACAAAAGAAAATGTGAAACTGAAACAATATTAATCCTAAAAATATAAAAATGACATTTTTACAAACCTAATGATAAGAGAAAATTTTGAGAAAAAGAAAATTATTTTTATTACTATTTATTTAATTATTATTAATTAAAAACTATTTTTACCTATTTAATTATACCCTAAAATATAAGAAAATATCAAATAAAGCTAGAAAAATAAAATTATGACTTAGAAAAATCTAAAATAACTAAAGAGAATTTTCAAAACTAATTTTATATTTTTTCTGATTATTTTTCTATTTTCTATGAATTAAAAACTATTTAAAACTAATTAAATTGCTAAAAATTACAAATTAAACTATTAAAAATCTGGAAAAATTATTTTTTTGCTTTTTATATTTATCTTAACCTAGGAAAAATGAAAACTTATTTTTTTGAAGTTTTTCTGATTTAATAGTATTAAAAGCTAATTAAAAAGTACTAAAAACTGATTTAAATGAAGAAAAATAGCAAACAGTGCTAGAAAAATCTAAAAAATTCAGGAAAAGTCTAAATTAATATTCTGAATCTAAGAAAAATATAAAAACAGTGGCTAGTATGTGAGAATATGGAACTGCAGTGCAAAGTGCTTAAGTAATAAGCACAAGGGACCAACTGAGCACCAAATTGTCACAGAAGCTATAATAAGCTAAGACTACTAGAAATGAACTAAATACAACTACTCTATACCACTGAAATGCAAACTACAAAGATTTGGTTATTTGAACTTAAGTGCAAAAAACAGTTTTAGCTACTACTTTGTGGCTAGAAAATAAGCACTTCAACTAAAAACTCAGAAACAGATGTTGGACTCTCAAGAAGACCTGGCTAGCTACTTATAAACCAAGATTCAGACCAAGATAAGCTCTATTGAGCTTGTGACAAGCTCTGCAAGAAGCCTGTGCACACTCAGTATACACTGAGTCAGTGCACAAGGGATTTTAGACCAAATAGACAAGCTGTTTTGAGGCTTGTGCAAAATTACCAAAAATCTACAAAAATCATATTAAGAAACTAGACCAACTGAAGTTTTTAAACCCCAAGTTTTACTTGAATTGACCCAAAATTGAATCAATGAAAAATCATCTCAGTTGGGTGAAAACTGAGATTTTCACTCTTTTTTACTTTTGAAGCAGTTTTGAAAGTTTGACTTTTGTAAGTTTTGATGCTAATCTATCAACTGATTATGATGTTTTGAGCTATTATAAGACTTGATTAAGCTACTCCTATCTATTATGAACACAATGCAAACTTTTGGTTTCACAAATTTCCAACAGATATGAGATTAAAACAGATATGACAGGATTTTGACTTCTAGACTTCTAAGGTGCAAAGATAGCAGCTCAATGACTCTAATATGCCTATTAGAAGTGACTGCAACAGAAATCAACCTAAACCAAATCCTCTAACTCAGATAATGCAGCAAATCCAAACACAGATTTTGGATATGATTTTCAAATAACCAACACTAAAACTTGAATTTAAACCCTGCTATCTATGAACTCAGATCCTACTATTGCTATGACAACTGAATGATGCAAGTGCTACCAATATAACTATCAATAAAACATAATACTAATTATGCAGATTCAAAAAAAAAAAAAATGCAAAGGGATTTGGAACTCACAACTTGTCCAGCTTATTAGCAACTCAAACTAGAACCATAACTATACTAACTGAAGCTAATCCAACCCAAATCAAGCTCTGCACCACCAAATTCCATAACCAAGTCCAATTGAAGCTTTTCAGTTGACTTTTGTTGACCAAGGGCAACTTTGCTTAAAAATGAATTATAAGTTTACTTAAAGCTATGGCCAGCTTAAGTGAGCTTATTTGAAGTATAATGAAGCTTTTTGAAGCTTGGTTTTTAGTACATTTAAACTGAGCTTATAAAAGGAGATATAAAACATGAAACTATGATAAAACCTGTGAATTGATACTTGAAAACAGATTATAATGATAAAACAACTTGAGTTTAATACATAGAAACAAAATATTACAGCTTTTAAGTTAAACTAAAACATTGATAAAAAAACGACATAAGGGAAATTTGAAACTAAAATCTCATCTCCTTCTTGCTTCTCTTTCTTCTTTTTATGCACCAAATATGCTTCCACTTGTCTTCTGATCAATTCCCACTAAAAATCTCAGCCATTGGATCACTTGGAAAGATATTGGCCGTTTGATTGAATTTTGGCGCCAAATTGGTTTTTGCCAGTGGGGGGTTGAGTGCAAGGGAAAGGGAAGCATTAAATGCTTCTTGGATGTTGTTGAGGTGGAGGGAACACGGTGTGGTGAGAGTTAGCTGGAAGGATGGGAGTATCTGGGTTTGCAGGTGAGCAGGTGGGGAAGAAAGAAAAAGAGAGGGAAAACGGGGTGTGTTTGTTTGACCATGAGAGTTGACCGGGGTTATATTAAAAGGGAGGGGGTCAAAATGAGGGGGTCACAAGTGTTTGGCAGGGTCCAAAGGTGTATATGGCAGGGGTCAAGGCTTGGTTTAATAATCATAAGGACTTGTTTTGCAATTTCTGAAAGACCAAGGACCAATTTTGCCATTTTATCAAAGTTGTTCCAAGGGACCAAAAATGACAAGTTTCAATAGTGCAAGGACCAAAATGGACATTTTCAAACTTCCAAGGACTATTTTTGCCAAATTTGAAACTCAAAGGACTAAACTTGTAATTTCTCAAAACTTTTGATATTTTTCACCAAAGGACTAATTTTGACAACTTATGATTTTAACAGGACCTTTGGTGACTGTCTTTTTGAAATAAGTGCTCAGTGGACTATTTTCGACAACTTTTGAAACTTGGGGACTAAACGCCAATTATGCAAACTTAGCTCATTTTTCATCTGATTTTAAACATTTTTCATCTGAAACATATAAAATGCAATTTTGAGATATTTTCAGTATTTTGGTGCATTTCTGAGCATTTTTAAACGTTTTGCAGTTCAGATTTGACCCAAAAATGATGAGTATTCACACACTCATCAGGAGTATACGCATTCAAGTTCTTCTGCTTCTGTTCCTCGACGTGTACATTTGGTATCCTTCTCTTTGTGTCATGATTTTGTATTTGGAGGGTCTTCGGGATTGCTTAAAATTTTCTGCTTATCAGTTCACGATTTTGTATTAAAGCATGCTGCGGTTTTAACAGTGGCACCTCCAGTGGATGTACACGCCGGCAGTGTTCTAAAATTCAAAACGTCATTTGCTGTGGAAAGACTCATCATTTTATCTGGTATGTGTACTGTGCACAAAACATTATGGCTGTATCAGAGTTACATGCTTTTCTGATTTGTGGATCATCGTCAGTTCATCTGTTGGACCATTAATGTTATAGAAGCAAAGATACGGATAGTTAGTGTATATTATGTATTAAGTTTTATGTAAAGCCTGTAAAAAAATGGGTTATGGGCTGGGTCAATATGGGTCGCTTGGGTTATTATGGATATAACGGTTATTTAGGTTGTGTCGTTTACTTTTATTGAATCGGTATAACTGCCACACAAAGGCAACGATTCACTATGTATATATATGTCTAGAAAGTCTGTAACAACAACATACAATTATCAATAAAGCATTATTAGTATATATCAATTTTGTTGCTGTTATTTTTACTTCATACAGAAACGTTGTTACTATTGTATTCAAAACCATTAATTGGCATCAGAGCAAGTGTTAATCGATCCAGGGAAGAACAAGTGCAGTTGGCCATCGATTGGAAAGAAAACCCAGAAGTTCATTTTTTGAAAAGATTCGCAGAAGAGGAACCAAAGGCAGAAACAAGAAACCAAAGGCAGAAAAGATTCGCAGTGAGATAAGTATTATTTTGTCAATTTCGAATTGTGAATATCTAGTGTTGGAATTAAGAATTGTTATGATTAGAAAAGATTAGAATAGTAGATTTGTATCAGGAAGTTGTTTTGGTTTTGTGGTGAAACCAGGAAGTTGTTTTGGTTTTGTGGTGAAACCAGGAAGTTGTATTGGTTTTGTGGTGAAACCAGGAAGTTGTTTTGGTTTTGTGGTGAAACCAGGGATTGTGGTTATAGAAACAAGGAGGATTAAGGATAGTGGTTATTAGGAAACCGGGAGGATACAAGAGGTAAACCATTGGTTAACCAGTGGTCTTTGTCAGAGGTGTTAGATCAAGATTGGAAAAGGAAGAAAGAAAAAGCAAATGGCAGGCGATAAAAATAAGAACGAGCCTACAAAGGATAATGGAACATCAATGACGTTCCAATGCCCGGTTCTCAATTCAATAAATTATACAATTTGGGCATAAAGATTAAAGCAGTCTTTAATGTCCATGGAATTTGGGAAGCGGTTGAACCAACGCAAGGAACTGAAGTCGATCAAAAGAAAGATAACTCGGCAATTGCAATTCTATATCAAGCAATTCCGTAAAGTATGGTATTGCAAGTTGCTAACCTTAAATCGGCAAAGGAGATTTGGGATGCGTTGAAAATTTGACATGTTGGAGTTGATAGAGTTATGAGGCGCGTGTTCAAACACTAGAGTCGGAGTTTGAACAATTGAAGATGAAAGACAATGAGTCGCTAGATGTGTATGTCTGAAGATAAGTGAGATTGCAACACATGCAAGCAGTTTGGGGCATACGATGGATGATAAAAGGCTGGTTAGGAAACTTTTAAGTTCTGTACCAAAGAAGTTTATGCAAAAGTTGCAGCAATAGAGGAGTTTGCAGATCTTAATACAATGCCATTTCAAGAAGCCATTGGAAGATTAAAAGCTTTCGAAGAACGAATGAAAAAGGCGGTCAAAGAAGAAGATGAATCAAGTGGCCTACTTTTCAAAGAAGTAGATGAAAAGGAGAAGACCAAGGAACACAAGTGTGAATGTTGCGGTCATGAGAATTCAAGTCAAGGAAGACCAGACGTGGCAAGACAAGAATTGGAAACCATGGAAGAAAAATGGTGATCAAGACCTGAGTCAGATAAGATGTTACAAGTGCAAAGAACTTGGGCACTACAAAGGCGAATGTCCAAAGATGGAAGCAAACCTGATTCAGTACGAAGATGATGAACCATTGCTATAAAAGAACTTTGAATAATGGAAGACTTTGCCGTCTATAACATTAGGGGGGTGATTGTTGGACCATTAATGTTATAGAAGCAAAGATACGGATAATTAGTGTATATTATGTATTAAGTTTTATGTAAAGCCTGTAAAACAAATGGGTTATGGGCTGGGTCAATATGGGTCGTTTGGGTTATTATGGATATAACGGTTATTTAGGTTGTGTCGTTTACTTAATTGAATCGGTATAACTGCCACACAAAGGCAACGATTCACTATGTATATATATGTCTAGAAAGTCTGTAACAACAACATACAATTATCAATAAAGCATTATTAGTATATATCAATTATGTTGCTGTTATTTTTACTTCATACAGAAACGTTGTTACCATTGTATTCAAAACCATTATCATCATCACAGGTCGAGAGAAAATAGTCATCTCAGCGTCTTGCTTCTAGTATAGAAATTCTTCACCAAAATGCATGATTGAATGTTTACAAGTTGCATCCTAAAAGTAGTTGGACCATTATTCCTTAAAGTTATAATGCAATATAAGTCTAGTCTTCCCACTCCCAAGGTACAGACAAAAGGAAGGTGCATGTCAAGTTGCTTACATCTTGGAAAGATAACGCAACTAACTCAGGTAACATTCCGACCACGAAGACTATATGTTGGTTAACTGTTGCATCTAGTTTTGATCTGTAACATTTGTAATGTTGTATTGTTGCAGTATTTGCACAAAGATGGTTATACGATTATTCATAGAAATTATTTATTAGTATTAGTCAAGGAATTAGTGGATGATAGACAATGTTGATGCTAGCTAGTCATGCTATTTGGATGACATGATTAAAGTTATAATGCACTATAAGTTTAGTCTTCCCACTCCCAAGTTTTCTTCAAAGTCTATTATATATAATTATACATAGAAATTAGTTATTGCTAGTGTTAGTCAAGGAATTAGTGGATGATAGACAATCGGTGTTGCATGCAGTCTCCCCTACCCCAACAATGGGGCGAAATAGCCATCTGTACTATGGGATGTTATTAGTTGTACTGACAGCTTCTGAAGCTGTTAACAATGACAGAGGATTCTCGCTGGGTAAATCCGGTCCATTTGCATAGTAGTGACTAAATCAATAGTTGTATACCTCGACAATGAAATTATGAAAGTTTTGCTTTTATTCATAATTTATTAAAGTGCTTACTTCAAGAGCTTCATCTTAAAATTCATGAGCTAAGTACAAATATACACATGGAGTTAGCTAGTGTTTCATAAGCAGACTACACCAAACATGAAAAGAAATACACTATGTACAAACAACCAAGGAATGCAAATAATATAAATCAAACGAAACCTCTCAGGCTCTATATCTTGCATAGCATTGATGCATAGCTTACAACCCCGTTGGACCGGTCCAAATTCAGTTTGAGCATATGTTATAAAGCCATTGGAGGGAAAAGTGAACTACTGGGAATATCTGTTTTCGTTTCACACCTGATCTTCAAAAAGGTTTATGAACAAGCTTGTGCCATTTCCACACTTCAAACTTATATTCAACGTTACCCTTCTTAAGACCTATAACAATCAATTAATAAAAATAAGGAATCTTTAGAGTGACCAATATAGAATGTCAAAAGACATTTATCTAAAAAAAAAACGAAGTAAAATGAGGTATGCAATGTTGTTGTGCTACTCTTGTTTGTCGTTCCCAAATTTTGCCTATTCCGAAATCATAATTGCAGATTAAAACAAGTTAAGCTATTACTAATTACCAGTTAGTTACTTTCTTACAAATCTAACATTAATGCAGACTAATAATTACTACTAGTAATTGCTTAAATTACATTAGGAATAAATAAAGATCCGTAAAAATACCAGAACATTTATTATACCAATGAACATACGAAATCAGAAAATTGAATTGGTCCAACACACATACATTCACATTAGAAACGTTCCACCTAATCTATGCATAAAAAGGTTCCACCTAATGGAAGATTTGATATAAAACGCAACAAGAACAAAAACACCCACTCCATAAAAAACATGAACACAAACCCCTTGTTCAATCCAAAAAGGGGTATCAAGCATAACAACCGTAACAGCCTAAATGTGTAAAATTATTAAAAAAATGACCTAATCGGTTGAGTCTTTTCATTCACGCATTTAATCAAACACAAACAAAACAACTTAATTGGCGAACTATTGTTTTTTAGGTAAGTTTCTTCCATTGTCTAATAAGCGAGAGTTAGTTCATTGAAAGTGCTGCTCGTAATTATAAAATGCATGATTGAATGTTTACAAGTTGCTTACATCTTGGACCATTATCCCTTACATTATAGGTGATGCTAGTGGTGCTATTGTTTGCATGATTAAAGTTATAATCCACTATAAGTTTAGTCTTCTTAAAGTCTTCTGTGATTATACATAGAAGATAGTTACTGTTATTAGTCAAGGAATTAGTGGATAATAAAATATAGGTGTTGCTAGTAAAATTGTAGGCTTGTACTTCCATCCCCTACTGCTTTACCCTTTACACACGTGGTGTGAAGAAGGGCTTATTGTAATACATGTAAAACTCAAATAGATTATGTCTCTGAAATACTTCCTTAATTCTGAGTTCTGGACTTCAAACCTTGTAGGCTTGTTTAATTTTGAAAATTCCAAATAACCGTAAGAGTGTAAAACAACAGTAAAATAAATATGACTAATGACAGACCCAGTTTGACCTAACAACCAATATGAGTAGAACTTAGTACATCATACACTTCATTCCATATAACTCTGCTAAAAGCTAACTTTAATAACAACTAGCGTTTTCTCCTAAGACCTAACAACCCAGTTTGACAAAAAAAATCTATCAAACATGAACCTACATAGATAGGATAGGACTCAACAAAGCGAGTAAGTGACAACAAAGGGCTTTACCTTTCCAAAACCCAAGGTATTAGTCATCCATACCAGATTGGTTTCTGCCAGTGGTTTCATCAATATACATAGGCTCAAAAGTGAGCTGTTCCACCTGTTCGTGATTTCGAATCTGTCGAAAATAAGAATACAGAAATATGTAAGCCAAAGATCAAAGAGAATTTTAACATCACATAAAGCACCAGTATACATAACTCCTTGGCCGATTACAAAATCATTTTTCTGGATTTTTACATATGTTCGAGTTAAAAGGTAAAAATTACTACCAGATGGTCAAAATAACGCTCTAAATCATATGTAGCATCGTTACCTTTGCCCATTAATTATGTTACACATTTCATCAAACATTAGGTGCAGCCAATTTAACATTAAGAAGTGTAACAAAACCTAAGACTATTCGTTATCACTTAAGAAAATTGATATTAGTTAGCTCATTAGATGATGACTGAAATTAGAACCACAATTAAAGCTTATGTTAGTGGATGGCATGATTAAAGTTATAAGTGGAGGATAGAAAATAGGTTATTCTGATGCTATAAGTGCAGTCTTCCCTACCCCAACTCTTCTTTACAGTCATTCCTGATATGATTATACGTAGAAAATTGTCTTGCACAACCCGACTATAAAAGGCCAATACTTATTCTTATGAAATCAAGTAAATTTCCAAAAATGAATTCACCACAAGCAATAATTCACTTATCATCTTCCTCTCTTATTTCTTTTCTTTTTTACGGTCTCACGATAACATGTCTTACTTCCGCCACCGTCTCTGCTTCATATGATGGTAATGAGACTGATTATCACGCATTGTTGTCATTTAAGTCAAAGATCACCCATGATCCATACAATGTTCTAACCTCCTGGAACCATTCCTTTCATTTCTGTGACTGGAGTGGTATTACATGTGGAAACCGGCACAAACGAGTGACTGTTTTACGGCTGCGTTCGCAAGGCCTAGAAGGCTCGTTGTCTCCTCATGTAGGAAACCTCAGCTTCCCCATAAGCTTTATCTCCCGAACAACAGTTTTCAAGGAATAATTCCTCATGAACTTGGTCGTTTATCCAGGTTACGTCGTCTTTATCTTTATATTAACAATTTCAGTGGAGTCATTCCAACAAACTTGTCTCGTTGTTCTTACCTCGAAGTTCTTTCGCTCGGTGGAAATAAGCTAACAGGTGGAATCCCACCTTTCTTGGGGAACATCTCGTCAATGGAAGTGTTCTCTGCTGTCGGGAACCCGTTGGGTGGGAGAATTCCAGATACCTTGGGTCATTGGAAAACTTTGACGCATTTTTACTCTGGTGAGTGCAACTTATATGGAAGCATCCCTCATTCCATTTTCAACCTCTCTCTCCTAGTTAATTTTTCTTTATCTACTAATCACCTCACTGGTAGTCTTCCTTCAGAAATTGGTAATCAGCTCCCGAATCTTGAGCTCCTTCAGTTAAGGGATAACGAACTGACAGGAGTTCTTCCACCTTCTATTTCTAATTGTTCTAAATTATGGTTTCTTGAAATGTATGACAACAATTTTAGTGGCAAGTTGACTATCGACTTTTCAAAACTAAGAGATATTAAAATAATTAGATTATATGATAACAACTTCCATGGACGTGGAGAAGCTGATGACATGAGGTTTCTTGATTCTTTGAAAAACTGCACCAGATTAGTTTGGTTAGACCTTTCTAGTTGTAACCTTGTAGGAGTGCTTCCGATATCTATAGGTAATCTTTCTGATCAACTCACCTTTCTAAATTTAGAAGACAATAAATTATTTGGAAGCCTCCCTTCAAGTATAGGTAATCTAGTTGGTTTGACCACTATAGGTTTAGGAGCTAATCGATTCAAAGGAAACATCCCCACTACCATTGGTAAATTACAAAAGCTACAAGTTCTTGGTCTAAATAGCAATCAGTTTTCAGGGCCTATCCCTCATGCTATTGGGAACTTATCAGTGTTGACTGAACTTTATTTATTTTCCAACAAATTAGAAGGTCATATTCCAACAAGTATTGGGAATTGTAAAGAACTTAACTATTTAGACCTTGCTGACAATAGACTCAGTGGTCAAATACCCAAGCAACTTCTTCAACTTCCATCACTAAATTATTTTTTAGATCTTTCTCAAAACCGCTTGTCTGGTTCCATTCCATCAAAGATTAAAAACCTCAATAAGTTGAGCGAGCTCTATTTATCTTATAATAATTTATCAGGCCACATTACTAGTAGCCTTGGTGAGTGCGTTAGCCTTACAAAGTTATACCTTAGTGGCAACCAATTTCAAGGCATAATACCATCTTCATTAGGTTCCTTAAGAGGATTGGAGGACATTTCTCAAAATAATTTATCTGGTAAAATTCCTCAATTCTTAGGCAAATGGAATTCATTAGAATATTTGAACCTATCCTTTAATGATTTTGAGGGTGAAGTACCGACTGTAGGAGTGTTTGCCAATGCAAGCGCATTTTCGGTTTTGGGGAACCATAAGCTTTGTGGTGGTTTGGTTACACTTGAGTTACCCAAATGCATGGAGACGGGTAGTAAGAAAAAAAGGTTTCCGTTCTTCATATTATTCATCGTGATTGGAGTCACGTTGCTCGTCGTATTATGTTGTGTGTATCTTTTGTGTAAAAAGAAACGCAACAGTCAACCATCTCAATCATCAGGGGGTGGGTTTAGCAAATTTGATGGCTTCTCTGCAGCAAATTTGCTAAACCCACCCCCTGATGGCTTCAGTAGTGTATTTCTGCAGCAAATTTGAGAAGTTTCATACCATCAACTTCTCAAGGCTACTGATGGCTTCTCTGCAGCAAATTTGATTGGGGAGGGTGGGTTTAGCTCAGTTTACAAAGGAATCCTCGATTCTAATCATAATAAACCTGTTGCAGTCAAAGTTTTGCATCTTCAAAATAAAGGAGCTTACAGAAGTTTTCTAGCAGAATGTGAAGCATGGCAGAATATTCGACATCGTAATCTGTTGAAGATAATAACTTCTTGTTCAAGTACTGATTTCCAAGGCAATGATTTTAAAGCTTTGGTTTACGAGTTTATGCCGAATGGAATTGTACACAACTGGCTTCATTCAAGTGAAAATACGTCGAAACTGACCCTTCTTCAAAGAATAAGCATACTCGGAGATGTTGCAACAGCACTTGATTATCTTCACAATCGCTGTCATACAACGATTGTTCACGGTGACTTGAAGCCTAGTAACATTCTACTTGATGAAGATATGGTGGCTCATGTTGGAGACTTTGGTTTAGCTCGACTACTTGGTACAGACTTAAACCAAAACAGCTCAACCGGGGTTAAAGGAACAATTGGTTATGCACCTCCAGGTAGTATTCAATAAGGCTTACATTTACTTACAAATTACTGTTTGTAACTTAAGTAACTGTTTTTAATTCGCAGAGTATGGTCTCGGGAGCGAGATGACAAGTACTGGGGATGTCTATAGTTTTGGAATATTATTGCTAGAGGTGATAACCGGGAAAAAGCCGACAGATGACATGTTCAACGATGATCTTAGCCTTCATAAATTTGCTTACATGGCATTACCAGATCATGTAATCGATGTTATTGATGATGATGCAATTGTGTTGCAAAGTACGGAAGCGAATGCAAAGAAAGTGGAAGAATGTTTGGTTGCAATTATCAAGATTGGAGTATCGTGCTCTGTGGATTCCCCACCACAACGGATGAAAATTGAAATTGTTGTCAACGAGTTGTAGCACATTCTCGATGTGCTTCAAAATATATAAGGTACTATGTTGTCCCATTTTGTAGAATCTGATTTTACATGAGTTTGTTAATAAATCTTCACTAAAATGGTTTTATTTTGAACTCTTTCAGGTCTATCATCAAGCTTGTATGGTAAAGTTGAGAGTAACTACAACAAGGAGCGGTGCATGTCGTAGTTAAATAAATGTTAAGTTGTTGAAGATGTTAGTAATTATGGTTTAACTTTCTTGTTTCATAAGTGTTCGATTCCTTAATGAGCAGCCTAATGTCATTCGTGTTCTTTGACTTTCAATTTCATAAATTTGACTTTTTTTTTTAATATCTGAATGACAAAGTACAAGGCTTCCCCCTCTTCTGGTTTTGAGCAGCCTAAAGTTAACCTCATGTTTTTTGATACACTTGTACCATGTATTCGGTTAGTACAAAATCATTATTAGTACTGCAAGAATACTGTATTAAAAATGGGTCAATAATGACCAAAGTGTATTTCTGATACATAAATCAGCTCGAATATTTTGATACTTTTCGTATTCCTTATACAGTTAGTACAACTCTATTTTCATCGGATAAGCGTTTGGATAAGCAATCCCAAACTCAAAACTGCGCTTAGTCTAAGCAAGCCCAAACAGCCCTTTAGCAGTAATGTGCAGCTTTATGGCCATCATTGTTGTTCTAACCATGTTTCTAGAAATACAAGCGTTTAGCTTTTGGATGTTGTCTCTCCCATTTGAAACGATAGTAAACGGAGACTTTAGCTTTAACATCACTTTAAGCTGTATACGTACTTACAGTAGCTATTATGTTACCAAACGCTTTGAAAAAACAAACAACCACCGCTAGTAACTGTTAATAATTGGTACTACAACTACCACTAGTTTTGCAAACAATATCCTTAAGAGTTTATTAGTAGTTTTGAAAAAGTAGGCTTGAGACATGCTTCTTGGATAACACGTAACCTGTTTTGAAATGTAGTCTGTATGGATTGATTGACAATAAGTGAACTTGTATCATATTTGAACATTGTATCGACTCAAATAAGGAAGACCCATTGACATCACAAATGTGTAGGGGTACAAGTGTATTGATTCGAAATGCATATAGAGCCCGGTTTTTAAAACGGGCTCTATTAGTGGTTAAAGAGCCTGGTTTTCTACTTAAACATTGCTCTATGTGAATTTAAATAAATAAATAAATAAAATAAAATAAAACTGTTTATGATATAACTTCAGCCATGAATGAATTGGTTGCTCTTCTTTCCGAAATGAACATAGTATTGATTCAAAAAAGGAAGATCCATTGACATTACAAATGAGTTGATACATTGAGCTTGCCTACTGTATGACTACTCTTGCAAACAACACATCTAAAAAGATACACGCCAACCTTATTCCACAAAAGGTGCTAGAGCAGAAATGAAACTAAAACATACACCATAGACGTCACTGTACGTATCGTTATCATCACTGCCTTTGAATAACTCGAGAAAAAAAGATGGGGTTTGATGAAGTTAATGTCGTCTCCAATCTGCCTTTAGAATTGAGAATCAGGCCATATGACGAATACATAATAAATGTTGACTTTACCCATCCAAGTACAAGCTCCAAATAACACTAATAACTAGCAATACACCACATTGACCACCTGCACAAACTAAAACAAACACACTTTATCATTCTTTCGAGCTTCAAACATATTAATGGCAGTAAATGTTAAGACTGAAACATATAGTTGCGACTTCTAATCTTATTTTCTTACTTGGATGTTTTAGGATGACGCATCATATTTAGCGTTTGGGTATTCTAAAAGTTTTTGTCATCAAGTTTTACAAATGATTAATGTGCCATATTTACCTTTTCAATGAAATGACCCAAACTGACCCGTTTTAAGCTAGTTTTAATTTTTATATCATTTTTACATAGCCTGAACCAACATGTAGGACCTGAATTTTAAGCTATGAAAGACCAGAACAGACATGTTGGACCTGTTTTTTAAGCTATGTTTATATATTTTTAACATAACCTGAACTGAACCATTTTATATGGGTCAATGTAGTCATTAATAAGTAGTCATTCCAAGGGTCTCGTTGCAGCTCTGTAAAATAAAGAAAAGAAAATATAAATTTTTTTGGTACTCTCCATTAATAAGTAGTCATTAAAATTATTTGATTTGGGAGGTTCTATGTACTGGGCACCGTTTTTTTCTTCAAGTTACTTTTTTATTTACCATTCAATAGTAAAATGGGTCAAAATAGCCATCTGTACTAGTGTTGGTTAGTTGCTGTACTGACTGCTTTTGGAACCTGTTAACACTAACAGATGTCTGTGTTTACAAAACAAACATAACCCATAATGCTTTTAAAGGATGACTCGTCCGATATGGCTAAGATTTCAAGAAAGGTTCCAACCTTGTTCGTGAAGTTCAGGACACCACCGAGAATCACCAGTTAGTTACTTTTTTTTTACAAATCTAACATTAATGCAGACTAATAATTACTAGTTGCTTAAATTACATCAGGAATCCATAAAGATCCGTAACCAGATCATTTATTATGCCAATGAACATACGAATTCACAAAATTAAGCTTTATGAGAGTGTTGTCAAAGTTTCAATGTCAATAAGCTTTATGGATGGTAAAACACTCGAGTTTCAATGTTGCTACTTAATCGAAGTTTAATTAACAGAAAAGGTGTAGTTATGGGTTGTCCTAAAAATATAGACAAAACTGATCTGGGTTAAACAATTAAATTACAAAATACGAGTCTTGTATCTACTTACTAATGTAATGTGGAAACATGGAACTTACAGTAATATGAAATGGGTTAAACATGAAACATGTAGCTTACAATAATATGAAATGGATCAATTTACGTTACGTTATATTTAATGGGTTCAACAGGCTGAAAACATTCATTAATCATTATTTTTAAACAAGTTTAAGACAAGGACAGACCACGTTTGCAGGTCAACCTGATCAGTCCAAACTAAAATTACCAGTTTGACTTTTTTCCCAACCTGACTAGCTGCCCGTTATGGAACACCTCTAGTTTAGATCATGTGTTACCTGTAAGGCTCCCAAGCCTGCATTTCCAAGGGTCCACATCTGGTGTGACTGGTAAAGCATTAGCCAATGCTTTTCTGCAATACAAAGAATTGGAAATACCAACGGGTTAGGACTGAAGTGTCATATATATGGTTCACAATGTTGACGAGTCAATGTCAAAAACAACCATTTACAGTAGCAAAATTGGGGATCTTGCAACAAAAGTCAAACATATAAATAATGTTTTAAACACATAATTTTCTTGTGGAGCTGAAGTAATAACTTATAGAATGGGCTCAGAGCTATCACCAATGCCAAGGCTTTTCATTTACACTAGAAATAAATACAAGATAAGAAATAATCCAACCTTAATTAGCGATGGCTGAAGTGATACTAACTTCTGGAATGGGCTCAGTTATATCACCAATGCCAAGGCTTATCATTTGTTCACCAGGGTATTTTAGCTTATGTGCAGCCATTCTTCTACGAATCTGTAATTCCACCAACACATATCATGTATCTAAGTTTCTATATCCATGTCTTTATTTAGAAGAAACATGTGATAGTGCGATGTAAACCTGAATCTATAGTTACAAAAAAACATGTATAAGCTGAACCAAATAAGATCATAAGCCCAAAATAAGCTTAAAACACGACTCCCTAAGTTGAACGTTTCACCTAAGTAATCTCCGATTACACTAAAAGTTAAAGTAAATCATATCAACCTCTAAAATCTCTATCTAATCTACCATTTTCATATAATCAAATCACACAAAAAGAGGAAGTTTGACGGCAGGTGCTCTATTTTGTGGTAGAATTACACCCCGGTTTTCACATTTCATAACCAGGGCTTTATGCCTTTTTTTTTTTATGGAAACCTTTATAGAGCCCTTTTTTCCTATTAACAGGGCTCTATTAAGGGGGCTTTATTTCAGATTTTGTAGTAGTGTGAGAAAAGAGAGTTTATGAGTCACAGAATTTCAAACCCAAACACTCCTTTAAAGATATATGCTATTCAAACTTAATTTGGCACAAAGAATTTCAGAGAAACTAATCCTTACAGCTTTTATAACCAAACGTAACAAAGATAACGCCTTTAGATATGTGGTTCTTATCATGCCCAAAGGATACTAAGATGATGTACTCTATCAGGATCACCTTATGCTTAACTTATGCATTTATTCATTATCGAGAAACCCTATATCCCCCAAATAACTAATAAGCACTTTGGCATAAGCTTGCCCAGCCTATATAAGCTTAACCAAACACCCCCTGAATCCCATATTCCCATGACAGTTATCTCTCTCACAATCTCACCCAGCTCTACACATGATAATTAGGAAAAATACAAATACAACCCAATGTATAACGCACTTTGACATGAGCTTACCCAAACACATTCGATAAGCTCTGTACCTCTTTTTTTTTTTATACCAAATAGCTTATTAACCTCTTAAAATAAGCCTACCCAGTGTTGTAAAGCTCGGACTACAAAGTAATCGGTGATTACAAGCCACAAGGTCAGTGACAGAGCGAAGTTGGAGCGTAAAACAGCCAAAAGATTCAATTTGGTCAAAATTTGGTCAGCTCGGTGCTAATTCGTACAAAACTGGGTTTGTAGTGTTTTAACAATTGTGTACTATCCTTATGATACTAACCATTGTCATCATCCAATGAAGATAAAGAAGTTTCACTATCAAGATACATAGCCATGAGTGTAACCATTAATACCACATATCAAGATAATTTGCTATCTCTCCTCTTTCCATTATTTTTATCTAGTCATAGCAGCAGAGAAGCATTGTATGTCAGGAAACTACTACATAAACATAACAAGACTCAAGACACACATGTCCATCCTCCCTGAGAAAACAGTGTTTGAGTCAAAGAATTTCGGTACCAAGGAGGTACATAGCCATCTGACCAATCTTCAAACCCAAACACTCCTTTAAAGATAACTGCCATTTAATAACCAGATATTACCAAATCTAACCCGTTAATCACTCGAGGCATACTATTCTAGCAAACAATTTCACGACATTTCCAGTCTGCAAGCCTTTATCCATAACCATCCAAATTAATGATCATTTCATTTCCAAATCTGTCAAAGAAAATTGCAGATAGAACGTATTAGAAAGTGTCTGTGTATACAACAAAACTGAATCGTATTAAAAAGTGCCATGTTAATTCCATACTTTTGACTACTACTACAGTGACCTTCAAATAAAAAACCTAATAAGCCCATTCTTAAAGTGTTTCGCTAAGCTATTTTGAATACAACATAAAATTGGCAATCTTGACCCAACCTGAACTAGTTGACCCACGACCCGTTTGACCTGTGTTTCCATTTCACCCGTTTCGACCCATGACCCATTTGACCTATAACTAAACCATCACGGTAACAAATAAATCAACGTTTTGCCTATTAAACTAAACATGTTAAAAGAGGTCACAAATTCTCAAGCAGATGTAGTTCATCTAGTCTGCATATAATTTTAAACTACTTTTAGTTTTATTTAAGTGAACAGCAACAGCTGATTCAGCGTTCAGTTTATTTAGTTTAATTACTATGTGTAATGTGGACCACAAAAAAATACATATTAATAAAATAACTAGATCACATCCTGATGTAGTTCAACACGCGGAATATTTAAACTAACAACCTGACAAAGACATATGGTTTAATGCAAGCAGCACCTGCTTCACATTACTATATCTATAAGATTCAACTTATTCAGCAAGGTATATATCAACCATATCTCTAAGTTAGGACAATAGTTACAACTAGATAATCGGATGGCGTGTTGATTGCAATTAACGGGGTTTGGCTGATAAGACAGGGGGAGTCACAATATGCATATATTATAGCAAAGAATAGCACATTTCATATGTATTACTTTTTGCCAGTTCCTCATGCCTATTATAGCCAGAAGCTCTACCAGCCACCTCATTTACATGACTCATCCTCTGAGTAACTTCTGCCTATAAAAAGAAACAGCATATAATGTGATTAATAAGTAGGAATAGAAAACCAGATTGTCATGCAGCTGAGCATTCAGGTCCTATTAGTTGGTTCGCAACAAAAGTTATGACAAAGTGATTCGGGCTGCATAAATGATATAATATTATCTTCATTGACAATCATAAACAATTAAATAGTATTTACTTGTTGGTACACATTGCCATGATGCAAAAAAATTACAAGCCTTACTTCGGATACAAATAAGATACAACATATAGACAGTCGCTCTGCACAAATAGACCAAGCAAGAAGTAGAGTTGACTACTTGACCTTGTCCATTTCATCCTTATAAGGGGATAGGTAAGCATAACCAGCTGTAAATGTGCCTACGCACACAAGATAGTTTCATGCTATCAGAAGTTACTCAACCCAACCATCTTGCAAACTTTAAGAATCTATTAGCCCACATTGTGTTATGCGCCTGCCATGGTAAAGTTTTTGTGACTGCAAATCACATGAAAACTAATGCAACACTTTTGTTAAATTTGCAGTTGCATTGGTAGATATGTATAGACATGTTAATGGTTACTCAAAGAACAGCACACAAAATGCCCTTTTGCTCCGGAATACATAAAAGGGCAATTTTAAAAAAACAATATATGTCGATTCAAACAGTAAGTGATAAACTAGCCGGTAGATGCGAAAACGTAAGAGCAAAACTAGCCATTTCCAATGACTAAAACTTATTACTTCATTCTAAATGACACGCCAAACAATTTTTGGATGTCAAAATCTAACGATAAATATTACGCAAGTATCATTCTCTAATGGACATTTCACCAAACACGTTTCGTGCACAACCTAAACCCGAGCTTCAAACCATAGGCGCATGTTACACACCTAATTCACCTCTATCGCACTATAATATCACAAATGTCCATAACTAACACCTAATTGAAGCAAACACAAAAATCAATGAATTCAGTTCAAAAGTATACCTGAGAGAATCACAAAATCAGCAACAAACCGAATCTATTTGAATTTAATGGATCGAACTTCAGCTCACAAAACTCGGTTTAAACAATTGTGTTAATGTTTCCAGACATACTTTTTGGTCCTATAATTATATCATACTACTATAACAGATAATAGTCCAAAAAAATGCAAATACATCATCCCAGTATAATAATCATCTTCAAATTAGAGGGTATTTGGGTTTTTAGTTTTTATAAAATTTGGGGATTTTTTTAACTTGAGGGAATTTATTGAAGGGTTACTTTTTCATTGGTGGTGGCTGCCGGAGATGGTGGTGGTTGTTAGAAAGTGATAATTAGGAAAGAGGTTGAAGGGTTGGGGTGTGTTGGTTACTGTATTTGTTTTTTATTTTGTTAGTATAATAGACGAAAATACCCTCTTAATTAACGGTCAACATAGTCAAACTAACTGTGCCTGCTATGTTAAAATTAAGGTTATAAATAGCGTGAGACGTAGTGTGGCGGCATAACGAAACTTCACGCCTTAGCGGTCAAGGCGAAGCTTTTGCGTTTATAAGACGTGACATATAGCAGCACAAAATATGAAAATATTCATATATTTATATTATATTTCATATATATCGAGTTTACAAAAAGACGTGGCATAAAGCGATATAGCGCATGGCGTGACGGTATAACCAAGCATCACGTCTTTGCGGGGCTTTTACGAGGCCTTTTAGAACCCTAGTTAAAAGTCTCACGGTTTAACGTCGAAGGCTAAGCTTTTGCGTTTATAAGACGTGACATACGACGGCACAAAATATGAAAATATTCATATATTTATATTATATTTCATATATATCGAGTTACAAAAAGACGTGTCATAAAGCGGCATAGCGCGTGGCGTGACGGTATGACCAAGCCTCATGCCTTTGCAAGGCTTTTATGAGGCCTTTGCGGGCCTTTTAGAACCCTGGTTAAAATTGGACAAAACATGGAACGAATGTTTTACTTTTTGAGTGAATCTGAAACTTTTTAAAAAATTAGACCACAAGTTAAATACCCAATAAACCACAATGATAAAAAATGTAGTTAACTCTTAACTGAATTAAAACCTTGTGTATTGATTTGTATAGTTGATGTTTTTAATTATATATAGTATTTAATTTAGGATGCCTTTATTAATTTTTTATAAATTGAAGGGTTAAAAGTGGAAAATTGTGATAAGATAAAGGATAATGAACATTACAACATACAATAACAATACTTAATCACGTCAAAGCGAGTTATGGGATGTGAGATGTAAACAAGTACCCCTCTAAATATAGTGAATTTTTTTTATGTGATTTATGAAGGGAGTTTTTTTTATTTTAAAATGAAAGTTGAAAGGGTAAGAGTGTAAATTTAAATAAGATGAAGGATCAAAAAAGTAACGTTGTTTTCTTATGCTATTTAAAGTCCGTTTTTTTATGTGATTTGAAGAGGTGGTAATTCTCGACACCTACTAGACCCATACTCATTACGAATGTGTTCACCAGATATCTGACTTGAAACAATAAATGCTACGAATCTGACACGGAGTGGCGGACCTAGATCAAAAACCAAGGTGGTTCCTTGATTGCTCAAGGTAAAAAGAAGACTAAAATACACCGTTGGTCCCTAAACTTGGCAAAACGCTTCGTTATGGGACAAAACTCGGCCTTATCATTGCCAGAGGTCCAAACCTTGGCCTTTAAATGCCAGAATCGTCCCTTGACCAGGATTGGCATAGTCAAACCTAATTTTCTAGATTTTCTTCGAGGGTATAATAGACCATTCACATTTTTGACCCAACCTAGTTAAAATGTAACCCAACTTTCAACCATATATGTATCGGCTACGACCAACATTGAACCCAAAAATACAATCAACACACATTCTACCCAAAGCAAAAAAAAAATAATAGCACAAAATGATAAGGGGAAAGCTTTGTTGAGTTTGTTGAGGAGAAGGAGAAGGAAGAAACTGACATCCTGTTATCAAAGTTTAACGATTTGAGAGAAAGGATTAAAAATCTGGAAATATTGTTTAACTATCTTAAGGAAAGGAAGGAAAAGAAGGAAAAAGATGATAGGGAGAGTTGTGCGTCTAGCTAAGTGTATGTTTAGATGATAGTAAACATTTGTAGTTCTTGAGAACATGAAATCAATGAATAAAAAACTGGGTTCTTATTTAAGTAATTGTGTTTGAAATCGTTTTACATTTCTTAGTAGGTTTGACTTACCCAAGTCATACCACAATAGTAAGTTACAATTTGTTGCCTTTCATAAGTTTGTTTGACTTGGGTAAGTCAAAATTCAAGATGTTACAATACACCATTGTTAATATATTGTTGTTTACTGCTAAAGCGTTTGAATTTTCAACCCATATTTTTAAACCACTCCCTCTAATTTTGCTGATACGGGGGTGTTTGGTTTTTTGTAACAACTTTTGCCGATAAAAGGGGCTGTTTGGTTTAACTGATACTAGGGGATGTTTGGTGATACATTATGATTTAGTGCTAAACTATTTGCATTTTCACCACATCTTTTTAAACCATTTCCTTTGCTTTTGTTGATACAAGGGGGTGTTTGGTTTTGCTGATTATAAGTGACTGTTTGGTTTTGCTGATATAAAAGGATGTTTGGTTTTATTGATACTAATTACACTAAAATACACCCAATAATACAATACAAGAACAGATTAAACAACACAACCAAAGTGATATATTATCATTAATAAAGTCTGTTAAACATCATAAACAACTACATCAAATCTAATTTACATACCCTTTTTAGCAACCTATATTCTCAAAACTATCACCCAAAAGACCGCCTTTATCTACCCCATGGAAAACCCAAAATTCAGGCATTATGTTCGGCCATTTTCTTAACAAACTCTTGGTTGAACCGAATACCTTCATCTGTTTAACCAACAATCTGTATAAGTTGGGCAAGTTGCTTTGTTTGCCTCGACTGGATTTTGGTCAGCACATCCACACAGTCAAGCGCAATTCCACGAGGTCCCAGAGCTTTATTCTCTTCTATCAGCTCTTTACGCTTGATGATTCCTGTCTTTAGATGCTGAATGCAATCAAGAACTAGCTTCTTCGTAATCCCTTCGCAGCCTCTTGTTCAAACCAGATAGCCATACGATCATTCAAATTTGGTGAATCAGCAACCTCCATGAGTTCATTTAAAATGGGTAAATCTGCCATTGGAAAATTGTTTGTGTGTGGAAAAAGTGGTAGATGAGTTTATCGTTTGGTGTGCACTAGTTAATATCATCTCCGGTAAGAGACGGTCAAGGGTCTAATAGTTACTTTTTTGTCTCACTCGGTCCCTGAATTTGTCTTGGTTTCCGTTGTCATACTTAAAACTCCCGCCCAATAATCACTTTATAATACACAATTGGTCCCTCAAGTTGCCAACTTACGTAAACTACAACTAAGTTGAAGATTAAACAACACAAAACCATTAGAAGTTTGACTTTGTTAAGTCAAACTTCTAAAACATATCAAATTCTAAATTAACTCCAAAAAAAATATTGAGTAATGGTTTTGCAATTTTGACTTTACATAGTCAAATATTGAGTAATGGTTTTGCAATTTTGACTTCACATAGTCAAATATTGAGTAATGGTTTTGCAAATTTGACTTTACATAGTCAAATTGCAAATACTACCTACAATCAAATTGCCACAATAAAATTCAAATGCTAAATGAATTTTTGACTTTCTATTGTCAAACTTGCATCACCTACAATGCGCACAAACAACAACATATGAATAAGCTAATTTTAACCAAACCATATAAACAAATAGTGTACCAAAATACCAAAAAAATTTTGAAACATTAATTTTCATAGGGTATTCAACCCATACATAAACTACAAGCACTCAAATAATTCTACCACGGCTGTGGGGGAAGCTCGGTGGAGTTTCAACAGCTTCCTAGCCAACTCCCAGTTGTTGTTGATATTTTCATTGCCATCATGACTCCTATCGCTGAGCCTGATATTCATTGACTTTAGGGACTGGGAACACGCAAGTATAAACTTTATTAAAGTTAATTCATGCTCTGTTCTGGGAAAAGCTCGAAACACCACAGTCTGTAGCTTGCCATGGCTGAATGTGTTTATGCCTACAACATTGGGAAAATTTTCCTAAGGTAGAACACTAAGCGTGTTTGCAGCCTGAAAAGTCAAATAGTGTTGAGAGATACTCAAACATGGCAATTTAGGAATGTTTATTTGCTACATATGCATTACTCCAAAACACTTACTCTGATATCCAAAGATTTCCAAATTTAGACATCCACGAATCATTTCAATGATGAACGATAACATAACAATATTCCCAAAATCGACATAAGACAACTTAATTTTAATCAGGGATAGAAAGGGCACATTCATCCTAGAATTAGCTTCCCGTATCAACTACAACAAGTTATAAAGATTCAATGTCATTACTGTTACATATTTCTTTAACATTGTAAAATCATAAGTGTAAAACTCAAATTGTTCTTACCGTGTAATCATCAAAATCCAATGCAAGGGTCTCAAGATTTTGAAGTCTTGTCAGTTGAAAGATATCGGATGTTGTGATTGTCATCACAACATTATAACGACCGAATCTCAAATCTAACTTCCTCAAATTCCTAACATTTGAAATATCCCTTAGTCTCATCTCGTTTGTACTAGGACGATTCATTTTAAGAGACTCAAGTGAGGGACAACCAGAAATAAAATCCCAAGCTGTACCGCTTAGAAAATTGACATGAATCAATTCTAAGCTCAGTAAATTTGGAAAGCCATGAAAATATTCCAGAGTAGCCAAAGAACAAACATGAAGTACCAGATATTTCCAAATCTAACCCGTTAATCACTCGAGGCAGATTATTCTAGCAAACAATTTCATGACATTTCCAGTCTGCAAGCCTTTTATCCATAACCATCCAAATTAATGATCATTTCATTTCCAGATCTGTCAAAGAAAATTGCACATAGAACGTATTAGAAAGTGTCTGTATATACAAAGAAAACTGAATCATATTAAAAAGTGCCATGTTAAATCCATACTTTTGACTACTACAGTGACCTTCTAATAAAAAACCTAATAAGCCCATTCTTAAAGTGTTTCGCTAAGCTATTTTGAATACAACATAAACTTGGCAATCTTGACCCAACCTGAACCAGTTGACCCACGACCAGTTTGACATATGTTTTCATTTGACCCATTTCGACCCAGGACCTGTTTTACCTATAACTAAACCATCACGGTAACAACTAAATCAACGTTTTGCCTATTAAACTAAACATGTTAAAAGATGTCACAAATTCTGAAGCAGATGTAGTTCATCTAGTCTGCGTATAATTTTAAATTACTTTTTGTTTTATTTAAGTGAACAGCTACAGCTGATTCAGCATTCTATTTATTTAGATTAATTACTATGTGTAATGTGGACCACAAAAAAAATACATATTAATAACATAACTAGATCACATCCTGATGTAGTTCAACTCTCGGCATATTTAAACTAACAACCTGACAGGCGACAGCACATATGGTCTAATGCAAGCAGCACCTGCTTCACATTACCATATCTATAAGATTCAACTTATTCAGCAAGGTATATATCAACCATATCTAAGTTAGGACAATAGTTCCAGTTTGTTTTGTGTACCAAAAATACAACTAGATAATCAACTGGTGTGTTGATTGCAATTAACAGTTTGGGTTATATATTTCATACCTAAAGTTTCTTTGCCAGTTCCTCATGCCTATTATAGCCAGAAGCTCAACCAGCCACCACATTTACATGACTCATCCTCTGAGTAACTTCTGCCTATAAAAAGAAATAGCATATAATGTGATTAATAAGTAGGAATTGAAAACCAGATTGTCATGCAGCTGAGCGTTCAGGTCCTATTAGTTGGTTCGCATCAAAAGTTATGACAAAGTGATTCGGGCTGCATAAATGATATAATATTATATTCATTGACAATCATAAACAATTAAATATTATTTACTTGTTGGTACACATTGCCATGATGCAAAAAAATTACAAGCCTTACTTCGGATACAAATAAGATACAACAGATAGACAGTCGCTCTGCATAAATAGACCAAGCAAGAAGTAGAGTTGACTACTTGACTTTGTCCATTTCATCCTTATAAGGGGATAGGTAAGCATAACCAACTGTAATTGTGCCTACGCACACAAGATAGTTTCATGCTATCAGAAGTTACCCAACCCAACCATTTTGCTAACTTTTAGCATCTATTAGCCCACATTGTGTTATGCGCCTGCCATGGTAAAGTTTTTGTGACTGCAAATCACATGAAAACTAATGTAACACTGTTGCTAAATCTGCAGTTGCATTGGTAGATATGTATAGACATCTTAACGGTTACTCAATGAACAGCACACAAAATGCCCTTTTGCTCCGGAATACATAAGAGCTATTTAAGAAACAATATCTGTCGATTCAAACAGTAAGTGATAAACTAGCCAGTAGATGCGAAAACGTAACAGCAAAACTTGCCATTTCTGCAATTGACAGGCAAAACTAAACCTAAAACTGTTTTATCCAACGACTAAAAATGTTTTCAGAGTTGATTATCATACTAACGACTAATACTTATTATTTCATTCTAAACGACACGCCAAACAATTTTTGCAGGTCAAAATCTAAAGATAAATATTACGCAAGTATCATTCTCTAATGGACATTTCATCAAACACCTTTTGTGCACAACCTAAACCCGAGCTTCAAAAAATAGTCGCACGTAACAGACCGCATTCACCTCTATCGCACTATAATATCACAAATCTCTATAAATAACACCTAATTGAAACAAACACAAAAATCAATGAATTGAGTTGAAAAGTATACCTGAGAGCATCACAAAATCAGCAACTTCAGCTCACAGAACCGAATCTATTTGAATCTGTGACAACTCGTATTTTCAGGTCATATTTCAAAACATTACTCATGCTTCATCATTTATCATTTATCGTAAACTAGGTTTACGAGCATCAAATTCACGTAACCGTAGTGGTTTAGCTGTGAATTAATGAACATATCATCAAGGACATTTCATATAGGCTAGGTTCAGTCTACATTGCATTGGCATCATTATCATCATATTAGTTCATGCATGGATTTGCATTTTTCATTAAACGTTTATTTTCATATTAAATAAACGCTATCGCGTAATTAATTATTTTGAACATTTGATCCGACAGTTCCAAAAATTATTCCATATATTTTATACTCATATTAAGACTATAAAAATTATATTATTAATTTACCCGATGTTTTCAATTTATTTCGTATATAAATTGTTATATTTATATAATTACGACGGTTTTCTTAAAACTACACGATAATTATTATTTCACTCAACTCATGTAAGAAATGTATTTTTATAATTTTTATGACCTCAATATATTTTATCTTGACCCGTTAAAAGTTATTTTTATCAAACGCTACCTTAAATATTCAAATATGTATTTAATTCACCACAAGTCTTCAAGTAACTTACATCTAATTATACTTGTACATGTTTTAAAAAAAAAGTATTAAATGATGACATACCCCCCTTGGCCTAACTTAGGGGTGAGTCATGTTTATGGCAAATATCTACTAGTTAATATCTTATACTTCATTTACACACACAACACATTTTATAAGGTGTAAACCAAAATTAAAAGCTCTCTCTTCCTCTTCTCTCTTGCAAACCGGAAACCACAAGGATCATAAGAGGGATCATCAAATAATTTTCTAGACAAGGTTTTAACACTCTAGTCTCACTCTTTATTAAGGTTTTGCAATAAAAACCTAGGGTGATTAGGAAAAATCATTTGTTCCATAAACCTCATCAAGTTACTAGTAAGCATTCATATTCATGTTTTTATTTCATATTCATTGTTATGATCATTTCATTTTACTTGAGAAAACATGCAAGTCTCATGAGGTTTATACCAGTTTTACATTGATTTTAAGAGTTATATATATATTTGACATCCTATAATTACTCCTTGTTATAAATCACTCTTGGTGATGTCTAGGAACCCATGACACCCTAAGAAGGTGTATGGTAGGATTAGAATAGCTTCGGAGTTGTTTTGAATTGGTTAGAATAGGTTTGGCGCGAGAAAAACTCATTTCGACAAGTCTAATTAAGGGTCTGTCCTTATTTTGAAATTCTGGAATTTTCGACAGTAAGCAAAATATTTTGGGCTAGATATTTGGAAAATATATTTTAAAACGAAAACGTGGCCGCTTGAACGGGTTAAAACGGAGCTATAACGAAGAAGTTATGAATTTTGAAGTTTGACGACGAAAACTATTAATTCCAGAAAATTCAGCATTCTGTCTCGACTTTTTACGAGTTAAAAATGAGTCTTAAGCGTTGTTAAATGTGTCGACTTATCAAAAATATATTAGTATATATTATCACGATTCCGTGATATAAAGAACGAGAAAACTGGACTTATAACGACAAAGTTATTCACATTTTAAAAAGTTGCCGTAACTTTATTCTATTAGCAAAATTAATACATTTTCTATTAAATACATACTACGGCAACGAGGGACCATGTTGAGGGTCGTTTTTAACAATGACGAAGTACTTTTTATAAAGTGATGTCTTCTAGTAAAAGTAAGTTCGCCAAGCATATTTTTCAAAATGTCAAACCATTTGTCAAGCGGAGTTGTAATGAATAAGATACGGTCACTTAAACTTTGCCGAAAACCATACTTTACCTGTATTTTTCTTTGTGATCGAGACCTCTAGGACGAAAACTTAAACACTAAAACTTTGAGATAATGATACAAGCTTCTCAAAACCGTTGAGTTCGTTTCTTAATACTCGACGCGGCATCATTTTACGACTAGCTTTTCGAGGCCGTTTAGTCACTTTCATGAAATATTTCAACGACATTATTTTACGACGAAAAGTTATAATTTCATAATAAATCACTAAATGATTATCGTCGGATATCATTTCAACGTAATTACATGTAAAGTAATTTAAAAATGGTCAAGACGTTAAGAGATTATTTCTCGACGAGAAATATTATTTTCAAAAAGTCATAAGTGGTATAGATATCATCCGAATTGCATGCATAACATTTCATCATGACTTATTACATATTATATCATTCATAATAGGTCAAGTTTAGAGATTCACGCTACATTTCGGTGTATCTACTTTTGTCATCATAATCATTGCAACAGGTGAGTTTTCATAGCCCCATTTTCAATTGTTTTAATGCTTTTATTAAACTCTTTGGGGGAGATACATGCTCATTAACTTTTATGACATTCAAGATTATTTGCAACTATATGTTTATCTGAACTGAATGTTTAGTCATATTCTATATCATTATCATGGAACTAAAGGTCTTGGGATTATTATTGAGCTAAAGGTCTTGGGATTATTATTGAGCTAAAGGTCTTGGGATTTTTATTGAGCTAAAGGTCTTGGGATTATTTGAAACAACACTTATATGTGTTATATCAATTGATTATTGATACATTAAGTAATGTACTGTTATGTGAATTCATTTGACATCATGCGTTTGAACATAAAGTATACATATTTTGGCAATGGATTGTAAACACACAGGTTGCAAGTTTTGTATGGGCGGAACTTGGAACTGAGTGGATTTGCGATGCCTTTGCTGCATAAACGATTTTGAAAGGTTTTTCATTTCAACACGAACTCTATGAACTCACTCAACCTTTGTGTTGACACTTTTTAGCATGTTTTATCTCAGGTATCTAAGGCATATTCTTCATGGCATGCATGTGGACTTATCATAGAGTCGTGGTGACGACGCGTCACACATGGGATTTATGCATTTTTAAAACATCGTTTGGCTTGTAACAAACTTATTTACGCACAAGTTAATTTCATTTGGGACCTACACTTTGTAAACTCTGATTATTTTAATAAATCAAGCGATGTATTTTTCAAACGACACGTTAGGTCGTTCAATATATCTCAGAACTATGATGCTATGACATCCAACCCCAGGAATTCCATTCTCGCAAAACATGTATTTTGGGGTGACATGACAGATTGGCATAAGAGCTTCAGTTATAGAGAACTAGGTTGCATCATTGACCCTAGACTATAACTACATCATTATAGCATCTCATCATTTCATCATAAGTGCATGATCACTTTACATGCGGTTTATACGTACATTTTTCGAGTTATTTACTTTCATTCCAAATCGATTGTCACATAGATGCCTTTAAATACCCATTCCATTATCATTTCCTCCTACTCCAATGTGGAGAATGCTTTGTCATTCCTTATCACAATTTTAATATCAGCTGATTCATCACCGATAACGTCGATTGCCGAGATAAACCTTTAAGTAGGGCAAAGTCACTCTCACTCCTTTGTTTCACCACTAACATGTCGAGTTACACGCTATTCACACATTAAGTCACTAGACCATCATACATTTGAAGCACTTACGACACCTCATAACCCATCTTTTGGGAACCCGTCGATTATTTTGAAAAGTAACCTCAGATTTATCACCTCACATCACATCTCTTTAGAGCGCTTATTCTTAACATAGGACTTTGCTACGTCTCACCTTTCCTCTTGTTTTGAAGAGTTATGGCACCGAAGAAAGCTCCACCAGCAATGACACCACCGCTATCCAAAGGTATATAGAGGATAGTATAGCCGAGGCACTAAGGAATGAACAAGCAACGGTAGCTGCCGCCTGCCGAGGCCACGGCCGCTGCCAAGCTGCTAGACTTGCTACTGCTACAGAGCTGCAGGAGGATCTGGAGTTCCAAATTGTACATACAAGGACTTTAAGAACTGTGATCCTACAAAGTTCAAAGGCACAGAAGGAGCCACTGCTATGGTTCGATGGTTTGAGAAGATGGAGTCTGTGTTTCTTCTATGCAATTCCCCAGATGACTACAAGGTGAAGTTTGCCACTGGTACACTCTTAGATGGCGCAATGTCATGGTGGAATTCGTATGCGCAACCTATTGGTATCGAAAATGCTTACAAGCTCACGTGGGATCAATTCAAGAGGTTGTTGACAAAGAAGTAATGTCCACGCACGGAGGTGAAGAAATTAGAAACGGAATTTTATGAGTTAGTGACTGTTGGTTATGACATCGAGACCTACATTAGGAGGTTTCAAGAATTGGCTACACTATGTCCATCAATGGTTTTGGACAATGAGAAATTACTGGAAAATTACATTGGAGGACTTCCACAATGTATTCAAGGAGATGTAACTTCTTCCAATCCACAAACAATTGAAGAAACTATCAGGATAACTCAAAAACTCATGGCTCAAGTTGTGAAGGGGGAAAACATTATCAACAATAACCGCAACAACAACAACAACAACAACCACAACAACCAAACTAGCAACAACAAAAGGAAATGGGAAAATGACCAGGGAGGTTATGATAACGACAACCAAAACTGTAACACTAATCATCATCAACAACAGAATAGAGGGCAAGAAACCGCAATGGTTTATGTTGCTGCACCAATAGAAGGCAGAGGTTATGTTGGAACCTACCCACTATGTAATCGATGTAAGTATCATCACTCGGGTCTTTGCCCTGTTAAGTGCTACAAGTGTCAAAAACTAGGACACCATGCCAGGAATTGTAGAGGCAAGAACATAGTTACATGTTACGAATGCGGGGAGCAAGGACACTATCGGAATCAATGTCTACAAAACCAAGGTCAACAAGTTGAAGGTGCTCATGGGAATGCCTACATGTTAGAAGGAGGAGAAGCTCGTCATGGTCTCAACAATGCGGAAGACTGAAGAAGTTCGGAAACTAACAGTCTTAATCTTCCTTATATACTATGTCGTACTAAGTTTATGTCTTCCACCGTATTCGAATCTTATGACTTAAGATGTACTACTTTTGATAAATCACTCGTTGTAAAATATTCTCATTAAGCGTACTTTCTTTTCCTTCTGATTCGTTATCAATTACAAGGTTTAGATCTCTGTAAACATCGAGAGTTATAATAACTAAACCGAACGTTACATTATCGTTCCTTAATTATACATAGTCTAGCTAACTATGTCTAATTCTGGAGGGATATCGTTCCTTAATTATACATAGCCTAGCTAACTATGTCTAATTCTGGAGGGACCATGTTATGTTGGGAGCAGTTATTTATAAGTCTTAGTGCAAGCAGGGTTTTTACATATTCAAAAGTCAAAGTGTTATTCATGGGAGATTCATCCAATATTTTCTTTACAATGATGTTTTGTACGCTCTAAATCATCGATAACCATAACGACATCTTTTCATGTCTTCTCTCCTCGTTATTCATCACAAACTCAAAACTTCGATAGACTAACACGAACTGAATTCAGGGACTGAATTCCTTTTTGGTTGGGCGAATGTGAAAACTCGTATTTTCAGGTCATATTTTAAAACATTACTCATGCTTCATCATTTATCATTTATCGTAAACTAGGTTTACGAGCATCAAATTCACGTAACCGTAGTGGTTTAGCTGTGAATTAATGAACATATCATCAAGGACATTTCATATAGGCTAGGTTCAGTCTACATTGCATTGGCATCATTATCATCATATTAGTTCATGCATGGATTTGCATTTTTCATTAAACGTTTATTTTCATATTAAATAAACGCTATCGCGTAATTAATTATTTTGAACATTTGATCCAACAATTCCAAAAATTATTCCGATATATTTTTATACTCATATTAAGACTATAAAAATTATATTATTAATTTACCCGATGTTTTCAATTTATTTCGTATATAAATTGTTATATTTATATAATTACGACGGTTTTCTTAAAAACTACACGATAATTATTATTTCACTCAACTCATGTAAGAAATGTATTTTTATAATTTTTATGACCTCAATATATTTTATCTTGACCCGTTAAAAGTTATTTTTATCAAACGCTACCTTAAATATTCAAATATGTATTTAATTCACCACAAGTCTTCAAGTAACTTACATCTAATTATACTTGTACATGTTTTAAAAAAAAAGTATTAAATGATGACATACCCCCCTTGGCCGACTTAGGGGTGAGTCATGTTTATGGCAAATATCTACTAGTTAATATCTTATACTTCATTTACACACACAACACATTTTATAAGGTGTAAACCAAAATTAAAAGCTCTCTCTTCCTCTTCTCTCTTGCAAACCGGAAACCACAAGGATCATAAGAGGGATCATCAAATAATTTTCTAGACAAGGTTTTAACACTCTAGTCTCACTCTTTATTAAGGTTTTGCAATAAAAACCTAGGGTGATTAGGAAAAATCATTTGTTCCATAAACCTCATCAAGTTACTAGTAAGCATTCATATTCATGTTTTTATTTCATATTCATTGTTATGATCATTTCATTTTACTTGAGAAAACATGCAAGTCTCATGAGGTTTATACCGCTTACATTGATTTTAAGAGTTATATATATATTTGACATCCTATAATTACTCCTTGTTATAAATCACTCTTGGTGATGTCTAGGAACCCATGACACCCTAAGAAGGTGTATGGTAGGATTAGAATAGCTTCGGAGTTGTTTTGAATTGGTTAGAATAGGTTTGGCGCGAGAAAAACTCATTTCGACAAGTCTAATTAAGGGTCTGTCCTTATTTTGAAATTCTGGAATTTTCGACAGTAAGCAAAATATTTTGGGCTAGATATTTGGAAAATATATTTTAAAACGAAAACGTGGCCGCTTGAACGGGTTAAAACGGAGCTATAACGAAGAAGTTATGAATTTTTGAAGTTTGACGACGAAAACTATTAATTCCAGAAAATTCAGCATTTCTGTCTCGACTTTTTACGAGTAAAAAATGAGTCTTAAGCGTTGTTAAATGTGTCGACTTATCAAAAATATATTGGTATATGTTATCACGATTCCGTGGATATAAAGAACGTAGAAAACTGACTTATAACGACAAAGTTATTCACATTTTAAAAAGTTGCCGTAACTTTATTCTATTAGCAAAATTAATACATTTTCTATTAAATACATACTACGGCAACGAGGGACCATGTTGAGGGTCGTTTTTAACAATGACGAAGTACTTTTTATAAAGTGATGTCTTCTAGTAAAAGTAAGTTCGCCAAGCATATTTTTCAAAATGTCAAACCATTTGTCAAGCGGAGTTGTAATGAATAAGATACGGTCACTTAAACTTTGCCGAAAACCATACTTTACCTGTATTTTTCTTTGTGATCGAGACCTCTAGGACGAAAACTTAAACACTAAAACTTTGAGATAATGATACAAGCTTCTCAAAACCGTTGAGTTCGTTTCTTAATACTCGACGTGCATCATTTTACGACTAGCTTTTCGAGGCCGTTTAGTCACTTTCATGAAATATTTCAACGACATTATTTTACGACGAAAAGTTATAATTTCATAATAAATCACTAAATGATTATCGTCGGATATCATTTCAACGTAATTACAAGTAAAGTAATTTAAAAATGGTCAAGACGTTAAGAGATTATTTCTCGACGAGAAATATTATTTTCCAAAAGTCATAAGTGGTATAGATATCATCCGAATTGCATGCATAACATTTCATCATGACTTATTACATATTATATTATTTATAATAGGTCAAGTTTAGAGATTCACGCTACATTTCGTTGTATCTAATTTTGTCATCATAATCATTGCAACAGGTGAGTTTCCATAGCCCCATTTTCAATTGTTTTAATGCTTTTATTAAACTCTTTGGGGGAGATACATGCTCATTAACTTTTATGACATTCAAGATTATTTGCAACTATATGTTTATCTGAACTGAATGTTTAGTCATATTCTATATCATTATCATGGAACTAAAGGTCTTGGGATTATTATTGAGCTAAAGGTCTTGGGATTATTATTGAGCTAAAGGTCTTGGGATTTTTATTGAGCTAAAGGTCTTGGGATTATTTGAAACAACACTTATATGTGTTATATCAATTGATTATTGATACATTAAGTAATGTACTGTTATGTGAATTCATTTGACATCATGCGTTTGAACATAAAGTATACATATTTTGGCAATGGATTGTAAACACACAGGTTGCAAGTTTTGTATGGGCGGAACTTGGAACTAAGTGGATTTGCGATGCCTTTGCTGCATAAACGATTTTGAAAGGTTTTTCATTTCAACACGAACTCTATGAACTCACTCAACCTTTGTGTTGACACTTTTTAGCATGTTTTATCTCAGGTATCTAAGGCATATTCTTCATGGCCTGCATGTGGACTTATCATAGAGTCGTGGTGACGACGCGTCACACATGGGATTTATGCATTTTTAAAACATCGTTTGGCTTGTAACAAACTTATTTCCGCACAAGTTAATTTCATTTGGGACCTACACTTTGTAAACTCTGATTATTTTAATAAATCAAGCGATGTATTTTTCAAACGACACTTTAGGTCGTTTAATATATCTGTAACTATGATGCTATGACAGTCAACCCCCAGGAATTTCATTCCGCTGCAAAACAGGTATTTTGGGGGTGTGACAGAATCGTTAGGGTTTGTGTTTATGGACCGAATTTAATGAACCGAATCTAGTTGAGCTTATGAGATATAAGCCGAACCAAATAAGATCACCTGAGTAATCTCCAATTAGTCCATACTTCTAATCACCATCCGGATGTATGTAACACTAATATTAGTCAAACACAATTTTGCAAGTAAATCCATAAAAGAATTAATTGAATGAGAACTTACCATCGGTTTTGGTGAATGGTGATGGTGCGGATTCTCAAAGGGTGGGAGGATTAATTAGAGTACAGTGTTTTTGTTTGTTTTTGTTATTTTTTATTTATGACACATTAATTTGTTGTAAAAATGAAGATAGCTGCTCAAAAAAGTTGATCAACTATCTATACTACTATATAAAGCATTTGACACTTCCTATAAAAGAAAGTCTTAAAAAGATTAAGCTTACACACTTGCCACTTATGGAATCATTTTGTTGGTTTCTAAGCATTACAGGTTCTAAAGTACAATTAATATATCACATGGTACAAAACAATAGTGCATAAATCATTTTTTTTATTCATTAAAACATTCACTAAATAAATTTTATGAATCATTAATGATATTATTAAAATATCCCGTCAATCAAAAGTACAATTAATATAACACATGTTACAAAACAATAATGCATAAATCATCTTATATGTTTTTTTCAAAACACCAACTAAATGAAATTTACAAATCATTAATGATATTATTAATATACCCTCTCATTCAAAAGTACAATTAATATATCACATGGTATAAAACAATAATCCATAGATCATTTTATCTTTTTTTTTAATTTTTTAAACACCCACTAAATAAAATTTACAAATCATTATGCATATCGTACAAACCAATCTATTATGTAGTCAAACTTTCTGACACCACTTTTTTCGACCACACAATGGACCACCATTTACGACCACAACTTAGAAACATAGACACCACCAAATGGTGCTGAAACCGCTACTTTAAAACACCCTTTATGTTTAAACGTTATATAATATTGCACGTCCAAAACAACTAGCAATAGTGGTGATCACCGTTTTTGTATCGTCGTTGTATCGTGATGCATGGGTTCTGCTACTCAATTGGCATCATAACACAGGTAATAAAGAACAGATAATAAAACCCGTTTAAGAACTTTCATTCATAAAGTAATAAAGTTTACAAAAGTTTAATTGTTGCGGAAAAATGGCCCATTAAAAAAATATGGTCCCCATAAGTAAATCGGAGTCATCTATGACCATGTCATGCCAATGCCCAAACGCCTCCAGAGTTAGCTATCGCCTTTTTAATACCTGAGATAAACATGCTTAAAAAAGATCATCACAAAGGTCGAGTGATATTCATAGGTTTAATAAATAGTTGAACACAAGTAAGAGATGATAATTACTTCGAAGACAATTACCATAGAAAACAGAGATTATTATTATGCACTAAGCTCATGATACCAAACTAACTGCATACACCTAATTACTGATGTAAGTAATAAAATTTTCCCCCAAAGATGTAATAGCCAATTACATAGAGATACCAAATATAGTGCGCCCCGGTTATTTCGGATAACCGAGTCGGGGTCGTCAATTCCCATATTACTATCCACGATATTTGCGTTCACTCGCAAGAGATTAATGGTTCATGATGAAGGGGAATTTTGGCTGGAAACTTAGGCTATAATAATAATAAGCATGCAAGCATACATTTTAAGAAAAGACTTGTGTTCTAGTTTATAGCATGTATCTCCCCCAAAGAGTTTATAAAACAGTTAAAAGAGTAAAAGTGGGGCTATGAACTCACCTTAATGATATGGTAGGAAATGCACAACAATAGCAAGTACGATATGACATCGGCTTCAATACGAAACAGTGTGAGAAGTGTACGAATGAGATGAAGGACCAAACAACTATGGACCCCGATTTCCTCCAAATGTTTTACCCCGTTAACTTTTCCAAAACAGTAACCCGATTCGAACCCACAACCTTCGAACTTTGTGGTGTTGATGGTGATGAGGTTGTTGATGGCGTGGCTGCTGGTGATGGCTCCGGTTGGTGTTAAAAAAAAGAGGAGAGAGATGGGAAGAATTTTATATGTTTTGTGGTTTTTGATACAAATAAGAATGTAACACATATACAGATATATATATGATAGGTGGTGTCGGTTTGATAAAAGAAAACCAATATTGTAACACCCCAACCCGATAAGGGTAGAAGTATCACAGTATGGTGTCATATCAGAACATACATAATGAACATAAATCAAACGGCGGAAGCCTTATAATAAATCTCAAAAGAATTCAAGTCAACAAGACTTATCAATACATAAATACAAAGGGAAAACTCCGGAATGAAAATATAATAACAAAATCAAATGAAGTCTATGATGACTAGGCATGGTCTCTATATCGGCTCATCTCTCAACCCAAACAATCCCCAACTCCTAGCTGATGTACCCGCCGCAGAAAAGAAATGTGGCTGAGCTTAAAAAGCCCAAAGGAATGATATAATGATACAATAATAATAATCGAACTGAGAACAAAGTAAAGGAAGTCACCAATAACTCGTATATCAAAGGAACAGAGTAGGAAAAAGGAAAGTCAAGAATCCACCACGAGCCAACGTAAACAAATCATATCATATCATGGCAATCATAGTAGCCAGAGTAACCAATAGTAACCATAGCAGATATAACAAAAATGGAGTGATCAGCTCCCAGATTGTGAAGACGCGATTGCACACGCTACATCATTCACCGCACAAATCATAATATATCGATAACGTATCAGATCTAGGATGCATCCATACGCCCCGCAGCAGATAGTGGCCATACAATATATATCGAGCTCATAATCGAGATAACGAAAAGGGACGGTGTGTAACATCACTCGTACACCCTGGAGTCATGCCATTGGTGCATCAATGACACGGACATGGAACCCCCATGCCTAGTGATAGCTCGGGTCTCAAACTGATAGGTCAAAGCAAGGTCATATCATACGGATTCATATCAAAGGTTTAAAAGTCAAAGGTTCATATCAAAGTCCATATCACATGTTCATAATCAAAGGTGCATATCAAAGGTTCATAATCGAAGGTTCATATCGTGGTTCACATTAAACAATTCACATAGGAGATTCAATCAAAGGAAGCATAGCAGAGTTATAGGGAAGCCCTAGTAAGAAGGCTCAGAGCAAAGGATAACAGTTCAAAAACAATATCGAAAGATATAAACGAATCATGAGAAACCCCTACTGAAAAGGGATAGAATATTTGTACCTTATTCAAGCAAGCAAAACAAACAGATGAAAGTAGGAACAGCGAAGAGATCACTCCTTCCTCGAGAGGTCTACAGAAGTGGAAGTACATACGTTTATCAGACGAGGTTCAAGTATTTCTTCAGATTAAGTTCTTATGTTTTATAAGCGGCTTTCCATTTTAGGCAACTTTCTATTTTAGGCAGGTTTCCATAATTAGTTACTTCCATATTTAGCAAGTTTCCGTATTTAGAAGGTTTAGTCGATTATGACGCATTTAGAGACACATTAAGATAAATAAGTGTTTTATGTAATTTAAAGGTCATTTAAGCCGATTTACACAAGTTTAGGGTTTAATATGTAATTATCCTAAAGTGTAGGGTCTAATGTGTAAATATACTATTTTTATCTCCTTTTTACTCATTTAATCCCTCTAGTCGTTATATGTGTATATTAAGTCTTAAATCTCAAAAATATAATAAGTATACATATAACAAGTCTAAGTCCCCGTTTTAACGTAGATTAACATAAGGTTATAAGAGTTTACGTATTCAAGTATTTTAGGTCGAGATTGATAAAATAATATGTGATAATACCAACAACACCTTAATTCCATTTTATTACACCACTTATAAGGCCCGTTTGTACGCGTTTTAAGGACTCGAAACAAAGACATATGAAGTGTTTTACTAAACGTATTTTAGGACCAGCTTACACAAGACACACGGACCAGAATTTTACTACTTATTGACATGTATACGCAGGCTTTAAATCATGTCTTTTATGTGATAATTACCAAGTAAAGATTAGCTATAGTTTAGACATTATATGGGACACATCTTTAGGTTTATAAAGACGTGTGTAGGGGCTGAAGTAACGAGCAGATTTTATAACCAAAATCATATTTCCAAAGGCTGTTGTCAACATGCATAACAAGTTATTCAATGGTCCTCTTTATTGCTTTAAATGAACTTACGAACCTTGATCCATTCGACACAAATAATACTAACGTACCCCTTGTTTTATATTATATCATGTAGAACACACGTTAGGTTATCTTGTTTAGTTTAACAAACCAGTGGTCGACATATCAAAAATGTACAAGACATGCGTATGGTAATCACGACCAGGCCATGAAAACGAAAAGGAGCAAGGCGACATACTGATGCACTAGATTCGACACATATATTTAGTTTTCTCATGGTCATATGTTGTATAACATTAGATTCATATAATTCCTTTTTATATAACGTTTTAATGGAGACCAAAAAAAAACGTGTGATACCACTATCACTCGACCAGAATACATGCAAGGAGAGGGCACGAGTAGGATACCTTTAGCGTGACAATAAGGAGTAGGATACGAAGGCAAAACAAAGCAAAACAATCACTTCCTTGTGCTATGAACCCCACGACAGCAGTCCCCCAAACAAACCACACAAGAATCAAGTCAAAACATTGAGATGCTACGAATATCAAGCTTTGAAAAAGGTTTTCGAACTCACCTTTTGGCCTGGTTGTAGTCGACAGAAAGAGAGGAGAGAAAAGAGAGAATGCCGTCACTTTTCAAGGAGTGCTAGGGTTTTGATTTAATTTGTTTTGAATGCAAATGTAAAGGGTTATCTTATATTAAGAATTAAAGTGTGATAGACCAAAATTGTAGGGATTAGGCGTGGAGGAGGGGGAAAAATTGGATAAGATCAAAACAACCATATCTACTTCCCAAAATAACTTGTGCAATGTACCTATTTAATTTTCTAGGTAAGTACATGTAACATTTTATGTGTGACATTCATTTATTTTATACTATAAGTTTTATTTATCCCATTTTCTTTATTTATCATAAGTCATAAGCACTTTAGTGACACACATCGATTATGGTTTTATTATACGGATTATAACTCGAGGGTAATATAGTCTTTTAACGCGTCCACAGTTTTTAGGGTTTTACAAATATTATAAGGGATGAGTGGGATGAGTAGGATGAGTGGTGTCGGTGTAGATAAGTGAAAACCAATTGGACTTTTACTTGTGTTGGTGTTGTGTGTTAGGTACGAATGTGAAAAGAAAGCAGATATATGTTGTGTCATGTTAATAAAGGAAGAGATAAGAAAGTGACTAGATGTAGGATAAGAGTGGGTAGTTGATATTATCTTGAAATTAGAAAATATATTTCGTGCCAATATTATTATGGTGCCGGTATGAGTGTGGTGCCGGACTTCGGAAAACACAGGACGGCTTCTCGTTTTTGAGTCATAATTATCTCAAAAATAAAATTTCGCATTTTTTGACAAAATGACTTATTAAATAATAGTCTAAAAATTACGAGTTGTTATAGTACCTACCCATTATGGGAACCTCGTCCTCGAGGTTAAGTTTGTGTTAGTTGCTTATGTGACAAAGGGAAATTTTTGAATTTTCTAGTCTTGTTCGGAAACAGGATGTGGCTAAATTTATTCGAATAAAAACAATATTTCAAAAGGCACAATTTCTTTGAGATATAAAATTGGTTAAGAGATTTGTATCCTCGAAACAATCCTAATTAAATAAAACTAGTTTTTTTTTTTTTTTTATTCTTCATAAGAGGGTAGTAGGACGAACAATTGGTGTTTCAAAGAGATGAGTGGAAGATTAGGGATCCGTTCCCAGAAAAAGTGGCTTAAGTTTCAAGCTAACTCTTGGTATTTCTTTAGATCTTTCAGTCGTTCGTTCATTATTTATTTTTAGCGAGGGTTCCCTTTGTAGATGTCGAGGCGTGTTGTTCCTAGAATGGCTAGAGATGTAATCCGGTTCTTGAGTACGAGTTTTTGGGGTAGAAGTGACATTGTTACCGCAATGGATGACGTGATGACTTCGATCTCAACGTCTAAGAGAATGATAATTGGATGGGATGACGGAGACATGGGTTGCGATGATTCAGTAATAGAGGTTTAATGATTCCGTAATGAAGACAATAAGTCGATGGGTTGGGAAACAGAAGATATGGTATTGTAGCGACCCAAAAATATAATCTAAACATAGAGTAATGTCGTGCGGTAAATAAAATTTTAGTTAGTCGCGCATAATTTGCTAAGAAAATCTAAATGGTAGATATAATCGTTAACTCGCATCATGCAACATTTCACTGGTTATGTATTATCAGCTATGCAAATCTCATACATAACGTAGGCGCGGAGGGCGCGAAGTGGTGGCGTAGAATGGTCCATTTCAACATGAATCACTATGGTGTCCTTACGCGAAGTGGTAGTGTGCATCATCTGCCATGCAAATCTCCATGCACGATGCTAGTAAGATGTAGACGCGGACGCGTAAGGTAGTGGTGTAAAATGGTCAGTTTAGGGAGTGTAGTAATGAAAAAGGCATTCCACTTAGGAGCAAAGTATCGTAGTGAGAAAATTTTGTGACGTCAGTGTGTGATGTTTAGGAGTGAACTTTTATAACTCTTATGATGAAAATTTTACTCTTTTTAGAAGTCAATTAGGAGGTCAACTGGACATACCACTATTATAACTACTTTCAGTATTGCAACATTCTCCTCTGAGTCAGACATAGGTGATCAGGCTATGTCTCACTGTCCCTGGCTGAATATAGGTGATCAGGCTATATTCACCCGAGGTTCAATAAATCTTGCAATGCTTAGCTTAGTTATACTGGTAACATGTCCTAATGCCTTTAAAGTTTGATATAAAAGACTGAACAAATATTTCATTTATGAAGGGGAGAAGGCGTAGCGCAGTGGTACGTAAACATACATATAAGTAGAGCAATCATAGCTAATAGTGAGACTAAGATGTCAGTAATAAACACCTATATTATCAAAGATGACTTCAACGAGTCATAAGTGAGGCAATCAGCTTGGCAGGCAGGCATGTGTCGGTCATAGGGTTAAGTTTTTGAAAAAGTGGTTATAGTCTAGGTATTTATAAATACCTAGTTCTCTATAACCAAGGCTCTGATACCAATCTGTAACACCCCCAAAAGACGAGGGCGCTACTCAATTGGCATCATAACACATGTAATAAAGAACGGATAATAAAACCCGTTTAAGAACTTTTTAATACCTGAGATAAACATGCTTAAAAAAGATCAACACAAAGGTTGAGTAGTATTCATAGGTTTAGTAAATAGTTGAACACAAGTAAGAGATGATAATTAAGGTCGAAGACAATTACCATAGAAAAGAGAGATTATTATTATGCACTAAGCTCATGATACCAAACTAACTGCATACACCTAATTACTGGTGTAAGTAATAAAATTTGCCCCTTTAGATGTAATAGCCAATTACATAGAGATACCAAATATAGTGCGCCCCGGTTATTTCCGATAACCGAGTCGGGGTCGTCAATTCCCATAGTACTATCCATGATATTTGCGTTCACTCGCAAGAGATTAATGGTTCATGATGAAGGGGACTTTTGGCTGGCAACCTAGGCTATAATAATAATAAGCATGCAAGCATACATTTTAAGAAAAGACTTGTGTTCTAGTTTATAGCATGTATCCCCCCCAAAGAGTTTATAAAACAGTTAAAAGAATAAAAGTGGGGCTATGAAGTCACCTTAATGATATGGTAGGAAATGCACAACAATAGCAAGTACGATATGACATCGGCTTCAATACGAAACAAAGGTGAGAAGTGTACGAAAGAGATGAAGGACCAAAGAACAATGGAACCTAATTTCCTTCAAATGTTTTACCCCGTTAACTTTTCCAAAACAGTAACCCGATTTGAACCCACAACCTTCAAACCTTGTGGTGTTGATGGTGATGAGGTTGTTGATGGCGTAGCTGCTGATGATGGCTCCGGTTGTTGTTAAAAAAAAGTGAGGAGAGAGATGGGAAGAATTTTATATGTTTTGTGGTTTTTAATACAAACAAGAATGTAACACATATATAGATATATATGATAGGTGGTGTCGGTTTGATAAAAGAAAACCAATATTATAAGGGATGAGTGGGATGAGTGGGATGAGTAGGATGAGTGGTGTCGGTGTAGATAAGTGAAAACCAATTGGACTTTTGCTTGTGTTGGTGTTGTGTGTTAGATACGAATGAGAAAAGAAAGCAGATATATGTTGTGTCATGTTAATAAAGGAAGAGATAAGAAAGTGACTAGATGTAGGATAAGAGTGAGTAGTTGATATTATCTTGAAATTAGAAAATAGATTTCGTGCCAATATTATTATGGTGCCGGTGTGCGTGTGGTGCCAGACTTTGGAAAACACAGGAAGGCTTCTCGTTTTTGAGTCATAATTATCTCAAAAATAAAATTTCGCATTTTTTGACAAAATGACTTATTAAATAATAGTCTAAAAATTACGGGTTGTTATAGTACCTACCCCTTATGGGAACCTCGTCCTCGAGGTTAAGTTTGTGTTAGTCGCTTATGTGACAAAGGGAAATTTTTGAATTTTCTAGTCTTGTTCGTAAACGGGATGTGGCTAAATTTATTCGAATAAAAAGAATATTTCAAGAGGCACAATTTCTTTGAGATATAAAATTGATTAAGAGATTTGTATCCTCGAAAGAATCCTAATTAAATAAAACTAGTTTTTTTTTTTTTTTTTTTAGTCTTCATAAGAGGTTAGTAGGACGAACAGTTGGTGTTTCAAAGAGATGAGTGGAAGATTTGGGATCCGTTCCCAGAAAAAGTGGCTTGAGTTACAAGATAACTCTTGGTATGTCTTTAGATCTTTCAATCGCTCGCTTATTATTTATTTTAGCGAGGGTTCCCTTTGTAGATGTCGAGGCGTGTTGTTCCTAGAATGGCTAGAGATGTAATCCGGTTCTTGAGTACGAGTTTTTGGGGTAGAAGTGACACTGTTACCGCAATGGATGACGAGATGAATTCGAGATCAACGTCTAAGAGAATGATAATTGGATGGGATGATGGAGACATGGGTTGCGATGATTCAGTAATAGAGGTTTAATGATTCTGTAATGAAGACGATAAGTCGATGGGATGAGAAACAGAAGACATGGTATTGTAGCGACCCAAAAATATAATCTAAACATAGAGTAATGTCGTGCGCTAAATAAAATTTTAGTTAGTCGCGCATAATTCGCTAAGAAAATCTAAATGGTAGATATAATTGTTAACTCGCATCATGCAACATTTCACTGGTTATGTATTATCTGCTAAGCAAATCTCATACATAACGTAGGCGCGGAGGGCGCGAAGTGGTGGCGTAGAGTGGCCATTTCAACATGAATCACTGTGGTGTCCTTACGCGAAGTGGTAGTGTGCATCATTTACCATGAAAATCTCCATGCACGATGCTAGTAAGATGTAGACGCGGACGCGTAAGGTAGTGGTGTAAAATGGTCAGTTTAGAGAGTGTAGTAATGAAAAAGGCATTCCACTTAGGAGAAAAGTATCGTAGTGAGAAAATGTTGTGACGTCAGTGTGTGATGTGTAGGAGTAAACTTTTATAACTCTTATGATGAAAAATTTACTCTTTTTAGAAGTCAATTAAGAGGTTAACTGGACATACCACTATTATAACTACTTTCAGTATTGCAACATTCACCTCTGAGTCAGACATAGGTGATCAGGCTATGTCTCACTGTCCCTGGCTGAATATAGGTGATCAGGCTATATTCACCCGAGGTTCAATGAATCTTGCAATGCTTAGCTTAGTTATACTGGTAACATGTCCTAATGCCTTTAAAGTTTGATATAAAAGGCTGAACAAATATTTCATTTATGTGGGGGAGAAGGCGTAGCGCAGTGGTACGTAAACATACGTATAAGTAGAGCAATCATATCTAATAGTGAGACTAAGTTCTCAGTAATAAACACCTATATTATCAAAGATGACTTCAACGAGTCATAAGTGAGGCAATCGACTTTGGCGTGCGTGGCGTGCATGTGTCGGTCATAGGGTTAAGTTTTTGAAAAAGTGGTTATAGTCTAGGTATTTATAAATACCTAGTTCTCTATAACCAAGGCTCTGATTCCAATCTGTAACACCCCCAAAAGCCGAGGGCGCTACTCAATTGGCATCATAACACATGTAATAAAGAACGGATAATAAAACCCGTTTAAGAACTTTTTAATACCTGAGATAAACATGCTTAAAAAAGATCAACACACAGGTTGAGTAGTATTCATAGGTTTAGTAAATAGTTGAACACAAGTAAGAGATGATAATTGCGTCGAAGACAATTACCATAGAAAACAGAGATTATTATTATGCACTAAGCTCATGATACCAAACTAACTGCATACACCTAATTACTGGTGTAAGTAATAAAATTTGCCCCCTAAGATGTAATAGCCAATTACATAGAGATACCAAATATAGTGCGCCCCGGTTATTTCCGATAACCGAGTCGGGGTCGTCAATTCCCATAGTACTATCCATGATATTTTCGTTCACTTGCAAGAGATTAATGGTTCATGATGAAGGGGACTTTTGGCTGGCAACCTAGGCTATAATAATAATAAGCATGCAAGCATATATTTTATGAAAAGACTTGTGTTCTAGTTTATAGCATGTATCTCCCCCAAAGAGTTTATAAATTAGTTAAAAGAGTAAAAGTGAGGCTATGAACTCACCTTAATGATATGGTAGGAAATGCACAACAATAGCAAGTACGATATGACATCGGCTTCAATACGAAACAGTGTGAGAAGTGTACTAAAGAGATGAAGGACCAAAGAACAATGGAACCCGATTTCCTTCAAATGTTTTACCCCGTTAACTTTTCCAAAACAGTAACCCGATTTGAACCCACAACCTTCAAACCTTGTGGTGTTGATGGTGATAAGGTTGTTGATGGCGTAGCTGCTGATGATGGCTCCGGTTGTTGTTAAAAAAAGAGAGGAGAGAGATGGGAAGAATTTTATATGTTTTGTGGTTTTTAATACAAACAAGAATGTAACACATATATAGATATATATGATAGGTGGTGTCGGTTTGATAAAAGAAAACCAATATTATAAGGGATGAGTGGGATGAGTAGGATGAGTGGTGTCGGTGTAGATAAGTGAAAACCAATTGGACTTTTGCTTGTGTTGGTGTTGTGTGTTAGGTACGAATGAGAAAAGAAAGCAGATATATGTTGTGTCATGTTAATAAAGGAATAGATAAGAAAGTGACTAGATGTAGGATAAGATTGAGTAGTTGATATTATCTTGAATTTAGATAATAGATTTCGTGCCAATATTATTATGGTGCCGGTGTGCGTGTGGTGCCAGACTTCGGAAAACACAGGACGGCTTCTCGTTTTTGAGTCATAATTATCTCAAAAATAAAATTTCGCATTTTCTGACAAAATGACTCATTAAATAATAGTCTAAAAATTACGGGTTGTTACAGTACCTACCCCTTATGGGAACCTCATCCTCGAGGTTAAGTTTGTGTTAGTCGCTTATGTGACAGGGAAATTTTTGAATTTTCTAGTCTTGTTCGTAAACGGGATGTGGCTAAATTTATTCGAATAAAAAGAATATTTCAAGAGGCACAATTTCTTTGAGATATAAAATTGATTAAGAGATTTGTATCCTCGAAAGAATCCTAATTAAATAAAACTAGTTTTTTTTTTTTTTAGTCTTCATAAGAGGTTAGTAGGACTGACAGTTGGTGTTTCAAAGAGATGAGTGGAAGATTTGGGATCCGTTCCCAGAAAAAGTGGCTTGAGTTGCAAGATAACTCTTGGTATGTCTTTAGATCTTTCAGTCGTTTGTTTATTATTTATTTTTAGTGAGGGGTTCCCTTTGTAGATGTCGAGGCGTGTTGTTCCTAGAATGGCTAGAGATGTAATCCGGTTCTTGAGTACGAGTTTTTGGGGTAGAAGTGACACTGTTACCGCAATGGATGACGAGATGAATTCGATCTCAACGTCTAAGAGAATGATAATTGGATGGGATGATGGAGACATGGGTTGCGATGATTCAGTAATAGAGGTTTAATGATTCAGTAATGAAGACGATAAGTCGATGGAATGAGAAACAGAAGACATGGTATTGTAGCGATCCAAAAATATAATCTAATCATAGAGTAATGTCGTGCGGTAAATAAAATGTTAGTTAGTCGCGCATAATTCGCTAAGAAAATCTAAATGGTAGATATAATCGTTAACTTGCATCATGCAACATTTCACTGGTTATGTATTATCTGCTAAGCAAATCTCATACATAACGTAGGCGCGGAGGGCGCAAAGTGGTGGCGTAGAGTGGTCCATTTCAACATGAATCACTGTGGTGTCCTTACGCGAAGTGGTAGTGTGCATCATCTGGCATGAAAATCTCCATGCACGATGCTAGTAAGATGTAGACGCGGACGCGTAAGGTAGTGGTGTAAAATGGTCAGTTTAGAGAGTGTAGTAATGAAAAAGGCATTCCACTTAGGAGAAAAGTATCGTAGTGAGAAAATGTTGTGACGTCAGTGTGTGATGTGTAGGAGTAAACTTTTATAACTCTTATGATGAAAAATTTACTCTTTTTAGAAGTCAATTAAGAGGTCAACTGGACATACCACTATTATAACTACTTTCAAGATTGCAACATTCACCTCTGAGTCATAAGCATAAGTGATCAGGCTATGTCTCATCCCCTGGCTGAATATAGGTAATCGTGCTATATTCACCAGGTTCAATGAATCTTGCAATGCTTAGCTTAGTTATAATCGGTAACATGCCCTAATGCCTTTAAAGTTTGATATAAAAGACTGAACAAATATTTCATTTATGTGGGGGAGAAGGCGTAGCGCTTAGCGGGTAACGTAAACATACGATAAGTAGAGCAATCATATCTAATAGTGAGACTAAGTTCTCAGTAATAAACACCTATATTATCAAAGATGACTTCAACGAGTCATAAGTGAGGCAATCAGCTTGGCAGGCAAGCATGTGTCGGTCATAGGGTTAAGTTTTTGAAAAAGTGGTTATAGTCTAGGTATTTATAAATACCTAGTTCTCTATAACCAAGGCTCTGATACCAATCTGTAACACCCCCAAAAGCCGAGGGCGCTACTCAATTGGCATCATAACACATGTAATAAAGAACGGATAATAAAACCCGTTTAAGAACTTTTTAATACCTGAGATAAACATGCTTAAAAAAGATCAACACACAGGTTGAGTAGTATTCATAGGTTTAGTAAATAGTTGAACACAAGTAAGAGATGATAATTGCGTCGAAGACAATTACCATAGAAAACAGAGATTATTATTATGCACTAAGCTCATGATACCAAACTAACTGCATACACCTAATTACTGGTGTAAGTAATAAAATTTGCCCCCTAAGATGTAATAGCCAATTACATAGAGATACCAAATATAGTGCGCCCCGGTTATTTCCGATAACCGAGTCGGGGTCGTCAATTCCCATAGTACTATCCATGATATTTTCGTTCACTCGCAAGAGATTAATGGTTCATGATGAAGGGACTTTATCGGGCAACCTAGGCTATAATAATAATAAGCATGCAAGCATATATTTTATGAAAAGACTTGTGTTCTAGTTTATAGCATGTATCTCCCCCAAAGAGTTTATAAATTAGTTAAAAGAGTAAAAGTGAGGCTATGAACTCACCTTAATGATATGGTAGGAAATGCACAACAATAGCAAGTACGATATGACATCGGCTTCAATACGAAACAGTGTGAGAAGTGTACTAAAGAGATGAAGGACCAAAGAACAATGGAACCCGATTTCCTTCAAATGTTTTACCCGCTAACTTTTCCAAAACAGTAACCCGATTTGAACCCACAACCTTCAAACCTTGTGGTGTTGATGGTGATAAGGTTGTTGATGGCATAGCTGCTGATGATGGCTCCGGTTGTTGTTAAAAAAAGAGAGGAGAGAGATGGGAAGAATTTTATATGTTTTGTGGTTTTTAATACAAACAAGAATGTAACACATATATAGATATATATGATAGGTGGTGTCGGTTTGATAAAAGAAAACCAATATTATAAGGGATGAGTGGGATGAGTAGGATGAGTGGTGTCGGTGTAGATAAGTGAAAACCAATTGGACTTTTGCTTGTGTTGGTGTTGTGTGTTAGGTACGAATGAGAAAAGAAAGCAGATATATGTTGTGTCATGTTAATAAAGGAATAGATAAGAAAGTGACTAGATGTAGGATAAGATTGAGTAGTTGATATTATCTTGAATTTAGATAATAGATTTCGTGCCAATATTATTATGGTGCCGGTGTGCGTGTGGTGCCAGACTTCGGAAAACACAGGACGGCTTCTCGTTTTTGAGTCATAATTATCTCAAAAATAAAATTTCGCATTTTCTGACAAAATGACTTATTAAATAATAGTCTAAAAATTACGGGTTGTTACAGTACCTACCCCTTATGGGAACCTCATCCTCGAGCTTAAGTTTGTGTTAGTCGCTTATGTGACAGGGAAATTTTTGAATTTTCTAGTCTTGTTCGTAAACGGGATGTGGCTAAATTTATTCGAATAAAAAGAATATTTCAAGAGGCACAATTTCTTTGAGATATAAAATTGATTAAGAGATTTGTATCCTTGAAAGAATCCTAATTAAATAAAACTAGTTTTTTTTTTTTTTAGTCTTCATAAGAGGTTAGTAGGACTGACAGTTGGTGTTTCAAAGAGATGAGTGGAAGATTTGGGATCCGCTCCCTAAAAAGTGGCTTGAGTTGCAAGATAACTCTTGGTATGTCTTTAGATCTTTCAATGCTCGCTTATTATTTATTTTAGTGAGGGGTTCCCTTTGTAGATGTCGAGGCGTGTTGTTCCTAGAATGGCTAGAGATGTAATCCGGTTCTTGAGTACGAGTTTTTGGGGTAGAAGTGACACTGTTACCGCAATGGATGACGAAATGAATTCGATCTCAACGTCTAAGAGAATGATAATTGGATGGGATGATGGAGACATGGGTTGCGATGATTCAGTAATAGAGGTTTAATGATTCAGTAATGAAGACGATAAGTCGATGGAATGAGAAACAGAAGACATGGTATTGTAGCGATCCAAAAATATAATCTAATCATAGAGTAATGTCGTGCGGTAAATAAAATGTTAGTTAGTCGCGCATAATTCGCTAAGAAAATCTAAATGGTAGATATAATCGTTAACTTGCATCATGCAACATTTCACTGGTTATGTATTATCTGCTAAGCAAATCTCATACATAACGTAGGCGCGGAGGGCGCAAAGTGGTGGCGTAGAGTGGTCCATTTCAACATGAATCACTGTGGTGTCCTTACGCGAAGTGGTAGTGTGCATCATCTGGCATGAAAATCTCCATGCACGATGCTAGTAAGATGTAGACGCGGACGCGTAAGGTAGTGGTGTAAAATGGTCAGTTTAGAGAGTGTAGTAATGAAAAAGGCATTCCACTTAGGAGAAAAGTATCGTAGTGAGAAAATGTTGTGACGTCAGTGTGTGATGTGTAGGAGTAAACTTTTATAACTCTTATGATGAAAAATTTACTCTTTTTAGAAGTCAATTAAGAGGTCAACTGGACATACCACTATTATAACTACTTTCAGTATTGCAACATTCACCTCTGAGTCAGGCATAGGTGATCAGGCTATGTCTCACCCCTCGGCTGAATATAGGTGATCAGGCTATATTCACCCGAGGTTCAATGAATCTTGCAATGCTTAGCTTAGTTATACTGGTAACATGCCCTAATGCCTTTAAAGTTTGATATAAAAGACTGAACAAATATTTCATTTATGTTGGGGAGAAGGCGTAGCGCAGTGGTACGTAAACATACGTATAAGTAGAGCAATCATAGCTAATAGTGAGACTAAGTTCTCAGTAATAAACACCTATATTATCAAAGATGACTTCAACGAGTCATAAGTGACAATCACTAGCAGCAAGCATGTGTCGGCCATAGGGTTAAGTTTTGAAAAGTGGTTATAGTCTAGGTATTTATAAATACCTAGTTCTCTATAACCAAGGCTCTGATACCAATCTGTAACACCCCAAAAGCGAGGCGCTACTCAATTGGCATCATAACACATGTAATAAAGAACGGATAATAAAACCCGCTTAAGAACTTTTAATACCGAGATAAACATGCTTAAGAAAGATCAACACAAAGGTTGAGTAGTATTCATAGGTTTAGTAAATAGTTGAACACAAGTAAGAGATGATAATTGGCCAAGACAATTACCATAGAAAAGAGAGATTATTATTATGCACTAAGCTCATGATACCAAACTAACTGCATACACCTAATTACTGGTGTAAGTAATAAAATTTGCCCCCTAAGATGTAATAGCCAATTACATAGAGATACCAAATATAGTGCGCTCCGGTTATTTCCGATAACCGAGTCGGGGTCGTCAATTCCCATAGTTACTATCCATGATATTTACGTTCACTTACAAGAGATTAATGGTTCATGATGAAGGGGACTTTTGGCTGGCAACCTAGGCTATAATAATAATAAGCATGCAAGCATACATTTTAAGAAAAGACTTGTGTTCTAGTTTATAGCATGTATCTCCCCCAAAGAGTTTATAAAACAGTTAAAAGAGTAAAAGTGGGGCTATGAACTCACCTTAATGATATGGTAGGAAATGCACAACAATAGCAAGTACGATATGACATCGGCTTCAATACGAAACAGTGTGAGAAGTGTACGAAAGAGATGAAGGACCAAAGAACAATGGAACCCGATTTCCTTCAAATGTTTTACCCCGTTAACTTTTCCAAAACAGTAACCCGATTTGAACCCACAACCTTCAAACCTTGTGGTGTTGATGGTGATGAGGTTGTTGATGCGTGAGTGCCGATGATGGCTCCGTTGTTGTTAAAAAAGTGAGGAGAGATATGGGAAGAATTTTATATGTTTTGTGGTTTTTAATACAAACAAGAATGTAACACATATATAGATATATATGATTGGTGGTGTCGGTTTGATAAAAGAAAACCAATATTATAAGGGATGAGTGGGATGAGTAGGATGAGTGGTGTCGGTGTAGATAAGTGAAAACCAATTGGACTTTTGCTTGTGTTGGTGTTGTGTGTTAGGTACGAATGAGAAAAGAAAGCAGATATATGTTGTGTCATGTTAATAAAGGAAGAGATAAGAAAGTGACTAGATGTAGGATAAGAGTGAGTAGTTGATATTATCTTGAAATTAGAAAATAGATTTCGTGCCAATATTATTATGGTGCCGGTGTGCGTGTGGTGCCAGACTTCGGAAAACACAGGACGGCTTCTCGTTTTTGAGTCATAATTATCTCAAAAATAAAATTTCGCATTTTCTGACAAAATGACTTATTAAATAATAGTCTAGAAATTACGGGTTGTCATAGTACCTACCCTTATGGGAACCTCGCCCCTCGAGGTTAAGTTTGTGTTAGTCGCTTATGTGACAAAGGGAAATTTTTGAATTTTCTAGTCTTGGTCGTAAACGGGATGTGGCTAAATTTATTCGAATAAAAAGAATATTTCAAGAGGCACAATTTCTTTGAGATATAAAATTGATTAAGAGATTTGTATCCTCGAAAGAATCCTAATTAAATAAAACTAGTTTTTTTTTTTTTTAGTCTTCATAAGAGGTTAGTAGGACGGACAGTTGGTGTTTCAAAGAGATGAGTGGAAGATTTGGGATCCGTTCCCCGAAAAAGTGGCTTGAGTTGCAAGATAACTCTTGGTATGTCTTTAGATCTTTCAATCGTTCGTTTATTATTTATTTTTAGCGAGGGGTTCCCTTTGTAGATGTCGAGGCGTGTTGTTCCTAGAATGGCTAGAGATGTAATCCGGTTCTTGAGTACGAGTTTTTGGGGTAGAAGTGACACTGTTACCGCAATGGATGACGAGATGAATTCGATCTCAACGTCTAAGAGAATGATAATTGGATGGGATGATGGAGACATGGGTTGCGATGATTCAGTAATAGAGGTTTAATGATTCCGTAATGAAGACGATAAGTCGATGGGATGAGAAACAGAAGACATGGTATTGTTGCGACCCAAAAATATAATCTAAACATAGAGTAATGTCGTGCGGTAAATAAAATTTTAGTTAGTCGCGCATAATTCGCTAAGAAAATCTAAAAATGCTTTATTCGGATTTGGATATTCAATCATATAGGCCACCCATTTTTTGAAAGTAAACACTAAATTATATATTTATCACCAATTTCAGGATCAAATATAATCCCGAGAATTATCAAACGGTAAGAATGAACCTAACATTAATATATTAAAATAATACAAATGAGTAACAATTCACTCCAAAGTAATTTCTTTGAACCCGTTTAAAATGAAAGCATGTTGGCTTAGCTCAAAACCTAACAAGAAAACACTTCCTTTTCCCGGGTTCCTGGAAGCATGCGGCGAGTATCAATCAGGAAAACAAGAAATTGTTACCTCCCCAAACTATTTCTCACACAAAGTTAGCTTTTCAAAGCAGAAAAACGGTAACATTCGTGTTTTCCCTAAAAATGGAAGTATACATGCTTCATATAAAAACGACAAAACACAGCGTGCTTATGAAATTGTGGAGGTTGACGAGTCGGTCTTGAAGAACACGCGATTACCGTCACACCACTTGTCAAAGTTATGGATTTAAAACAGTTTTTCATCGACATCTCGACAAAGAAAGAAACAAAAGTTATCCAGGAAAAAGACTTTCTTGAAATATCGCATCAATTACTTTCATACCAGCTCACGGGTCAAGAATCGGCAAACGCTCTAAAGGGTTGTCTAGACCTCGACCCTGCAGCTATTCCTCCCAAGTTTCTTCATGTTTTAGCAAATGTTAAGGAAGACGATACAATGGATAGCTACAGTGGTCCAAGTGCTGATGATGTTTGTTCCATTTAGGTACAAGATTCCTGAACTTGTAAAGTGCTCTAGAAATCCAATAGTATAATACTTTTGTTGCATGTACATATTAAACGGGTAAATTGATGAGATTTCCTTGTGATTATATTTCTCATGAAGTGAGTTTAATTTTTTCTAATGATTATACGATCGATGATAAGATATGAATATTGAACTTTTCTTTTTCTTTTTTTCTTTTTTTCATTTGAACAGTGGATGTTACGACTCAAAATTGTTATAGTTGAGAAATTACATTTTTGAGCTATGTATTCTTGAATGTGAGTAAATGGAAACCATGATTAGACGTTGAAGATAAATGAAGAGTAATATGCAAAAGTAATTTATTTTGAAAAAGTCAAAATATGGAAAAAGTAATAAGGGTGAGGTGGAAAAAGATAATTCATTTTAAAATAAAACAAAAATGACATGTCATGTATTTTACCTTATGAATAGGTAACCCATCAAGAAAGAGGACGGAACTGGTAACTTTGGAACAAATTCAAAAGTTATACCGATGGTAATGAGATATTCCTAAGTCTGTTACCTAGACGAGGACATTTAGGAAAATTCGTTGTCTATCTATGGACTTAACCCGTAATATTATCCTATAAGCTAGAAAATTATGTGAAAATCACACATTCTCAATTGTTAAGTCAAGACCCATAAGATATTGTCAAAAGACCAAGACAGACTCAAATGAGTAGGTCATTGGCTGCTATTGAATTGAAAGTCAAATGAGGTTGTTAAACTTTGATGTGGACTGGTATTTGTGAAGTTAATATTTTGACCAAATCTGATCAAACATTGATATGTAATTAAGTTAGTGTTTATAAATGTATAGAAAGTCAAATGAGGTTGTTAAACTTTGATTGTGACCGGTATTTGTGAAGTCAATATCTCCGTGAAGTATTAATTTATATAATTAATACAATACTATAAATATATTACTTACATTAATTAAAAGCATACCATCGGTGCATACGTGTATGCCCCCAATAGGGTCACGTATTTCTAGCCATATAGTTACCAATTAAACTTGAGCACTACCAATAATTTGTAGTCTTGAGTGAGTATACATTGTACAGATCACTTAGCCATGGGTTCTGTTTGAAACTATTATTTAAATACATGTCGATTTACGAAGTGGAATCAAATGTATCGCCAGTGTAGTAGTTTGTGCGTCTATGGGTTCTAACGATATACTGTGATGTAGGCATGAAGAGGACATAGGGACAGAAGTTGCTAAGTATTTGGATGGGAAGTCATTGGTGATGTTGGCACCACCAGCAAATGGTTCCTTAAAAGAAAAAATCATGTTGAGACTTCTAATTTTCTTAAGGAAACTTAATTTGATAATATTATCCTAAAAGCTAAAAAAATATGTGAATATCACACATTCTCAATTGTTAAGTCAAGACCCATAAGATATTGTCCAAAGACCATGACAGACTCAAATGAGCAGGTCATTGGTTGATCTTGAATTGTATAGAAAGTCAAATGAGGTTGTTAAACTTTGATTGTGAAGTTAATATTTTGACCAAATTCGATCAAACATTGATATGTAATTAAGTTAATGTTTATAATTGTATTTACTGTTTGGATTTTTGAGTTGTAATGATAACCAAAAATATGTTACTAACAACTGATTTTGGAATTTAGTGTGTGCATCGTTTATACGGTCACTGGGTCTTAAATTAGACATCGGTTTGAAATTAGCGTGTTCTATATCATTATCTCATTGTCTAAGAACACATTGATTAGTATTGTTAGTAAAAGAATAAATTGGCTCCATAGCAACGCATGATAGCCTAGTTCCTTGTGTCACTTACAATTACGTAAACAAACATTAGAACTACGCAATGAAGTGCGGGTACGAATGACACTTGTTAGTTACTTGTCTACGATATATGCAATATAAGTGTAGTCTTCCATATCCCTAAGTCTTCTTAAAAGTCATACATGGAAAATAGTTGTTATAAGTCAAATTTTCTTGGTCAAGCTGAGATGGAGTGTGTGGACCGTAGGCTCCATAATTAGTGTTATATAAGTCTTCCTAAAAGTTTTCGCTGATTATACAAACTTCTGTCTTGCTAGTATATTCTGATAAAAAAACCAATACTTATTCATATGACTTTAATTAAATTTCCAAAAATGAAGTCTTCACCAGCATTAAGTTACTTATCATCTTCTTCTCATATTTCAGTTCTCTTTTATGGTCTCGCAATTATGTGTTTTACTTCCGCCACCATCTCTGCTTCCTATGGCGGTAATGACACAGATTATCATGCGTTATTGTCATTTAAGTCGAAGATCACTCATGATCCATACAAAGTTCTAACCTCGTGGAACCATTCCTTTCATTTCTGTGACTGGAGTGGTATTTCATGTGGAAAGCGGCACAAACGAGTGACTGTTTTACGACTTGATTCGCAAGGCTTAGAAGGCTCGTTGTCTCCTCATGTAGGAAACCTCAGCTTCCTCCATGAGCTTTATCTCGGGAACAACAGCTTTCAAGGAAGCATTCCTCATGAACTTGGTCATCTATTTAGGCTACATCGTCTTTTTCTTTCTGAAAACAACTTCAGTGGAGTCATTCCAACAAACTTATCTAGTTGTTCTAACCTCGAAGAGCTTTGGCTTGCTCAAAATAATCTGGTTGGAAGCATACCCAAGGATATTAGTTTACTCTCGAAACTTAAAATTCTTAAAATTCACACAAATAAGTTAACAGGTGGAATCCCACCTTTCTTGGGGAATATTACATCAATGAAAGTGTTCTCTGCTCCCAGAAACCCGTTGGGTGGGAGAATTCCAGATAACTTGGGTCATTGGAAAAGCTTGACGGGATTTTACTCTGGTGAGTGCAACTTATCTGGAAGCATCCCTCATTCCATTTTCAACCTCTCACTCCTAGTTAATTTTTCCTTAGCTGTAAATCACCTCACTGGTAGTCTTCCTTCAGAAATTGGTAATCAGCTCCCAAATCTTCAAAGGAAATATCCCCACTACCATTGGTAAACTACAAAAGCTACAAACTCTTAGTCTATATAGCAATCAATTTTCAGGGCCTATACCTGATGCCATTGGAAACTTATCATTATTGACTGAACTTTATTTAGGAACCAACAAATTAGAAGGTCATGTTCCATCAAGCCTTGGGAATTGTAAAGAACTTAATGGGTTAAACCTTAGAAACAATAGACTCAGTGGAAACATACCCAAACAACTTTTTCAACTTCCATCACTAAATTATTTTTTAGATCTTTCACAAAACCGCTTGTCTGGTTCCATTCCATCAGAGATTAAAAACCTCAATAAGTTGAGCGAGCTCTATTTATCTTACAATAATTTATCAGGTACCATTACTAGTAGCCTTGGTGAGTGCGTTAGCCTTACAAAGTTATACCTTAGTGGCAACCAATTTCAAGGCATAATACCATCTTCAATAAGTTCATTGGGAGGATTGGAGGCACTCGACATTTCTCAAAATCATTTATCTGGTAATATTCCTCAATTCTTAGGAAAATGGAATTCATTAGAATATTTGAACCTATCCTCTAATGATTTTGAGGGTGAAGTACCGACTGTAGGAGTGTTTGCCAATGCAAGCGCATTTTCGGTTTTGGGGAACCATAAGCTTTGTGGTGGTTTGGTTACACTTGAGTTACCCAAATGCAAGGAGACGGGTAGTAAGAAAAAAAGGTTTCCTTTCTTCATATTAGTCATCGTGATTGCAGTCACGTTGCTCGTCGTAATATATTGTGTGTATCTTTTGTGCAAGAAGAAACGCAACAGTCAACCATCTCAATCATCAGGGGGTGAACGGTTCATGAACGTTTCATACCATCAACTTCTCAAGGCTACTGATGGCTTCTCTGCAGAAAATTTGATTGGGGAGGGTGGGTTTAGCTCGGTTTACAAAGGAATCTTAGATTCTAATCATAATAAACCTGTTGCAGTCAAAGTTTTGCATCTTCAAAATAAAGGAGCTCACAGAAGTTTTCTAGCAGAATGTGAAGCATGGCAGAATATTCGACACCGTAATCTGTTGAAGATAATAACTTCATGTTCAAGTGCTGATTTCCAAGGAAATGATTTTAAAGCTCTGGTTTATGAGTTTATGCCGAATGGAAGTGTACACGATTGGCTTCATTCAAGTGAAAATACGTCGACACTGAACCTTCTTCAAAGAATAAATATTCTTAGAGATGTTGCCACTGCACTTGATTATCTTCACAATCGCTGCCAAACAATGATTGTTCACGGTGACTTGAAGCCAAGTAACATTCTACTTGATGATGATATGGTGGCTCATGTTGGAGACTTTGGTTTAGCTCGACTACTTGGTACAGAATTAAACCAAAACAGCTCAACCGGGATTAAAGGAACAATTGGTTATGCACCTCCAGGTAATTCCTTTTTTATTCCATGATGCTTATATTTATTTACAGGTTAAAGTTTGTAAATTAATTAATTGTTATTCATTTGTAGAGTATGGTATCGGGAGCGAGATGACAAGTTGTGGGGACGTCTATAGTTTTGGAATATTATTACTAGAGGTGATGACTGGGAAAAAGCCGATAGACGACATGTTTATTGAAGGTCTTAGCCTTCATAAATTTGCTTGCATGGCATTACCGGATCAAGTAATCGATGTTATTGATAATGATGCAATTGTGTTGCAAAGTACCGAAGCGATAGCAAAAAAAGTGGAAGAATGTTTGGTTGCAACTATCAAGATTGGAGTATCATGCTCTGTGGATTCCCCACCCCAACGAATGAAAATAGAAATTGTTGTCAATGAGTTGCAGCGTATTGTCGATGTGCTTCAAAATATATAAGGTACTCTGTTCTCCCATTTTATAAAATCTGATTTTACATGAGTTTGTGAAAAATCATCAGTAAAATGGTTTTATTTTTCAACTCTTTTAGGTCTATCATCAAGCTTGTATGGTGAAGTTGTAGGAAACTGCAACAAGGAGAAGTGCATGTCGTAGTTAAATAAATGTTAATTTGTTAAAGATGTGTGTAATTGTGATTTAATTTTCTTGTTTCATAAGTGTACGTTTACATTCAGGCGACGTATCATATGTATCAAGCATGTTTGTAAGTGTGGTTTCATTTCCTTGAATCCAATTTGTGGTACTGAATTCTACTTAAGTTCTACTTGGTGTTCGATTCCTTAATGAACAGCCTAATGTTATTCGTGTTCTTTGACTTTCAATTTCATAAATTTGACTTTTTCTTGAATATCTGAATGAGAAAGCTCGAGGCTTCCCCCTCTTCTGGTTTCGAGCAGTGTATGTTTCAATTTTATAGAAAGTTAAACTCATGTTTGGTATACTGTATTATTATTGCAAGTATACTGTATTATAAATGTGTCAATAATGACCAAAGTGGATTTCTGATACATAAATCAGCTCGAATATTTTGATGTACAGTTGGTCCAACACACGTACATTCACATTAGAGACTTGAAACTTGAGAGTTGAGAGTCTTGCCAAAGTTACTACTTAATGGAAGTTTAATTAACAAAAAAGGTGTAGTTATGGATTGTCCTAAAAATATAGATAAAACTGAACTAGGTCAATTAAATTACAAAAAACGAGTCTTGTATCTACTTACTAATGTAATGTGGAAACATGTAACTTACAGTAATATGAAATGGGTTAAACATGAAACTGTACACCCACTCTTGTGAAACAAACCAAAAAACAGCGAAAACTAAAATGGGTCAAATGGGTAGACTCAAAAAATATCTTTAACTGAACGTGTCATTATTTTGTTCCATTCCATCAGAGATTGAAGACCTCAAGATGTTGAACCATCTCGATTTATCTTATAATAATTTATCATATACCATTACTACTAGCCTTGTTAAGTGCATTAGCCTTACAATCTTACACCTGCAAGGCAACCGCTACAGTCTCTGAGATAACTTCAGCCATGAATGAATTTGTTGCTCTTCTTTTCCGAAATGAACATAGTATTGATTCAAATAAGGAAGATCCATTGACATTACAAATGAGTTGATACATTGAGCTTTCCTACTGTATGACTACTCTTGCAAACAACACATCTGAAAAGATACACGCCAACCTTATTAACTCCTAGAGCAGAAATGAAAATTAAACATACACCATAGACGTCACTGTAAGTATCGTTATCGTCACTGCCTTCGAATAACTCGAGAAAAACAGATAGGGTTTGATGAAGTTGATGTCGTCTCCAATCTGCCTTTAGAATTGAGAACCAGGCCATATGATGAATACAGAATAAATCTTGACTTTACCCATCCAAGTACAAGCTCCAAATAACACTAATAACTAGCAATACACCACATTGATCACCTGCACAAACTAAACCAAACACACTTTATCATTCTTTCGAGCTTCAAACATATAGATGTTGAAGTAAATGTTAAGCCTTGGCATTGGTGATATCACTGAGCCCATTCTAGTAATTTGTGATATCACTGAGCCCATTCCAGTAATTTGTTGCTCTTTCAAAGGGAAAAAAATATTTACGTTGGTAAGAAACTAACTGTCGAATACAGAGGCGCAATTCCAAGCATTTTACTTATAAATGGGTCAATTCCCTATATTTAATGGTTTCAACATGCTGAAAACATTCATTAATCATTATTTTTAAACAAGTTTAAGAAAAGGACAGACCACGTTTGCAGGTCAACCTGATCCAGTCCAGACTAAAATTACCCTTTTGACTTGTTTCCTAACCTGACTAGCTGCCTGTTATGGAAAACCTCTAGTTTAGATCATGTGTTACCTGTAAGGCTCCCAAGCCTGCACTTCCAAGGGTCCACATCTACGGTGTGACTGATAAAGCATTAGCCAATGCTTTTCTGCAATTCAAAGAAATGGGAATACCAACGGGTTAGGGCTGAAGTGTCATATATATGGTTCACAATGTAAACGAGTCAATGTCAAAAACAGCCATTTACAGTAGCAAAATTGGGGATCTTGCAACAAAAGTCAAACATATCAATAATGTTTTAAACACATAATTTTCTTGTGGAGCTGAAGTAATAAATTACGGAATGAGCTCGGTGCTATCACCAATGCCAAGGCTTATCATTTGTTCACCAGGGTATTTTAGCTTATGTGCAGCCATTCTTCTACGAATCTGTAATTCCACCAACACATATCTTGTATCTAAGTTTCTATATCCATGTCTTTATTTAGAAGAAACATGTGATAGTGATACCGATGTAAACCTGAATCCATAGTTACAAAAAAACATGTATAAGCTGAACCAAATAAGATCATAAGCCCAAAATAAGCTTAAAACACGACCCCCTAAGTTGAACGTTTCACCTAAGTAACCTCCAATTACACTAAAAGTTAAACTAATTCTTGTCAACCTCTCAAACCTCTATCTAATCTACCATTTTCATATAATCAAATCACACAAAAAGAGGAAGTTTGACGGCAGGGCTCTATTTTGTGGCCGAATTAGACCTCGGTTTTCTCATTTCATAACCGGGCTTTATGCCTTTGTTTTTGACGAACACCTTTATAGAGACCTTTTTTCCTATTAACAAGGCTCTATTAAGGGGGCTTTGTTTCAGATTTTGTAGTAGTGTGAGAAAAGAGAGTTTATGAGTCAAATAATTTCAGTACCAAGGCACACAGCCATCTGACCAATCTTCAAACCCAAACACTCCTTTAAAGATAACTGCTATTCAATAACCAGAGATTTCCAAATCTAACCAGTTAATCACTCGAGACAGATCATTTAATTTATTACCAAACAGGAAACTATCCTAATGATTTCTACTAGCCAAAGACATCAAAGACAATACAACTGCCTATCCCAAACACACCGTATCAGAAGATAAAAAAGCTTGTGAAGCAAAGGTTTTCAAAACCAAGATACATACCCTTTAGTTAAGGCAAAGTACATCTTTCACAGCTCACTAGTTTCATCTGATAGACAAGGCAGGCATGATTAACCGGACCGTTAGTTAAACGGTACTTTCTGCTTTTATTTTGTCCATTGCTGGATACATCACTTCCAAGATCATCTTGATCAGCGAGTGAGGATTTTTCCACATCTTCGTCTATAGATTCCATCATAGAGAGGAAACTTTTGGTCTGAGAAATTTAGATGATCTTTCAACTTGTTTTGCAAGAACATCTAATTAATCCTAAAACGTAGTAAACTTTGTGTTATTAAAGAAACTGAAAATGAATGACTATTCAAAATGCTAACACTCAAACAATATACAAGTAGAGTGTACACCAGAGAAACTAATTCTCATAGATTTTATAACCAAACTTAACAAAGATTACGCCTTTATATATGTGGTTCTTATCTCAAGGCAGAACAAGGCTACATACATTATATTGGCTTCAATCATGCCTAAAGGATACTAAGATGATGCAATGTATCATGATTACCTTATGCTTAACTTGTGCATTTATTCATTATCGAAAAACCTCTATTCCCCCAAATAACTAATGAGCACTTTGGCATAAGCTTGCCCAGCCCATATAAGTACTTTATATAAGCTTAAGCAAACACCCCCTAAATCCCATATTCCCATGACAGTTCTCTCTCTCATAAACTCACGCTGCTCTACACATGATAATTAAGAAAAATACAAATACATCACAATGTATAAGCTTTGTACCTTTTTTTTTTATAGCCAATAGCTTATTAACCAAAAACCCATGTCACCAAATCTCTCATTCCTTCAAACTTTGACTAGCAAACAATTTTGAAGTTAAATTAGAGGGTTAGGGTTTTTAATTTTTATAAAACTTGGGGATTTTGTTTAAATTGAGTTAATTTGTTTGGTGGTGGTGGTGGTGGCTGTTGGAGATGGTGGTGGTTAGAAATTGTTTCACAAAAGTGATAATGAGGAAAGAGGTTGAAGGGTATGTACGTGTATTTTAATTTTTTGTGATAGTGAAAAATGTTTTTATGTGATTTATGAAGGAAGTTTTTTGTTTTTAAAATGAATGAAAGTTGAAGGGGTAAGAGTGTAAATTTAAATAAGACGAAGGACAAAAAAAGTAAGGGTGTTTTCTTATGCTATTTAAGTGTGTTTTTTTATGTGAAATTCTCGACACGAAACGGTAAACGATACGAATTTGACACGAAGTTAAACGGGTTTTGGGTTGAGGATAAACAAGTTTGGTTCACAAACAAGTCAACCCGTATAACCCATATAATAAACGGGTCATTTTTGGGTTAAGCAAGTATTAAACTAACAACCCGTGAACCCGTTTAAGTATGTAAGCCTTAAACAAATAAAATATACCACTTGATTTTTATGTGCAATTTGGATTTAAATGTATTTTCTTATGTACTCAAACATGGATTAGGCTTTCAGGCGGAGCATTTGGAGTTGCGTAATGTTTATAGTGCATCTCGGACGTCTTAATACGGTGCAAATCCGCTTTCTTATAAAAATTCATTTATATATGCATAAACTTATGACCATGGGTTATGCCAAAAAATTGTTGTTTTAGTGCTTGGGCTAAAGTTTTTGCCACACGTCTTCAAAGTATTCACATGTAGCCGTTCTAAAAAAAAAAAAAAAAAAAAAAAAAAAAAAAAAAAAGCCTACGTGCCTACAAACCAAAACCCCTCATCCATTGTTCACTCATCTCATTCTTCAATCTAACCAATATAAGATCTAACAAAAAACCATCTTCAAAATGCAATAATTAGATAATCAAATTGCAGAAACTTACACCACCATTAGCAAGAGCAATTGCCATAATAGCAGCACCTTCCATAACCCATGATAGAGGATTCCACATAATCTTTTAACGAAAATGACAAATAGTAGCCCAAAACGACAATTTTTATCCAAAAATGACATCGTTTTGATCTAAGAGCAGCTTCCATATCACATGATAAAGGATTCCACATAACCTTTTTATGAAAACGACAAATAGCAGCCCACCGACAATTTTTAGCCAAAAACGACATTGTTTTGATCCAAGGCTATATCCAAACATGAAACGACGTCATTTGCAGCCGACTAAAGAAAAAATAAATAAAATAAAACGCGTCGTTTTGATTCAAGCATGAAACGGCGTCGTTAGCACCATAAATGTATAAAAGGACAACTTATACACAGCTTTTAACAGCCTATAAAATCAGCACGTATGACCACATATTATAGCACTTAGACCTCATATTGCCCTATATGATGCCTTTAGATATGTTGTTCTTATCTCTAGGCAGATTGATGAGTGTCTAAATACTCATCATTTTTGTACTATCTAGATTGCAAAAACATCTGAAAACACTCAGAAATGCATCAAAATGATGAAAATATCACAAACAAGTGTTTTATGTGTTTTAAATGCAAAAATGCCAAAATCTGGTGAAAAACGTATTAAGTTTGCATAATTGGCAGTTTTAGTCCCCCAAGTTTCAAAAGTTGTCAAAACTAGTCCCTGGTAATTCAAAAACTTGTAAAATGTCATTTAAGGTCCATGGGATTCAAAAGTTGTCAAAATAAACCCTTTAAAGTTTAAAATTTACAAAATGACAACTTTAGTCCTTAAACTTTGAAAAATGTCAAAAATAGTCCTTGGTGAATTTAAAAAATGGAAATTTATCAAAAATAAACCTTGTACTATTAATAAATGACAAAATTGGTCCTTATAGTGAACTTTTGGAAAATTACATATTTGGTCCCTTAAGTTTCAAAAATGACATAAAAGGTCCTTGGACATTTAAAAATGGAAAATAATTATCATTGGTCCTTGTACTATTTATATATGGCAGGTTTGGCCCTTGTGATAAGTTTGGAATGTTGACAGGTTCAGTCCTTTAAGTTTGGCCGAATTGCAAGATTAGTCCTTGTTATTAACTTGAACCAAATGGACCCTTTGTTATTACTTAACCCAAATCCAAAACACAAACCCAGCCAACCCTTTTAATTAACCCAAGCCCAAACCCAGTCCACTAACCCAATGTTTAAAATAAAACCCGCGCCAGCACTGTTCATCTCCTTCAACACCTGTATCCACTCCATTGCTGCCACCTGCTACTACCACCTTTCCACCTCTCCCCACCTTTCCACCTCTCCTACCTCTCACTATCACCCCCCTCCACCTTGCAAACCAACCCACAGTGCATTAAATGCTAATACCTGCTCAAGACTTTTCCCGCCAAATCTCCACTTGTACGGTTATGATAAATTTCAATGATCCAAGGGCTGCAATCAAGTGGGAAAGTCTTAGATGTCGACAAGGAACCTAAAGTATCAATATAAATGGGAAAAGAGCCAAGGAAGAAGACCAAGTAGTGTAATTTAGTTTAGATTATGTCGTTTTAGTTATTTTTAGTTTCCAGTGTTAAATTTGGATTTCAAGTACTTCATTTAGTTCTTTCAGTGTAATATAAACCTATTTCTAGTTTCAATTTCAGTTTTTACTCACTAATTCAGTTTATGTACTTTTTATGTCTAAATTCTCAAAACACTCAATTGTTGTTATTAGTTGTTATTATTGCTTCTGAAGCTTATATAAGCTCTTGAAAAAGCTTATAAGTTGTTAGAAACATTAAATTCCCAGTTTAGTTTCACAATCCAAAATTCCCAAAAATTCCAAGAATATAGATTAAAAATAAAAAATCATAGAGATGGTGCAAGAAAGTTGAAGCAGTCTGATTATTGGATGGCAATGGGGTAGTGAACCTAAGGAGGTTCTATAAGAAGTAAAAATTGGTCCTTGTTCTTTGATTTTCAGCTCAATTCAAGTTGTAAGCATTTTTAAGCTATTTTGGTATTTCACTGTTAAGGCCATTTGTTAGCTTAAAACTTGTGTTCTCATATTTCTAAGTTATAGTTGAGTAAATTTCTAAAATAAAACAGTATACTTGTTAGTTATAATTAGTAGTTGCTTTAAAATCTCATTTTCACAATTTCAATAGCTTATTATTTGTTCTTAAGTTTTAATCTTGTACCACTGTTGTTTAAAGTTCCTTTAGACTTGTTATTTGATAATATAAGACCTTGGATCAGTTTCATGATTTTAATCTGTGTTAAGCTTTGAAAATCACAAAAGTAGTCTATTAAAGTGGTGTTTGGATCTAGGTTATAAACTGAGCTTAAGGTCATTTCAGTAGTTAAAGTTAGTTGCTAGAATCATATTTAGGCATAATATAGTCAATTAGTTCATTAACCTGGTTCTAGAATTCATATAGTCAAAATCAAATTAAATCTTGTCTCAATTGCATCTCTGTTGAAATCAGTAGGTAAGATTGTGCTAATAGGTTTAGAAAGTAATAAAATAGCTTGCATTAGTCTTACTTTACCATTAAACAACAAAATCAGTTAAGAAATTTGATTCAAATCTCATAAAAGTCAAAGTTTCATAACTGTCAAAAAAGTCAAATTTTTCTTAATAGCAGTTTTTGAATAAAATTTAGAATTTTACTGTGTGCTTAATATTAAGATTCAGCTTATAAGCTTCTAGGATATTAAAATATACCTGCTTAATAAAATTAGAAAAATACTAGCTTTTGTCTAGTTAGCTTATTCACTGCTTAATTCATAGCTTCTTTTGAGACCCTTGTTTGAAAACATGCCCTGTGCACAGATTTGGTAGCTCATTTCTCAAGCTCTCATAGAGCTTATTAGTTAGCTTCAATTTGTGTATTTTGGCTTTTTGAGAAGCTCACCTAGCTAACTCAAGGTACCAAGTGCTTATTTTCCATAATTAGTTTATTTAGCTAGCCTGCTAGTGATTTTTAGTTTTGTCCATTTTTGATTAAGTGTAATAATAAGTCAGTGTTCACCAGTTTTTCAAAAGCTCCTCACAAGCTCATTTGTGAAAGCCAATCTTTGTAATTCAGCTTTTTGGATAGCTTAATTGGTCTACTTGTTAGTTACAGTGGTTGTTTTCATTTCTGAGCTTAATCAAGTGCTTAAAATTTAGCTAGAAGTTGCCTAGAAAACTAACAGTATACTGTGTACCATATAGACTTTTGCTTATTTGGACTGTTAAGTGCTTATTTTCTAGTTATTGTGCTTGTTCAGTTAATAAATTAGCTTATAATCAGTCTATTAGCTTATTCTCAGTTAACCCTGTGCTCATTTTCTAGCTTATTACCCATTTTAGTTAATAACTTGTGCTTATTTCATTTTCTAGCCACTGTTGGAATCTTAAGCTTATTCTGAGCTTATTAGTTATTTTTGTAAAAAGTCATAGTTATAAAAAGTGCTTATTTTCTTGTGTTTAATAAGTTTGCAAAAGAAAAATCAAAAAAATAAAAAGTTAGCAAAAAGGAGTTGCTGGGATTCGAACCCTGGCCACCCAGCTCACCACACCACACACACACCATCTGCCCTTGGGACTTGTCTCGTTTATTTCATGCAACATTTAATATATAACCCATTTTGTTCTAATAAGCTTATACGTAGCTTTTAGCTTATTTCTAGCTTATTAAAACAAGATTTTTCAGTTTTTTCATTTTTCTTAGTTTGGTAATAGTATAAAGTATTTTATAAAAAAGTTTTAGATTTTTCTAAATAGTTTTAGTATTTTTAAACATTTAATTAGTGTAAAATCTTATTTAAATCATAATAAAAAATATAAAAGTCTAAAAAATATAAATCTTTTTTCTAAAATTTTCTTTTGTCATATAGTACGTAATAAAATTGTTTTTACACTTGTAGGACTTTTATTTCATAAATTTTACGTTTTTGCTTGCGCACTCGCGTAATTTTTATAAATAACGTACGTTTTCATTTTAAATCTAGTTTTTAAATAATTTAAGTTTACGTTTTAGTTTAAATAGTTTATTTAAGTCATTTTATTTTATAAATCACAAAAACATCATTGTAAAAATAGTGATAGCGTTTATTTAATATATTTTTTCTTTTTAATTTCCTTTAATTTGCATTTTAGTCGCTGTAATTTATAGATCTTTTCTTTAGGTATAATTATTCATCAAAATCCTTTCTGATCACTATCCTTAGTGATTATTCGACATCTGAAGTTGTTTAACACCAATTCATCCTCCGTGGGACTTAACGACCCAGGAATCCCCTATATTCCTCTGATCTTAATTGCATTTGGTGTTTGAACTGTTTTGAGTTTCTTACGGTCAGCCATTCACAAGTGGCCGGCTTGCGTGAGATAGCTTGACTTTTTAGCACCGATCAAATTTTGGCGCCGCTGCCGGGGAGGCTGTAAGCGTGTTTTAAGCATTTCCAGATCCATTCTTGCACACATACCACCTTTTTGTAAACAATTTTTAAAAATCAAAAAGTTCATTAACACTTTTCCTAAAGTGTGAACAACACCAAAAATATTTTCATTCTTTGTTTTTATAACATGTTTTTCAAAAATACCAAAAATATTCCTCTTTACCCTCTTACCCTTTTGATTCTTCATTTCTTACCCTCTAGAACCATTTGATTCTTTCTATGTCTTATCCTCACCCTCTTGGTTGTCAATGGTGTGGTGGTCCTTATAATGGTGGCAATTGCCCCAGTTGTAGCATGGTGGAATCAGGAAACGGGTCTGTCTATAACCAAGATCCCTATTCCTACCATAACACAACTGATTTATTCCATCAGCTACCACACTGTGAGACTCAGCAGTTTTACTGTTGTGAGTACTGTGGTGGTTCACACTCCAGTTCTGATTGTCAATCGGGAAACACGCTTGTCTATGAGCAGGTTCCTGATAACAATTATGACTACAACACATATGACTCACAGCCACATCAGTTTTACTGTTGTGAGTATTGTGGAGGTCCTCACTCTAGCTCGGATTGTCAAACAGGGAATCCATTTCCTTGTAACAATTACGACTCTTATGAAACTACGACAGACCTTCTACTGAAGAGTCTTGAGTTATTAAAAGAACTTAAGGAGGAGTCGGCTATGTCACATGAGAAATCCATGGAAGAATTGTTAGCGGAGGAACGGGCGGCTAAATTAGATTCCCAGTTGCCATTGAAACACCCTGTTAGGGAATCAGTTAGACTACAAAAAGCATTCAAATCTAGCTCTCAATTCCATTTCATTCCTGATGACGATGATGATGAAGATACCCTTGATATTCTACAATTTTATTCATCAAGTTCATCAGTTGAGATTCCATCCGTGGAAATGCGGGGAGAAAAGAATATGACTGAATCACTAGCAGTAGAAATAATGGAACTTGTAGAATCCATAACTGCTAGTCCTTCTCAACTCCCTCAGTCTGCTGTTATCACACCCGAGGTTCACACTCACTCTCTGAACATGGGGGATGAGTATCTTGACACTGTTCCTGAAAAGGAATCGGACGAATTCATAAAGTCTAGTGTTGAGGACCTTGTCCCAATCCCGAGAGAGTCACAGGGAATTCTTGATCATGTGTGTGATATCCCTCCTCCTCTTGTCTTCCAAAATGATCATATTGAGATGTTCTCTGATTCTGATGAGGACTATTCTTTATCTTGTAGAGACATCAGTTATATGGAAGAATTACCTTCTGAGCTTGTTAGCTTAGAAGAAGAGAATGATGAAGTTACTGACACTGAAATCAAAGATGAAGCACTTCGTGCAACATTACTGAATGTCAGTCTTCTCATTTCTAAAATCGAGGCTTTCAAAGAAAAACCCATTTCATCTCCTATCCCCATAAAGGATAGTGACATTTTTTTCGATGATTCTATTCTGGAAATGGAAGCCTTCTTTTTGATAATATGGGAGAGAAGATTAGTGGCAGTACCACTTTTCATTCTCATAATTCTCTCCCCGATTATGAATCATTTACATTGGATGAGTTCACCAGTGAATCCACTGATACCAATTCTGAATATGATTCATTTACCTTCGAGGAGTTCTCCTGTGAACTTACTCATATCATATCTCCGCCGGAGTATGATAATTTCTACTTTGATCTAGACACACCCATAATATGTCTTGATCAAGCGAGCTTAACTGAGGAGATTCATGAAACTATGAATTCTCCTATTGAGGATGAAGAGTTAGTCATGATTTTTATCATGATTTTCTTTCTCTTCTTCATATATCCCGTGACTTCTCCTGTTCTTCACTCCTTCGGGAATGAAGACATTATTTTTGACCCCGGCATTTTCATTGATCATCTGTGAGCCGGTTCTATGTATATCTCATCGGTGTGGAACTTTCACGTGCTTCAAATGTTTATACAAACATTTTGAATGAAAGTCCGATGGAGATTGTTTCTTCCACTTACTTCCCCATGAACAAATGAATTCGGGGTCGAGTCAAGCTAGCGACTCGGTAATCAAAAACAAGTAGTTAAACATGGGTTTTCACCCGTGTGTACCACCCTAGTGTGCGGGAGATGCCCCACATGTTGTAAAAAAAAAAAAAAAAAATGAATGAAAATTGTAAATATTAAAAAAAGAGAATAATTGTTGTGTTTCCACACTTTGAATATTGAGGACAATATTCATTTCTAAGTGTGGGGGGAAATTCTGGCGAATTTGATCATAAATGTACCCTTTTAGTCCCTTTTTCCCCCAAAATGGCCAAATAAAATTTTTTTTAGTGGAAGTACTATGTACTAAACACAACAAATGGTAATCAGTCCACCATGTCTAACCCACATAAGGATTGGCTAATCCATGAGCAAACGGCTCTTGGTAAAGATATCTCAAATCCGTTTATGGCTTGCAATTTGCCCAAAATTGTATGGTGTTCAGCTCACCATATCCTAAAAAGTGAAGAGTTGGCTAGCCCGCAAGTTTATGGCTTGTGGTAAAGGCAGTTGAAAATCCATAATTGGTAATCGACTCACCAAAGATAATATTGATAATTTATCTAAGAGTTGGCTAGTCCAGAAGCAAACGACTTCTGGTAAAGACAAATCAAACCCGTTGAAAGCTTATGATTTGCTCAAAATCATTTGGTTATCATTGTACCAAGGTTCTTACTTGAACTAAAACAATTGGCTACTCCAGAAGTAATGGCTTTTGGTAAAGAGATAAAATCCATTAATTTTTCATAAAACATTGCTAGGGACTAGCAATATCTTAGTGTGGGGGATTGATGAGTGTCTAAATACTCATCATTTTTGTACTATCTAGATTGCAAAAACATCTGAAAACACTCAGAAATGCATCAAAATGATGAAAATATCACAAACAAGTGTTTTATGTGTTTTAAATGCAAAAATGCCAAAATATGGTGAAAAACGTATTAAGTTTGCATAATTGGCAGTTTTAGTCCCCCAAGTTTCAAAAGTTGTCAAAACTAGTCCCTGGTAATTCAAAAACTTGTAAAATGTCATTTAAGGTCCATGGGATTCAAAAGTTGTCAAAATAAACCCTTTAAAGTTTAAAATTTACAAAATGACAACTTTAGTCCTTAAACTTTGAAAAATGTCAAAATAGTCCTTGGTGAATTTAAAAATGGAAATTTATCAAAAATAAACCTTGTACTATTAATAAATGACAAAATTGGTCCTTATAGTGAACTTTTGGAAAATTACATATTTGGTCCCTTAAGTTTCAAAAATGACATAAAAGGTCCTTGGACATTTAAAAATGGAAAATAATTATCATTGGTCCTTGTACTATTTATATATTGCAGGTTTGGCCCTTGTGATAAGTTTGGAATGTTGACAGGTTCAGTCCTTTAAGTTTGGCCGAATTGCAAGATTAGTCCTTGTTATTAACTTGAACCAAATGGACCCTTTGTTATTACTTAACCCAAATCCAAAACACAAACCCAGCCAACCCTTTTAATTAACCCAAGCCCAAACCCAGTCCACTAACCCAATGTTTAAAATAAAACCCGCGCCAGCACTGTTCATCTCCTTCAACACCTGTATCCACTCCATTGCTGCCACCTGCTACTACCACCTTTGCACCTCTCCCCACCTTTCCACCTCTCCTACCTCTCACTATCACCCCCCTCCACCTTGCAAACCAACCCACAGTGCATTAAATGCTAATACCTGCTCAAGACTTTTCCCGCCAAATCTCCACTTGTACGGTTATGATAAATTTCAATGATCCAAGGGCTGCAATCAAGTGGGAAAGTCTTAGATGTCGACAAGGAACCTAAAGTATCAATATAAATGGGAAAAGAGCCAAGGAAGAAGACCAAGTAGTGTAATTTAGTTTAGATTATGTCGTTTTAGTTATTTTTAGTTTCCAGTGTTAAATTTGGATTTCAAGTACTTCATTTAGTTCTTTCAGTGTAATATAAACCTATTTCTAGTTTCAATTTCAGTTTTTACTCACTAATTCAGTTTATGTACTTTTTATGTCTAAATTCTCAAAACACTCAATTGTTGTTATTAGTTGTTATTATTGCTTCTGAAGCTTATATAAGCTCTTGAAAAAGCTTATAAGTTGTTAGAAACATTAAATTCCCAGTTTAGTTTCACAACCCAAAAATTACCAAAAATACCAAAAAAATTTAGCTAAAAATAAAAAAATCATAGAGATGGTGCAAGAAAGCTGAAGCAGTCTGATTATTGGATGGCAATGGGGTAGTGAACCTAAGGAGGTTCTATAAGAAGTAAAAATTGGTCCTTGTTCTTTGATTTTCAGCTCAATTCAAGTTGTAAGCATTTTTAAGCTATTTTGGTATTTCACTGTTAAGGCCATTTGTTAGCTTAAAACTTGTGTTCTTATATTTCTAAGTTATAGTTGAGTAAATTTCTAAAATAAAACAGTATACTTGTTAGTTATAATTAGTAGTTGCTTTAAAATCTCATTTTCACAATTTCAATAGCTTATTATTTGTTCTTAAGTTTTAATCTTGTACCACTGTTGTTTAAAGTTCCTTTAGACTTGTTATTTGATAATATAAGACCTTGGATCAGTTTCATGATTTTAATCTGTGTTAAGCTTTGAAAATCACAAAAGTAGTCTGTTAAAGTGGTGTTTGGATCTAGGTTATAAACTGAGCTTAAGGTCATTTCAGTAGTTAAAGTCAGTTGCTAGAATCATATTTAGGCATAATATAGTCAATTAGTTCATTAACCTGGTTCTAGAATTCAGATAGTCAAAATCAAATTAAATCTTGTCTCAATTGCATTGATTCCTCCCGAACTACCTTCTTTTATTTCTCCGTCACACTTATCAACCGCTTGTGAACGGTCAACCGTAACAGATGATAAAAGGGCGACAGCCCGGGAGAGAATGTAGTTTACCAAGGATTTAAAATTTCCTTGGATCGTTTATGTCCTGGCGAGGCGTGATCTCCTAAATACAATGACTTGTGAATTGTTGAAAATAATATTAGTATAGGAAAACAGGAATCTGATTGACTAACACTAGGAATGTGAATAGTAATAGCTCTGTCACAGCTACGTCATTAAAAACGTAAAATCAGAAACCTAGAAATATAAAAGATATACAAACGTACGTTTAACTAAAACGTAAACGTATAAAAACAAAACGATTATAATTATAGAAGGGATTTGCATGTCTTAGCGACTTAAATGCAAATTAAGAAAATTAAAAAGATAAAAACTATTAAATAAACGCTATCACTATATTTAAAGTGATGAACGTTTAAAAACGTACGTTTAAATAAAATTACGTAAACGTACAAAATAAAACGTGAATTCAGTCCAATACAACTCCCACAAATGTGAAAATTATATTTTTAGAATTCTAAAAAGATAAGAAAATTATTAGAAAATTAAAATAAATTTTTACACTATTAAATTAATTAATAAAAATTAAAAATGAATTAAATGTATTTAATAATGAATTAAATAATAAGAAAATCTAAAATTAACTTAAATAACTGAAATAAAGAATCTGAAAAATCTAAAATATTATAAAATAATTTTTAAAACTGAAAATGTATTTTTTTACACAATTATTCTATTTATTATTAATTATTTACTATTATTAATCACTAAAAACTATTATAGATTTTAAAAATATTAAATGAATAAAGAAAAATCTGAAACTTTTTACAAAATTCTAAAATAAATAAAAGAAGCTAGGAAAAATATAAAAACTATATGTACTTAACAAAAATAAGCTAATAAGCAATTAAGCTTTTAGGAAAAGCTATCACTTAGCTTAAAAAGGAGCTTATTGGTTTTTCTTTTTCTGGAACTAAATAAGTACTGATATTATAAATATAATATGAAAACAAAACTATAGAATCTACAAATAAGCAAAACGTGGGCTTATTACCCACACAGTTGAGCTTTTGGGCTCTAAGTGGAGTAATAAGCTCATGATAAGCTTGAAAAAGCTATAAAGGGAGAAACAAAAGTATGTGTATATATGAACAGGTATAATGGGTGTATATGTACAAAAATAAGCACTGAGAAGTGCTTATTAGCATGAGCTTATGGTTTAGTTAGTCAAGCCAAAGGCTTGACTTGGATGGAATGGAGGCTTCAAAGAACCTGTAATAAGCTCCATACTTAAAAAGTAAAGTATAAAATATATTTGTACAAGTATAATATACATATATGAACAAGCTTGTGCACTGGAATTAACTTATAAGCTCAAAATAAGCAAATAAGCAATTCCCAATACACTGCAGAACCAAACAGACCTGCTTACCTTTTGAATTGCAAATTAAGCTAAGAGTATAAGCTCAAAATGGCAAAATAGGAATTGGAGTAGCAAGCTGGGCTGGTTGACTTTCCAAAGAGCCAAGAATCACAAGCTATGGACAACTATAGAGCTTTTGGAGAGCTTATGAAGATGGTACCAGACCACTGCTCAGCTCAAGCTGAGTCAGTTGGTACTGAGTAATGGGACAAAACAAAAAGCATGTTGCAGCCCTAGTGAATGAGCTACAAACTTGGATTTAAACACTGTAACCTCTTAACTGGTTGGTTAGCTTCTAAAAGAAACTAATTTCACAAGCTAAGTCCAACAGATAAGCTTTTTGTGAGCTTATGAAGAAGCTATGAGTTCACTGATTTCTTAGTGTGCTCAGTGAATTCGTGATAAGTTAAAGCTACTTGTAGCCTGTGTAAATAAGCTACAAGGTGAGATAAAAGTGCAAAACCATAAAGCTGGGTTGCTAGGCTTCCAAAAAAGCCAAGCCACACAGGCTTGTGATCACTAATGAGCTTGGTGTGAGCTTGTGGAAATGGTGTAATACCACTGAATTGCTCAGGGTATGTTGTGAGTGGGCAAACAACAATCTCACACAACTTATCTAGCAAGCTCATGAGAGCTCAACCAATCACTGAGACATTGAGTATGAATAGATAGCCTCACAAGAAGCCAAAAATCACAAGCTCAAGCTTAGTGGGGAACTTTTCATTGGCTATGGAAAAACTACTCAACTTCACTGTTTGCTTCAGTGAAGTGAGTAAGATGGGACAAAAAGTTTGGGATGATTAAACTATGTAAATAAGCTGAAAATGTAAAAACAAGCATGAATATGAACAAAAGGCTAGAAGGGGTACACAAATCAGTAGAATGCACAAGCTAGGGTCAAATCATGAAGCTTATGCAAGCTTATGAACTTGACAGCATAAGCTGTGGTGCAGGGCATGGTTTTTAAACAGGTAGCTAAAATAAGACTAAAA
>OU343225.1:38867905-38953115 GCA_910596185.1 Chrysanthemum makinoi | reverse complement strand
AGGATCCTCTAATTGTGACAAAAACATGATTGGTTATGTTTAATGAATTTACATCATTAGATCTAATCAATGGTTGAGATTAAATGCACAATTCTCTCTCCTATTTCTCTTTTATTAATCACTCTCTTTTTATTATTAATTTATCTCTCATTTATATCTTTTACTCTAATTGTGTCTGTAAGATTATTTGTGGGGCCTTTTTCTTTGTTTTTTTCCCTCCAATTTTTTTCTATGTTCTCTCAATTTTCTATCCTTATCAGTTAGTGTTTTTTCAATAAACCAAAAACAAAACAAGTATAAAGTGAAAAGAACCGTAATATAATGAAAAAAAAATGAATTGAACCCAAAAAGACATCAACATACCATTAAGAGCATTAGGTATCGTTGAGCCATAGTTATCATGTCATTATCCAAAACCAGTGCCACGTCAGCAAAACACTGAACGACACCAGAAACCCTTTGGCACCACATTTTGTGCCGTTACCGTTGGCACCAGAAAATGTGGTGCCGTTCACCATTTTTTTTCATTTATATAAAATAAAACATACACAATATTAACTAAAATAAACTTCGTTAATTTTAAAAAAAAACACACACACTACATTAATTAAAAAACAAAAAGAAGGTACATAAAAATAAAAATAGTACGTAAACAGGAAATAAAAATTACAAACTAGTGATTAAGGTTCAATAAATGCTCCACAAGGTCTTCTCGAATATCGTCATGCAATTTTCTATCTCGAATTTATTTGCTTTTTCTAACATGTAAATCACATCTTTCGACCCAAGTGTCAGGTATGTTTGGACTTGGATGAACGAATAAATCTCTAAAATTCACTTGAAATTCTTCGTCTTCCAATATCATGTTGTGTAACATTATACAAAAATACATGATTCTTTTCAAGGCGTTGATTTTGAAAGCACATGCGGGTTGTCATATAATTCCCCAACGACCTTGTAGGACTATGAAAGCTCGTTCAATATCTTTTCTAGAAATTTCTTGAACTCTTTTAATTTTCAATCTTTTTTCAAACGTTGCAACACTAAACGTTTTGACAAATACGGACCATGTTGGATAAATGCCGTCGGCTAAATAGTAACCTTTCATGTATGTATGTTCGTTTACTACAAATGGACATTCCCGAGATTTACCGGCAAGTTCATCATCAAATAACGGGGAACCATATAACACATTAAGATCATTATTTGCCACAGGAACCCCAAAATATGTGTAACAACCCGCATTTTTCGAGTTACTTTTCATATTTTTTAAAAGTTACTATTCACTTTCACTATTCATCCATAAAATTTTTAATCCACATTCTCGTAAGATAAATTATTTTAGTAATAACCTGAGAGTTCGACCATCGTTAGATCATTTTCGCAAAAGTTATTAAGAAAACATCGTCTTAAAGTTTCATTTTGGTCGGAACGCCATTTAGTCATCACGCGCTTAACGAAAATCAACCCTGACAATTTTCCTCGCATCAGATAAATTTTTAGATCTCTCATAATTAATTAGAGAATTTTTAGGATTTCATTTTTTTTAATGTTACCAAATAAGCCCTGCGCAGTACAAAACTAAACTTACGTTTTAAACAATTCTACTTACATCCAGACTTAACGATTTCTACACTGTGTTTCTAATATGTTTTTGACACTTTTATATTTTTTGGAAAAGTCAAACATATTTCCCTCCTTCTTTGACCATAAAGAAATTGAGCTTGTACGTTCTACGTTTTTGCTTAAATCGCGTAACTTTTAAACTTCACGTATAACTGTTAAGTTATCCCATGTACGACGAAAACCAAAGTTTGACATCTCATATCACTTTTAGACTAATTTTAGTCTACTCTAAATAAATTCACGGTCATTTCCCTGAAATTTCGTTCTTTTCCGATAAACTGAGAATTACCCGTTTTTGACCCGTATTTCCAGCTTTAAGCAGCGTTTTTGCACCCAATAAGACTTATCACCCATTTTATATTTTTAGATGGAGTATAATGATGAGTTTCATCATTCCTGCAAGTTTCATATTTTTACGATACCCGGTTTTACGTTTTATGGCTTCGGTTAGCATTTAACGGAACCAAAACTCACTCCGTAATCAAGATAATACCAAAACTATCCACCTAAGTCATCTTATCTCTATAAGAACGAAATTAGGGAGGGGAGTCATCACCTTGGTGTCAAAATCCTAAGCATGCTACCTTTAGATCATTACATGTGTAAATTTAACCATGGTTAGTTTTTAACCCAATATATAGTTAACTAAAATCTCTAGCCTATTAATACCAAGCATAAACCTTCATAATTTCTTGCACCACCCCTTCTTAACATCTAAAGTCCTAAACCTAAGGCATTTCTTATAGATCTTGTAAGAACATTCATGTGTTCTTGAAGAAAACTAGCGTTTGATCTTCGTTCTTGGAAGTTTTCAAGAAGAGTCGTTATAATCTTCAAATAACTTCAAGTCTCCAAAAAGACGTTGTTATAATCTTCATTTCTTCTTCGGGTTCTCAAGAAGGCGTTGTTATAATCTTCTAATAGCCTTGGGTTTTCGAAGATTGCAAATTCTAGGTCGAAGCTCCGCTAATATTTTATTTTTCCATAATACTCAAGCATTCTAAATTAAGGTAAGTATTTATAAAACTCAAACTTATTTAAATACTTATAAACTTTGTTAGTTTATTTATTGTATTTATAAACTCTTAATATATCATATAATCAAGTAATTAAAATACATGTTTTACGTATTAAGCACTACAACACTAGGGAACTTCATGTGAGGGGTTCATTTGGGTAAACGTATCGACGAGTTGCTGGATTTAAGATTTAAAGTGTCCTAGCTCCTCGAACGTTTACTACATGACCTCTGAATTGTGATGGCCCGAACGGTAGTACGATATCTATAAACTAAATACGTTTTCACAACTAGACCATTTTTATAAACGACATACACAAATACCATGTATTACATCATGATCAACATAGAAATATATATAGGATGGTTTATGTTTTCCTAAACATTATTCCAAACCTAAGTCGCAACATTTTATTTTAGGTTGCTCGTTGAAGTTCTCACAGCATATCCATCATTCTCATTATACATTTGCTATCATTTACTTTGAGGTGAGTTCATAGCCCGATTTTTTATTACTTAATTATTTTACAAACCCTTGGGGGAGATACATGTTTTATTTTAAACTGAACACATTGCTTTCAAACTGTATGCTTATCTGATTGTTTTATTAGCACTAGGTTACCGCATTTGCCAAACATAAGTCCCTAATCATGAATCATTAATCACTATGTGAGAGTGGGCGCGAATATTTTGAATAGATCTATTGAGATTGACGAATCCCGTTTGTGTTGGCCCGTTAGAGGGAAACAAACGCACTATATTTGAGTAACATTAGGTAAAAATGGCAATTTTACCTATTAGGGCACGTACCAACAATTTCTCCAATTAAATTTGGAACACGTTAACGCCTTGATTGCATGATGCTTAGTCTAATAATATATGTTTTGTTTTCAAAACCTTGGTGTGAGTCTAATTAACTCACACTACCAACATAATGTGTTCAACTATTTAACAAACTCTATGAATTTCACTCAACCTTTGTGTTGACAGTTTTAAGCATGTATTTCAGGTCCATAATGTCGGAAGCTGGCACGGAAGAGCAAGGACTAGATCAAGAAGGCTATAAATTTTATTATCATTCGAAAACCAATTTAATGTATTTTGCAAACTTGGAACCATCTGGGACCTCATTTTTGTAAACTCTGATATTTATATAAATCGAATGATAAATCTTTTAAAACGACTCCATTAGAGTACGTTTTCTATTGTTATGACTGTTGTGCCATGAAGTAACACCCAGTTTGAATTCCGCTGCGTATAACGAAATTGGGGGTGTTACAGATTGGTATCAGAGCCACAGTTATAGAGAAACGGGTCTAATCGAGACCTAAACTATAACTACTTTTACAAACAAAACATTTTATAGCCTTCCGTTCTCCGTGCCTTCCATCCTCCAGACGATTATGTGACTTTTAGGCATTTTAAGCTATACAAACATACTAGTATATTGATATATACACTTGACATAATTTTAATCATAAACAAAGTACTCAACATATCTACGTATGCCTATTCTAAGGCATTACGGCACAATCATATTTTCCTAATCTCCCAATCATGCATCTACTCATGCATTTTAGGATTACGAAACTTCCTCCAAGACATTGTAACTGACTACAATGGTCTTTCCTACTTCTCAGACATTGTGAGATACAATGGTCTCATTTAAGACACTGTAAATCCTACAGTCGTCTCTATTACATTCTCAGACACTGTAAATCTTACAGTGGTCTCATTTAATTCTTAAGACATTGTGGGTTATATAATGGTCTCTTCATCATTTCTCAAGATATTGTGGGTTACACAATGATCTCTCTATCATTTCTCAAGACATTGTGGGTTTCACAATGATCTCTCCATCATTTCTCAAGACATTTTGAGTTACACAATGGTCTCTTCATTATTTCTCAAGACATTGTGGGTTACACAATGATCTTTCCATCATTTCTTAGACATTGTGAGTGCACAATGGTCTCAACTATTCCTCAGATATTGTAAGTTATACAATAGTCTCTACAAATTATCTTATAAAACCTTATATGATATTCTTTTACATGAAGCCCGTCACAATCTATCAATTTCCCTAATGGAAATACAAGAAATGAGATTTCTAAAAGATAAACTGACTCATCATCTACAAAAGCTGAAGTTCAGCAACTTTCTCTACATTCATCAAAATTCTCTTCTGAAACCTTCATTGTTAAAGGTCCGTGATTCTAACCAAGTATAGACTATTTTAGAATTACTTAAGATTTCCTTTCCACACGTATCTACCCATACTATCTTTTATGCAATGGAATGTGAAAACATAGGTTACAAGTCTTTAATGGCCAGGACTTGCAACTGAATGGTTTGATATCGCCTTTGCTTAGCGGACAATTTCTCAAATGCTATGGACATATCACAAGTATACCTAATTTAGGTATTTGAAAAATTTATCGAACCTCGGCTAAATATAGCCTAATCACCTATATTTAATCTTGGGATAGTGGAACATAGTCTGATTAACTATTTTCGACTTAAAATTTTCAAACACTGAGAATAGTTATACAAGGGTTATATTCAGGTTAATTTCCTACTTAAACTCGATAAACCACCATAATTCATTAAAAAGATCTACAGAACCGATAGTGTCTTACCACTCAGCAAAATCTTAACATACTACCAAATTTCAGTCTTGAAATTTTCATACATGAGATAATCCGAACTACTATCTTGGGATAGTCATCAAATCTTCACGTCATTTCTTAGAAGTACTAGCCTGATTAGGTTTCAAGGATTTCATTCCGCCATATTCCTTTAAAATTCACTTTTGATTTCAAAACAAACTTGACATCTCTACCTAAGAATAATGGTAAACATACACTACACTCTTCTAATCGTCAACGTCATTATCTGAACCCCATTGTAAGTCAATATATAAGACTTCACAGTATCACGTTTCTTTCAAACACTAGTAGACATAAAAACTATACGATATAGCCTTCATGCCAAAACCACCTAAGACATGATCAACTTTGGAAATAGTTTGGATAATCACTTGTCACTAGCAAGACTTCCCCTACAACGACAATTATCACATCATTACAAACCATTTCACATCAACAATATCTTACACCTTTGATTAACAACAGTTACCCTAACAACAACAAAAACTATTCCATTTAAGGCACTATATCGACAAAAGTGTTAGTTAACCATTTGCTGAACTAAGGTGTTTAGAGATCACCCATGAAACAACTAAGGAAACCATACAAATACAAATTAGGCTCCATGCCGCACACTATCACCAAAAACTCCATGTTAGAAATTAAGGTTTTATTGATAGCCTCGATACAATAAGATATGATTCGTTTCGAGAATCGGTAAAAGCCAAACTTTAGGTATATTGAGCTCTATAAGATTTTAACAAAACCCTTTAGGTTATCAACTTAAGCCGCATGTTACATAATACATTCTATGACTAGAAATTTGAAAACACAAAGATTAGAATTTGGCGTATACACCCTCATTTTCCTAGACATTTCAACATCGGATAAAACACATTGAATTCCGGGACGGAATTCCCATTAAGGTGGTGAGACTGTAACAACCCGCATTTTTCGAGTTATTTTTCATATTTTTTAAAAGTTACTATTCACTTTCACTATTCATCCCGTAAAATTTTTAATCCACATTCTCGTAAGATAAATTATTTTAGTAATAACCTGAGAGTTCGACCATCGTTAGATCATTTTCGCAAAAGTTATTAAGAAAACATCGTCTTAAAGTTTCATTTTGGTCGGAACGCCATTTAGTCATCACGCGCTTAACGAAAATCAACCCTGACAATTTTCCTCGCATCAGATAAATTTTTAGATCTCTCATAATTAATTAGAGAATTTTTAGGATTTCATTTTTTTTAATGTTACCAAATAAGCCCAGCGCAGTACAAAACTAAACTTACGTTTTAAACAATTCTACTTACATCCAGACTTAACGATTCCTGCACTGTGTTTCTAATATTTTTTTGACACTTTTATATTTTTTGGAAAAGTCAAACATATTTCCCTCCTTCTTTGACCATAAAGAAATTGAGCTTGTACGTTCTACGTTTTTGCTTAAATCGCGTAACTTTTAAACTTCACGCATAACTGTTAAGTTATCTCATGTACGAGGAAAACCAAAGTTTGACATCGCATATCACTTTTAGACTAATTTTCGTCTACTCTAAATAAATTCACGGTCATTTCCCTGAAATTTTGTTCTTTTCCGATAAACTGAGAATTACGCGTTTTTGACCCGTATTTCCAGCTTTAAGCAGCGTTTTTGCACCCTATAAGACTTATCACCCATTTTATATTTTTAGATGGAGTATAATGATGAGTTTCATCATTCCTGCAAGTTTCATATTTTTACGATACCCGGTTTTACGTTTTATGGCTTCGGTTAGCATTTAACGGAACCAAAACTCACTCCGTAATCAAGATAATGCCAAAACTATCCACCTAAGTCATCTTATCTCTATAAGAACGAAATTAGGGAGGGGAGTCATCACCTTGGTGTCAAAATCCTAAGCATGCTACCTTTAGATCATTACATGTGTAAATTTAACCATGGTTAGTTTTTAACCCAATATATAGTTAACTAAAATCTCTAGCCTATTAATACCAAGCATAAACCTTCATAATTTCTTGCACCACCCCTTCTTAACATCTAAAGTCCTAAACCTAAGGCATTTCTTATAGATCTTGTAAGAACATTCATGTGTTCTTGAAGAAAACTAGCGTTTGATCTTCGTTCTTGGAAGTTTTCAAGAAAGAGTCGTTATAATCTTCAAATAACTTCAAGTCTCCAAAAAGACGTTGTTATAATCTTCATTTCTTCTTCGGGTTCTCAAGAAGGCGTTGTTATAATCTTCTAATAGCCTTGGGTTTTCGAAGATTGCAAATTCTACGTCGAAGCTCCGCTAATATTTTATTTTTCCATAATACTCAAGCATTCTAAATTAAGGTAAGTATTTATAAAACTCAAACTTATTTAAATACTTATAAACTTTGTTAGTTTATTTATTGTATTTATAAACTCTTAATATATCATATAATCAAGTAATTAAAATACATGTTTTACGTATTAAGCACTACAACACTAGGGAACTTCATGTGAGGGGTTCATTTGGGTAAACGTATCGACGAGTTGCTGGATTTACGATTTAAAGTGTCCTAGCTCCTCGAACGTTTACTACATGACCTCTGAATTGTGATGGCCCGAACGGTAGTACGATATCTATAAACTAAATACGTTTTCACAACTAGACCATTTTTATAAACGACATACACAAATACCATGTATTACATCATGATCAACATAGAAATATATATAGGATGGTTTATGTTTTCCTAAACATTATTCCAAACCTAACTCGCAACATTTTATTTTAGGTTGCTCGTTGAAGTTCTCACAGCATATCCATCATTCTCATTATACATTTGTTATCATTTACTTTGAGGTGAGTTCATAGCCCGACTTTTTATTACTTAATTATTTTACAAACCCTTGGGGGAGATACATGCTTTATTTTAAACTGAACACATTGCTTTCAAACTGTATGCTTATCTGATTGTTTTATTAGCATTAGGTTACCGCATTTGCCAAACATAAGTCCCTAATCATGAATCATTAATCACTATGTGAGAGTGGGCGCGAATATTGTGAATAGATCTATTGAGATTGACGAATCCCGTTTGTGTTGGCCCGTTAGAGGGAAACAAACGCACTATATTTGAGTAACATTAGGTAAAAATGGCAATTTTACCTATTAGGGCACGTACCAACAATTTCTCCAATTAAATTTGGAACACGTTAACGCCTTGATTGCATGATGCTTAGTCTAATAATATATGTTTTGTTTTCAAAACCTTGGTGTGAGTCTAATTAACTCACACTACCAACATAATGTGTTCAACTATTTAACAAACTCTATGAATTTCACTCAACCTTTGTGTTGACAGTTTTAAGCATGTATTTCTGGTCCATAATGTCGGAAGCTGGCACGGAAGAGCAAGGACTAGATCAAGAAGGCTATAAATTTTATTATCATTCGAAAACCAATTTAATGTATTTTGCAAACTTGGAACCATCTGAGACCTCATTTTTGTAAACTCTGATATTTATATAAATCGAATGATAAATCTTTTAAAACGACTCCATTAGAGTACGTTTTCTATTGTTATGACTGTTGTGCCATGAAGTAACACCCAGTTTGAATTCCGCTGCGTATAACGAAATTGGGGGTGTTACAATATGCATGCCAAACCCATAGTTTTTTTTATCCGTAACCGCTTCTAACATAAGAGTTGGGTATTTATGATTACGCCTTTTAAATTGAGCATGTAAGGCCTTTGGACAATTTTTCCAATCCTAATTCATACAATCAATACTCCCGAGCATTCCCGGGAGTCTAGTTCTTTTTCGTGCAATGCATATATTTTTTCAACATCCGTTGGAGTGGGCTTTCTTAAATACCTTTCAATGTATAAAATATGTATGCATTTAGTTAAGTTCTCTAAACATTGTCGAGAACAACGTTGTAACCACCCGCACTTTCAGGTTACTTTTCATTTTCGAGAATTTACTATCCAATTTTACTATTCACTTTTACTATTCACTTTCACTATTCATCCGTAACATTTTTATTTCACATTCTCGTAAGATAAATTATTTTAGTAATATCCTGAGAGTTCGACAAACGTTAGATCATATTCGCAAAAGTTATTAAGAAAACATCGTTTTAAAGTTTCATTTTGGTCGGAACACCATTTAGACATCACGCGCATAACGAAAATCAACTCTGATAATTTTCCTCACATCAGATTAATTTTTAGATCTCTCATAATTAATTTTAGAATTTTTAAGATTTCATTTTAATGTTACCAAATAAACCCTGCGCAGTACGAAACTAAACTTACGTTTTAAACAATTCTACTTACATCCAGACTTAACGATTCCTGCACTGTGTTTCTAATATGTTTTTGACACTTTTATATTTTTTGGAAAATTCAAACATATTTCCCTCCTCCTTTGACCATAAAGGAATTAACCTTGTACGTTCTACATTTTTGCTTAAATCGCGTAACTTTTAAACTTCACAAATAACTGTTAAGTTATCCCGCGTATGACGAAAACCACATTTTGACATCTCATATCACTTTTAGACTATTTTTAGTCTACTCTAAATAAATTCACGGACGTTTCCCTGAAATTTCGTTCTTTTTCGATAAACAGCGAATTACGCGTTTTTGACCCGTATTTCCAGCTTTAAGCAGCGTTTTTGCACCCAATGAGACTTATCACTCATTTTATATTTTTAGATGGAGTATAATTATGAGTCTCATCATTCCTGTAAGTTTCGTATTTTTACGATACCCGGTTTTACGTTTTATGGCTTAACGACTTACGGTTGGCATTTAACGGAACCAAAACTTACTCTAAACTCATGATATTATCAAGACTTATCATCTAGGCCTTGTAACACATATGTGACACCCTCTTAGGGTATGAATCACCATGTTGGTGGCTTAATCCTAACCATGGTTCATTTAGATCATTACAAGTGTCCTAACTTAACCATGGTTAATATTTAACCCAATATATGGTTAACCAAACTTAACCTCCTATAAATACAAAGTGAAATACATCCTAAACACCTTCACAAACTGATTTGGGTCGTTCATACACTAAAGCATTCACATCTTCCATCATTTGATCTATAAACTCCAAGTTTATGCAAAGAAGTTCCAAAGATCAAGCTACTTCATCAAATCTCTAGCAAGTTTAAGTGATCTTCTTGAGTTTAAATCCACTCAAGTCACTTAGTACTTCATCACCAACTCTTCAAGTTTGCAAGGGTGCCAAGGTGTGGAAAGCTACCTCAATCCAAAGTCTTAAGTGATCAATCAAAGTCCTATCCTTACTAAGTTACTCCTTTCTTAAGTGAAAGCCAAAAGTTGTAAGCAACTTATCACCACCATCATCTCATCTTTATTATTCATAATCTTAACTATTTCATGCTATGTATATAGTTACTATGTTGATTCATGATCTACATATACTCAATCACATGTTTTAATTTACATATTGTCATAAAAGTAACAAACTAGTAAACTAGTCATATTCTACATATTTGAGACCATTAAAATCAGTAACCTATGGACTTTCTAACTTACATACTATGGTAGACAAGATAAAAAGGTAAACATAGCAACTTGAATCACCAGAAGCAGACAAACGAGTCAAAAGTTATAGGCAAAAGAAGTTAGCGAAACCTAAACACCAAAACTGCCATATTGAAAATGTTTTGGTTCTGCCGTTTTAAAAGTGGTACTTCTGGTCTGAATCATCAAAAAGTTAAAACACGAAAGTTGTCCAGAACGACGTTTTCCTTTAATAGCAAAGAAGCTCGAACCTTGAAAAATCTTAAACATACCATTATCTTTCAAAAACAGAAACTGCCCTATATTTAGTCTCACAAACTATACTTTTGTCGCAACTAAAAGCAAACCAAGAGGCCTAATGGCCATAAGCCAAGACCACGGCTACGGCTAAGGTCAAGGCTGAGTCTCAAGACCATGGTAATCAAGAGCAAAGTCACGGCAAGGCCATGACTAAAGCCTCAAGGCTTGTTTACCCAAGACCGTTAACTAAGGTAATCATATTTATGAAACGACTAGAACTTGTAAAAACATGATAAACTTATTTATATAACAATCTTCACTCAAAACATATATTGTATCTACTAAGTGCTACAATAGTAGGGAGCTTCATGTGAGGGGTTTCATTTGAGTAAAACGTATCGACGAGTTGCTGGATTTACGATTTAAAGTGTCCTAGCTCCTCGAACGTTTACGGCATGACCTCTGAATTATGATGGCCCGAACGGTAGTACAATATCTATAAACTAAATACGTTTTCACATATTAAAGATCTTTCTATAAACATCAAATGATAATTGACTACATCATGATCAACATAGGAATATATATATAGGATGATTTATGTTTCCTTAAACATTATTCCAAACTTAAGTCGCAACATTTCATTTTTAGGTTGCACGTAGAAGTTTTCCGACTTATCCATCACATCCGTTAAGTACTTAATATCATGAACTCTTGGTGAGTTCATAGCCCCATTTTCTATTACTTAATTGTTTTACAAACCCTTGGGGGAGATACATGCTTTATTTTAGACCGAACACATTGCTTTCAAACTGTATGCTTATTTGATTGTTTTATTAGCACTAAGTTACCGCATTTACCAAACATAAGTCCCTAAATCATGAATCATTAATCACTATGTGAGAGTGGACGCGAATATTGTGAATAGATCTATTGGGATTGACAAATCCTGTTTGTGTTGGGCTCGTTAAAGGCAAACAAACGCACTATATTTGAGTAACATTAGGTAAAAATGGCAATTTTACCTATTAGGGTACGTACCAACAATTTCTTCAATTAAATTTGGAACACGTTAACGCCTTGATTGCATGATGCTTAGTCTAATAATAACTGTTTTGTTTTCAAACCATTGGTGTGAGTCTAATTAACTCACACTACCAACATAATGTGTTCAACCATTTAACAAACTCTATGAATTTCACTCAACCTTTGTGTTGACTGTTTTAAGCATGTATTTCAGGTCCATAATGTCGGAAGCTGGCACGGAAGGGCAAGATCAAGAAGGCTATATATAAATAATTTATCCTTCACAAAACATCAAAAACTTTATATTGATGTGTTTTTAAATCAATGGAACCAACTGGGACCTATTTTGTAAACTCTGATATATTTGAATGATAAAACCTTTTTAAAACGACTCCTTTAGAGATCGTTTTCTATTATTATGACTGTTGTGCCATCAAGTAATACCTAGTTTGAATTCCGCTGCATATCACGAAATTGGGGGTGTTACAGATTGGTACCAGAGCCATAGTTATAGAGAAACGAGTCTAAATAATTAAGACTTAAACTATAACTATTTTTACAAACAAAAATATTTTAAAGCCTTCCATTTTCCGTGCCTTCCATCCTCCAGACGATTATGGACTTTCAAGACATGTTATAATAACATGAACATATTAGTATACTGATATATACACTTGAATTATTTAAAGCATTCCCCTAAATATTATAACTATTTTAACATCATAATACTTATTGTAGATATCATGTCTTCTTCCGCCTACCCCATTATTATCCCATCAGACTCAGATATTGAGGACACTTTTTCATCTACCAATGCGCATGTATCACTAATCCTACCGACCTATACCCCGACATCTTCGAACTACTCTTCATCATCAGACGATAATTTCTATCTTAGTGAAGCATTAACCTCGTCTCAAGAAACTACTACTTTTCCATCACTACCACCACCATTTCCCTTTTCCATCCCTACATGTGATGAGTTGGATCACTCATTGTGGATAGTACCACGACCACCATTGATTCAACAAGAATGTCAGCATGGGCACTATAGCATCTCAGATCTAATCAACGCATTCCTTCATGACACACTAAACCAAGAAGTTGCCAATCAACAAGAGTTACTAGGATATTCTAAACCTATAATAGACTAGTGTGATAATACTAGTTATCTTTTGTACTTCTAAACTGATTAGACTCAGTTAGAAAAATCTATGTAATCCATGTAATAGCTAACAGTAGTAAAACGTTGTAATTATTAAACTGAAAGTTTCAGTTAGTAAATTTTGAAGAAGCTTGTAATAGGTTTCGATTTTGTAAATCAATCAACGTTATATGAATAAAGACTCTTGTTTTATGCTATCATGTGTTATGGTTTAAACCCCCAACGTTATTATTCTATCATTCCAGTCAAAATCGTGCTTATTCTACCAACCCTCTACTTACGAAATATCTTTTATATGATAGAATCATGCCACCAAAGAAAGCTAAAGCACCTCAACCAATGACTCAAGCTGCCATTGAGCGAATGATTACTACCCGAGTGAATGCAGCAATCAACGCTGAACGAGCAGCCGTAGCCGCTGAAGCTACCGCTGCCGCTGAAGCCGCTGCTGCAGCCGCCGCTACCGCTGCTGCAACAACCGCAGCCGCTGAAGCCGCCGCTGCCGCTGAAGCCGCCGCTGCCGCTGAAGCCTCCGCAGCCGCTGAAGCAGCCGCTGCCGCTGAAACTGTCACTGCCACTGAAGCTGCTAGGCTTGCAGCAGCTAGTGCAACTAGAGGTTGCTCATACAAGGAATTTATGAGTTGCAAACCCACAAATTTCAAGGGTTCAGAAGGATCCGTGGGTTTAACTCACTGGTTTGAAAGAATGGAGTCGGTGTTCTCAATCCAAATGCTACTGAAAGTGACAAAGTTCAATATGCCACTTGTACACTACTGGATCAGGCATTATCATGGTGGAATGCAGTTGCTCAACCAATAGGCATCATGAGTGCTTATCAAATCTCTTGGTTTGCTCTAAAGGGTTTAATGATCAAGGAGTATTGCCCTTGATGAGTGTGTAAATACTCATCATTTTTGTACAAATTAGACTGCAAAAACATCTGAAAACACTCAGTAATGCATCAAAATGATAAAAATATCACAAATAAGTGTTTTATGTGTTTTAAATGCAAAAATATCAAAATCTGGTGAAAAACGTATCAAGTTTGCATAATTGGCAGTTTTAGTCCCTCAAGTTTCAAAAGTTGTCAAAAACAGTCCCTGGTAAATCCAAATAAAGAAAAATATCATTTTAAGTCCCTAGGGATTCCTAAGTTGTCAAAATTGATCCTTGAAACTTAAAATTACAAATTTACAACTTAGGTCCCTAAACTTTGGAATTTGGCAAAATTAGTCCTTGGAAAATTGAAATTGTCAAATCTAGTCCTTGTACTATTAAAGGTTGTCAGTTTTAGTCCTTATGGTAACTTTGGAGTATTGGCAGTTTGGTCCTTCAAGATTTCAGATTTGCAAGATTAGTCCTTGTCACTAAAACCAAAGCCTTGTCAAATTAAATTTGACCCCCTGCCTTTATACCAATTGTGACCCCTGTCTTTAGCTATTTTGAACCCTTAGTAAAAAAAGTCAAAGCGAAGTTACCCGCCACCTCCTGCTTCTTCTTCCCCACACCTGTGTCTTCCACTTGCCTCAACTCCAATACCTCAACCCTTTCCACCATCCCCTCATCATCACTAACCCCCCACAATAAATGCCACCCCCCCCTACTTGCCTGTTTCAAAGCCTACAAGTCAAAATAGGTCCTTCCCACCAAGAATATAAAAACGTCCAATACACTCAAAGCTCTCCCATTGGCCACACAAAGAGGTGGGATATTCTCAGAAGGACACGTGGAGCTCGTTTGGTGCTTAAAAGAGGCAGAGAAGCAAAGAGAAGAGTAGTAGTTAATTTTTATTTTCCAATGTATGTCGTAATTTAAATTTCTTAGACTTAAAAAGCCTTTCATTCGTATTTTCAAGTTTAATTGTATCAAGTAACTTTGTTTAAGTGTATTGGAACTCACTTCAAGTATCAATTCAGATCAATGTTACAAATTCGTATTTCATCTCCACTGTTAAAATTCTCAGTTTCTAAATCTCATGTATAAGCTTTATTCAGCTTATTTATGAGGTCAAACAAGCTTATATAAGCTCATAATAGCTTTTTGTAAGCCTGCACTTAAATTTCATGCAACTTTGGATTTTGGTCAAAATAAGTCAAACAGGAAGCAACAATGGTGCAGATATGGTTAATGGGTTGATGCACATGGAGTTGGGTTGATTTGGAAACCATTTGTTGGTTTATATAGGATAGTGTCCTTGGTTTCACAGGTTGCAAGCCATAGTGGCTTTGGACTTTAGTAAGTGATTTTTAAGTCTCTTAGCATAATCTGCATTTGTAGTTATAATCTGTAAATTCTCGTTCAAATAGTAGTAATTAAGTTATATTAAGCTAGTTTGATCAATGGGTTATGCTTGTTTAGTGTTAGAATAGTTTCAAACTTCAAATCAGTCCAACAAAGGTGTGTTTGGTTTTACTGTGATAACTGTCTTAATGATGCATTCAGTCATAGCTTTCTATTGGTTCATGTTTGTTAAGTATATTTGAACTCATTTGAGTCTTAGTTTGGGTCTGCAACACCACCAAAGTCAAACATCAATCTAAATCAATCTCACTGCTCAACGTGTTGTGATATTTGGATAAGCAGACCCTTGTTTTGTGTTCAAATTCATTAAACATAGCTTGCAATAGTGTCATTACATCATATTACTTCATAATCAATCCTTAAATTTAGCTCAAAGTTGGAAAAAGTCAAAACTTCTCAACTGTCAAAAGTCAAAAATATTGAAAAAATCCAATTTGAGCCCAGCTAGAGAGATTTTTCATGTGCTTATTTCTAGACCAAATCAATTGAAATTGTGGATTTAAAAATTTCACTTGGTCTATTTCCTTGTTGTCATTTTTGTAGAATTTTAGAAATTTTCTAAAGCTCTCAAACAAGCTCATCAAGAAGGGCTTATCTGCCCTGCTCCAACACTCAGTCAAAGCTGAGTTTTTCTCAGATATTGCATGCTTGTCTCAGGGCTCATTAGAGCTTGTTAAAACCTGGTTTTTGGTTTACATGTTCCCAACCAGGTCAAGTATAGGTCCCCATATCTGTTTTTCATTTCCAGCTTATTTTCAAGCCTGTGCTTAAGCTGCAACTTAGTACCTAAAACTGTTTTAAGCACATTTAGCTTAAGTCATCAAATCTGTCCAATCAGTTATTCAGTGGTTAAAAACAGTTAAGATTAGTTGAATTTTGGTTATTTTAGCATAATATAGCTTCTGCAAACAGTTGGTGGCTTGTTTTGCTCATTTGGCTTATTAAAGTGCTTATTTTTAAGCACTTGCTATAGCAGTTTCATTTTCTTGCAAACAAGCATCTGTTTTTCCAATTTTCCTAGCTTCCTTATATAATTTTAGAGTTTTCTTGAAATTTTCAGATTTTTCTAAGTTGATTTGCTATTTTTCTAAAATTAAATTAGTTTTTAAGCCTTATTAAATAGCATTTAATACAAAAAATTAAGAAAAGCTTCAAAAAAAATAACTTTTCATTTTTATTAAGTTTAGATAAATATAAGAAGTAAAAAAAGTAATTTTCCATATTTTTCATAGTTTATTTTGTAATTTTTAGTAATTTAATTAGTTTTTAATAGTTTAAAATTCATAAAAATAGAAAAATAATCAGAAAATACAAAAATAGTTTTGAAAATTCTATTTTGATATTTTAGATTTTTCTAAGTCTTAATTTTATTTTTCTAGCTTTATTTCCTAATTTCTTGTATTTTAGGTAATTATTTAATAGTTAAAAATAGTTTTTAATTAATAATAATTAGATAATTAGTTGTAAAAATAATTTTCTTTTTCTAATAATTTTCTTTTATCATTACGTTTATAAAAATATCATTTTCATATTTTTAGGGTTAATATTGTGTAAGTTTCACGTTTTTTTTTTTGTACGTCACGTAGTTTTTAATTCAGTTTTATAAAAACAGAAAAAACAAAAACATCAGTTTAAAAATAGTGATAGCATTTATTTAATAGATTTTAACTTTTAATTTCCTTTAATCTCCTGTAGTTTATAAAAAACTCAAAATACCTACTGATCACTATCCTTAGTGGTTATTCGACATCTGATTGTGTTAAACACCAGTCATCCTCCGTGGGACTTAACGACCCGGGAATCCACTGTATTCTCCTGATCTAAATTGCATTTGGTGTGTGAGCTATTTTAAGTTCCTTACAGTTAACCATTCACAAGTGGTTAGCTTGCGTGAGAAAACTTGACGGTTTTGCACCAATCAAATTTTGGCGCCGCTGCCGGGGAGGCTGTAAGCGTGTTCTAAGCATTTATCAGACCCGTACTTGCACATATACCACCTTTTGTAAAAAGTTTTTTGTAAAGTTATAACAAAATCAAAAAAGTTCATTAACACTTTTCCTAAAGTGTTAAAAACACCAAACAAAATATAAAACAACAAAACAATCGTAACGTTTTCTGACTTGTGTTTCTTTTAAGGTGATTCTTAAAGAAATACGATTTGGTTAAACGAGACGATACCAAAAATATTGTCCAAAAAATTTTTAAACCCATCAGCACATATCTATACCTACGTCTTTTCAGTGATACTTAATATACATAAAAATCAACCACCGCAAATCAAGGCAGTGCACTACCTAACTGGGGTGCGACCATAATAAGTTCCCGAACATCAGATTTAAAACTTGCCTTTGTGTCCTTGTGATTTGGTGTACCTTTTCAAAGAAGCCATTTCATTTGTGATTATTGGTTAAGTTCACTTGTCGTTTTGCCTCGCATTTGTTTTGAAAACTGATTTTTATACTTAGTGCATGCGCACTCGTTCTTCCAGTTCTACAAGTCCATTGTCAGAACTTGGAAAGATTCCTCGTAGACATAGAGGACGTTCTGCTCCTCACTGTGACTGAGGAACGTTTACCACCACCACCACCTGCCGTAATGGCGAAGACTAAAGTTCCGATGAATGAGCTTCTCCAAGCACCCATCGAGGGTTACGGAGATGCCATTGTGTCCCAAGCCATCGTGGGCTGACACTTTTGAGCTCAAAACCGGTTGCTTAATCTTGTAACCCAAAGCCAATTCTATGGTTTTGAGCGGGATGATCCACATGCACACATTCGATGGTTTAACAAGATTGCATCTACCATCAAATACAAGAATGTCCCACATGAAGCTATCAAGCTTCTTCTGTTCCCATTTTCTCTAGAGGGACAAGCCCGGAATTGGCTTGAGAAACAACCCCCTCGTTCCATTGAGACATGGGAAGATCTAGTTACCAAATTCGTTAACGAATTCTATCCTCCGTCCCGAACTACAAGTCTTAAGAATGAGATAATGAAATTCTCTCATAGATTTGAGGAATCATTCGGGGAGGCATGGGATCGTTACAAAGAATTGCTCCGCAAGTGTCCGCATCATGGTTTTACCGAGTTAATGCAAATGGATACTTTCTACAATGGTCTGCACCAAGGTGACCAAGACTCTTTAAATGCCTCCGCGGGAGGTAATTTCTGAGCAAGACCACAAAAGAAGCCTTGCAAATAATTGAAAACAAGTCCCAAGTCCGCCCTTTCCGAGCAAAGACATATCAATCTCAGTCTAATGCTGGACCTTCTACTTCATCTCCAGTGGGTACATCTAGCACCGATGCTAAGATTGACAAACTCACAGATATTGTTCAGGCTTTCGTTCTTGCTAACCAGAAGAAAGTCACTTTCACTCAAACACCATCACATGGTGAAATGAAGAAAGTTGAAGTTTGTGTTACTTGTGGTGGTCCTCATGCATACTAAAACTGTACTGCCACCGATGGTAGTCCGTTTGAAGCTAATGCTATAGCCGGTACTTCAAATCAAGGAGGTAATCAATACCGTCCTCAAAATGAACCAAACTACCGTGCTAACACTTATCAAGCACCACCCGGTTTTAGCCAGAATCCTAACCGGAATCGAGAACCAACCTAGAATGAACCAAGGTTATCAAAACCAAGGTAATTTCTATTCCGGACCAAATCAAGGTTTCCAACATCAAGGAAACCTTAATCAAAACAATTCCAATCAAGGGAATCAACTTCAGGAATGTGTGAATCCTAACCAAGGGAATTTTCAACAACAAGGTCATAATCAAAACATTCGACCTCAGAATTTCCCTCCACATCCTCCAGTACCATCATCTGATGAGTTACTGAAACAGTTCATGAAATCCAAAGATGAAATGAACAGTTGTTGGTCATCCGATTGCTGATCTCAAGAAGTCTTTAAATGATCGACCTCGAGCTCGTACTTTACCGAGCACACGATCGCTAACCCGAGGGGCGATGCAAAGGCGATCACAACCGAAGTGGTAAGACGCACAATGGACCTTCGACTCCAATGCCCCCTCCTCCTGTGGCAATGAGTCAAGTCACCAAGGATACAACGGACAAGGTGCAATTCTATAGCCCACGAAGTACCGCACACGTCCCACCTTCGGTAGTCCAAGCTTTAAGTCCGGAACCCGATGTTCCGAAGAAAAATTCGAGCGGAAAATACTTCCCATCCGGCTCAAAAGTCTAGTCAACTTCCTTACCCATCAAGAATGAATGATGAGAAGCTCAAAGACAAAAACAAAGAGCAAATGGAAAAAATTTTCCAAATTTTCAATGAACTACACTTTGATATAAGCTTCGTTGATGCTCTTGTTCTAATGCCCAAATTTGCATCCACACTTAAAGGCTTATTGACCAACAAAGATAAGTTATCTGAAATGGCTAAAACCCCTCTCAATGAGCAATGCTCAGCGGTCCTTCTTAAGAAGCTTCCTAAAAAGCTTGAAGACCCTGGCAGGTTTTTAATCCCTTGTGATTTCTTAGGGATGGTTCAATGCTCCGCCTTGGCCGATCTTGGCGCCAGCATTAACCTCATGCCACTTTCAGTATGGAAGAAACTGTCTCTTCCTAAACTTACATCTACTTGTATGACACTCGAGCTAGCGGATTGTACCATAACTCGTCCACTTGGGATAGCCGAGGATGTCGTGGTAAAAGTAGGAAAGTTTCATTTTCCTACTGACTTTGTTGTAGTAGACTTCGATGCAGATCCTAGAGTTCCCCTCATCTTAGGGAGAGCTTTCTTGAAAACGAGTCGTGCTTTGATTGATGTGTTTGCTGAAGAGTTGACCATTCGGGTTGACAACGAAGAGCTCACGTTAAATATCAACCAGAACTCCAAACCTCTGTACAAGCAGAGTGTTGCCACAATTGATCAAAGATCTGAAAGATTCAATGCACCACTCTCAAATTTCACGTCTTAAGAGGAGTCACCAAAAAGCGTGCTGAGTTAAAAGCTTTGAAAATCAACCCTGGTTCAAACAAATGGTTTGAAAGCTGTACCAGGGAAGTCAAGAGTATTCTTGATGATGATGATGATCTAGAATCGGAGACTTCATCGGAAGTGGTGGAAATTTCTAGCTCTAAGAGCACACCACTTGTCCCACCTCCGGAATCAGTTTGTCGCATCGAGTTTGTTAACTCTGTGGATGAAACCAATCTCTTCATTTCATCTGAATTGATGATGATGATTGTGATCCAATGGGAGACATTCTTCCCATTGATGAATTGCTCAAAAGAATCCATCATCTTCTAGTCTTATTATTCCCGACTCTTCCATCCCTTCTCCCACTCCTGATGAGGAAGATGACAACTTTTGGAATGAAGTCGATGCCTTTCTTAGTGATGAGTCGATTCCAACAGGAATTGATAATACTTACTTTGATCCGGAAGGGGACATTCTTTTTCTGGAAAATCTGTTGATTGAAGAACCGTTTCCAACCCTCCCTACCGGAAAATCTGTTGACAATCACCATACAAGCTTCAAGTTTAAGCTTAAAAATGTCAAAAATGGTGATTTGCTTCTTACTAATGAGGAATGGACATGCATTCTCATGCACATCTTTATTCCATTCTTCACAGATGGTGTGGTTGCTCTTTCCCTTTTCTCTTTCGGGAATGAGGACACCATCTTTGACCCCGGTATTATCCTTTATAGTTTCTACTATTAAAAATACCGGTCGCATCTCGTCGGTGTGGAACTTTCTGATATTCATATGTTTGTTAACACTGTGAACGAAAGTCCGATTGAGATTGGTTTTCCACGTTACTTTCCCCATGGACAAATGAATTCGGGGTCGAGTCAAGCTAGCGACTCGGTAATCAAAACAGTAGCTAAACATGGGTTTTCACCCGTGTGTACCACCCTAGTGTGGGGGAGTTGCCCCACATGTTGTGTATATATATAAGAGTTTCAAAAAAAAAAAAATCCTTGCTAAATAATGGCCGTAGTATTTCCCTTTTACGTTCTATGTTTCGGCATAACCGCCGGTACTTTGAATATTGAGGGCAATATTCATTTCTAAGTGTGGGGGGGAATTCTCACGAATTTTATCATGTAATTATACCGCCTAATTCCCCCGTTTTTGGCCAAAATTTTTTTTGGAGTAAGTGTTTTACACTTACTCATTTGGTTATCAGTCCGCCTTGTCTAATAAACAAAAGGATTGGCTAATCCAGGAGCAAACGGCTCTTGGTAAAGATATCTCAAATCCGTTGACGGCTTGCAATTTGCCCAAAATTGTATGGTATTCAACTCACCATATCCTTAAAAGTGAAGAGTTGGCTAGCCCGCAAGTTTATGGCTTGTGGTAAAGGCAGTGGAAAACCATAATTGGTAATCAACTCACCAAAGATATTTTATCTAAGAGTTGGCTAGTCCAGAAGCAAACGGCTTCTGGTAAAGACAAATCAAATCCGTTGGAAGCTGATGATTTGCTCAAAATCATTTGGTTATCGGTGTACCAAGGTTCTTACTTGAACTGAAACATTTGGCTACTCCAGAAGTAATGGCTTTTGGTAAAGAGATGAAATCCATTAAATTTTTCTCAAAACATTGCTAGGGACTAGCAATATCTTAGTGTGGGGGATTGATGAGTGTGTAAATACTCATCATTTTTGTACAAATTAGACTGCAAAAACATCTGAAAACACTCAGTAATGCATCAAAATGATAAAAATATCACAAATAAGTGTTTTATGTGTTTTAAATGCAAAAATATCAAAATCTGGTGAAAAACGTATCAAGTTTGCATAATTGGCAGTTTTAGTCCCTCAAGTTTCAAAAGTTGTCAAAAACAGTCCCTGGTAAATCCAAATAAAGAAAAATATCATTTTAAGTCCCTAGGGATTCCTAAGTTGTCAAAATTGATCCTTGAAACTTAAAATTACAAATTTACAACTTAGGTCCCTGAACTTTGGAATTTGGCAAAATTAGTCCTTGGAAAATTGAAATTGTCAAATCTAGTCCTTGTACTATTAAAGGTTGTCAGTTTTAGTCCTTATGGTAACTTTGGAGTATTGGCAGTTTGGTCCTTCAAGATTTCAGATTTGCAAGATTAGTCCTTGTCACTAAAACCAAAGCCTTGTCAAATTAAATTTAACCCCCTGCCTTTATACCAATTGTGACCCCTGTCTTTAGCTATTTTGAACCCTTAGTCAAAAAAAAAGTCAAAAGCAGAAGTTACCCGCCACCTCCTGCTTCTTCTTCCCCACACCTGTGTCTTCCACTTGCCTGCAACTCCAGTCACCTCAACCCTTTCCACCATCCCCTCATCATCACTAACCCCCCACAATAAATGCCACCCCCCCCTACTTGCCTGTTTCAAAGCCTACAAGTCAAAATAGGTCCTTCCCGCCAAAAATATAAAAACGTCCAATACACTCAAAGCTCTCCCATTGGCCACACAAAGAGGTGGGATATTCTCAGAAGGACACGTGGAGCTCGTTTGGTGCTTAAAAGAGGCAGAGAAGCAAAGAGAAGAGTAGTAGTTAATTTTTATTTTCCAATGTATGTCGTAATTTAAATTTCTTAGACTTAAAAAGCCTTTCATTCGTATTTTCAAGTTTAATTGTATCAAGTAACTTTGTTTAAGTGTATTGGAACTCACTTCAAGTATCAATTCAGATCAATGTTACAAATTCGTATTTCATCTCCCTGTTAAAATTCTCGTTTCTAAATCTCATGTATAAGCTTTATTCAGCTTATTTATGAGGTCAAACAAGCTTATATAAGCTCATAATAGCTTTTTGTAAGCCTGCACTTAAAATTCATGCAACTTTGGATTTTGGTCAAAATAAGTCAAACAGGAAGCAACAATGGTGCGTATATGGTTAATGGGTTGATTCAGACATGGAGTTGGGTTGATTTGGAAACCATTTGTTGGTTTATATAGGATAGTGTCCTTGGTTTCACAGGTTGCAAGCCATAGTGGCTTTGGACTTTAGTAAGTGATTTTTAAGTGTCTTAGCATAATCTGCATTTGTAGTTATAATCTGTTAAATTCTGTTCAAATAGTAGTAATTAAGTTATATTAAGCTAGTTTGATCAATGGGTTATGCTTGTTTAGTGTTAGAATAGTTTCAAACTTCAAATCAGTCCAACAAAGGTGTGTTTGGTTTTACTGTGATAACTGTCTTAATGATGCATTCAGTCATAGCTTTCTATTGGTTCATGTTTGTTAAGTATATTTGAACTCATTTGAGTCTTAGTTTGGGTCTGCAACACCACCAAAGTCAAACATCAATCTAAATCTGTCTCACTGCTCACTGTTGTGATATTTGGATAAGCAGACCCTTGTTTTGTGTTCAAATTCATTAAACATAGCTTGCAATAGTGTCATTACATCATATTACTTCATAATCAATCCTTAAATTTAGCTCAAAGTTGGAAAAAGTCAAAACTTCTCAACTGTCAAAAGTCAAAAATATTGAAAAAATCCAATTTGAGCCCAGCTAGAGAGATTTTTCATGTGCTTATTTCTAGACCAAATCAATTGAAATTGTGGATTTAAAAATTTCACTTGGTCTATTTCCTTGTTGTCATTTTTGTAGAATTTTAGAAATTTTCTAAAGCTCTCAAACAAGCTCATCAAGAAGGGCTTATCTGCCCTGCTCCAACACTCAGTCAAAGCTGAGTTTTTCTCAGATATTGCATGCTTGTCTCAGGGCTCATTAGAGCTTGTTAAAACCTGGTTTTTGGTTTACATGTTCCCAACCAGGTCAAGTATAGGTCCCCATATCTGTTTTTCATTTCCAGCTTATTTTCAAGCCTGTGCTTAAGCTGCAACTTAGTACCTAAAACTATTTTAAGCACATTTAGCTTAAGTCATCAAATCTGTCCAATCAGTTATTCAGTGGTTAAAAACAGTTAAGATTAGTTGAATTTTGGTTATTTTAGCATAATATAGCTTCTGCAAACAGTTGGTGGCTTGTTTTGCTCATTTGGCTTATTAAAGTGCTTATTTTTAAGCACTTGCTATAGCAGTTTCATTTTCTTGCAAACAAGCATCTGTTTTTCCAATTTTCCTAGCTTCCTTATATAATTTTAGAGTTTTCCTGAAATTTTCAGATTTTTCTAAGTTGATTTGCTATTTTTCTTAAATTAAATTAGTTTTTAAGCCTTATTAAATACTCCCTCCGTCTCAATTTAATTGTCCATATTTCCATTTTTGGATGTCTCAAAAAAATTGTCCACTTTCCCTTTTTAGTAAAAACTAGAGAATATAAAGGAGGAATATTCTATTTGTGTGGTTGAAAATTAAAGTTGCTCCACTTTTATTAAACTTTGTGCTTTCTCTCTCATGACAATTAAATTGAGACGGAGGGAGTAGCATTTAATACAAAAAATTAAGAAAAGCTTCAAAAAAATAACTTTTCATTTTTATTAAGTTTAGATAAATATAAGAAGTAAAAAAAGTAATTTTCCATATTTTTCATAGTTTATTTTGTAATTTTTAGTAATTTAATTAGTTTTTAATAGTTTAAAATTCATAAAAAATAGAAAAATAATCAGAAAAATACAAAAATAGTTTTGAAAATTCTATTTTGATATTTTAGATTTTTCTAAGTCTTAATTTTATTTTTCTAGCTTTATTTCCTAATTTCTTGTATTTTAGGTAATTATTAAATAGTTAAAAATAGTTTCTGATTAATAATAATTAGATAATTAGTTGTAAAAATAATTTTCTTTTCCCATATATTTTCTTTTATCATTAGGTTTATAAAAATATCATTTTCATATTTTTAGGGTTAATATTGTGTAAGTTTCACGTTTTTTATTTGTACGTCACGTAGTTTTTAATTTCAGTTTTATAAAAACATAAAAACAAAAACATCAGTTTAAAAATAGTGATAGCATTTATTTAATAGATTTTAACTTTTTAATTTCCTTTAATCTCCTGTAGTTTATAAAAAACTCAAAATACCTACTGATCACTATCCTTAGTGGTTATTCGACATCTGATTGTGTTAAACACCAGTCATCCTCCGTGGGACTTAACGACCCGGGAATCCACTGTATTCTCCTGATCTAAATTGCATTTGGTGTGTGAGCTGTTTTAAGTTCCTTACAGTTAACCATTCACAAGTGGTTAGCTTGCGTGAGAAAACTTGACGGTTTTGCACCAATCAAATTTTGGCGCCGCTGCCGGGGAGGCTGTAAGCGTGTTCTAAGCATTTATCAGACCCGTACTTGCACATATACCACCTTTTGTAAAAAGTTTTTTGTAAAGTTATAACAAAATCAAAAAAGTTCATTAACACTTTTCCTAAAGTGTTAAAAACACCAAACAAAATATAAAACAACAAAACAATCGTAACGTTTTCTGACTTGTGTTTCTTTTAAGGTGATTCTTAAAGAAATACGATTTGGTTAAACGAGACGATACCAAAAATATTGTCCAAAAGTTTTTAAACCCATCAGCACATATCTATACCTACGTCTTTTCAGTGATACTTAATATACATAAAAATCAACCACCGCAAATCAAGGCAGTGCACTACCTAACTGGGGGTGCGACCATAATAAGTTCCCGAACATCAGATTTAAAACTTGCCTTTGTGTCCTTGTGATTTGGTGTACCTTTTTCAAAGAAGCCATTTCATTTGTGATTATTGGTTAAGTTCACTTGTCGTTTTGCCTCGCATTTGTTTTGAAAACTGATTTTTATACTTAGTGCATGCGCACTCGTTCTTCCAGTTCTACAAGTCCACTTTTAGAACTTGGAAAGATTCCTCGTAGACGTAGAGGACGTTCTGCTCCTTCAGCTGTGACGAGGAACGTTTACCACCACCACCACCGCCGTAATGGCGAAGACAAGCCGATGAATGAGCTTCTCCAAGCACCCATCGAGGGTTACGGAGATGCCATTGTGGTCCCGACCATGCGTGGTGACACTTTTGAGCTCAAAACCGGGTTGCTTAATCTTGTAACCCAAAGCCAATTCTATGGTTTTGAGCGGGATGATCCACATGCACACATTCGATGGTTTAACAAGATTGCATCTACCATCAAATACAAGAATGTCCCACATGAAGCTATCAAGCTTCTTCTGTTCCCATTTTCTCTAGAGGGACAAGCCCGGAATTGGCTTGAGAAACAACCCCCTCGTTCCATTGAGACATGGGAAGATCTAGTTACCAAATTCGTTAACGAATTCTATCCTCCGTCCCGAACTACAAGTCTTAAGAATGAGACAATGAAATTCTCTCATAGATTTGAGGAATCATTCGGGGAGGCATGGGATCGTTACAAAGAATTGCTCCGCAAGTGTCCGCATCATGGTTTTACCGAGTTAATGCAAATGGATACTTTCTACAATGGTCTGCACCAAGGTGACCAAGACTCTTTAAATGCCTCCGCGGGAGGTAATTTCTGAGCAAGACCACAAAAGAAGCCTTGCAAATAATTGAAAACAAGTCCCAAGTCCGCCCTTTCCGAGCAAAGACATATCAATCTCAGTCTAATGCTGGACCTTCTACTTCATCTCCAGTGGGTACATCTAGCACCGATGCTAAGATTGACAAACTCACAGATATTGTTCAGGCTTTGGTTCTTGCTAACCAGAAGAAAGTCACTTTCACTCAAACACCATCACATGGTGAAATGAAGAAAGTTGAAGTTTGTGTTACTTGTGGTGGTCCTCATGCATACTACAACTGTACTGCCACCGATGGTAGTCCGTTTGAAGCTAATGCTATAGCCGGTACTTCAAATCAAGGAGGTAATCAATACCGTCCTCAAAATGAACCAAACTACCGTGCTAACACTTATCAAGCACCACCCGGTTTTAACCAGAATCCTAACCGGAATCAGAACCAACCTAGAATGAACCAAGGTTATCAAAACCAAGGTAATTTCTATTCCGGACCAAATCAAGGTTTCCAACATCAAGGAAACCTTAATCAAAACAATTCCAATCGAGGGAATCAACTTCAGGGGAATGTGAATCCTAACCAAGGGAATTTTCAACAACAAGGTCATAATCAAAACATTCGACCTCAGAATTTCCCTCCACATCCTCCAGTACCATCATCTGATGAGTTACTGAAACAGTTCATGAAATCCCAAGATGAAATGAATAGGTTGTTGGTCAGTCCGATTGTTGATCTCAAGAAGTCTTTAAATGATCGACCCTCGAGCTCAGGTACTTTACCGAGCAACACGATCGCTAACCCGAGGGGCGATGCAAAGGCGATCACAACCAGAAGTGGTAAGACGCACAATGGACCTTCGACTCCAATGCCCCCTCCTCCTGTGGCAATGAGTCAAGTCACCAAGGATACAACGGACAAGGAGCAATTCTCTAGCCCACGAAGTACGACACGTCCCACCTTCGGTAGTCCAAGCTTTTAAGTCCGGAACCCGGTTCGAAGAAAAATTCTGAGCCAGAAAATACTTCCATCCGGCTCAAAAGTCTAGTCAGCTTCCTTACCCATCAAGAATGAATGATGAGAAGCTCAAAGACAAAAACAAAGAGCAAATGGAAAAATTTTTCCAAATTTTCAATGAACTACACTTTGATATAAGCTTCGTTGATGCTCTTGTTCTAATGCCCAAATTTGCATCCACACTTAAAGGCTTACTGACCAACAAAGATAAGTTATCTGAAATGGCTAAAACCTCTCTCAATGAGCAATGCTCACGGGTCCTTCTTAAGAAGCTTCCTAAAAAGCTTGAAGACCCTGGCAGGTTTTTAATCCCTTGTGATTTCTTAGGGATGGTTCAATGCTCCGCCTTGGCCGATCTTGGCGCCAGCATTTACCTCATGCCACTTTCAGATGGAAGAAACTGTCTCTTCCTAAACTTACATCTACTTGTATGACACTCGAGCTAGCGGACTGTACCATAACTCGTCCACTTGGGATAGCCGAGGATGTCGTGGTAAAAGTAGGAAAGTTTCATTTTCCTACTGACTTTGTTGTAGTAGACTTCGATGCAGATCCTAGAGTTCCCCTCATCTTAGGGAGAGCTTTCTTGAAAACGAGTCGTGCTCTGATTGATGTGTTTGCTGAAGAGTTGACCATTCGGGTTGACAACGAAGAGCTCACGTTAAATATCAACCAGAACTCCAAACCTCTGTACAAGCAGAGTGTTGCCACAATTGATCAAAGATCTGAAAGATTCAATGCAACACTCTCAAATTTCACGGTTAAGAGGAGTCACCAAAAACGTGCTGAGTTAAAAGCTTTGAAAATCAACCCTGGTTCAAACAAATGGTTTGAAAGCTGTACCAGGGAAGTCAAGAGTATTCTTGATGATGATGATGATCTAGAATCGGAGACTTCATCGGAAGTGGTGGAAATTTCTAGCTCTAAGAGCACACCACTTGTCCCACCTCCGGAATCAGTTTGTCGCATCGAGTTTGTTAACTCTGTGGATGAAACCAATCTCTCTTTAGTTTCATCTGAATTGGATGATGATGATTGTGATCCAATGGGAGACATTCTTCCCATTGATGAATTGCTCAAAAAGAATCCATCATCTTCTAGTCTTATTATTCCCGACTCTTCCATCCCTTCTCTCACTCCTGATGAGGAAGATGACAACTTTTGGAATGAAGTCGATGCCTTTCTTAGTGATGAGTCGATTCCAACAGGAATTGATAATACTTACTTTGATCCGGAGGGGGACATTCTTTTTCTGAAAAATCTGTTGATTGAAGAACCGTTTCCAACCCTCCCTACCGGAAAATCTGTTGACAATCACCATACAAGCTTCAAGTTTAAGCTTAAAAATGTCAAAAATGGTGATTCGCTTCTTACTAATGAGGAATGGACATGCATTCTCATGCACATCTTTATTCCATTCTTCACAGATGGTGTGGTTGCTCTTTCCCTTTTCTCCTTCGGGAATGAGGACACCATCTTTGACCCCGGTATTATCCTTTATAGTTTCTACTATTAAAAATACCGGTCGCATCTCGTCGGTGTGGAACTTTTCGATATTCATATGTTTGTTAACACTGTGAACGAAAGTCCGATTGAGATTGGTTTTCCACGTTACTTTCCCCATGAACAAATGAATTCGGGGGCGAGTCAAGCTAGCGACTCGGTAATCAAAAACAGTAGCTAAACATGGGTTTTCACCCGTGTGTCCCACCCTAGTGTGGGGGAGTTGCCCCACATGTTGTGTATATATATAAGAGTTTCATAAAAAAAAAAAAAAAAAAAAATCCTTGCTAAATAATGGCCGTAGTATTTCCCTTTTACGTTCTATGTTTCGGCATAACCGCCGGTACTTTGAATATTGAGGGCAATATTCATTTCTAAGTGTGGGGGGGAATTCTCACGAATTTTATCATGTAATTATACCGCCTAATTCCCCCGTTTTTGGCCAAATTTTTTTTGGAGTAAGTGTTTTACACTTACTCAATTGGTAATCAGTCCGCCTTGTCTAATAAACAAAAGGATTGGCTAATCCAGGAGCAAACGGCTCTTGGTAAAGATATCTCAAATCCGTTGACGGCTTGCAATTTGCCCAAAATTGTATGGTATTCAGCTCACCATATCCTTAAAAGTGAAGAGTTGGCTAGCCCGCAAGTTTATGGCTTGTGGTAAAGGCAGTTGGAAAACCATAATTGGTAATCAACTCACCAAAGATATTTTATCTAAGAGTTGGCTAGTCCAGAAGCAAACGGCTTCTGGTAAAGACAAATCAAAACCGTTGGAAGCTGATGATTTGCTCAAAATCATTTGGTTATCGGTGTACCAAGGTTCTTACTTGAACTGAAACATTTGGCTACTCCAGAAGTAATGGCTTTTGGTAAAGAGATGAAATCCATTAAATTTTTCTCAAAACATTGCTAGGGACTAGCAATATCTTAGTGTGGGGATTGATGAGTGTGTAAATACTCATCATTTTTGTACAAATTAGACTGCAAAAACATCTGAAAACACTCAGAATGCATCAAAATGATAAAAATATCACAAATAAGTGTTTTATGTGTTTTAAATGCAAAAATATCAAAATCTGGTGAAAAACGTATCAAGTTTGCATAATTGGCAGTTTTAGTCCCTCAAGTTTCAAAAGTTGTCAAAAACAGTCCCTGGTAAATCCAAATAAAGAAAAATATCATTTTAAGTCCCTAGGGATTCCTAAGTTGTCAAAATTGATCCTTGAAACTTAAAATTACAAATTTACAACTTAGGTCCCTGAACTTTGGAATTTGGCAAAATTAGTCCTTGGAAAATTGAAATTGTCAAATCTAGTCCTTGTACTATTAAAGGTTGTCAGTTTTAGTCCTTATGGTAACTTTGGAGTATTGGCAGTTTGGTCCTTCAAGATTTCAGATTTGCAAGATTAGTCCTTGTCACTAAAACCAAAGCCTTGTCAAATTAAATTTGACCCCCTGCCTTTATACCAATTGTGACCCCTGTCTTTAGCTATTTTGAACCCTTAGTCAAAAAAAAAGTCAAAAGCAGAAGTTACCCGCCACCTCCTGCTTCTTCTTCCCCACACCTGTGTCTTCCACTTGCCTGCAACTCCAGTCACCTCAACCCTTTCCACCATCCCCTCATCATCACTAACCCCCACAATAAATGCCACCCCCCCTACTTGCCTGTTTCAAAGCCTACAAGTCAAAATAGGTCCTTCCCGCCAAAAATATAAAAACGTCCAATACACTCAAAGCTCTCCCATTGGCCACACAAAGAGGTGGGATATTCTCAGAAGGACACGTGGAGCTCGTTTGGTGCTTAAAAGAGGCAGAGAAGCAAAGAGAAGAGTAGTAGTTAATTTTTATTTTCCAATGTATGTCGTAATTTAAATTTCTTAGACTTAAAAAGCCTTTCATTCGTATTTTCAAGTTTAATTGTATCAAGTAACTTTGTTTAAGTGTATTGGAACTCACTTCAAGTATCAATTCCGGATCAATGTTACAAATTCGTATTTCATCTCCACTGTTAAAATTCTCAGTTTCTAAATCTCATGTATAAGCTTTATTCAGCTTATTTATGAGGTCAAACAAGCTTATATAAGCTCATAATAGCTTTTTGTAAGCCTGCACTTAAAATTCATGCAACTTTGGATTTTGGTCAAAATAAGTCAAACAGGAAGCAACAATGGTGCTGATATGGTTAATGGGTTGATTCAGACATGGAGTTGGGTTGATTTGGAAGCCATTTGTTGGTTTATATAGGATGGTGTCCTTGGTTTCATTGGTTGCAAGCCATAGTGGCTTTGGACTTTAGTAAGTGATTTTTAAGTGTCTTAGCATAATCTGCATTTGTAGTTATAATCTGTTAAATTCTGTTCAAATAGTAGTAATTAAGTTATATTAAGCTAGTTTGATCAATGGGTTATGCTTGTTTAGTGTTAGAATAGTTTCAAACTTCAAATCAGTCCAACAAAGGTGTGTTTGGTTTTACTTGTGAATAACTGTCTTAATGATGCATTCAGTCATAGCTTTCTATTGGTTCATGTTTGTTAAGTATATTTGAACTCATTTGAGTCTTAGTTTGGGTCTGCAACACCACCAAAGTCAAACATCAATCTAAATCTTCTCAACTTTGTTGTGATATTTGGATAAGCAGACCCTTGTTTTGTGTTCAAATTCATTAAACATAGCTTGCAATAGTGTCATTACATCATATTACTTCATAATCAATCCTTAAATTTAGCTCAAAGTTGGAAAAAGTCAAAACTTCTCAACTGTCAAAAGTCAAAAATATTGAAAAAATCCAATTTGAGCCCTAGAGATTTTTCATGTGCTTATTTCTAGACCAAATCAATTGAAATTGTGGATTTAAAAATTTCACTTGGTCTATTTCCTTGTTGTCATTTTTGTAGAATTTTAGAAATTTTCTAAAGCTCTCAAACAAGCTCATCAAGAAGGGCTTATCTGCCCTGCTCCAACACTCAGATCAAAGTGAGTTTTTCTCGAGATATTGCATGCTTGTCTCAGGGCTCATTAGAGCTTGTTAAAACCTGGTTTTTGGTTTACATGTTCCCAACCAGGTCAAGTATAGGTCCCAATATCTGTTTTTCATTTCCAGCTTATTTTCAAGCCTGTGCTTAAGCTGCAACTTAGTACCTAAAACTATTTTAAGCACATTTAGCTTAAGTCATCAAATCTGTCTAATCAGTTATTCAGTGGTTAAAAACAGTTAAGATTAGTTGAATTTTGGTTATTTTAGCATAATATAGCTTCTGCAAACAGTTGGTGGCTTGTTTTGCTCATTTGGCTTATTAAAGTGCTTATTTTTAAGCACTTGCTATAGCAGTTTCATTTTCTTGCAAACAAGCATCTGTTTTTCCAATTTTCCTAGCTTCCTTATATAATTTTAGAGTTTTCCTGAAATTTTCAGATTTTTCTAAGTTGATTTGCTATTTTTCTTAAATTAAATTAGTTTTTAAGCCTTATTAAATAGCATTTAATACAAAAAATTAAGAAAAGCTTCAAAAAAATAACTTTTCATTTTTATTAAGTTTAGATAAATATAAGAAGTAAAAAAAGTAATTTTCCATATTTTTCATAGTTTATTTTGTAATTTTTAGTAATTTAATTAGTTTTTAATAGTTTAAAATTCATAAAAAATAGAAAAATAATCAGAAAAATACAAAAATAGTTTTGAAAATTCTATTTTGATATTTTAGATTTTTCTAAGTCTTAATTTTATTTTTCTAGCTTTATTTCCTAATTTCTTGTATTTTAGGTAATTATTTAATAGTTAAAAATAGTTTTTAATTAATAATAATTAGATAATTAGTTGTAAATATAATTTTCTTTTTCTAATAATTTTATTTTATCATTAGGTTTATAAAAATATCATTTTCATATTTTTAGGGTTAATATTGTGTAAGTTTCACGTTTTTTTTTTTTTTTTTTTTTTTTTTTTTTTTTTTTGTACGTCACGTAGTTTTTAATTCAGTTTTATAAAAACAGAAAAAACAAAAACATCAGTTTAAAAATAGTGATAGCATTTATTTAATAGATTTTAACTTTTTAATTTCCTTTAATCTCCTGTAGTTTATAAAAACTCAAAATACCTACTGATCACTATCCTTAGTGGTTATTCGACCTCTGATTGTGTTAAACACCGTCATCCTCCGTGGACTTAACGACCCGGGAATCCATTGTATTCTCCTGATCTAAATTGCATTTGGTGTGTGAGCTGTTTTAAGTTCCTTACAGTTAACCATTCACAAGTGGTTAGCTTGCGTGAGAAAACTTGACGGTTTTGCACCAATCAGCCCTCGTAGTGAGATACAGAAATTGGAAGTGGAGTTCTGGAACCATGTTCTTAAAGGTGTTGACATTGCTACTTACAACCGACGATTTCAAGAATTGGCGATACTATGTCCATCAATGGTTCCAACAACTGAAAAGCTGTTAGAGAGATATATCTGGGGACTTACGCCTATCATCCAGGAAAACGTGACATCGTTTGATCCAAAGTCACTTGATGATGCTATGCGAATGTCTCGAAGTCTCATGGATCAAGTGGTTCGAACAACAGCTACCCAAAGATAGAATCTCAACACTACCACCAACAACACCAACTACCGTAATAACAACAACCATACCAACAACAATAACAACAGAAACAACAACAACAAATGACAGCGGGATAACAACCAAAGAAACACTTCCAACAACCAAAATCGTAACACCCAACACCATCGCAACAAAACAAAGACAAGAAGCCTCAACGGCTTATGTTGCAGACCTGGAGGAAATTATGGTGGAACCTACTCACAGTGCAATAAATGCAACTATCATCATATGGGTCCTTGCCCAGCCAAATGCCGCAAGTGTCAAAAACCAAGACATCTTGCTAAAGACTGTAGAAGCAAAGTTGTGGCTACTGGAGCTAATCTTCAACCGATAGTTACATATTTCGGGTGTGGGGAGAAAGGACATGTCAAACCCAATTGTCCTCAAAACTGTGGCCAACAAGGCGGAGATGCTCGTGGTAGAGCCTATGTTATCGACAGCGGTGAACCTCAACAAGACCCGAACGTAGTCACTGGTACGTTTTCACTCAATAATCATCTTGTTAAAGTCTTGTTCGATTTCGGCTTGATATGAGCTTTATATCTTTCAAAATTGCACCTTTACTTAATATTGCACCAACCACTATGGATACTCACTATAGTATTGAATTAGCCAGTGGAAACTTAGTAAACACCAATACTGTACTCCAAAATTGTACCCTCATCCTCTTAGATCACCCATTCAACATCAATCTCATGCCAATCGAACTTGGAAGTTTCGATGTTGTTATTGGCATGGATTGGTTGTCAAAACATCGAGCCAACATCATCTGTGGAGAAAAAGTTGTTCACATTCCTTGCAACCATGAAGCTTTGGTCATCTGTGGTGATCGAAGTGGAACTCACTTAAACATCATCTCATGTATGAAAACCATGAAGTACATTGAAAAAGGATGTTACGCATTTCTAGCTCATGTTACCAAGAAGGAATCCAAAGAAAAACAACTTGAAGACGTTCCTATCGCTCGTGAATTTCTTGAAGTTTTCCCTAAATACTTACCCGGACTTCCACCATCACGCCAAGTAGAGTTTCAAATTGATTTAGTGCCAGGAGCGGCGCCAGTGGCCCGCGCACCCTACTGACTAGCACCATCCGAGATGCAAGAACTGGCCAATCAACTACAAGAACTTTCGGACAAGGGGTTTATCCGACCTAGTTCCTCACCTTGGGGAGCTCCCGTCTTGTTCGTGAAAAAGAAAGATGGATCGTTATGAATGTGTATCGACTATCGTGAGCTAAACAAATTAACCATAAAGAACCGATACCCTTTGCCAAGAATCGACGATCTATTTGATCAACTACAAGGTTCGACCTATTATTCAAAAATAGACCTTCGATCGGGTTACCATCAAGTTAAGGTTCGAGAAGAAGACATTCCAAAAACAGCCTTTAGAACTCGCTATGGTCATCACGAGTTCCAAGTAATGCCGTTTGGCTTGACGAATGCACCAGCAGTATTCATGGATCTCATGAATCGGGTATGTAAGCCATACTTGGACAAGTTCGAGATAGTATTCATTGATGATATTCTCATATACTCCAAAAGCGAAGAAGAACATAAAGAGCATCTGAGAACGATTTTAGATTTGCTCAAGAAAGAGAAGTTGTACGCAAAATTCTCTAAATGTGAATTCTTGATTCAGTCAATACAATTCCTTGGGCATGTTATCGATAGCACGGGTCTACATGTTGATCCCGCTAAAATTGAGACTATCAAGGATTGTCCAACACCTACAACACCTACAGAAATTCGTCAATTTCTAGATTTGGCCGGTTATTATCGAAGGTTTATTGAGGGGTTTTCCTCCATAGCCAAACCTTTGACTACGCTAACTCAGAAAAACAAAAAGTACATCTGGAACGGAGATGAAGAAGAAGCTTTCCAAATCCTAAAACAAAAACTTTGTAGTGCCCCTATTCTAGCATTTCCCGATGGGATCGAAGATTTTGTAGTCTATTGCGATGCTTCACACCAAGGATTAGGAGCCGTACTCATGCAACGAGAAAAAGTCATGGCTTATGCTTCACGACAACTTAAGAAACATGAAGAAAACTACAATACTCATGACTTGGAGTTAGGAGCAGTAGTCTTTGCACTTAAAATCTGGAGACACTATCTATACGGTACTAGATGTACTGTTTTTACCGACCACAAAAGTCTCCAACACATTCTCGATCAAAAGGAATTAAACATGAGGCAACGACGATGGTTAGAAATGCTGAGTGATTATGATTGCGACATTCGTTATCATCCGGGAAAAGCCAGCGTAGTAGCAGATGCCCGAAAGGGAAGGAAAGGGTTAAACCTCTACGAGTTCGAGCTTTAGTCCTAACCATCAATTCAAATTTCCCTACTCAAATACTCAATGCTCAAGCCGAAGCGGTGAAACAACAAGATATTGAGAAGGAGAAATTGGACGGCATGATACAGAAGAAATTTGAAACCCGTTCCGACGGAACTTTATGCTTCCAAGGACGAAGTTGGTTACCACTTTATGGTGGCTTACGAGATTTAATCATGCTTGAATCCCACAAATCCAAATATTCCGTACATCCAGGATCTGATAAGATGTATCATGATCTAAAACTACTCTATTGGTGGCCAAACATGAAAGCCGACATTGCCACCTACGTCAGTAAATGCCTTACAACAACCCAAGATTCCGATATGGAAATGGGAACGAATCACAATGGATTTTATAACTAAAATCCCAAAGACATCCAACGGTTATGACTCCATCTGGGTCATAGTGGATCGTCTCACAAAGTCCGCACACTTTTCACCAATCAAAGAGACTTACAAGATGGATCAGCTGACTCGACTTTACGTCAAGGAAATAGTCTCAAAACATGGTTCACCGATCTCTATCATATCTGACCGAGATGGTAGATTTACCTCAAACTTCTAGCAGTCACTCCAAGACGCCTTCGGAACTAACCTAGACATGAGTACAACGTATCATCCTCAAACCGATGGTCAGAGTGAACGAACCATTCAAACGCTGGAAGACATGATTCGAGCTTGTATAATCGACTTTGGAAAAGGATGGGATAACCATTTACCCTTGGTCAAATTCTCCTACAATAAAAGTTATCACGCGAGTATCAAGGCAGCACCCTTTGAAGCACTTTATGATCGAAAGTGCCGATCGCCTGTCTGCTGGGCCGAAGTGGGAGATGTTCAACTCACTGGCCCAGAACTTATTCGTGAAACAACAGAGAAAATCATACAAGTCAAAAATCAGTTACAAAAAGCAAGAGATAGAAAAAAGAGTTATGCCGATGTACGACGCAAACCTTTGGAATTCCAAGTTGGAGACAAGGTTATGCTAAAAGTATCACCTTGGAAAGGTGTCATACGATTCGGTAAACCTGGAAAACTAAACCCAAGATACATAGGTCCATTCAAAATCCTCGCTAGGGTTGGTCCAGTGGCGCATAAACTTGAGCTCCCATCAGAACTCAGTAATGTCATACCATTTTTCATGTATCCAACCTAAAGAAATGTTTATCCGATGAATTGTTTGTTATTCCACTCGATGAACTCAAACTCAGCAACGATCTACACTTCATTGAACAACCTGTGGAGATCATGGACCGAGAGGTCAAAAAACTAAAATAGAGTCAAATACCAATTGTCAAAGTTTGTTGGAACTCTCAACGTGGTCCAGAATTTACATGGGAACGTGAAGACCAAATGCGTCGAAAGTACCCTCAACTTTTTGAAGGAGCATCACCATCAAGTAACAATTAAATCACGAGGACGTGATTTCTCCAACGGGGGGAGACTGTAACCACCCGCACTTTCAGGTACTTTTCATTTTTGAGAATTTACTATTCACTTTTACTATTCACTTTTAATATTCACTTTCACTATTCATCCGTAAAATTTTTATTTCGCATTCTCGTAAGATAAATTATTTTAGTAGTATCCTGAGAGTTCGACAAATGTTAGATCATATTCGCAAAAGTTATTAAGAAAACATCGTTTTAAAGTTTCATTTTGGTCGGAACACCATTTAGACATCACGCGCATAACGAAAATCAACTCTGATAATTTTCCTCACATTAGATTAATTTTTAGATCTCTCATAATTAATTTGAGAATTTTTAAGATTTCATTTTAATGTTACCAAATAAACCCTAGCATTTAAACTAAACTTACGTTTTAAACAATTCTACTTACATCCGACTTAACGATTCTGCACTGTGTTTCTAATATGTTTTTGACACTTTTACATTTTTGGAAAAGTCAAACATATTTCCCTCCTCCTTTGACCATAAAGGAATTAACCTTGTATGTTCTACATTTTTGCTTAAATCGCGTAACTTTTAAACTTCACAAATAACTGTTAAGTTATCCCGCGTATGACGAAAACCACATTTTGACATCTCATATCACTTTTAGACTAATTTTAGTCTACTCTAAATAAATTCACGGTCGTTTCCCTGAAATTTTATTCTTTTCCGATAAATCTGCAATTACGCGTTTTTGACCCGTATTTGCAGCTTTAAGCACCGTTTTTGCACCCAATGAGACTTATCACTCATTTTACATTTTTAGATGGAGTATAATTATGAGTCTCATCATTCCTGTAAGTTTCGTATTTTTACGATACCCGGTTTTACGTTTTACGGTTGGCATTTAACGGAACCAAAACTTACTCTAAACTCATGATATTATCAAGACTTATAATCTAGGCCATGTCACACATATGTGACAGCCTCTTAGGTTATGAATCACCATGGTGGTGGCTTAATCCTAACCATGGTTCATTTAGATCATTACAAGTGTCCTAACTTAACCATGGTTAATATTTAACCTAATATATGGTTAACCAAACTTAACCTCCTATAAATAGGAAGTGAAATACATCCTAAACACCTTCACAAACTGATTTGGGTCGCTCATACACTAAAGCATTCACATCTTCCATCATTTGATCTATAAACTCCAAGTTTATGCAAAGAAGTTCCAAAGATCAAGCTACTTCATCAAATCTCTAGCAAGTTTAAGTGATCTTCTTGAGTTTAAATCCACTCAAGTCACTTAGTACTTCATCACCAACTCTTCGAGTTTGCAAGAGTGCCAAGGTGTGGAAAGCTAGTTTAATCCAAAGTCTTAAGTGATCAATCAAAGTCCTATCCTTACTAAGTTACTCCTTTCTTAAGTGAAAGCCAAAAGTTGTAAGCAACTTATCACCACCATCATCTCATCTTTATTATTCACAATCTTAACTATTTCATGCTATATATATAGTTACTATGTTGATTCATGATGTACATATACTCAATCACATGTTTTAATTTACATATTGTCATAAAAGTAACAAACTAGTAAACTAGTCATATTCTACACATTTGAGACCATTAAAATCATTAACCTATGGACTTTCTAACTTACATACTATGGTAGACAAGATAAAAAGGTAAACATATCAACTTGAATCACCCGAAACGGACAAATGAGTCAAAATTTATAGGCAAAAGAAGTTAGCGAAACCTAAACGCCAAAACTGCCATATTGAAACTGTTTTGGTTCTGCCATTTTAAAAGTGGTACTTCTGTTCCGAATCATCAAAAAGTTAAAACACGAAAGTTGTCCGGAACAAAGTTTTCCTTTAATAGCAAAGAAGCTCGGACCTTGAAAATCTTAAACATGCCATTATCTTTCAAAAACAGAAACTGCCCTATATTTAGTCTCACAAACTATACCTTTGTCACAACTAAAAGCAAACCAAGAGGGCTAACGGCCATAAGCCAGGACCATGGCTACGGATAAGGTCAAGGCTGAGTCTCAATACCATGGTAGTCAAGACCAAAGTCATGGCAAGGCCATGACTAAAGCCTCAAGGCTTGTTTACCCAAGATCGTTAACTAAGGTAATCATATTTATGAAACGACGAGAACTTTTAAAAACATGATAAACTTATTTATATAACAATCTTCACTCAAAAAATATATTGTGTCTACTAAGTGCTACAATAGTAGGGAGCTTCATGTGCGGGGTTTCATTTGAGTAAAACGTATCGACGAGTTGCTAGATTAACGATTTAAAGTGTCCTAGCTCCTCGAACGTTTACTGCATGACCTCTGAATTATGATGGCCCGAACGGTAGTACGATATCAATAAACTAAATACGTTTTCACATATTAAAGATCTTTCTACAAACATCAAATGATAATTGACTACATCATGATCAACATAGGAATATATATAGGATGGTTTATGTTTCTTTTTTTTGGGTAAAGGGGAGTAATCCTGCACCCTGGTAAATATATTAACCAAAGAAACGTTTAAGTACAATGGATATGAGTGAAATCCTATATCTCAGCCCGTTACATAGGCATAAAGGTTACATAACAAGATACTTCCTGATTTCTAAACAAGAAAACAAACCACTACTCAAATGATAACATAGGACACAACAAAAGAAAATTACTTCCTAGGACCTTGAAGCTTGGTGCCATACATGGCAGTAAAGGCATCCAAATTCCAAGGAAGATCATGAACCTGATTCGCATAGTCATCATAGTCATAGTCATCATACTCATCTTCAAACTCTTGGCCACCACCGAATAGATTAGCAGACTCATCAAATGGGTTAGCAACCACCTCATCTTCAGAATCAGAAACCACGATCTCTCCCACTTTAGAAAAAGGGTTAACTCTCTTAGTAGAAGTGGCAGGTGGATTACAAGAATCTCTAGTATTAGGAGCCACACCCGACTCCACCTCTTTCAAATCACTCACAAGGGGTTCTTGTGATGCAGTACTGGTATGTGCTAAAACACATACCTTTTCTATATCAAAACTGACCCAAAACAACCAAGAAAAAGCTGTTTATTGCTAATATTTGTGGTTTTCTTGAGTTTGTGCTTGTGCAGGTACGGATATGTAAAAACACACAAAAAGGAGCCAAATCAGACGTAAATCCGAGCACGAGAGATTAAGAGAGCTTAAGCCGAGCCGGAAGATCAAAATTGAGCATTTATGAAGATTTTATTCTCCGAGGATGATTTTTGGAAGAAATAACCAAGTTTGAAGAAATATCAAAAGTGGCCCCTCAAGTTTCAGCATTTGACAAAAGTGACCCTTGAAGATTCAGAAATTGCAAATTGGCCCTTGGTTTATTTGAAGATTGTCAAGAATGGTCCTTGAAGATAATTTCAGAATTTACATGTTTGGCCCTTGGAGTTTCAGCTTTCACAACTTTGGTCCCTATGGTTGCTAATGGATCCAATATTAAATCCTAGTCCAAGATATATCCCATGATCCAATCCTTTATACCTTCGGCCCAAAACAAACGAAAATCCAATAGCCAAATCCCTAAACCCGGCCCCTTAATATATATTCCAACCCGAATACAACCCATAAAACCCACCCAATCCCCACCAGTCAAACCCATTCAAACTATAATAAAAAAATTACCTTTACCCATCGCGCCCAAATTCGCCCGTTTCACCATTTACCTCCAAATCAAAGTTACCCACCCATTCCCAACCTCGTACTAGCATCTTTGATGCTCTTCTAGAAGCTGACACAGCAAGATAAGATAGCCAGCGTGGCAATTTGGAGCAATCTCATTGGGCCAAACACATCATCCAAGTGATCCAAGGGTGTAGAATGGATATGGTGACAAGATGATGAATCAATGGTTGATATTTGAGCATCTAGGAGCTTCTGAATGGGATCCCAAGTCTTCCAAGCATCTGCTATTTATACCCGATTCCCTCACAATGTAGAATTCGTCCAATTCCTTAAGCATTAGAGGAATTTTGACCTTTCCATTTCTTGTCATTTATTGTTTTCATAGCTTAGTAAAGTTCTTTCCATTGTAATTTCAATACTCTTGTAATGTCACTTTATTAATATTAATCAAGTTTTCATTAATCTATTGTCAATTTGAGTTTTCATGCAATCTAGTTTCAAATCCATCCAAAAGTTGTTTTTTACTGTTTGTTTAAGCTCATATAAGCTTAACAAAGCTTATATGAGTCTCATGGTGTCTTAATTGTCCTTAATTCCAAGTTTTGCAAAAAGTCAATGAAAGTCAAACGGGTAAATTTGGTAGTCAAACTCAGTTTGAGGATTAAAAGTTGTTCTTAATATGTTTTGTATTAGGATTTTAATCAGTATAAGTTCTAGTTTTACATTGCTACTGTTTTTTTTATTTTGAAATGTGTTTTAAAAAGGAGTGTTTGGATCTGTTATAATTTTCAGTTTAAAATGAATTTGGCAAGTCAAGTTTGGTTAGTTTAAGTTTGAGTTTCTGCTCCATTGATTTCTAGATTAAAGTTTTCAAGAGTGTCAAAGTTGTTAGTGATTTCAGTTTATAATCAAATCTGCCAAAACCATTGATTCCGTCCCAACCATTGCAGTTCATAAGCACTTTTCAAGGTTCAATTCAGGTGTGATATTAGTTGATATTGCTTTTTGTGGCTCTCATTAGATCATATATTAGCTTGTTTTGAAGTTATTTGATATGTAGAAACCTCTAGTTGGCTTATATCTCTAGTTCATTATGCTTTTTTTTGTACACTGTCTGTTTTCTGTCATAATCGCATCTCAACATAATCTAGGCTTATCATCTGCTTAATCCTTTGATGTTTATGCCTGATTTCTGTTCCCCTCAGTAGCTTGTAGGAGTAGTTTTAGGACTCTGAGCTTAGGATTTCACTTTTGAGCTTATTGAGTAGCTTATTAAGGCCTGCAACTAGCTTATTTCCCCATATCTGTTCTGCATCAGTAGCCACTGTCCCAATTAGCCAGTTAATTTTTGATCTCTAACTTCTTCATCACTAGTCCTTATGAGCTGATCTTTTAGATATGTAATCTCTAGTTGGTTGTCTTGAGAACCTCACTTTTGGTTTTCCCTTTGAGCTTATTAATAAGCCTGTGCATAAGCTCAAAACAGTAGGGTCATTAGCTCATTTGCTTAAGTAACATTTAGCTTAAATCCTTGGTAATCTGCTTATTAGGTGTTAGGAGTAGTTGCAAATGGTTGCTTTAGAGTAGTTATAGTATAATTTTGCTTCTGTTTTCAGTTGGTTCATTCTAGTGCTTATTTGCTTATTTAAAAGTGCTTATTTCCCCATCAGTTAACACTGCAGCCTTAATATCTCACACATAAGCATCATATTTTATATTTTTCATAGATTTAGATTAATATTTTAGAATTTTCCTGAGTTTTTCATAATTTTTAGCCTTTGTTTGGTATTTTTCTCTATTTAAAACAGTTTTTAATCACTTTTAAATAGCTTTAATTGCAATTAATTAAGAAAAAGTTCCAAAAAATAACTTTTCAATTTTCCCAGTTTAAGAAAAATATAAAAAGCAAAAAAAAAAATATTTTTCCTTATTTTTCCCTTTTTATTTGGTATTTTTCACAATTTAATTAGATTTAAATAGTTTTAAATTAGTAGAAAATAGAAAAATAATCAGAAAAATAAAAAAATAGTTTTGAAAATTCTCTTATGGTATTTTAGATTTTATAAAATTAGTTTCATAATTTTCCCCTTTGTTTTTATAATTTTTAGTTATTTAGTCTTATTTTTAAAGTTAAAATTAGTTTTTAATTCTAATAAATTCTAAAAAATTCCTAAAAATTAGTTTTAATTCAATAATAGTTTTTAAATAGCATTTTTAGTATAAAAGTAATTTTAGGTTATTTTTAGTAGTTAGATTAGACGTAGTTGCTTTTTATTCGCGTTTCGTTTTGATCGCGTATTTAGGATTTCCCGTAGTGTAATTTCCCTTTTATGCTTCCCTTATCCCGTAGTTTAGAAAACATCATATTATCCCCTTTTCCCATTCAAATCACAAAAATCGGGACGTGAGTTGGAAATTCCATTCAACCCTCGTTCGGAACGATCTCGGTGCTCAAACCTAATACGTTTGAGTTACCCGCATACTACACTTCTCATCTATTATTGGTTTTTAAATCAGTGTCCGAGCTGTTTTAAGTTTCTTACGGTTAGTCATTCACAAGTGGCTAGCTTGTGTGAGATAACTTGGCGGTTTGGCATTCTTTTGCGAATCAAGTACCTGTCTTAGTAGACTTATCTTCATTAAATTCCATTATGCGACCAGAATCCACATCCTTGTTGGTGTCATTAGAAGGAGTACCAAACGCATCCGTATATTCCATATTAAGAGCATCAAACTGGTTAGATGTAGAGATCTTTGTTCCACTCGAACTAGCCACATCAGAAGCATTCTTCTTAGTGACTTCCACTTTCTTAGGTTCAGGAGGAGTCTTTTTGGGTTGATATTGAAGCTGCTTACCCACAACAGGTTTAGTAAACCCTCCTAGACCTGGAATAGTAGACCCACCTTGTTTACCCTTCTTCTTGTTGTTAACCGTCTTGAAACCATCATTAACACGCTTAGTAGGCTGAGCAGGAGGTTCAACAACATTAGGACATTCAATAAGAGTATGACCAAAAATCTTACATGTATCACAATGAGGTGGTTTCCACTCATATTCAACCCGAGTGAATTTTTGGCGCCGCTGCCGGGGAGGGCTTGTAGCGAGTTTTCGTATTCCGTCTCGAATCGCGTGCATTTGAAGATCCTTCCCCGAGTGAAGTTACCGTCGTTTTTTTTTTAAATATATATCTTTTTTAAAAACCCAAAAAGATTTTCCTTTTCATAATTTGTTTTCCTTTTATGTTTGCTTTTATCAAAAACCCAAAAATATTCTTCTTTACCCTCTGAACCGTCAATTCTTTATCTATTTACCCTCTTATTCGTATAATTCTTCTCGATGTCTTCGTCTTACCATTATGGTTGTCAATGGTGTGGGGGACCTCAAAATGGTGGGAATTGTCCCGGTTGTGGCATTGTGAATTCGGGAAACGAGTTTGTCTACGACCAACATCCCTACAATGATACGACCGATTTCCTTAACCAATCCCCATACCATGAGACGGAGTCATACTCGTGTGAGTACTGTGGAGGTCCTCACCAAGGTTTTCAATGTCAAGCCCAATTTAACAATACAACCTTTGGTTATGAACCTTATCCATATACTCCACCAAACCCGTCACAACAATCATACTGTTGTGAGTATTGTGGAGGTCCGCACTTTAATTCCGATTGTCAGATGCAAAATCCGATTGTTTACGAGCAAGTTCCTTGTTACAATTACGATTATTCTTATAACCCACCTCCACAATACCAAGAAATTCAACCGCAAACTCCGTCAGATGATCAAGAATTTCACCAAGGTTGTTTCGATATAGTACAAGAGTTAAAGGAATTAAAAGAATTGCTTAATAAACCAGCTCAAGAAAAAGATCCTAATCAAAAGACCTATTGTGAATTATTGGCTGAAGAGGCAGCGAAAGTAATTCAATATCGTCCAACTTCTTATTATTACGATTCGATTACGATGACGATTATACTCCTCCGAGTGGCAATCCCACTCCCGTTTCTGAGCCTTTCATTTCCGACCCTTCCCCTTCACTCACGTCAGTTGAGAGAAGTGACTTTTTGGAAGAGGTCGATGATTCTATTGCTACGGACATTGTTGATCCCGTTGACTTGCTCATAATGGGGGACGAACCTTTTAGCACTATTCCGGAAACGGAATCGTCTAGTGTTGAGAGCCTTGACCCAATCCCAAGTGAGTCCGAGGATGTATCTGATAGTGACTGTGATTCGCTTTTATGTGATTCTCTTGACATTTCCGAGGTTACTTCAGGGATTTTCTCAAATCCTCTTTTTGAACTCAAAGACGACTACACCTTTTGTGAAGTTAATCCTCTTTTTGACCAAGATTTTGAGTCCGATTCAGAGATCACAACGGAAGTGGTGGATATTGCTAGCTCTCAGAGCACACCACTTGTCCCATCTCTATGTTCCGACCTTTCTCTCTCGTCATGTGATGTTATGCAAGATGAAGAAAGTGATGAATCTGACACTGAAGATATTATGGAGATTGATGAATTGACTAAAGTGGTTGACGACGATATTCTTGATAATCCGCCTTATGATTCTGATATGGAATAAATCGACTTATTTCTTGATGATCCAATACCACCGGGTATTGAGAGTGACAGTGCGACTCGATCAAGATGTCCTTTTTCTTGAAAGCTTGCTTAATGATGATTCTTCTTCCTCTGTTGAGTCGACCCTCACTTATCCCGTTGAGCCCACATGTGAAGACAAGATTTTCAACCCCGAGATACGCGTTGATGAGTTTTATGCTAAAAATGTTATTCGAGATAAGGATCCTCTCTTGGATGCCTTCGTTGATGAGCTTTTGAGTAACACCTTTCTATACCATGAGCTCCCGACTCCTTTGGAGTATTCTTTTATCGATCCTTCATCCCTTCGTCCGCCCGCAAAACCGCCGGATGATGGATCGATCTTTCACATGCCTTATGTGAGTTTGGGAGGAGTCATTCCTTATGTGCTTGAGCCCGACATTTTCTTTCCCTCCCAAACCACCCAGTCTCATTCTTTCGTGAATGAGGACACCGTTTTGACCACGGTATCTCTACCATTTTCTTCCCCAAGGACAAATGAATTCGGGGACAAGTCAGGTTAGCGACTCGTTTAAAAAATAGCGCTTGGGAGGCACCCCATGCTTATCTCTATCTTATTTCTATTTTCTAATAAGTGACGTGAAGGGGTTAGCCTCTTCGATTTCTCGTGTTTGGTTGTTTGTGATGTTGTGTTTAGGATGTTCCCGATATGAAGACTCTCGTGCTCGAAGTTTGTTTTTTTTTCTCCACTCGAGTTTCATGATCGATGCTGGTGGAAATCCGATATCCTAATCTTATCGACTAACGTTTATCTTCTAGCATACTTAATAAACGGCTTTTAGATTTTCGTTGATACCCTTGCTTTTAAACATTGAGGACAATGTTTCGTTCTAGTCTGGGGTAGGGTAATCTTCGATTTGATTTGACCGCACTTGCTTGTTTTTCGTCGTGTACTCTCGCAACCCCGTTTTTCCTTAGAAAATGAAAAATTGTGCAAAAATGAGCAAAATTTAAAATTTTTGAAGCTTTTGTTAAGTCTTTTTGATTGAAAAGTTCTTGCTAGTCTCTTAGATAAGAAGCTATAAAAAGCGAATTCTAGCTCACAAGGCCAAGATTTTGCAAGTTTCCCTGAGTGACTTTAAATATGCATAACTTGATTTCATTAGATGAAGCATTTGCTAAGTTAATATATGTTTTGACACCTTGTTGACTTTCCATTGGTGAGAGTAGGAATAGAATTACGACTTGACCGGGCGTGTTGAGCCCTAGCTTGTTCCCTTAACCATAGATAATCTAAAAATTATCGGCTAAGCATTCGCGGATCTCATTATTTGGGATTTTAAATTTGCAGAGATCGAGAAATGATAGAGTTACTTATGAGTTTAGATGCTAAGCGTGGAGTAGTTGGTTCTCTTTAGAGCCCATCGAAGGTACTTATGGCTTTTTGTTCCCATAAAATTGTTTCACCCCATATGTGTCTAATAATAATTAGAGATGTCGAGTTTTTGGCGATAGTTAGTTCTTTATCTTCTTAAAAGAATCTTTGTTTTAAAAATTGGGTACACATCAAGGATCCGTAATAAATAAGCAATAAGTGATAAGTGAAAAGTAATAAGTAAAGTTGTGAGCTGCGGTGTCGAGATCGGACCCTTGGATCTTTAGCCAGGATTGAGTGAGGTCTTAGCCTAGCCAGCAGGGATCCTCATTTCATGAAGCCTATAGTCTTGGAATTACCCCGTGAAGCTCCGTAGTTCATAACTCATATAAGTAAAAGTTTAAGTAAAAAAAAAAAAAAAAAATGATGAATGAAAAATGAAAAAGTCAAAAGTATAAGGGAATAAAAATTCCTTGATGTGGACCTCATTTTTGGGACAATGGTTCTTGAGAGAAGGCGGATAACTAATTATCGACTTAGCTTTGTATCTTTATCGGAATAAAAGTTATCGAAACGAGAATTTGAAGAAATTCATTTCTCACAAAAATAAAAAAATCTAGAGGAAATAGGAAAATGGGAGCAAAAGGTAATTACACAAGTAACTTCCATGGGTAGTGTTAGCATCTAGAGTCATATGTAACAATGATTTCGATTTTACGCTTAGTTTGGGAACTTGTGAAAAATCAGGGACGATGTATTCTATCCGTATGGTCACTTCACGATGTGTTGTGTTTTCTACTCCGTGATCCTAACGTGTCGTTTGAAAAATGTTGGAGTTATTAATCGACATGAAAGTTCAACCAACCGTCATTCATAATCAGAATGTGCTTAATCGTAATATCTATATATGTGAATTAAGAGGTAAACGGGGCGTTTTTAGAATTAAGGCTTTCTTAATCTCTTTTGAGGAATCTTTGCTACTTCTTCATAGATTTAGTAGAAAGGGATTGAAATCCTTGGTTTTAGAAGCGTGAGTTGATTGCATTGCGTGAGGACACGACAATGGTCTCGTCTGGGGTATTTTGGTATGTGCTAAAACACATACCTTTTCTATATCAAAACTAACCCAAAACAACCAAGAAAAAGCCGTTTATTGCTAATATTTGTGGTTTTCTTGAGTTTGTGCTTGTGCAGGTACGGATATGTAAAACACACAAAAGGAGCCAAATCAGACGTAAATCAGAACACGAGAGATTACGAGCTTAAGCCGAGCCGAAGATCAAAATTGAGCATTTATGAAGATTTTATTCTCAGGATGATTTTGGAAGAAAAACCAAGTTTGAAGAAATATCAAAAGTGGCCCCTCAAGTTTCAACATTTGACAAAATTAACCCTTGAAGATTCAGAAATTGCAAATTGGCCCTTGGTTTATTTGAAGATTGTCAAGAATGGTCCTTGAAGATAATTTCAGAATTTACATGTTTGGCCCTTGGAGTTTCAGCTTTCACAACTTTGGTCCCTATGGTTGCTAATGGGTCCAATATTAAATCCTAGTCCAAGATATATCCCATGATCCAATCCTTTATACCTTCGGCCCAAAGCAAACGAAAGTCCAATAGCCAAATCCCTAAACCCGGCCCCTTAATATATATTCCAACCCGAATACAACCCATAAAACCCACCCAATCCCCACCAGTCAAACCCATTCAAACTATAATAAAAAAATTACCTTTACCCATCGCGCCCAAATTCGCCCGTTTCACCATTTACCTCCAAATCAAAGTTACCCACCCATTCCCAACCTCGTAATAGCATCTTTGATGCTCTTCTAGAAGCTGACACAACAAGATAAGATAGCCAGCGTGGCAATTTGGAGCAATCTCATTGGGCGAAACACATCATCCAAGTGATCCAAGGGTGTAGAATGGATATGGTGACAAGATGATGAATCAATGGTTGATATTTGAGCATCTAGGAGCTTCTGAATGGGATCCCAAGTCTTCCAAGCATCTGCTATTTATACCCCATTCCCTCACAATGTAAAATTCTTCCAATTCCTTAAGCATTAGAGGAATTTTGACCTTTCCATTTCTTGTCATTTATTGGTTTCATAGCTTAGTCAAGTTCTTTCCATTGTAATTTCAATACTCTTGTAATGTCACTTTATTAATATTAATCAAGTTTTCATTAATCTATTGTCAATTTGAGTTTTCATGCAATCTAGTTTCAAATCCATCCAAAAGTTGTTTTTTACTGTTTGTTTAAGCTCATATAAGCTTAACAAAGATTATATGAGTCTCATGGTGTCTTAATTGTCCTTAATTCCAAGTTTTGCAAAAAGTCAATGAAAGTCAAACGGGTAAATTTGGTAGTCAAACTCAGTTTGAGGATTAAAAGTTGTTCTTAATATGTTTTGTATTAGGATTTTAATCAGTATAAGTTCTAGTTTTACATTGCTACTGTTTTTTTTATTTTGAAATGTGTTTTAAAAAGGAGTGTTTGGATCTGTTATAATTTTCAGTTTAAAATGAATTTGGAAAGTCAAGTTTGGTTAGTTTAAGTTTGAGTTTCTGCTCCATTGATTTCTAGATTAAAGTTTTCAAGAGTGTCAAAGTTGTTAGTGATTTCAGTTTATAATCAAATCTGCCAAAACCATTGATTCTGTCCCAACCATTGCAGTTCATAAGCACTTTTCAAGGTTCAATTCAGGTGTGATATTAGTTGATATTGCTTTTTGTGGCTCTCATTAGATCATATATTAGCTTTTTTTGAAGTTATTTGATATGTAGAAACCTCTAGTTGGCTTATATCTCTAGTTCATTATGCTTTTTTTGTACCTTTGTCACGTTTTGTCATAACTGCATCTCGGCATAATCTAGGCTTATCATCGCTTAATCCTTTGATGTTTATGCCGATTTGTTCCCCTCAGTAGCTTGTAGGAGTAGTTTTAGGACTCTGAGCTTAGGATTTCACTTTTGAGCTTATAGAGTAGCTTATTCAGGCCTGCAACTAGCTTATTTCCCATATCTTCGCATCGGCTGACCACTGTCCCAATTAGCCAGTTAATTTTTGATCTCTAACTTCTTCATCACTAGTCCTTATGAGCTGATCTTTTAGATATGTAATCTCTAGTTGGTTGTCTTGAGAACCTCACTTTTGGTTTTCCCTTTGAGCTTATTAATAAGCCTGTGCATAAGCTCAAAACAGTAGGGTCATTAGCTCATTTGCTTAAGTAACATTTAGCTTAAATCCTTGGTAATCTGCTTATTAGGTGTTAGGAGTAGTTGCAAATGGTTGCTTTAGAGTAGTTATAGTATAATTTTGCTTCTGTTTTCAGTTGGTTCATTCTAGTGCTTATTTGCTTATTTAAAAGTGCTTATTTCCCCATCAGTTAACACTGCAGCCTTAATATCTCACACATAAGCATCATATTTTATATTTTTCATAGATTTAGATTAATATTTTAGAATTTTCCTGAGTTTTTCATAATTTTTAGCCTTTGTTTGGTATTTTTCTCTATTTAAAACAGTTTTTAATCACTTTTAAATAGCTTTAATTGCAATTAATTAAGAAAAAGTTCCAAAAAATAACTTTTCAATTTTCCCAGTTTAAGAAAAATATAAAAAGCAAAAAAAATATTTTTCCTTATTTTTCCCTTTTTATTTGGTATTTTTCACAATTTAATTAGATTTAAATAGTTTTAAATTAGTAGAAAATAGAAAAATAATCAGAAAAATAAAAAATAGTTTTGAAAATTCTCTTATGGTATTTTAGATTTTATAAAATTAGTTTCATAATTTTCCCTTTGTTTTTATAATTTTTAGTTATTTAGTCTTATTTTTAAAGTTAAAATTAGTTTTTAATTCTAATAAAATCTAGAAAATTCCTAAAAATTAGTTTTAATTCTTAGATAGTTTTCAAATAGCATTTTTAGTATAAAAGTAATTTTAGGTTATTTTTAGGAGTTAGATTAGACGTAGTTGCTTTTTATTCGCGTTTCGTTTTGATCGCATTATTTAGGATTTCCCGTAGTGTAATTTCCCTTTTATGCTTCCCTTATCCCGTAGTTTAGAAAACATCATATTATCCCCTTTTCCCATTCAAATCACAAAAATCGGGACGTGAGTTGGAAATTCCATTCAACCCTCGTTCGGAACGATCTCGGTGCTCAAACCTAATACGTTTGAGTTACCCGCATACTACACTTCTCATCTATTATTGGTTTTTAAATCAGTGTCTGAACTGTTTTAAGTTTCTTACGGTTAGTCATTCACAAGTGGCTAGCTTGTGTGAGATAACTTGGCGGTTTGGCATTCTTTTGCGAATCAAGTACCTGTCTTAGTAGACTTATCTTCATTAACTTCCATTATACGACCAGAATCCACATCCTTGTTGGTGTCATTAGAAGGAGTACCAAACGCATCCGTATATTCCATATTAAGAGCATCAAACTGGTTAGATGTAGAGATCTTTGTTCCACTCGAACTAGCCACATCAGAAGCATTCTTCTTAGTGACTTCCACTTTCTTAGGTTCAGGAGGAGTTTTTTGGGTTGATATTGAAACTGCTTACCCACAACAGGTTTAGTAAACCCTCCTAGACCTGGAATAGTAGACCCACCTTGTTTACCCTTCTTCTTGTTGTTAACCGTCTTGAAACCATCATTAACACGCTTAGTAGGCTGAGCAGGAGGTTCAACAACATTAGGACATTCAATAAGAGTATGACCAAAAATCTTACATGTATCACAATGAGGTGGTTTCCACTCATATTCAACCCGTATCTTCTCAATAGTCGAACCCGACCCATCAAGTAACGGTATATCAACAGTAAGGCTGTCCCTAAGCACCTCATCCGACTTCACTTCAATCATGCATCGATCAAAACTACTACGGCCCCACGAGTCCTTGCATATTTGGCTAGTGAAAGTATCTAACCTTTTGGGCGTGCCTATCAGTGTGGCAAGGAGACTAAGGCCATCATCAGAAAACATAGCAAGAGGAACATCATGGAATTTAACCCACACCGGGATGTTGGTCAAATCCTCTTTAAGTAAGTTGGTGTTCAATGTCCATGGTTTAAGAATAATAGGTACATTTCTAATCAACCAAGGACCGTTTTTAAGAACATCATCAACACAAATTGAACTTAAAAAAGAAGAACCCCTTTGCATTCATCATTACCTTTTGTATACCTAACTTAGCCCACGCATTGCGTACAAAGTAATCAACAACAGGAAAAGCAAGTCGTTGACCAAGGAAATACCCATACAAAGTATTCTCAAACCTAGAGTTCACCTCTTCAACCACTTTCATCGGGACAAAAAGATCCACACCATTAGCTTTCTTATTACACTCCAACCTACGAAAGTTTGACGTGTGTTTCTTAGGTTCAGTAGAAGTAACACCAGCATACGATGTAGAAGGTTGTTTCAAAACACCAACCTTCTCAATACCAACAACCCTATGTGCATTCGTATCAACGTTAACATTAACATTATTAGGACTACTAGTAGCATTAACATTAGAAGCCATAGGAACACTCGTATCTTGAGGAGGTTTCGAATAATAACCAATAGCAGTAAACATATCCTCTAGCTCCTTCTGTGACTGCGGCACCTTACGATGCTCAAATGGATTAGCCCCAGTAGAAGTAGTAGCATCCACTGTCACAGCTGGTTTTAATGGTTACCCATCGTCACCCACAAGAACAAGTTTTCCCTAAAATATTTGTTTTTCAATAGCACGAATTTTCAATAAAGTATCATGACCCTCCGGTGTGTCATGGGTAGGTGCATCATGACTAGGGCTCGAACCAAGTGAAACCGGCTCCACTTGTCCATCAGTACGCGAACTACTCCCCTCGTTAATCGGGGAAGGGCAAGCATCCATATCATCAACAAGAATCGACGAAGTAATGTTCTCCTCTCCCATACAATCCAGCATAAACAAACGTAACACCAATTAAGACAGACACCCAACGAAAAACAAGAAGGCAAACAATGAACAATATGGTCTGATGTTCGAAACAATACCCAGTAAAACCCTAGTCGATAAACTAGGGTTTATAAAACGTAAGGAACCAAGCAGCTAACCCATAAACAAGTCGAAATCAGTAGCAGTAATAGGTAATTAAGAACAAACGCTGAAGAACCCTAAAGAAAAAGATCGATCGCAGAAACCCTACAAAACCTAAAAAACAATCGACTAGCACCCTAACCTGATAACAAACGTGTTAAAGAATCAAGATATAACCCAAGAGTAGAATCAAGATTAGTAGAACAGGCATGTGATGTGATTAAAGGTGCTAGAAACGATCAGAATGTTAAGTACTTAATATCATCAACTCTCGGTGAGTTCATAGCCCCATTTTCTATTACTTAATTGTTTTACAAACCCTTGGGGGAGATACATGCTTTATTTTAAACCGAACACATTGCTTTCAAACTGTATGCTTATCTGATTGTTTTATTAGCACTAAGTTACCGCATTTGCCAAACATAAGTCCCTAAATCATGAATCATTAATCACTATGTGAGAGTGAGCGTGAATATTGTGAATAGATCTATTGGGATTGACGAATCCCGTTTGTGTTGGCCCCGTTAAAGGCAAACAAACGCACTATATTTGAGTAACATTAGGTAAAAATGACAATTTTACCTATTAGGACACGTACCAACAATTTCTCCAATTAAATTTGGAACACGTTAACGCCTTGATTGCATGATGCTTAGTCTAATAATAACTGTTTTGTTTTCAAACCATTGATGTGAGTCTAATTAACTCACACTACCAACATAATGTGTTCAACCATTTAACAAATTCTATGAATTTCACTCAACCTTTGTGTTGACTGTTTTAAGCATGTATTTCAGGTCCATAATGTCTAAGCGGAGAAGGGCAAGATCAAGAAGGCTATATATAAATAATTTATCATTCACAAAACATCAAAAACTTTATATTGATGTATTTTGTAATCAATGGAACCAACTAGGACCTATTTTGTAAACTCTGATATATTTGAATGATAAAACCTTTTTAAAACGACTCCTTTAGAGATCATTTTCTATTATTATGACTGTTGTGCCATCAAGTAATACCCAGTTTGAATTCCGCTGCATATCACGAAATTGGGGGTGTTACAAACGTTCACCAATTTTCAAGTATTCATCAAACGCATCTGGCGCAGTGCCGTACACCAATTGGTGGATGATGGATGTGCACTTCAAAAGAGGACCAATACTTAAATGACCGGTAGCATCGTAACGTTGTCTAAAAATTAAAGTACTTGGGAATCGGTCGAACGTCATAGCTTAAGATATCGTTGACTATTTTATTAAAAAGTGTAGGACTCATACGATACCTTTGCCTAAACTTCTCTTTCGTATACTTAGGTGGAGTGTCACCCTCACCAAAATAGTCGTCGATTAAACGTTGTTCCACTTCTTCTCGATCACGTGGTATGTATTGCCTCGTCCTCTTAATACCCGATCCTGATCCACCGGCTTCTTGATCACACAGACTTAGAAGTTGTTCATATGCCGTATAACCCTGGATAAATCGATCCGGGCCGTTTTGAAAATAAACATCATAATGGTCGTAGGTGGAGAAGTTGTTGGGATTGTTTGGATCCATAGTTGAAAGAAAATCAAGTATTATTGAAGTAGAGATTAAATTGGTAGAGTTTGTGATAATTGATAGAATAAAGGAGGAATTTATAGAATCTTTTTGGGGTAAAACTTTTGTAAATTTGTGCATTTTGGCTATACAGCCGTTACACACATTAAAAAAAAAAAAACTAGCCGTTGGTTTAAAAAAATAAATAAATAATGGCGTAGGCTGGCAAATACGACGCGAGCCTCGTAGTGGTGCGCCATTCTTCATTTTGGGTTGGTGGGTTAGCGCCATGAATGGCACCACGATACCGTAGGCTCTCAGGCTGGATGGCAAGGAGGTGAGTCGCTCACCTTAACTTCAGCGCCATGTCAGCTCTCCTCTCACTTCCCCTCACCCCCACTCACCTTTTTATGGCCAAGGATACTACATATTCACTTTTCATTAAAATACTCACTTTATACAAATATAAACCACTAAATACCCCCACACACAATAAAAAATAATAAAACATGAAGGATACTTAAGGTAAGTCGTTCACCTTATTTGGTCTTGGGAACCTCCATTCGCGCGTGAGTGGACTAGGTGGGCAAGGTGATCTTTGTGTGAGTTGGTTGCAAGGTGAGAGGCTCACATGCCCTTGCCGACCAGCCTAAATAAAACTTAAATATCTCAAAAGATCAAAACTTACAACCACCAAAAAGTTTACTAAGAGCATTCGGTGTGGTATGTATATCATGGCTCTTCATCACCGCCACCTCAGCGCCACATCAGCATAACAAACCTCCACAACTAACCACAACAAACCCCCTCCCTCATACAAAACCTCGACCTCTTCATTTGGGACCCACCACTAAATAAAATATTACATAAAAAAAACGACAAAAAGTACAAAACTTACCCTTGTCATGGTGACGAAGAGGTTTCCATGAAGAGCCATGACAAAGGAGGGCGGTGTGGTGAAGAGCCATGACAAGGTACCATGTCACCTCCACCTAAGATGATGGCGAGCCACAACAAGCCCACATCCAATGCTCTATCAATCTTAAACAAAAAAAATAATAATAATAAATGCAAATCAATTCACTATGTACTCTTCACTTTAAACGTCAACTCACCAACAACTTACGTCACCATCACCAATGGCAGTCGCAACCACCAATGACAGCACCTCCGTCGCAATCATCTTCTCCGGCGGTCACCGGTTCCCCTCCGTTGGCGGAAGTTTAGATCGGTGAGCTCGAGTTCCTCTCATAATCACCAATATGCAGGTTCTGTAACTGAATTAGTTGACTATTTAACTGATTATTAATTTAATTTAATTTATAATTAATTCTTTTTGATTTTTTATAGCCGTCTTTGACAAGTGAAATTAAATGGTTAGGTATAGGATGGAAGTTCTGTTATAAGTACTAGTTAACGCTTAAAGTATTGATAGATGCGGTGTGGCGGTTATTGATCTATAATATTATTAAGATTTTTACTTAGAGGTGGATACTAGTCTGTTATTACGGAATTTGGTTTCGAGATGAGTGCTATATGTTTCGTTAGGTGCTTTGTGAAAAGTTACATAATGTAGATGAATTTTCATGTGTTCGTCCATTTAAGGAATGCGTGTGAATGTTTCAATGTATGATGGACAGGATATATCTTATATTAATTTGACTGATGGTGGTGGTGAAACCTTTTGAGGTGGTCAAGTTTCTTTTTGGGAAAAACAATAGTACGACCACAGTAGTATTGACGGGATTTGATGGTGGTGGTTTGGGATGTGGTGTGAGAGTGGGGAAGAATACGAGGGTATATTAGTCATTTTACATGCGTTTGAGCTCGAATTAGAACAATCCCGCCTTTTCACTTTACATTTGTGCATGTTTTCTATCACAATTATTTTCTGCAGCAAAGTTTGTTACTTCAGTTCTTCAAAAGTGCAGAACTCTTTAACATTTACCAAATTCAAAGCGAGATATTTGATTGATTCTCTTATAACATCGTTTACTTTAATGCACATATTTTGTATAAATTGTATCATTAATGGACGCAACCTGACACAGATAGTATAATGAGGGAAATTCACCAATGTTAATTTACATCAAACATATATAGTTATTTGGATAGCTGTTACTAATAATCGTCATCATTGTTCTGAATATCTTGAGGATAATTATCTATGTTAACAGTGTCGAACCTTCCTTTTCTTTTCACAAGTGTCACTCTTCTTTAGCTGATATAGATTACAGTAAACGGATATAGATATTAGCTTTTACTTCTGTGAGAAATAATTCTGTGGATACATGTGCATTATGCTTAATTTATCAACTTTGTATATCTGTATCAGGTTTGAGAATCGCTGTCAAAAGTAGAAGATTGGTTAAGCATTATCGGGCCGGAATATTGCCTAATCTTCACGTTTACTGAAAATGATTGGTGTAGTAGCATTATTAAGGAAGTGATGAAGTATATTAAGGAAGGATGGAATGCTACAAAGATGAAGCCACAAGGGCTTAAGAAATAGCTGAAAGTAAGTTCTCTTCAAAGGATGTAAAGGGCGCAAAGAAATTTGCTTTAAAGGCGCAAAATTTGTTTCCTGGTCTCGAGGGTATTTCCCAACTATTAGCAGTTCTGGATGTGCATGTTGCTGCTGAAAACAAAGTAAGCGGTGAATCAGATTATTATGGGATACTTGGTGTGAACCCATTAGCAGATGATGATACTGTGAAGAAATGTTATAGAAAACTAGCTTTATCACTTCATCCCGATAAGAACAAGTCTATAGGTGCAGAAGGGGCATTCCAGCTCGTTTCTCAAGCGTGGAATCTGTTATCCTTGAAGATAAAAGATCGGCATATGATCATAAAAGGCATGCTCAGTTTTTGAAGCAGCGGGTTCCTCAGAATGTGTTTTCACGTTTGCATATACCTCCAACTCAGAACGGTTTTCACAATCTCACGAAGAGTGCAGCTGCCCGGACAGCTGGTGCAGATGTGCAGACAAAGGTTACAACTTCTCAAAAATACAGCTTACAGCTTACAGCTTACACTTGTATTTAATACTTACCAAACACACTTATGCAAAACATTAATATATAAACATAACCCCAAATTGACCCATTCCTAATTATGTAAGAATCATTGTTATGTAGGTATTCTGAAGTAAAACCATTTGTTTGAAATTCGTCCCGAGAATGTTTCTGAAGATGGGTCATGGGAATTGAAATATTAAGTGCACCCCATATACATGAGGATACTTTCTTTGTATGCTAAAAAGAATGAATGAAAATTTGTCGTCTCAGAAGGACTTATTGGAGTAGGAAGTATGAACGACCAACGATCTCCAAGATCTGCAACTTAAGAATGCAGCTTATCTCCACACTATACTCCGAGCAACAGAAGGTTTGCATTGAAGTATGTTCAAGGTATGGCTTTTGTCTCTATGTTCTTTTAGTTATTCACCAATTTTAGTTAGGATTCTAATGGGTAGCAAAGGTTGGGGTAGAATTTCACCCAAAAATTTCGAAGGGATTTTGCGGCGGTTTTTAGTGAACTTGAGTGGCTTCACTTATGTTTGGGCTTAATTTGACACGTATGGTTTACTGGCTTGGTTAATTATTCGTGGTTTTGGAAAGGGTTAGTTCGGTTTGGACTTTTTTAGGTTGAATGAATGACGTTTGCATTAGCATAACCTTATGAATATACGCACTTCCAAATATTTAGTGGATGTCTTCAAAAAAGAAGAACAAATTCTTTGATTGAACAGATAATGCAATTTAACAGTCAACCTCTAAGCGTGGATTTTACATCCAGCACTAATGTTATTTCCAATGAATCAATAGCATCGTATTGACTATCAAACGAGTCATTGGTTTAACATCACTGGAAGTAAAAATAACCTGAATCGAACTGCTCCAGTTTCGAATGAATGTTTAATGTTTACCCATTTTACAGGCTAACCTGAATTGAACAACTTTTTTGATGGCATAACTTTAGTATATACTAACTTTGTCCATGTTCACGTGGAAAGAAAAGCTAAGCGTGATTATTTTATGTTGCAAGTATTTGTGTTGCGTTAAAGAATTTTTTGTTGTACAGTCAGATTCGCATTTAGGTTTTTCAGTTATCCGTTTTCACTTTTCAAATTTTCACTTGATGCAGGTTTAATATCACTTGAGATAGAGTTTTTGAGGTACAATAAAAGAATTCGATCAAGTTTTAAATCCTTCAAAAGTGTGAAACAAGATTTGAGTAAGTTGGATGTAACGAAATGACATCCACTCTTTCCAGAGTTACATCTCGAAAATCTACAATAAATACAAGTAATAAAGGCAAGTTATTCTGAATTTCATAAAATTTGAATGTATTTAGACAATATTGCATTGGTACTAACAGTTTTGTTGTCCGTCTTAACAGATAGTCCTCTTTGTGATGTGCCCAAGTTTGAAAAGAGTAAGATGACACTCATAAGATGTGTGCCATTTGCTGACTGAAAGTAAGTAACCAGATCTTCCAAACTTGCTCTCAGAAAATTTATTATTTTTGGGACAATTTACATGAAACGGGTCGCTTTTGGTTAGTTTTTATATATAATAGGTCAAACGGGAAATAAATAAAATGAAAAGCAATAGGTTATTAGAAAACGGGTTTAAGAAGTCCAGTTGGTGGTTTGTGACTGGTGAACAGGGTATTTGGATATAGTAAAACTTTTAGTTCTGTGACAATGAGGAAAATAGGTGTTTGGATTCTGGTATAGTTTACTATGGTTTTACTTGTGCTAGAAATCAATCTATGAATACTTTATACATGCGCGTTATGCTTAATCTATCAATTTCGTATATCTGTTTCAGGTTTGAGAATCGCGATCAAAAGCAGCAGCTTGGTTAAGCATTAGCTCGGGCCAGAATATTGCCTAATCTTCACGTTTACTTGAAACTATTAATGTAGTAGCATTATTAAGGAAGTGGTGAAGAAGATTAACTGCTTACTACTACGTGAATTCGTGAAGGATGGAATGCAATAAGGATGAAGCCACAAGGGCGAAAGAAATCGCTGAAAGTAAGTTTTCTTCAAAGGATGTAAAGGGTGCCAAAAAATTTGGTAGGCGCAAAATTTGTTTCCTGGTTTTGACAGTATTTCCCAAGTATGCTGTTCGATGTGCATGTACTGCCGAAAACAAAGTAAGCGGTGAATCGGATTATTATGGGATACTTGGTGTGAACCCATTAGCCGATGATGATACTGTGAAGAAACATTATAGAAAACTAGCTTTATCACTTCATCCCGATAAGAACAAGTCTATAGGTGCAGAAGAGGTATTCCAGCTCGTTTCCCAAGCATGGAATCTGTTATCCGATAAAGATAAAAGATCGGCGTATGATCCTAAAAGGCATGCTCTATTTTTGAAGCAGAGGGTTCCTCAGAACGTGTTTTCACTAGTGCATATACCTCCAACTCAGAACCGTTTTCACAATCTCATGAAGAGTGCAGCTGCCCAAACAGCTGGTACAGATGCGCAGACAAAGGTTACAACTTCTCAAAAGAAGGATAAAGCTACTACTCCGACAAAGAAAAAAATGAAGAGTCAAAAGGATGAGATTAATGGGACTACCAAGACGGTTCCCACTTTTGTTCCTTCATCCTCCAATGAACAGATAGCTCCTAAGACGTCAAAGGTCAAAGGTTCTCGAAAAAAGAATAAAGTTAACGGGACTACCAAGACGGGTCCCACTTCTGGTCCTGCATCGTCAAATTAACAGATAGCGCTTGAGACGACGCCTGGGCCTTGTTTAACAGAGGTTAAAACTTCTCAAGAAAAGGATAAAGTTAATGGGACGACCAAGACAGGTCCCACTTCTATTCCTTTACCGGTTACTAAACAGATGAAGATTAAAACGTTTTGGACCGTATGCATGAGATGCAAATTGCAGTATGAATTCTTAAGAAAGTATTTAAACCGAAATGTGTTATGCCCCACTTGTTATGGACCGTTTCACGCGACTGAGATTCCATCACCAAATATCGATGCTTCTTCAGAAGTTGCGGGAATTTCACAAGGAACGGTAAATAACATTTCAGCCCCAGAAACGTGTAAGATAACGGGTATTGAGGCTGGTAATGGTACAAGCTCCCAGCGGGGTCCACTAAAAATGGATCGAGAAGAAGCTCAACTAGACGCTAATATAGAGGAAGCTTTGAGAAATAAGATCGCTAAAAAAGAAGCTAAATCCGCATCTAAGAAAGTCAAATCTGTTAAAACAAAGCAAGACATTAAGGGGTTTGATGCAATTAAGGAAACAGGGCCTATCAAGAATCACCTTATAAAGAAGGCGACTACGGAAATAAAGAAGAAACTGGACGAATGGAGTTCAGAGGCCGTAAAAGTTGCTGACATGGCAAACGGCTTCTCAAAGAGTAACGAGGCTGACGTCCCAGATCCAGATTTTCATGATTTCGATATAGAAAGACTCGAAAAGTGTTTCAAAGAAGGTCAACTCTGGGCTGCTTATGATGATCGTGATGGGATGCCTCGGAACTATGCCATAGTTCACAAAGTAATTTCTTTGAATCCGTTTAAGATGAAAGTTTGTTGGCTTAGCTCAAAACCTAACAAGAAACCACTTCCTTTTCCCGGGTACCTGGAAGCATTCGGTGAGTTCCAACCGGGAAAACACGAAACCGTTACCTCTCCTAACTATTTCTCACACAAAGCTAGCTTTACAAAGCAGAGAAACGGTAACATTCGTGTTTTCCCTAAAAAAAGAAGTGTTTATGGAAGTCGACGAGTCCAGTGAAGAAACAGGCATTACCGTCACACCACTAGTCAAAGTTGCGGGGTTTAAAACAGTGTTTCACCGACATCTCGACAACAAAGAAACAAAATTTATCCTGGAAAAAGACTTTCTTAAAATATCGCATCAAATACCTTCATACTTGCTCTCGGGTCAAGAATCTGCAAACGCTCCAAATGGTTGTCTAGACCTCGACCCTGCAGCTATTCCTCCCGAGTTTCTACATGTTTTAGCAGATGTTAAGGAAGCCGATACAATGGATGTCGACAATGGTCCAAGTACTGATGGTGTTTGTTCCATTTAGGTACAAAATTTCTGAACTTGGGAGTTTGGTTTTTTTTTTGGGTTGTTGGATGGAAAAATAGGTAACATGTAGTGTGCATTATGCAGTTGTAACTTCTGCTTAAAAGGGTTGTACAACTCAGTTTTTGTTAGATGCTACTGTTATATCTTGACTTTATTTAGAAATGTTTCTTTTGTACTTTTGGAATCCAAACATTGACAGTTAAATTGAGTGTAATTTCTTATTGCAATGTTTCATTTGAATGTGTAGTTTCTTACAGCTGGGTTCCAATTTAAGTGATGGATTTACCGCATGATTTCTTATTGAAAGGTTTCATTTTAATTTGTAACGGTTCTAAATTCCAAATTAAGTTATGGATTTACAAAGTTGTTTGCTTCTTTTTCATAAACTATAACTTTGTATTTCAAAGTTATTCAACAACTTATATTAGCTACCTGTGAATTTCACAGGCGTATAGGCTAGTAAGCTAACAAACAAAAAACAATAGGTACAAAACAAAAAACATTGGCTATAAATCAAATGGTTATAAAACTTCAAAATGTCTTTCGTCTTTCAGCTAGGATATGTCCAGGCGTCCAGCCCACGATCTACAAAACAACCACTTCCCTCCAAAATTAATACCAAACCGACCCATATCACTATATAACCCATCACCCAAACACTCTATATATCCTGCACAAATAATTACCCATTAACCAAAACTTATAATCTTACCACCATTCCGATATCTTGTCTTGATTTTTTAAACATCAAAATCATATTTCCCACACAAATTACCTTCAAAACACCACAATTAAACACCGCAAAACTCTTTACAGGGTCTATAAATTCCACTTCTGAATTAGGCCACTGAAACCTTGATATTGAGCTGATCCAAACACCATTCATTCCTTATAACATCATTTTGGACCTTTCAAACATAAATACCAACCAGCTAAGTGCCAAGACCAAATTCCAAAATTACTAGTATCGAAGACCACCACCAGATTTCTATCCCACAAAGAACAGATAGCAGAACACGGTCGTGCCTGCCATTGCCATCACACCATAAGTATTTTGTCTTTAATAATTTTTCTCCTTAACCTTTTATTAATGTATATAATAAACTTAAGCACGCTAAGCAACATACTGTCATTTATACTTTCTTATAAAATATGAAAATTTTCCATATTCTTCATTTAAATATATTAATTCTTCGTCACAAAGTGTTTAGAGTTTTGAGTGTTATCTTATGATGTTATACGATCTATTTCACTTACAATTACATAAACGGACATTAGAAGTACGCAACAAAGTGCGGCTACGAACGACACTCGTTAATTACTTGTCTACGATATATGCAATGTAAGTGTAGTCTTCCATATCCCAAGTCTTCTTAAAAGTCTTCTCTGAGTATACATAGAAAATAGATCAGGCCGATAAGAAATTTGTGGATGGCATTCTATTCACAGTTTACGTGTCGTGAACGTTAAACATTAATATTTGAAAATATCACAATCTCTTAAAAGTCTTGGTAAGATGATAAGGAATTTGTGGAATCATTCATTTCATCAATCGCATATCACGAACGTTAACATGCAAAACTATGGATAAAAAGCCAATGCATGTTCTTATAATTTTAAGTAAAGAGCAACAAATAGTTACTATCAAAAATACTTGTATACATATCATAGCAAAACAGTTTAAACTTTTTAACTGCTGTTGCTCAAGGTTTAACCCGGAAGTTAATCTTATTAGCTTTCTAAGATCAGATAATGTTGAAATCTAAGTTTCATTGTTATTTTGAATCTAATCAAGCTGTCAAAAAACTCTTTTTTTTTTCAAATTCTTTTAATGGGTATACACTCAAATAAGTTCTCCTATCCTATAAGTTCGTATTCCTTCAAGTGACACCAAGATTCTTAGAACCAACGGATTTACGCTAAAATGAGTTATCTTGTAAGTATTTCATTGAGACATTTTATCAACTGACTTGTTTAAACGACTAAACACATGCAAATGAACTTGAATAAAGAAGCATAAACCCCAATCCAAAGCCCAGCAGCCACCAATTACTTTCATATGTTACGCGAACACGGTCCTGTCGTCGTCATCACACCATAAGTATTGTTTTAATAATTTTTCTCCTTAACCTTCTAAGATATATATACTAAAATTAAGCAAACTAACCAACTGTTATTTATACTTTCTTACAAAATCCGAAAATTTTCCATACTCTTCATTTATATATATTAATTCTTCTTCATAAAATGTTTATGATGTTATACGTTGTATTTCCCAAGTCTTCTCTGTGTACAAGTAGAAAATATCAGTCAAATTGTCTTGGTCAAGCTGAGAAGGAATGTGTGGATGATAGACCATAGGTGATGCTACTTGGGTTGCATGATTGATATGTTACAAAAAAATCTTAGTGTCGTCTTCCCAATCCCAAGTCTTCTTTAAAGTCTTCTCTTACATAGAAAACAGATATTATCAATCAAATATTGTTTTGCTGATAAGATATTTGTGAATGCCATTCTCTTCACAATTTAAGTGTGGTGAACGTTAAACATAGATAATTGAAAATATCCCTATCCCAATCTCTTAAAAGTCTTGGTATTCTCAAGATGATAAGAAATTTGTGGAAGCCATTTATTTCACCATTTGCATGTCATGAACGTTAACATGCAAAACTAACTATAAAAAGCCAATGCTAGTTCTCATAATTTTAAGTAAATTTCCAAAAATGAACTCACCACAAGCAATAATTCACTTATCATCTTCCTCTCTTATTTCTTTTCTCTTTTTTGGTCTGGCGATAACATGTCTTACTTCCACCAGTTCTTCAAATTCCGCTTCCTATGGCGTAATGAGACTGATTATCACGCATTGTTTCAAGTCCACAAGTCACCATCGAAGTTCACATGAAATCTGCCGAAAACACAGAACTAAACAAACAACAAACACCGAATGATTCTTGGAATAAGCTCTCCAATTAATCAGAAAAATACTTGCTTACAAAAGCGATATTGAATACATTCCTGACAAACCACAGCTCGGTTTGTATATATAGGGAATAGAACATGCTTTCCTAATCCTACTACAATTCTAATATAAATAAAATACTAGAACCGACATTCACCCGTGGGCTTGGGTCGATGGTCAGCTGCCCCATGAGCTTTGGACATTAGCCCAACATTCACCCCCTAATTTCACTCGAGATAGGGAGGTCTTCAACTCGAGTAACTCTTGCATTTCCTTGAACTTAATCCTTAGAGCTTTCAATATCTAAAAGACGTTGCAAATCACCTCTTACAAACTCAACTTGTACTTGGCCTCTTTCAACACATTCTCGGATAAAATGATAACGTGTGTTTATATGCTTGCTTCTCCCGTGAAAGACTGGATTTTCATAAGTGCAATAGCCGATTTGTTGTCAACAAATAAGACCACCACTCTTTCTTCCATTCTGGTTATTTCACTCAACAATCCACGTAACCATATCCCTTGACACGGTTGAGGTTGCACCATGAACTCGGCTTCACAAGACGATAGAGCCACCGTGTTTTGCTTTTGTGAGCACCAAGTGATAGGTGATTTTCCTAGATAAAATACATGCCCGGTTGTGCTTACCATCATCTTGGTCCATAGCATAACTACTATCACTAAACCCCACTAACTCCTTGGTTTTCTCTTGGTTGTATCGTATTCCAAAATTCAAACTACCTTGGATATACCTTAGTATTTGTTTCACAGCCATATGTGATTCTTTTGGTTCTTGCATGTAACGACTAACCAAACCAACTGAATAAGATAAATCAGGTCGAGTGTGTAGTAAGTACCTTAAACAACCAACTCGTCGTCTATACAAAGTTGCATCAACTGGTTTTCCTTCCTTATCCAAGCTTAACTTCATTCCAGGTTCTAATGGACATTGAGTAGAATTGGAACTTCATGCATCCCATCTTTCAAGATCTTCTTTGCATAGCTTTCTTGACTTATTGAGATACTCGAATCCTCTTGCTTTACTTCAATGCCAAGATAATAGCTCAATTTTCCCAAATCACTCATATCGAACCTTTCTTGCATTTGTCTCTTAAATTCACCAATTTCGCTAAGCTTCGAACCGGTTACTAAGAGATCATCTACATAGACCGCAATAATCAAGATTGACTTGTTTGTCTTCTTCACATACATCGCTTGTTCGTGTTGGCATCGTTTGAAAGACATTTGCTTGAGTTCTCTATCAAGTTTTGTATTCCATGCCCTTGGGGCTTGTTTAAGTCCATAAAGCGCCTTTTTCAACTTGTAGATCTTCCTTTCTTCTCCTTTCTTCACGAACCCCTTCGGTTGTGTAACAAACACTTGCTCTTTTAGTTCTCCATGTAAAAAAGCTGACTTTACATCCAGATGATGTAGCTCCCATGCTTCTTTCGCGGCCAATGAGATCAATAAACGTATCGTTTCAATCCGTACTACGGTATAAAATACCTCGTCATAGTCAATTCCTTCCTTTTGAGCATAACCCTTTACTACTAAACGAGCTTTAAACTTATTAATTGAACCATCCGGATTTCTCTTAATTTTGAACACCCACTTTAATCCAATGGGATTAACATTAACCAGAGCTTCAACTAATTCCCATGAATCATTCTTCTCGATAGACTCAATCTCTTGTTTCATAGCAACCATCCACTTGCTTGAGACTTTTGCTTCTTGGAACGTTCTTGGTTCATCATCTTCAATCAAAAGTAGATTTTGATCTTCATTAGCAACTGAGGTTCTTGAACTAGACCCCATAATAAAGTCATTAAATCTAGTTGTCTTAGTTGAAACCCTTGAAGAACGCCTCACAATTGGTTGAGTTTCGTCACGGATTAGGGTCATTATCCTCGAATTGAACTTCTTGTTGGTATTGACGGTTGATTTTCATCAACATCATGATTATTTTCATCCTCTTGATCTTCGCTCAACTTCATCGGTCACATTTGGGTTAACAAATCCACAACCCGTATCAATAGAACCGTGCCATTCTATAATAAACATACCTCGGTTTAGCTCGTGTGTTTCGCTTCCAGCAACATACTTCCAGCCAAGTTCCTCATTAAACTCCGCATCATGACATACCACTATCTTCTTTAGTTTTGGATTAAACATTGAAAACCTTTTGTACCTGGCTCGTTTCCAATGTAAATGAGTCGTGTTGACCTGTCATCTAACTTATGTAAATATGGCCTTGTTCCCGTTGCATAAGCCACACATCCAATACCCGAAACCCTCCAAGTTAGGCTTTTTTCCTTTGAAAGCCTCATATGGAGTTTGATTAACTAGAGCTCGAGTTGAAACTCTATTAATCAAGAATGTGTCGTGTCTAACTCCTTCACCCGATGTAGTTTGGTTCTCGTGCTTTCAAGATGCTTCTAGTCATTCCCATAAGAGTACGGTTTCGCCTTTCCACGACTCCATTTTGTTGCAGTGTGTAGGGAGCGGTTAGATGTCTTGTTATACCCTCGTTTTCACAAAAGTTGGTAAATTCTTTTGAAGTGAACTCACCTCCTCTATCGGTCCTTAGGGTTATAATCTTGCTTCCCGACTTCTTCTCAACTAAAGCTTTGAAATTTTTGAAGTATTCAAATGCCTCACCTTTTTCCTTCAAGGTAAAAGTCCACATAAACCGTGAGAAGTCATCAATAAGAACAAATATGTACATGTTTCGTGCTATGGATGGTGGAGAAATTGGTCCACATAGGTCGGCATGTATAAGTTGAAGAGAATTTGTTGCCTTAAATTTTAGCTTTAGGAACGCCTTCTTGGTTTGTTTTCCTACCAAACAAGATTCACACAACTTGTTCTCTTGATGAATTATTGGCAACTTTTCAACCATGCCCTTCCTTGCCATTAATTCCATCGTCTCGAAATTAATGTGACCCATCCTAGCATGCCATAACCAAGCATCATCTTCCATCTTTGCTTTGAGACACACCGGACTTCCAACTTGGAGCTTAATCTTGTAAAGTCTATTACTTGTTCTAGGAACCTTCATCAAAAGCTTGCCATCGAGCCATAGTAAGAAGGTTACCTTTCATATTGAATGTCACATCCGCCGTAGCTTGCCCAAGACTAATTATGTTGCTTTTTAGCTCGGTAGGTAATAGACTCCGTGATTAACCGTTGCTCTCCCGTTTTCCCTTCAATGATTATCGAACCCTTTCCTTTTATCTCGATGTAGGCGTTATCACCAAACTTCACTCGAGATATTCTCATTCAACTCGAAAAGTATTCGGATCCCGTCATGTGATTACTTGCTCCATTATCCAAATACCAAGTGTCTTCCTCGTTTGGCTTAGTATTCAATTGGTTTGGGATAATCTTTTCTTCATTCAAGAAAACTACTTCTTGAACGCTTTTCATCATAAAAAGTGTTGGGTCATCATCATCCTCCGTTTTCAAAAGGTTTGCTTCATGCTTTTTCTTTTGTTCACTGCGTTCGGGACAATTAGAAGCAAAGTGACCATATTCATCACACCTGAAGCATTGAATCTTTGAAAGGTCTCGACTTTTGTTCTTCTTTTGATCCGTCTTGCTCATAGAACCGGAGTTGTTTTGGTTTCCACGGTTGTGGTTATTAGCTTGACCACTACCACGAGATTTGTTTTGAGAAGAAAAGTTTTGACCTTTACCGTTGCCACCTGAGGAATTCCTTCCTCGACCTTTTTTATCATATCTTTCAGCCTTGAACATCAATTTTCCTTGATCTTCAGAAGTGGTGTCAACACCCTTCATTCTTCCTTCAAAAGCTTTCAACCTTCCAATTGCTTCTTGAAAAGACATAGTATTCAAGTCAGCAAATTGTTCTATTGAGGCAACAATTGCAACATACCTATCCAGAACGGATGCAAGTAGCTTCTTAACAAGTTTCTTGTCTTCATAAATTGTTCCCAAGCTATTTACTTCAGTTACAATTTTGCCCAACCTAGCCGCAAAGTCATCGATTGATTCGTTGACTTTCATCTTTAAAGATTCGAATTCCGTCCCCAAGGTTTGCAACCTTGCGTCTCGAACCCGATCAACACCCACATACCTGGTCTTCAAAGTTCCCAGATTTCTTTGGCTGTGTTGAATTGTGAAACTTGAAAAACAAGTTCTTTTGGAATCGCCTGGAAAAGTGCCATGTGATCTTGCTTAGCAACAACTTGTGTTCCTTCTCCTGGTTCCAATGCATCGAGTATTCCATGGACTCGGAATACCGCTTTAACTCTTATTGCCCATATGTTATAGTTCGTGCTTGTTAACATTGGACATTGAAGAGCCGTTTTAGAATGTTCAATAGGTGGTTGACTCAACTCGCCTTGCACCATCCTTCTTGAACGTCTTTTGTAAGTTACCGGTGTAGTTGGATTATCTTCCAGCCCTAGAACACGCTTGTTTTACTTCTTGCCTAAGTAAACCAAGTTAAAGTTTGAAACTTTATTAACTTCTTGGAAACCCTTTATGTTCGACTGTCTTGGAAACCTTTAGTGATGGACTACTTGGAACACCTTCAGTGATCGACTTCTGGAACCCTTTAGTGATCGACTTCTGGAACCCTTTGTCGACTGCTTGCTACTGATCTTGTAACCCTTTGTCGACTGCTTGCTACTGATCTTGTAACCCTTTGTCGACTGCTTGCTACCCTTACCTTCAGTGATCGACTAACTTGAACCTTGCTGTGATCTACTTGGCTCAAACCTGGCTCTGAAACCAATTCAAGTCCACAAGTCTGAATCGAAGTTCACAACAGAAACACAGAAAACACGCAGGAACTAAACAAACAACAAACACCGAATGATTCTTGGAATAAGCTCTCCAATTAATCAGAAAAATACTTGCTTACAAAAACTGATATTGAATACATTACTGACAAACCACAGCTCGGTTTGTATATATAGGGAATAGAACATGCTTTCCTAATCCTACTACAATTCTAATATAAATAAAATACTAGAACCGAAATTCACCCATGGGCTTGGGTCGATGGCTGCTGCTGCCCCATGAGCTCGGGTCAGACATTAGCCCAACATTGTTGTCCTTCAAGTCAAAGATCACCCAAGATCCATACAATGTTCTAACCTCGTGGAACCATTCCTTTCATTTCTGTGACTGGAGTGGTATTTCATGTGGAAAGCGGCACAAGCGAGTCATTGCTTTACGGCTGGATTCGCAAGGCTTAGAAGGCTCGTTGTCTCCTCATGCAGGAAACCTCAGCTTTCTCCGTGAGCTTGATCTCGGGAACAACAGCTTTCAAGGAACCATTCCTCATGAACTTGGTCGTTTATATAGGCTACGTGTTCTTTATCTTTATGATAACAAGTTCAGTGGAGTCATTCCAAAAAACTTGTCTGGTTGTTCTAATCTGGAAGACCTTTGGCTCTATCAAAATGAGCTAACTGGAAGCATACCCAAGGAGATGAGTTTACTCTCGAAACTTGCTACTCTTGAAATTGACTACAGTAACTTAACAGGTGGAATCCCACCTTTCTTGGGGAATATTACATCAATGGAAATGTTCTCTGCTACAGGGAACCCGCTTGGTGGGAGCATTCCAGATACCTTGGGTCATTGGAAAAGCTTGACGGCATTTCACTCTGGTGCGTGCAACTTATATGGAAGCATCCCTCATTCCATTTTCAACCTCTCACTCCTAGTTAATTTAACCATAGCTGGTAATCACCTCACTGGTAGTCTTCATTCAGAAATTGGTAATCAGCTCCCAAATCTTGAGCGGCTTCAGTTATGGGGTAACGAACTGACCGGAGTTCTTCCACCATCTCTTTCTAATTGTTCTAAATTAGTATATCTTGAAATGAGTCAAAACAATTTTAGTGGGAAGTTGACAATCGACTTTTCAAAACTAAGAGATATTAAAAAAATTAGATTATTTGATAACAACTTCCATGGACGTGGAGAAGCTGATGACATGAGGTTTGTTGATTCTTTGAAAAACTGCTCAAAATTAGTAGATTTGGAACTTACTAATTGCAACCTTATAGGAGTGCTTCCTATGTCAATAGGTAATCTCTCTCATCAACTCAGCTCTCTATATTTAGGAGACAATCAATTATTTGGAAGCCTACCTTCAAGTATAGGTAGTCTAGTTGGTTTGACCGATTTAGATTTAGGGCCAAATTTATTCAAAGGAAATATCCCCACTACCATTGGTAAACTACAAAAGCTACAAGTTCTTGATCTAAATAGCAATCAATTTTCGGGCCTATCCCGATGCTATTGGGAACTTATCATTGTTGACTGAACTTTATTTAGATTACAACAAATTAGAAGGCCATATCCCACAAAGCCTTGGGAATTGTATAGAACTTAATAAGTTAAACCTAGCAGACAATAGACTCAGTGGAAACATACCCAAACAACTTTTTCAACTTCCATTACTAAATTATTTTTTAATTTTCTCTCAAAATAGCCTATCTGGTTCAATTCCATCAGAGATTAAAAACCTCAAGACGTTGAGCTATCTCGATTTATCTTACAATAATTTATCAGGCAACATTACTAGTAGCCTTGGTGACTGCATCAGCCTTACAACGTTAATCCTAAGTGGCAACAGATTTCAAGGCGTAATACCATCTTCATTCAGTTCATTGGGAGGATTAACTACATTTAAAGAATTCCACAATTTTTAGGCAAATGGAAATCATTAGAATATTTGAACCTATCCTTTAATGATCTTGAGGGTGAAGTGCCGGTTTTAGGAGTGTTTGCAAATGCAAGCAAATTTTCGGTTTTGGGGAACAATAGGCTTTGTGGTGGTTTGTTACACTTGGTTACCCAAATGCAAGGAGACGGGTAGTATCATACTAGTCATTGTGATTGCAACATTGGGTCGTATTATGTTGTGTGTATCTTTTGTGTAAGAAGAAACGCTAGTCAACCATCAATGTTCATGAAAGTTTCATACAGTCAACAGATGGTTTCTCGTAGAAAATTTGATTGGCAAGGGTGGTTTTAGCTCTGTTTATATCCTCGATTCCAATGATGACAAAAATCAAAGTTCTACATCTTCAAAATAGAAGTTTTGTCGAATGTGAAGCTTGGCGGAATATTCGACACCATCACTTCATGCCTGATTTTCAAGGCAATGGCACTAGTTTATGTTTATGCCCAATGGAAGTGACGACATTCAAGTGCATATACATCGAAACTCAACCTTCTTCAAAGAATAAATATTCTTAGAGATGTTGCCATAGCACTTGATTATCTTCACTGCCAAACAACGATTGTTCACGGTGACTTGAAGCCAAGCATACAATAGGCTCATGTTGACTTTGGTTTGGACTACTTGGTACAGACTTAAACCAAAACAGCTCCCAATTGGTTAACCTCCAGTAATTCCACTTCCTTGATGCTTATATTTATTTACAGTTTAAAGTTTGTAAATTAATTAACTGTTATTCATTTGTAGAGTATGGTTCCGAGATGACACTGGTTTTGGAATATTAACTAGAGGTGATATTCAAGCCTTGGGAATTTTTAGATCTTTCTCAAAACCGCAAATTTTCACCTTTTCTGGTGTCGGTTCAATTCCCTCAGAGATTAAAGACCTCAAGATGATGAACGGGCTTGATTTATCTTACAATAATCTATCAGGCACCATTACTAGTAGCCTTGGTGAGTGCATTAGCCTTACATGGTTAAACCTAATAGGCAACAGATTTCAAGGCGTAATCCCATCTTCATTAAGTTCCTTAGGAGGATTGGAGGTACTCGACATTTCTCAAAATAGTTTATCAGGCAAAATTCCACAATTTTTAAAAAGATGGAAATCCTTAGGATATTTGAACCTATCCTTTAATGATTTTGAGGGTAAAGTACCGACCGTAGGAGTGTTTGCCAATGCAAGCGCATTTTCGGTTTTGGGGAACAATAGGCTTTGTGGTGGTTTGGTTACACTTGAGTTACCCAAATGCAAGGAGACGGGTAGTAAGAGAAAAAATTTTCCTTTCTTCATACTAGTCGTTGTGATTGCACCGACGTTGGTCGTCGTATTATGTTGTGTGTATCTTTTGTGTAAGAATAAACGCAATAGTCAACCATTTCAATCATCAGGGAGTGAACGGTTCGTGAAAGTTTCATACAGTCAACTTCTCAAAGCTACTGATGGCTTCTCTGTAGCAAATTTGATTGGCAAGGGTGGTTTTAGCTCTGTTTATAAAGGGATCCTCGATTCCAATGATGACAAATCTGTTGCAATCAAAGTTCTACATCTTCAAAATCGAGGAGCTCAGAAGAAGTTTTATAGCAGAATGTAAAGCTTGGCGGAATATTCGACACCGTAATCTGTTGAAGATAATAACTTCATGTTCAAGCACTGATTTCCAAGGCAATGATTTTAAAGCACTAGTTTACGAGTTTATGCCCAATGGAAGTGTACACGATTGGCTTCATTCAAGTGCATATACATCGAAACTCAACCTTCTTCAAAGAATAAATATTCTTAGAGATGTTGCCATAGCACTTGATTATATTCACAATCGCTGCCAAACAACGATTGTTCACGGTGACTTGAAGCCAAGTAACATTCTACTTGATGATGATATGGTGGCTCATGTTGGAGACTTTGGTTTAGCTCGACTACTTGGTACCGACTTAAACCAAAACAGCTCAACCGGGGTTAAAGGAACAATTGGTTATGCACCTCCAGGTAATTCCACTTTTATTCCTTGATGCTTATATTTATTTACAGGTTAAAGTTTGTAAATTAATTAATTGTTATTCATTTGTAGAGTATGGTATCGGGAGCGAGATGACAAGTTGTGGGGACGTCTACAGTTTTGGAATATTATTACTAGAGTTGATGACTGGGAAAATAGCCGATACACGGCATGTTTATTGAAGGTTCTTAGCCTACATAAATTTGCTTACATTGGCATTACCAGATCAATGTAATTCGATGTTATTGATAATGATGCAATTGTGTTGCAAAGTACCGAAGCGAATGCAAAGAAAGTCGAAGAATGCTTGGCAATTATCAAGATTGGAGTATCGTGCTCTGTGGATTCACCACCACAACGGATGAAAACAGAATTGTTGTCGATGAGTTGCAGCGTATTCTCGATGTGCTTCAAAATATATAAGGTACTTTGTTCTATCCTTTTGCAGAATATGATTTAAAATGAGTTTGTTAATAAAACAATCACTAACTTGGTTTTATTTTTGAACGCTTTCAGGTCTAGTACCAAGCTTTCTTTGTGAAATTTGAAAGTAAGTGCAGCAAGGAGGAGTGCATGTCGTAGTTATATAAACGTTACTTTGTCAAATATGTTTGTAAGTGTGTTTTAATTTTCTTGTTGCATAAGTACTGTAAGAGACGTAAGGGTGCATTTACATTCCTGATGACTTATCATATGTATCAACCATGTTTATGATCAAGTGTGTCTATTTGAATGAGAAAGTCTGTTGGTTACATCACTGGATCCTTTCATGGGGGCAAAGTTTGTTTGTTTTATTACTGCAAGTACACTTTACTTTTGATTTTATTGGTATTTCCTTAGGTCTTTGGGGTTAAAATGTTTTTATAAACAAAGTTCAAATAGATCTGACCCTTGACATCTTAGTGTATCTGCATAGTGAATATTGTTGATAGTTTTAGTCAGATTACACTAACTAAGCTGAATTTAGGTCTTGTAGTTTGTTTACTATTAGGCCCGGTACCTGTTACTGTCTTTTTACCGAAAACGCGTACAAAAAAGAAATGCTTCGACAACCCCATCCCAGAAATCTGGAGGGTGAATCTGGGGAACGTTCTTTTGCTTCTGAAGTAGTAAAAAATCGAAAATTTACTTGATTTTGAGTTCATGAACCCACCACCTAAACTTAACATTCTTAACTACATGTATCAACTATGGATATTGGAACAAGTGAAAGCTCTACGAAAGTCTCGGGATGTGAGTTATCAGTTACTCGACATCTTAAAAAAGCTCATGATCCGGCTGACATCATGTGGGTCGAATTGGAACGTCATCAGAAAAGCGATATGCTCAGTTACTTCCATAACGCTGCAAAACGTAAAGGGATCATGATACATAAGTATTAGGAACCGGATGCCGTGCCATATGCATCAGACCTCAGCTTTATGTTGCAACATCTTGGATGGTATGGCTGCTCTTTGAATAAATATTCGTAAGGGTGGGAAAATGGGCGGGTCTAGCGCTTGTGTAACGGGTCAAAACGAGAAGATTTTCGTAAGGGTGGCAAAAGTAATGTTTTGGTTCTTGGAATAAAACAGTTATTAAGCCTTTAACTTTATTAATCTGATATTCATTTTAGCTTCATACTTCATAAGCTGAGAACAATTCATATGTTGAATCTGGACTGTCCAATAGTTTGAAATATTGCTTTATTTGGCCCAACTCTGGAAGATTAAGTTTCTTTGTGCAATAACTTAATAGTTTGTATAAAAAGGTAATTTGAGTTCATGCAAATTATATGACGTATGAGAAAGAACTGATATCGTGCACCGAAAAGGTTTGTAGAACATAATGCCTGGAAACATGGATGGGTTAGGTAACGGGTCAAAACAAGATCAGGTTGAAATGTATCACTTTTAGTAGTGGTTGAAACTGGGCACTCAAGAATATGGTGTATGTGGATTCATTACTGTAGGTTCATCATTGTGAGTAATATTATCAGTTTGTTTTGGTTTCTTACCATACATTTTTCTACCATCCATTTTTCCACTTCATTTTGTTGTTGTTATATAGTGTAAAATGTTGAAAAAATATAGGAAAAGATTCATTCGTATACAACCAAATACATGCTTAAACCAGTTGCATGCTTAAACCAGTTGCATAAAATGTCAGCTTTACCTCAGCCAGACACTCGCTCTAAAACTACATATAAGAAAAGTTATACCGCACCCCGTCAGGGTTCGTTCAAGTGTTTTGGGTGTACAGGACTGTGTAATCCATTCCAAAACAAGACCATGCCATGAATTTACCACAAACTTTAGACTACTCATCAAAGACTTGTGTATGGCCCAAATGAGCATGGTTCACTAAACTATACCAAAACAAATAGGTACTGAACCAAATGGATTTGCTCTCATAGTATCAGCATTAGTCAATAAGTAGCAAAAAGAAAGTCACCGACTAGGGAGTGAGTACTCAAACTATTTTAAAAGACTGCCAAGTAAAAAAGTAGAAACCGTAAATGGGGACTGCTGATGAATTCAAGACTAGTCAACCGTTGCAGGATCTCATCCTGGTCCAACAAGCACACACAAACAAAAGACACCTATCTAAGATATGCAATTGACTTCAAATCATATTAATACAATCCTATTTGTTCAGCAACTCAATGATAAGCGACACACAGTTGAAAAGGTACATCACCTTCTAAGAAGACTTAGCCCAGCAACTCACTGGGTGACACATGCATGTAAATGTGAAAAATCTCTTAAAGACCACCAATCACGATTTTTATATGCTACAATATGACAACACAAATCACAAAGCAAGGTAACTCGATAACCGCAGCAACAAGAAGACGAAGACGGCAACCACGACATGACTGACTTTCAGACCCATACTGAGCAACAGCTGGACAACTCTGGACCTTCTTAAACATGTCCTAGTACTCACTGGAACAGTAGATACATAAACACATATTAATAAACAATAGACGGATGACCATGTGCTTCATTATAGCATAATTCGCAGCAAGATTATAAACAAACGAGAAAGTAAATCGGTAAAGAAAGAAATTGACCAGAAAGTATTTCCGCTTTACATTCATGGGGATTGTAAGCATGCAAAAACATAACTTAATAAAACATTCGACAAAAACAATACAGACCTGATCATTGTTTTCTTCTTCTGCAGGGGAATTCTGGGATTCTAATGGTTTGTCTGCACTCTGCACCGCAGTTCTGTCGGTTACATTTGGTCCTAAAAGGATAGTGTATGTTGTTACATTTGTCACACTTCCAGCTCCCTTCTGGCATATCTGCTTCTGAAACAAAATACGATACATATATAAGATTCAGACTCAAACGTCACAAATAAGTAACCAAATATATATACACGAAGTACTTACTGGAACCTGGTTTAGGTGAGTTGCATTTCCTCATGTTACAGACTGCTCTGAAGGAAAAATTGACATTTCCACATTTTGGGCATTCCCAGTCATTTTCTAGTGTTCCATCTGTAAGAAGCAAGTGAAACAATGAAAAACAGATCGTAAATTACAATCATCTGCTAGTCTGTGTAGCAGTATATGAATAAGTTAGATATAACATTGCCTTTCTTTTGAGATTGCTCTTCTGGGAAAAATCCAGGCCGAGGTCCCTATAAAAATTCAAAAACCAAATGATCGATCAATATAGCATCACATGTTTATATACATGTTGTTAACATAGGGAGTAGGTGAACGAATAATCAAATTTACTCGTTGCAATTAGGGGGTGTTTGTTGCAGCTTATATTGCCGGATTCTAGCTTATTTGGTTTTAGGCTTATATTTCATAAGATTTTGTGGATTATTTTGAAACTTTTCGGCTTATATAAGTGACCATATGAAATAGGGATGAGAATGGGAACGAAAATGGTACGGCACCGGAACCGTAGTGGTACCGACCCGAATCGGTACCGGCTTACAATACACTGTACGGTACCGGTAGCACAAAACAAGCCCAAAAAAATTCGGTACCATTCAAAATCGGATGCGGGAGAAACGGGAAGTCCGTTCGGTACTGGAATATAAAGGCCATTTTTCTTAATTATGGTTTCGATCCAAACACTCCTATTCCATCCCATAAGTCAAAACTAAGATCGAACAAGTAGCTAAACACAAAAAATAGATTATTAGAATATCCAAAGAAATGAAAAAAAGTGCAACTATAGCTTTAAGGATACCAAGAATGTTTGTGGGGAGTTCCATTATGTCGAGAAAAATTTGCGTATGCAAGTACTAAACTTAAGGAAATGATCTGTTTATAAGTTATAATTAGTCATGCGTACTTACTGCATTTACAACTACATAATTCTCACACAATCCTTTTAGCTTTGCCTTGTCTATGTTTAAGTCATATGTTTTAATGTTTTATACTTTTCCTTGCTGCCTCTTTATTTTCAGTTAGATCAAAATAACAGTAGAAATTTATCATCCTCATACTGAATGCTCATTTAGACCCACTGTTGTGGGTTAGAATCAAAACATATCTAAAAAAGACAGAGATGATGATCAACCATAATATGAAACATAAATAAGTCATAAGCCAGCTATATAAGCCGAAACAAACACCCCCTTAGTTGATTGATATAACAAAATTCAGACATACCATGGCAGCCTGAGCAATAGGTAAACCATACAACGCACCTGCAAAAAAGATGTAATTCCAGTTTCAGCAAGATGTCACATAGTAGCAGGTAGCGGTGTTACTCGGGTCGGGTTTGGGTCGGGTCAAACCGGGTCGAGGGTAAAAATAACATACCCGAACCCGAACCCAACCCCAATGTGAGTAAAATGGTCATAAAATTGCCTATTTATTCTAATTTAGATAGATAATTTATAAAAAAAAAAAAAAAAAAAAAAAAAAAAAAAAAAGCCATATTTATAAAATAAAAAAAAAAAATAAAAAAAAAAAGAGTTATCCAAAAATATCTAACCCGCCCGATAACCAACCCTATTTAGCATCCGGGTTGACCCAAACAACCCGAATAAGATTATTGAACAAAATAAGAATCAGAATAGCATAACTTCTAAACAACACACGGTAAACAATAAAAAGGCCAAAATCAACCCAAAAAAAATGCATACCAGTTCCTATCATAGACCCACCTGAATAAGTGGGTGTAGCAGAGAGTTGCAGGGGACGATAAGGGTTCTCTCAGGCAGGCGACTGTTGTAGTTGTAATGATAAGCAAAACCATCATAAGGAGGCATAGATGTTCCATTGAAAGGAGAAGCAGCATAAGGTGTTACACCCATATACATTGAAGAGGGTGCACCGGAACCAGTGTAAGAGAAGACGAGGAGTAGCCTTGTGGGGTCGGCATTTGCCTTGGAGCAGATTTCTGTAAAAACGAGAGTGGGAGACTGATCTTGTAAATGGCTAATTTCTTAAAGCCAAAGAAAGATAGCTACTAGATATGTGTGCAACTTACTGAGTTATGATCAGCTGGTCTTGGCTGTGTACAGTTGCACATATTGCAAGCTGTCCGAAAAGAAAATTTGACATTCCCACAGCTAGGACAGGTCTAGTCGTCTTCTCTACGACCACCTAAATCATAATCACCACAAATTAATACCACATAATACAATTCCATACTTTGTTGTGACATGCAAGAATAAACACGTCTAAGGAGTAAGTGTCATCTCATAAAATTTATATTTATGGGTCCCTATCTAAAGTCACAAGAAAACTAATTTTATGCACATCTATTTAAAGACTTTAGAAAAAACGTAAAGCTTTTGGGTGTATTTTGGAGCTCAAACAAATAGAAACTAAACTGGGGCTAAATAAGGGGATGTTTGTTTAAGCTTATTTTTTTGGCTTATGAGCTTATTTGACAATGCTTATATCTCATACGCCCATATTTTCCAGCTTATCTTCAGATTTGTGAGCTTATTATGACTTAAAGATGGAAGATAAGCTCATAAGCTAGAAAAAAGACGGATAAAGATGAGCTTATGAGATATAAGCCGAACCAAATAAGATCATAAGCCAAAAATAAGATTAAACAACGACCCCTAAGTTCAAAGTTTCACCTGAGTAACCTCCAATTAATATAATTGGCAAAACCCAACCATTTTGCTAACTGTAAGCATCTATTAGCCCACATTGTGTTATGCGCCTGCCATGGTAAAGTTTTTGTGACTGCAAATCACATGAAAACTAATGGAACACTTTTGCTAAATTTGCAGTTGCATTGGTAGATATGTATAGACATGTTAACGGTTACTCAAAGAACAGCACACAAAATGCCCTTTTGCTCCGGAATATATAAGGGCAATTTAAAAAACAATATCTGTCAATTCAAACAGCAAGTGATAAACTAGCCAGTAGATGCGAATACGTAACAGCAAATATTACTAACGAATGTGGGCTAATAGATGGTTTTCATTCTCTAGTGGACATTTCATCAAACACCTTTCGTGCACAACCTAAACCCGAGCTTCAAAGCATAGGCGCACGTAACACATGCACCTAATTCACCTCTATCGCAATATAATAATATCACAAATCTCTATAACTAACACCTAATTGAAGCAAACACAAAAATCAATGAATTCAGTTGAAAAGTATACCTGAGAGCAAAATCAGCAACTTCAGCTCACAGAACCGAATCTATTTGAATCGTTAGGGTTTGTGTTTATGGACCGAATTTAATGGATCGAACTTCACCTAACAAAACTCGCTTTAAACAATTGTCTTTATGGACCGAATTTTAGTTTTTATAAAATTTGGGGATTTTTTTTTAATTTGAGGGAATTTATTGAAGGGTTACTGTTTCATTGGTGGTGGATGCCGGAGATAGTGGTGGTTTCAGAAAGTGATATAATGAGGAAAGAGGTTGAAGGGGGGGGGGGTTACTGTCTTTGTTTTTTATTTTGTTAGTAATAATTTAGGGGTGTCAAATGGGTTGACCCGACCCGACCCGAACCCGATAAAATCTTATAGGGTCGGGTTCATTCGGGTTAAATTTGGCTTATCGGGTCTATCAGGTCAACCCGACCAACCCGATAACCTTATAGGGTCGGGTTGGGGTTATACTTTTTATACTTTATCGGGTTCGGGTTCAACCCGATAACCCGATAAATGTATAAGCCTTCTTTGTCTTTATTTTCATTTAAGCCCCATATCACTTAACACCCCTTCCTGATGTATAATCACTGATTCACTGTTAGCCCAATATGTATATGAGATGTATACTAGTTAAAAAAAATACAACTACTTTTTATTAAAACCCTCAATTGACACTATGTATTCAACTCAAACGTATCACTCACTTATCAAAGCTTACTGCAAGTGTGCAATTTAATGGCAATTGTTTGTAAGCCTAATGTTCTCTACTTTAATTTAATGGCAATATTTTGTTTCTAAGCCTACTGTTCTCTACTTTGATTTAATGGCAATATGTTAATGTTTTATTCTTCTAAACCTACTGCTCATGTACAAAAGTGAGCAATTGTTACTAATGTGGGTTCTTCTAAGAAAAAAGCAAGATTGATTAGTTTTAAAGATGGCATATTAAAGTAATTCTTGTGATACTAATTTCACCAATCCAAGATTGTGCTTTTTGAATCAATAAGACACTTAACATGCTACAACCCGACAACCCAACCCGATTCAACCCGACCCGTTTTGACCCGAAACCTGATAACCCGATTTCTTATAGGGTCGGGTTAGGGTCAATATTTGGAACACCCAAACCCGAAACAACCCGACCCGACCAACCCGACAACCCGACCCGATAACACCCCTAAGTATAATAGACGAAAATACCCTCTTAATTAACGGTCTAACATAGTCAAACTAACTGTCCTTGTTATGTTAAATTAAGGTTATAAATAGCGTGAGGCGTAGTGTGACAGCATGACAAAGCCTCACACCTTAGCGCCCAAGGCGAAACTTTTACGTTTATAAGGCGTAACATACGGCGGCACAAAATGGACAAAACATGGAACGTATGTTTCACTTTGTGACTGAATCTGAAATTTTTTTAAAAATTACACAAGTGAAATACCCAATAAACCACAATGATAAAATATGGTTAACTCATAACTGAATTAAAACCCTGTGAATTGATTGGTATAGTCGATGTTTTTAATTATAGATCATATTTAATTTAGGGTGCTTTTATTAATTTTATATAAGTTGAAGGGTTAAAAGTGTAAAATTGTGATAAGATAAATGATAATGAACATTACAACGTACAACAACAATATCCAATCATGTCGAAGCGAGTTATAGGGAAGTGAGATGTAAACAAAAACACCACTAAATAGAGATAGTCAAAAAAAGTTTATTTTTATTTTTATTTTATTTATTTATTTTTTTTTTTTATGAAGGAAGTTTTTTGTTTTTAAAATGAAAGTTGAAGGGGTAAAAGTGTAAATTTAAATAAAATGACGAATTAAAAAAAAGTAATAGTGTTTTCTTATGCGATTTAAAGTTTGTTTTTTATGTGATTTAAAGTTTCGGTGGCAATTCTCGACACGTCACGATAAACGATACAAATTCAACACGAAATTAAACAGGTTTTCGATAGAGGATAAACAAGTTTGGTTCAAAAACAGGTTAACCCGTTTAACCCATTTAATAAATGAGTTGTGTTTTGGTTGAGCAAATATTAAACCAACAACCCGTGAACCCGTTTAAATATGCAAGTCTTAAAAAAATAAAGTATACAACTTGATTTTTATGTTGAGTTTGGATTTAAATGTATTTTCTTATGTACTCAACCGGGGATTAGGCTTCCGCGCATTGCGGCGGGGCATTTGGAGTTGTGTAATGTTTGTAATGCTTCTCGGACGCCTTAACATAGTTACTTTGACATTTCCTAGTTTACTGCGTTTTTCATCATGTAGAGAGTGTAACTTCAAAAACTACACTACTTCATTATTCATATGAGTCTAACAACTGTTTTGACCATGACCATCAAATATTCCACCTAATGCATATTCCTCGAAGCCCAAATGAGGCACCTAACTTCAATGCATCCTAACTGTAAAGGAATTAATACAAAATTCCTAATTTCAATCAAACCTTATGTTCCTTTGCGAGTGGGAATCTATGTTCTTATCAGTTATATTACAGTTATTAGCATGAAACACCAACATACATTTTCATTCGTCCCATTTTCGTCATTGTACGTATTTCGTTCTTCTGGGTCAAACAAATCTTATTAAAACCAAGACATAGATTATGAAGAAAATGATACTTCTTAAGAAAATGTCAATATCAGAGGTTACCAAATAACCAAAAGTCATCAATATTACATGTTGCGAAGGTCATCATTTTAACAAGACACATGTTCGTATTTTATACACAAAAAAAACACTATATTTGCCCAAAAAAAACCCGCGAGCCTCTACAAAATAAGGTAAAGAACAGAAACACTAATGCAATGCACAATCAAGAAAGGGAAGCATCAGTCATGAGTTTGAGAAAACAAGAGTCCTTCTAGATTTCAAATCAGTTTCACATGTGTTTAAGGCGTCATACCAAAGAAAAGAGTGTTATATATACCATGATAAATAGGAACATTTATAATCAACAGAGTTGTAACCTTAATACACTACTTAAAGAAGAGATTGTGTAGACAACAAACGTCAGCAATGAATCTAGGTGTTACATCACCAAATCAATCTCTTTTCTTCATAGGGATCTAGAGTATCTGATCTATCATTATTTGTACAGAAATATATCAATGAATCCAAAATCATTTTATTTTTCTAGTATCTATAAGACTAGTTTCAGACCATATATCTGCTATAAAAGACTAAGATTAGCCCCTTGTATCCCTGATCAAGAATTTGCACGTACCACGACACTAGCATCAACTACAAACATGTAGCTATTTTGAAACAGTAAACCATAACTTAAAAAATGCAGAGCAATTTCTTTAAATTAAAAGTAATGAAAGATGTTAACAACTTAACACATACAAACATGCTTCCTTATACAAACACACCGCACGTAGAGATCTTAAATTTGTATATGTACATCTAAATTCATAATTACCTCATGTTATGTTAAAAAACCAAAATACACCTCATTTACACAAGAAAGAAATACAAGATAAGAAATAATCCTACCTTAGCCATGGCTGAAGTAATAACTTATGGAATGGGCTCAGTTATATCACCCAATGCTAAGGCTTATCATTTGTTCATCAGGGTATTTTAGCTTATGTGCAGCCATTCTTCTACGAATCTGTAATTCCACCAACACATATCGTGTATCCAAGTTTCTATATCGATGTCTTTATTTAGAAGAAACATGTGATAGTGATACCGATATAAACCTGAATCTATAGTTGAAAAAAAAAAACATGTATAAGCTGAACCAAATAAGATCATAAGACCAAAATAAGCTTAAAACACGACCCCCTAAGTTGAACGTTTCACCTAAGTAACCTCCAATTACACTAAAAGTTAAACTCAATCATGTCAATCTCTAAACCTCTATCTAATCTACCATTTTCATATAATCAAATCTACCATTTTCTGCTTCTATTTTTTCCACTGCAGGAGACACCACTTCCAACGTCATCTTGATCAGCGAGTCAGGATTTTACACATCTTCGTCTATAGGTTCTACCATAGAGGAAACTTTAATGAATGACTATTCATAATGTTAACACTCAAACAAGATATAAGTAGAGTGTAAACCAGAGAAACTAATCCCTATAATTTTTATAACCAAACTTAACAAAGATAACACATTTAGATATGTGGTTCTTATCTCGAGGCAGAACAAGGCTACTTACATTATATTGGCTACAATCAGGATAACCTTATGCTTAACTTATGTATTTATTCATTATCGAAAAAACCCCTGTTTCCCCAAATAGCTAATAAGCACTTTGGCATAAGTTTGCCCAGCCTATATAAGTTCTTTCTATAAGCTTACCCAAACACCCCCTAAATCCCATATTCCTGTGACAGTTATCTCTCTCACAAACTCACGCTGCTTTACACATGATAATTAGGAAAAATACAAATACATCTCAATGTATAAAGCACTTTGACATGAGCTTACCCAAACACATTCAATAAGCTCTGTACCTTTTTTTATACCCAATAGCTTATTGACCTCTTAAAACAAGCCTACCCAGTGTTGTAAAGTTCAGACTACAAAGAATCTGCGATTACAAGCCACAAGGTCATTGACCGGGGAGAGTTGAGCAGAATCAGCCAAAAGATTCAATTTGGTCAAAACTTTATCAGCTCGGTGCTAATTCGTACAAAACTTGGTTTGAAGTGTTTTAACGATTGTGTTAATGTTTCCAAACATACTTTTTGGTTCTATAAACATGTCATAATATAATTTCAAATCTTGTACATAAAAATTCCAATAC
>OU343225.1:38779741-38867805 GCA_910596185.1 Chrysanthemum makinoi | reverse complement strand
AGAACGTCCCAGTAATTCCTTTTGGGCAAGGGAGGGAAATAAGGTTTTAGCTTTTCCAAAAATGTAAAACGTGTCAAAAACATATTAAAATGACAGTTTCCAAAAAATGTAAGGCTGATGTAAGTTAGCATGGGTTAAAACGGCAGTTAGTTTCGTCTAGCGCAGGTTTATTTGTAACTTAAAATGAAATCTTAAAAATTCTCAAATTAATTATGAGAGATCTAAAAATTAATCTGATGTGAGGAAATTACAGAGTGATTTTCGTTATGCGCGTGATTTTAAATGGTGTTCCGACCACAAGGAAACTTTAATACGATGTTTTCTTATAATTTTGCGAATCTGACTAACGTTTGTCGACCTCTCAGGATGCGTTACTAAAAAATTTTTCTTACTGAATGCGAAAGTAAAAAGTTTACGGATGAAATATGAAAGTGATATTAAAAGTGAATATAAAAGTGAATAGTAAATTCTCGAAAATGAAAGTACCTGAAGTGCGTGGTTCAGTCTCCCCCTCGTTGAGAAATCACGTCCTCGTGATTTATTGTCCTTGATTGTGATGCTCCTTCAAAAAGTTGAGGGTACTTTCACGCATTTGTTCTTCTCGTTCCCATGTAAATTCTGGACCACGTTGAGAGTTCCAACGAACTTTGACAATTGGTATTCGACTATGTTTTAGTTTTTTGACCTCTCGGTCCATGATCTCCACAGTTTTTTCAATGAATTGTAGATCGTTGCTGAGTTTGAGTTCATCGAGTGGAATAACAAACGATTCATCGGATAAACATTTCTTTAGGTTGGATACATGAAAAATGGGATGACATTACTGAGTTCTGATGGGAGCTCAAGTTTATGCGCCACTGGACCAACCCTAGCGAGGATTTTGAAAGGACCTATGTATCTTGGGTTTAGTTTTCCAGGTTTACCGAATCGTATGACACCTTTCCAAGGTGATACTTTTAGCATAACCTTGTCTCCAACTTGGAATTCCAAAGGTTTTCGTCGTACATCAGCATAACTCTTTTGTCTATCTCTTGCTTTTTGTAACTGATTTTTGACTTGTATGATTTTCTCTGTTGTTTCACGAATAAGTTCTGGGCCAGTGAGTTGAACATCTCCCACTTCGGCCCAGCAGACAGGCGATCGGCACTTTCGATCGTAAAGTGCTTCAAAGGGTGCTGCCTTGATACTCGCGTGATAACTGTTATTGTAGGAGAATTCGACCAATGGTAAATGGTTATCCCATCCTTTTCCAAAGTCGATTATACAAGCTCGAATCATGTCTTCCAGCGTTTGAATGGTTTCGTTCACACGACCATTGGTTTGAGGATGATACGTTGTACTCATGTCTAGGTTAGTTCCGAAGGCGTCTTGGAGTGACTGCCAGAAGTTTGAGGTAAATCTACCATCTCAGTCAGATATGATAGAGATCGGTGAACCATGTTTTGAGACTATTTCCTTGACGTAAAGTCGAGTCAGCTGATCCATCTTGTAAGTCTCTTTGATTGGTGAAAAGTGCGGACTTTGTTACGCTCCACTATGACCCAGATGGAGTCATAACCGTTGGATGTCTTTGGGAGTTTAGTTATAAAATCCATTGTGATTCGTTCCCATTTCCATATCGGAATCTTGGGTTGTTGTAAGGCATTTACTGACGTAGGTGGCAATGTCGGCTTTCATGTTTGGCCACCAATAGAGTAGTTTTAGATCATGATACATCTTATCAGATCCTGGATGTACGGAATATTTGGATTTGTAGGATTCAAGCATGATTAAATCTCGTAAGCCACCATAAAGTGGTAACCAACTTCGTCCTTGGAAGCATAAAGTTCCGTCGGAACGGGTTTCAAATTTCTTCTGTATCATGCCGTCCAATTTCTCCTTCTCAATGTCTTGTTGTTTCACCGCTTCGGCTTGAGCATTGAGTATTTGAGTAGGGAAATTTGAATTGATGGTTAGGACTAAAGCTCGAACTCGTAGAGGTTTAACCCTTTCCTTCCTGTTCAGGGCATCTGCTACTACGCTGGCTTTTCCCGGATGATAACGAATGTCGCAATCATAATCACTCAGCATTTCTAACCATCGTCGTTGCCTCATGTTTATTTCCTTTTGATCGAGAATGTGTTGGAGACTTTTGTGGTCGGTAAAAACAGTACATCTAGTACCGTATAGATAGTGTCTCCAGATTTTAAGTGCAAAGACTACTGCTCCTAACTCCAAGTCATGAGTATTGTAGTTTTCTTCATGTTTCTTAAGTTGTCGTGAAGCATAAGCCATGACTTTTTCTCGTTGCATGAGTATGGCTCCTAATCCTTGGTGTGAAGCATCGCAATAGACTACAAAATCTTCGATCCCATTGGGAAATGCTAGAATAGGGGCACTAAAAAGTTTTTGTTTTAGGATTTGGAAAGCTTCTTCTTCATCTCCGTTCCAGATGTACTTCTTGTTTTTCTGAGTTAGCGTAGTCAAAGGTTTGGCTATGGAGGAAAACCCCTCAATAAACCTTTGATAATAACCGGCCAAATCTAGAAATTGACGAATTTCTGTAGGTGTTGTAGGTGTTGGACAATCCTTGATAGTCTCAATTTTAGCGGGATCAACATGTAGACCCGTGCTATCGATAACATGCCCAAGGAATTGTATTGACTAAATCAAGAATTCACATTTAGAGAATTTTGCGTACAACTTCTCTTTCTTGAGCAAATCTAAAATCGTTCTCAGATGCTCTTTATGTTCTTCTTCGCTTTTGGAGTATATGAGAATATCATAATGAATACTATCTCGAACTTGTCCAAGGATGGCTTACATACCCGATTCATGAGATCCATGAATACTGCTGGTGCATTCGTCAAGCCAAACGGCATTACTTGGAACTCGTGATGACCATAGCGAGTTCTAAAGGCTGTTTTTGGAATGTCTTCTTCTCGAACCTTAACTTGATGGTAACCCGATCGAAGGTCTATTTTGGAATAATAGGTCGAACCTTGTAGTTGATCAAATAGATCTTCGATTCTTGGCAAAGGGTATCGTCTCTTTATGGTTAATTTGTTTAGCTCACGATAGTCGATACACATTCATAACGATCCATCTTTCTTTTTCACGAACAAGACAGGAGCTCCCCAAGGTGAGGAACTAGGTCGGATAAACCCCTTGTCCGAAAGTTCTTGTAGTTGATTTGCGAGTTCTTGCATCTCGGATGGTGCTAGTCAGTAGGGTACGCGGGCCACTGGCGCCGCTCCTGGCACTAAATCAATTTGAAACTCTACTTGGCGTGATGGTGGAAGTCCGGGTAAGTCTTCAGGGAAAACTTCAAGAAATTCACGAGCGATAGGAACGTCTTCAAGTTGTTTTTCTTTGGATTCCTTCTTGGTAACATGAGCTAGAAATGTGTAACATCCTTTTTCAATGTACTTCATGGTTTTCATACATGAGATGATGTTTAAGCGAGTTCCACTTCGATCACCACAGATGACCAAAGCTTCATGCTTGCAAGGAATGTGAACAACTTTTTCTCCACAGATGATGTTGGCTCGATGTTTTGACAACCAATCCATGCCAATAACAACATCGAAACTTCCAAGTTCGATTGGCATGAGATTGATGTTGAATGGGTGATCTAAGAGGATGAGGGTACAGTTTTGGAGTACAGTATTGGTGTTTACTAAGTTTCCATTGGCTAATTCAATACTATAGTGAGTATCCATAGTGGTTGGTGCAATATTAAGTAAAGGTGCAATTTTGAAAGATATAAAGCTCATATCAGCACCGAAATCGAACAAGACTTTAACAAGATGATTATTGAGTGAAAACGTACCAGTGACTACGTTCGGGTCTTGTTGAGGTTCACCGTTGCCGATAACATAGGCTCTACCACGAGCATCTCCGCCTTGTTGGCCACGGTTTTGAGGACAATTGGGTTTGACATGTCCTTTCTCCCCACACCCGAAATATGTAACTATCGGTTGAAGATTAGCTCCAGTAGCCACAACTTTGCTTCTACAGTCTTTAGCAAGATGTCTTGGTTTTTGACACTTGCGGCACTTGGCTGGGCAAGGACCCATATGATGATAGTTGCATTTATTGCACTGTGAGTAGGTTCCACCATAATTTCCTCCAGCTGGTGCTGCAACATAAGCCGTTGAGGCTTCTTTGTCTTTGTTTTGTTGCTGATGGTGTTGGGTGTTACGATTTTGGTTGTTGGAAGTGTTTCTTTGGTTGTTATCCCGCTGTCATTTGTTGTTGTTGTTTCGGTTGTTATTGTTGTTGGTATGGTTGTTGTTATTACGGTAGTTGGTGTTGTTGGTGGTAGTGTTGAGATTCTATCTTTGGTAGTGCTGTTCGAACCACTTGGTCCATGAGACTTCGAGACATTCGCATAGCATCATCAAGTGACTTTGGATCAAACGATGTCACGTTTCCCTGGATGATAGGCGTAAGTCCCCATATATATCTCTAAACCTTTTCAGTTGTTGGAACCATTGATGGACATAGTATCGCCAATTCTTGAAATCGTCGGTTGTAAGTAGCAATGTCAACACCTTTAAGAACATGGTTCCAGAACTCCACTTCCAATTTCGTATCTCCTACGAGGGCAATACTCCTTGATCATTAAACCCTTTAGAGCAAACCAAGAGATTTGATAAGCACTCATGATGCCTATTGGTTGAGCAACTGCATTCCACCATGATAATGCCTAATCCAGTAGTGTACAAGTGGCATATTGAACTTTGTCACTTTCAGCGCATTTGCTGATTGAGAACACCGACTCCATTCTTTCAAACCAGTGAGTTAAACCCACGGCTCCTTCAGAACCCTTGAAATTTGTGGGTTTTCAACTCATAAATTCCTTGTATGAGCAACCTCTAGTTGCACTAGCTCGCAAGCCTACACTTCATGGCAGTGGCAGTTTCAGCGGCAGCGGCGGCTTCAGCGGCTGCGGAGGCTTCAGCGGCAGCGGCGGCTTCAGCGGCAGCGGCGGCTTCAGCGGCTGCGGTTGTTGCAGCAGCGGTAGCGGCGGCTGCAGCAGCGGCTTCAGCGGCAGCGGTAGCTTCAGCGGCTACGGCTGCTCATTCAGCGTTGATTGCTGCATTCACTCGGGTAGTAATCATTCGCTCAATGGCAGCTTGAGTCATTGGTTGAGGTGCTTTAGCTTTCTTTGGTGGTATGATTCTATCATATAAAAGATATTTCGTAAGTAGAGGGTTGGTAGAATAAGCACGATTTTTGACTGGAATGATAGAATAATAACATTGGAGGTTTAAACCATAACACATGATAGCATAAAACAAGAGTATTTATTCATATAACGTTGATTGATTTACAAAATCGAAACCTATTACAAGCTTCTTCAAAATTTACTAACTGAAACTTTCAGTTTAATAATTACAACGTTTTACTACTGTTAGCTATTACATGGATTACATAGATTTTTCTAACTGAGTCTAATCAGTTTATAAGTACAAAAGATAACTAGTATTATCACACTAGTCTATTATAGGTTTAGAATATCCTAGTAACTCTGGTTGATTGGCAAATTCTTGGTTTAGTGTGTCATGAAGGAATGCGTTGATTAGATCTGAGATGCTATAGTGCCCATGCTGACATTCTTGTTGAATCAATGGTGGTCGTGGTACTATCCACAATGAGTGATCCAACTCATCACATGTAGGGATGGAAAAGGGAAATGGTGGTGGTAGTGATGGAAAAGTAGTAGTTTCTTGAGACGAGGTTAATGCTTCAATAAGATAGAAATTATCGTCTGATGATGAAGAGTAGTTCGAAGATGTCGGGGTATAGGTCGGTAGGATTAGTGATACATGCTCATTGGTAGATGAAAAAGTGTCCTCAATATCTGAGTCTGATGGGATAATAATGGGGTAGGCGGAAGAAGACATGATATCTACAATAAGTATTATGATGTTAAAATAGTTATAATATTTAGGGGAATGCTTTAAATAATTCAAGTGTATATATCAGTATACTAATATGTTCATGTTATTATAACATGTCTTGAAAGTCCATAATCGTCTGGAGGATGGAAGGCATGGAAAATGGAAGGCTTTAAAATATTTTTGTTTGTAAAAGTAGTTATAGTTTAAGTCTTAATTATTTAGACTCGTTTCTCTATAACTATGGCTCTGGTACCAATCTGTAACACCCCCATTTCGTGATATGCAGCGGAATTCAAACTGGTATTACTTGATGGCACAACAGTCATAATAATAGAAAACGATCTCTAAAGGAGTCGTTTTAAAAAGGTTTTATCATTCAAATATATCAGAGTTTACAAAATAGGTCCCAGTTGGTTCCATTGATTTAAAAACACATCAATATAAAGTTTTTGATGTTTTGTGAAGGATAAATTATTTATATATAGCCTTTTTGATTTTGCCCTTCCGTGCCAGCTTCCGACATTATGGACCTGAAATACATGCTTAAAACAGTCAACACAAAGGTTGAGTGAAATTCATAGAGTTTGTTAAATGGTTGAACACATTATGTTGGTAGTGTGAGTTAATTAGACTCACACCAATGGTTTGAAAACAAAACAGTTATTATTAGACTAAGCATCATGCAATCAAGGCGTTAACGTGTTCCAAATTTAATTGAAGAAATTGTTGGTACGTACCCTAATAGGTAAAATTGCCATTTTTACCTAATGTTACTCAAATATAGTGCGTTTGTTTGCCTTTAACGAGCCCAACACAAACGGGATTCGTCAATCCCAATAGATCTATTCACAATATTCGCGTCCACTCTCACATAGTGATTAATGATTCATGATTTAGGGACTTATGTTTGGTAAATGCGATAACTTAGTGCTAATAAAACAATCAAATAAGCATACAGTTTGAAAGCAATGTGTTCGGTCTAAAATAAAGCATGTATCTCCCCCAAGGGTTTGTAAAACAATTAAGTAATAGAAAATGGGGCTATGAACTCACCAAGAGTTCATGATATTAAGTACTTAACGGATGTGATGGATAAGTCGGAAAACTTCTACGTGCAACCTAAAAATGAAATGTTGCGACTTAAGTTTGGAATAATGTTTAGGGAAACATAAATCATCCTATATATATTCCTATGTTGATCATGATGTAGTCAATTATCATTTGATGTTTATAGAAAGATCTTTAATATGTGAAAACGTATTTAGTTTATAGATATCGTACTACCGTTCGGGCCATCATAATTCAGAGGTCATGCGTAAACGTTCGAGGAGCTAGGACACTTTAAATCGTAAATCCAGCAACTCGTCGATACGTTTTACTCAAATGAAACCCCTCACATGAAGCTCCCTACTATTGTAGCACTTAGTAGATACAATATATGTTTTGAGTGAAGATTGTTATATAAATAAGTTTATCATGTTTTTACAAGTTCTAGTCGTTTCATAAATATGATTACCTTAGTTAACGGTCTTGGGTAAACAAGCCTTGAGGCTTTAGTCATGGCCTTGCCGTGACTTTGGTCTTGACTACCATGGTATTGAGACTCAGCCTTGACCTTAGCCGTAGCCGTGGTCTTGGCTTATGGCCATTATGCCTCTTGGTTGGCTTTTAGTTGCGACAAAAGTATAGTTTGTGAGACTAAATATAGGACAGTTTCTGTTTTTGAAAGATAATGGTATGTTTAAGATTTTTCAAGGTTCGAGCTTCTTTGCTATTAAAGGAAAACGTCGTTCTGGACAACTTTCGTGTTTTAACTTTTTGATGATTCGGACCAGAAGTACCACTTTTAAAACGGTAGAACCAAAACATTTTCAATATGGCAGTTTTGGTGTTTAGGTTTCGCTAACTTCTTTTGCCTATAACTTTTGACTCGTTTGTCTGCTTCTGGTGATTCAAGTTGCTATGTTTACCTTTTTATCTTGTCTACCATAGTATGTAAGTTAGAAAGTCCATAGGTTACTGATTTTAATGGTCTCAAATATGTAGAATATGACTAGTTTACTAGTTTGTTACTTTTATGACAATATGTAAATTAAAACATGTGATTGAGTATATGTAGATCATGAATCAACATAGTAACTATATACATAGCATGAAATAGTTAAGATTTTGAATAATAAAGATGAGATGATGGTGGTGATAAGTTGCTTACAACTTTTGGCTTTCACTTAAGAAAGGAGTAACTTAGTAAGGATAGGACTTTGATTGATCACTTAAGACTTTGGATTGAGCTAGCTTTCCACACCTTGGGACCCTTGCAAACTTTAAGAGTTGGTGATGAAGTACTAAGTGACTTAAGTGGATTTAAACTCAAGAAGATCACTTAAACTTGCTAGAGATTTGATGAAGTAGCTTGATCTTTGGAACTTCTTTGCATAAACTTGGAGTTTATAGATCAAATGATGGAAGATGTGAATGATTTAGTGTATGAACGACCCAAATCAGTTTGTGAAGGTGTTTAGGATGTATTTCACTTTCTATTTATAGGAGGTTAAGTTTGGTTAACCATATATTGGGTTAAATATTAACCATGGTTAAGTTAGGACACTTGTAATGATCTAAATGAACCATGGTTAGGATTAAGCCACCAACATGGTGATTCATACCCTAAGAGGGTGTCACATATGTGTGACAAGGCCTAGATGATAAGTCTTGATAATATCATGAGTTTAGAGTAAGTTTTGGTTCCGTTAAATGCCAACCGTAAGTCGCTAAGCCATAAAACGTAAAACCGGGTATCGTAAAAATACGAAACTTACAGGAATGATGAGACTCATAATTATACTCCATCTAAAAATATAAAATGAGTGATAAGTCTCATTGGTTGCAAAACGCTGCTTAAAGCTGAAATACGGGTCAAAAACGCGTATTCGCTGTTTTATCGAAAAAAACGAAATTTCAGGGAAACGACCGTGAATTTATTTAGAGTAGACTAAAATTAGTCTAAAATTGATATGAGATGTTAAAATGTGGTTTCGTCATACGCGGGATAACTTAACAGTTATTTGTGAAGTTTAAAAGTTACGCGATTTAAGCAAAAATGTAGAACGTACAAGGTTAACTCCTTTATGGTCAAAGGAGGAGGGAAATATGTTTGAATTTTCCAAAAAATATAAAAGTGTCAAAACATATTAGAAACACAGTGCAGGAATCGTTAAGTCTGGATGTAAGTAGAATTGTTTAAAACATAAGTTTAGTTTCGTATTGCGCAGGGTTTATTTGGTAACATTAAAATGAAATCTTAAAAATTCTAAAATTAATTATGAGAGATCTAAAAATTAATCTGATGTGAGGAAGTTATCAAGTTGATTTTCGTTATGCGCGTGATGTCTAAATGGTGTTCCGACCGAAATGAAACTTTAAAACGATGTTTTCTTAATAACTTTTGCGAGAATATGATCTAACGTTTGTCGAACTCTCAGGATATTACTAAAATAATTTATCTTACGAGAATGTGAAATAAAAATGTTACGGATGAATAGTGAAAGTGAATAGTAAAATTGGATAGTAAATTCTCGAAAATGAAAAGTAACCTGAAAGAGCGGGTGGTTACAACGTTGTTCACGACAATGTTTAGAGAACTTAACTAAATGCATTCATATTTTATACATTGAAAGGTATTTAAGAAAGCCCACTTCAACGGATGTTGAAAAAAATATATGCATTGCACGAAAAAGAACTAGACTCCCGGGAATGCTCGGGAGTATTGATTGTATGAATTAGGATTGGAAAAATTGTCCAAAGGCCTTACATGCTCAATTTAAAAGGCGTAATCATAAATACCCAACTCTTATGTTAGAAGCGGTTACGGATAAAAAAAACTATGGGTTTGGCATGCATATTGTAACACCCCCAATTTCGTTATACGCAGCGGAATTCAAACTGGGTGTTACTTCATGGCACAACAGTCATAACAATAGAAAACGTACTCTAATGGAGTCGTTTTAAAAGATTTATCATTCGATTTATATAAATATCAGAGTTTACAAAAATGAGGTCCCAGATGGTTCCAAGTTTGCAAAATACATTAAATTGGTTTTCAAATGATAATAAAATTTATAGCCTTCTTGATCTAGTCCTTGCTCTTCCGTGCCAGCTTCCGATATTATGGACCTGAAATACATGCTTAAAACTGTCAACACAAAGGTTGAGTGAAATTCATATAGTTTGTTAAATAGTTGAACACATTATTTTGTAGTGTGAGTTAATTAGACTCACACCAAGGTTTTGAAAACAACATAAATATTATTAACTAAGCATCATGCAATCAAGGCATTAACGTGTTCCAAATTTAATTGGAGAAATTGTTGGTACGTGCCCTAATAGGTAAAATTGCCATTTTTACCTAATGTTACTCAAATATAGTGCGTTTGTTTCCCTCTAACGGGCCAACACAAACGGGATTCGTCAATCCCAAATCCCAATAGATCTATTCACAATATTCGCGCCACTCTCACATAGTGATTAATGATTCATGATTTGCTAATAAAACAATCAGATAAGCATACAGTTTGAAAGCAATGTGTTCGGTTTTAAATAAAGCATGTATCTCCCCCAAGGGTTTGTAAAATAATTAAGTAATAAAAAGTGGGGCTATGAACTCACCTCAAAGTAAATGATAGCAAATGTATAATGAGAATGATGGATATGCCGTGAGAACTTCAACGAGCAACCTAAAATAAAATGTTGCGACTTAGGTTTCGAATAATGTTTAGGAAAACATAAACCATCCTATATATATTTCTATGTTGATCATGATGTAGTACATGGTATTTGTGTATGTCGTTTATAAAAATGGTCTAGTTGTGAAAACGTATTTAGTTTATAGATATCGTACTACCGTTCGGGCCATCACAATTCAGAGGTCATCTAGTAAACGTTCGAGGAGCTGGGACACTTTAAATCGTAAATCCAGCAACTCGTCGATACGTTTACCCAAATGAACCCCTCACATGAAGTTCCCTAGTGTTGTAGTGCTTAATACGTAAAAAATGTATTTTAATTACTTGATTATATGATATATTAAGAGTTTATAAATACAATAAATAAACTAACAAAGTTTATAAGTATTTAAATAAGTTTGAGTTTTATAAATACTTACCTTAATTTAGAATGCTTGAGTATTAGGGAAAAATAAAATATTAGCGGAGCTTCGACGTAGAATTTGCAATCTTCGAAAACCCAAGGCTATTAGAAGATTATAACAACGCCTTCTTGAGAACCCGAAGAAGAAATGAAGATTATAACAACGTCTTTTTTGAGACTTGAAGTTATTTGAAGATTATAACGACTCTTTCTTGAAAACTTCCAAGAACGAAGATCAAACGCTAGTTTTCTTCAAGAACACATGAATGTTATTACAAGATCTATAAGAATGCCTTAGGTTAGGACTTTAGATGTTAAGAAGGGGTGGTGCAAGAAATTATGGAAGGTTATGCTGGTATTAATAGGGCTAGAGATTTTAGTTAACTATATATGGGTTATAAAAATAAACCATGGTTAAATTTACGCATGTAATGATCTAAAGGTAGCATGCTTAGGATTTTGACACCAAGGTGATGAATCCCCTCCCTAATTTCGTTCTTATAGAGATAAGATGACTTAGGTGGATAGTTTTGGTATTATCTTGATTACGGAGTGAGTTTTGGTTCCGTTAAATGCTAACCGAAGCCATAAAACGTAAAACCGGGTATCGTAAAAATATGAAACTTGCAGGAATGATGAAACTCATCATTATACTCCATCTCAAAATATAAAATGGGTGATAAGTCTTATTGGGTGCAAAAACGCTGCTTAAAGCTGGAAATACGGGTCAAAAACGGGTAATTCTCAGTTTATCGGAAAAGAACGAAATTTCAGGGAATGACCGGTGAATTTATTTAGAGTGGACTAAAATTAGTCTAAAAGTGATATGAGATGTCAAACTTTGGTTTCGTCATAATTGGGATAACTAACAGTTATACGCGAAGTTTAAAAGTTACGCGATTTAAGCAAAAACGTAGAACGTACAAGCTCAACTTCTTTATGGTCAAGAAGGAGGAAATATGTTTGACTTTCCAAAAAATATAAAAGTGTCATAAACATATTAGAAACACAGTGCAGGAATCGTTAAGTCTGGATGTAAGTAGAATTGTTTAAAAAGTAAGTTTAGTTTTGTACTGCGCTGGGCTTATTTGGTAACATTAAAAAAAAAATGAAATCCTAAAAAATTATCTAATTAATTATGAGAGATCTAAAAATTTATCTGATGCGAGGAAAATTGTCAGGGTTGATTTTCGTTAAGCGCGTGATGACTAAATGGCGTTCCGACCAAAATGAAACTTTAAGACGATGTTTTCTTAATAACTTTTGCGAAAATGATCTAACGATGGTCGAACTCTCAGGTTATTACTAAAATAATTTATCTTACGAGAATGTGGATTAAAAATTTTACGGATGAATAGTGAAAGTGAATAGTAACTTTTAAAAAATATGAAAAGTAACTCGAAAAATGCGGGTTGTTACAGTCTCACCACCTTAATGGGAATTCCGTCCCGGAATTCAATGTGTTTTATCCGATGTTGAAATGTCTAGGAAAATGAGGGTGTATACGCCAAATTCTAATCTTTGTGTTTTCAAATTTCTAGTCATAGAATGTATTATGTAACATGCGGCTTAAGTTGATAACCTAAATGGTTTTGTTAAAATCTTATAGAGCTCAATATACCTAAAGTTTGGCTTTTACCGATTCTCAAAACGAATCATATCTTATTGTATCGAGGCTATCAATAAAACCTTAATTTCTAACATGGAGTTTTTGGTGATAGTGTGCGGCATGGAGCCTAATTTGTATTTGTATGGTTTCCTTAGTTATTTCGTGGGTGATCTCTAAACACCTTAGTTCAGCAAATGGTTAACTAACACTTTTGTCGATATAGTGCCTTTAAATGGAATAGTTTTTGTTGTTGTTAGGGTAACTGTTGTTAATCAAAGGTTTAAGATATTGTTGATGTGACATGGTTTGTAATGATGTGATAATTGTCGTGTAGGGAAGTCTTGCTAGTGACAAGTGATTATCCAAACTATTTCCAAAGTTGATCACGTATTAGGTGGTTTTGGCATGAAGGCTATATCGTATAGTTTTTATGTCTACTAGTGTTTGAAAGAAACGTGATAATGTGAAGTCTTATATATTGACTTACAATGGGGTTCAGATAATGACGTTGACGATTAGAAGAGTGTAGTGTATGTTTACCATTATTCTTAGGTAGAGATGTCAAGTTTGTTTTGAAATCAAAAGTGAATTTTAAAGGAATATGGCGGAATGAAATCCTTGAAACCTAATCAGGCTAGTACTTCTAAGAAATGACGTGAAGATTTGATGACTATCCCAAGATAGTAGTTCGGATTATCTCATGTATGAAAATTTCAAGAATGAAATTTGGTAGTATGTTAAGATTTTGCTGAGTGGTAAGACACTATCGGTTTGTAGATTTTAATGAATTATGGTGGTTTATCGAGTTTAAGTAGGAAATTAACCTGAATATAACCCTTGTATAACTATTCTCAGTGTTTGAAAAATTTAAGTCGAACATAGTTAATCAGACTATGTTCCACTATCCCAAGATTAAATATAGGTGATTAGGCTATATTTAGCCGAGGTTCGATAAATTTTTCAAATACCTAAATTAGGTATACTTGTGATATGTCCATAGCATTTGAGAAATTGTCCGCTAAGCAAAGGCGATATTAAACCATTCAGTTGCAAGTCCTGGCCATAAAAGACTTGTAACCTATGTTTTCACATTCCATTGCATAAAAGATAGTATGGGTAGATACGTGTGGAAAGGAAATTTTAAGTAATTCTAAAATAGTCTATACTTGGTTAGAATCACGGACCTTTAACAATGAAGGTTTCAGAAGAGAATTTTGATGAATGTAGAGAAAGTTGCTGAACTTCAGCTTTTGTAGATGATGAGTCAGTTTATCTTTTAGAAATCCCATTTCTTGTATTTCCATTAGGGAAATTGATAGATTGTGACGAGCTTCATGTAAAAGAATATCATATAAGGTTTTATAAGATAATTTGTAGAGACTATTGTATAACTTACAATATCTGAGGAGTAGTTGAGACCATTGTGCACTCACAATGTCTAAGAAATGATGGAAAGATCATTGTGTAACCCATAATGTCTTGAGAAATGATGAAGAGACCATTGTGTAACTCACAATGTCTTGAGAAATGATGGAGAGATCATTGTGTAACCCACAATGTCTTGAGAAATGATAGAGAGATCATTGTGTAACCCACAATATCTTGAGAAATGATGAAGAGACCATTATGTAACCCACAATGTCTTGAGAATTAAATGAGACCACTGTAAGATTTACAGTGTCTGAGAATGTAATAGAGACGACTGTAGGATTTACAGTGTCTTAAATGAGACCAGTGTATCTCACAATGTCTGGGAAGTAGGAAAGACCATTGTAGTCAGTTACAATGTCTTGGAGGAAGTTTGGTAATCCTAAAATGCATGAGTAGATGCATGATTGGGAGATTAGGAAAATATGATTGTGCCGTAATGCCTTAGAATAGGCATACGTAGATATGTTGAGTACTTTGTTTATGATTAAAATTATGTCAAGTGTATATATCAATATACTAGTATTTTTGTATAGCTTAAAATGCCTAAAAGTCACATAATCGTCTGGAGGATGGAAGGCACGGAGAACGGAAGGCTATAAAATGTTTTGTTTGTAAAAGTAGTTATAGTTTAGGTCTCGATTAGACCCGTTTCTCTATAACTGTGGCTCTGATACCAATCTGTAACACCCCCATTCGTTATACGCAGCGGAATTCAAACTTGGTGTTACTTCATGGCACAACAGTCATAACAATAGAAAACGAACTCTAATGTAGTCATTTTAAAAGATTTATCATTCGATTTATATAAATATCAGAGTTTACAAAAATGAGGTCCCAGATGGTTCCAAGTTTGCAAAATACATTAAATTGGTTTTCGAATGATAATAAAATTTATAGCCTTCTTGATCTAGTCCTTGCTCTTCCGTGCCAGCTTCCGACATTATGGACCTGAAATACATGCTTAAAACTGTCAACACAAAGGTTGAGTGAAATTCATAGAGTTTGTTAAATAGTTGAACACATTATGTTGGTAGTGTGAGTTAATTAGACTCACACCAAGGTTTTGAAAACAAAACAGATATTATTAGACTAAGCATCATGCAATTAAGGCGTTAACGTGTTCCAAATTTAATTGGAGAAATTGTTGGTACGTGCCCTAATAGGTAAAATTGCCATTTTTACCTAATGTTACTCAAATATAGTGCGTTTGTTTCCCTCTAACGGGCCAACACAAACGGGATTCGTCAATCCCAATAGATCTATTCACAATATTCGCCCCCACTCTCACATAGTGATTAATGATTCATGATTTAGGGACTTATGTTTGGCAAATGCGGTAACCTAGTGCTAATAAAAAAATGCAGGAAAGCATACGTTTGTACAATGTGTTGGTTTAAAATAAAGCATGTATCTCCCCCAAGGGTTTGTAAAATAATTAAGTAATAAAAAGTGGGGCTATGAACTCACCTCAAAGTAAATGATAACAAATGTATAATGAGAATGATGGATATGCCGTGAGAACTTCAACGAGCAACCTAAAATAAAATGTTGCGACTTAGGTTTGGAATAATGTTTAAGAAAACATAAACCATCCTATATATATTTCTATGTTGATCATGATGTAGTACATGGTATTTGTGTATGTCGTTTATAAAAATGGTCTAGTTGTGAAAACGTATTTAGTTTATAGATATCGTACTACCGTTTGGGCCATCACAATTCAGAGGTCATGTAGTAAACGTTCGAGGAGCTAGGACACTTTAAATTGTAAATCCAACAACTCGTCGATACGTTTACCCAAATGAACCCCTCACATGAAGTTCCCTAGTGTTGTAGTGCTTAATACGTAAAACATGTATTTTAATTACTTGATTATATGATATATTAAGAGTTTATAAATACAATAAATAAACTAACAAAGTTTATAAGTATTTAAATAAGTTTGAGTTTTATAAATACTTACCTTAATTTAGAATGCTTGAGTATTATGGAAAAATAAAATATTAGCGGAGCTTCGACGTAGAATTTGCAATCTTCGAAAACCCAAGGCTATTAGAAGATTATGACAACGCCTTTTGAGAACCGAAGAAGAAATGAATATTATAACAACGTCTTTTTGGAGACTTGAAGTTATTTGAAGATTATAACGACTCTTTCTTGAAAACTTCCAAGAACGAAGATCAAACGCTAGTTTTCTTCAAGAACACATGAATGTTTTTACAAGATCTATAAGAAATGCCTTAGGTTTAGGACTTTAGATGTTAAGAAGGGGTGGTGCAAGAAATTATGAAGGTTTATGCTTGGTATTAATAGGCTAGAGATTTTAGTTAACTATATATTGGGTTAAAAACTAACCATGGTTAAATTTACACATGTAATGATCTAAAGGTAGCATGCTTAGGATTTTGACACCAAGGTGATGAATCCCCTCCCTAATTTCGTTCTTATAGAGATAAGATGACTTAGGTGGATAGTTTTGGTATTATCTTGATTACGGAGTGAGTTTTGGTTCCGTTAAATGCTAACCGAAGCCATAAAACGTAAAATCGGGTATCGTAAAAATATGAAACTTGCAGGAATGATGAAACTCATCATTATACTCCATCTAAAAATATAAAATGGGTGATAAGTCTTATTGGGTGCAAAAACGCTGCTTAAAGCTGGAAATACGGTCAAAAACGCGGTAGTAATCTCAGTTATCGGAAAAAAGAACGAAATTTCTGGGAAATGACCGTGAATTTATTTAGAGTAGACTAAAATTAGTCTAAAAGTGATATGAGATGTCAAACTTTGGTTTTCGAGACATGGGATAACTTAACAGTAATACGTGAAGTTTAAAAGTTACGCGATTTAAGCAAAAACGTAGAACGTACAAGCTCAATTTCTTTATTGTCAAAGAAGCAGGGAAATATGTTTGACTTTTCCAAAAAATATAAAAGTGTCAAAAACATATTAGAAACACAGTGCAGGAATCGTTAAGTCTGGATGTAACTAGAATTGTTTAAAACGTAAGTTTAGTTTTGTACTGCGCTGGGCTTATTTGGTAACATTAAAAAAAATGAAATCCTAAAAATTCTCTAATTAATTATGAGAGATCTAAAAATTTATCTGATGCGAGGAAAGTTGTCAGGGTTGATTTTCGTTAAGCGCGTGATGACTAAATGGTTCCGACCAAAATGAAACTTTAAGACGATGTTTTCTTAATAACTTTTGCGATAATGATCTAACGATGGTCGAACTCTCAGGTTATTACTAAAATAATTTATCTTACGAGAATGTGGATTAAAAATTTTATGGATGAATAGTGAAAGTGAATAGTAACTTTTAAAAAATATGAAAAGTAACTCGAAAAATGCGGGTTGTTACACATATTTTGGGGTTCCTGTGGCAAATAATGATCTTAATGTGTTATATGGTTCCCCGTTATTTGATGATGAACTTGCCGGTAAATCTCGGGAATGTCCATTTGTAAAGCAAGAACATACATACATGAAAGGTTACTATTTAGCCGACGGCATTTATCCAACATGGTCCGTATTTGTCAAAATGTTTAGTGTTGCAACGTTTGAAAAAAGATTGAAAATTAAAAGAGTTCAAGAAATTTCTAGAAAAGATATTGAACGAGCTTTCAAAGTCCTACAAGGTCGTTGGGGAATTATATGACAACACACGATTACTTTCAAAATCAACGCCTTGAAAATAATCATGTATTTTTGTATAATGTTACACAACATGATATTGGAAGACGAAGAATTTCAAGTGAATTTTTGAGATTTATTCGTTCATCCAAGTCCAAAACTACTGACACTGGGTCGAAAAGATGTGATTTACATGTTAGAAAAAGCAAATAAATTCGAGATAGAAAATTGCATGACGATATTCGAGAAGACCTTGTGGAGCATTTATTGAACCTTAATCACTAGTTTGTAATTTTTATTTCCTGTTTACGTACTATTTTTATTTTTATGTACCTTCTTTTTGTTTTTTAATTAATGTAGTGTGTGTGTTTTTTTTTAAAATTAACGAAGTTTATTTTAGTTAATATTGTGTATGTTTTATTTTATATAAATGAAAAAAAATGGAGAATGGCACCACATTTTCTGGTGCCAACGGTAACGGCACAAAATGTGGTGCCAAAGGGTTTCTGGTGTCGTTCAGTGTTTTGCTGACGTGGCACTGGTTTTGGATAATGACATGATAACTATGGCTCAACGATACCTAATGCTCTTAATGGTATGTTGATGTCTTTTTGGGTTCAATTCATTTTTTTTTTCATTATATTACGGTTCTTTTCACTTTATACTTGTTTTTTTTTTGGTTCATTGAAAAAACACTAACTGATAAGGATAGAAAATTGAGAGAACATAGAAAAAAATTGGAGGGAAAAGAACAAAGAAAAAAGACCCACAGATAATCTTACAGACACAATTAGAGTAAAGGATATAAATGAGAGATAAATTAATAATTAAAAGAGAGTGATTAATAAAAGAGAAATAGGAGAGAGAATTGTGCATTTAATCCCAACCATTGATTAGATCTAATGATGTAAATTCATTAAACATAACCAATCATGTTTTTGTCACAATTAGAGGATCCTGATCCTTTGAGCAACTATGTTCACTTTTGCAACAAATTAATGTGTCAACAAATAATGAGGGTGCCAACTGCCACGTTGACAATCCCCATCACACACACAACCTTTCTAAACAAAAACACTTGACTGTAATTAATCTCCACCGTCCAATGCAGTCCCACACTTTGAGAACCAATGTCCTGCTATGGGTTAGTAAAGAGAACTATGGAGTGCTTTTATCTATATTAGTTAACTCCTCTGTGAAATTATATGTTGTAGGTTTGTGAGATTGTATATAATAAAAAAATTATATCATTTCTGAAGTTTTTTGCTAAAACAATCTTATTAAGAAAAAAAAATTGGGTCAATCAGGTTGCTCTATTTTAACACGTGGCAAAATTGAGAATTCTAATTGGTCACTTGAAAGTCAAAATTAAAAAAGAAATTGGTCAAACTTTGATAAATTTGGTGGAGAAAAAAAAAACATAAAAATATAGGTGTAAAATTTGTGAAAACAATAAATTAAAAAAAATAATGTAATTAATAAAAACTTTAGTGGCTGAAATTTAAATAAATTATATGAGGTTAAGTGTAAAACAAAAACATAAATAACACAAAGAGAGGTAAATACATTTTTTGAGCCCTAAAATCCATAGACCAAAGCTAAGGGTTCGTTTGGTACGTAAGTGGGTTTAGGATTAGGATTTGAATTTGAATTTGTTTTTGGATTAGGATTTAAATTTGGAGAGAGAAAACATATTATTATATAAATATAAAGTATTTAAATAGTGTAAAATAATATATTTTATTAAAATTAATTGTTTTTTTAGAGTAAGAAATATTAATGTAAGAAAGAGTTATGGGTTGTTTGTCATGGAGTATTAGAATCGGTTTGCATTTGATTTGACAGTTACTAATCGTTTGGCTTGCATCTAAATGATTAAAAATAGTATTTGATACCTTTTTATGTGGGTCACATCATTACTTACATGTATCCACCGTTTCTGTTGAATACTCTAATTTTTTGTCATTTTCGATTGAATACTTGACTTTTTTGTCATTTTCTTTTTTGCTTTTGTCATTTTTTCTATTTTTGAATATTTGAGTGGGTTCATTCATATTTTAATATTCAAATAAAATTCTGTTATAAATAAAATTATATAAATTATATATTTTCTCTCTCATATCAAATATAAACCAAATTTAAATCCAAATCCGAATCCAAATCTTAGACCCGTCAACAAACCAAACAGACCCTTAGAGACAACAATTAATGTGACCCACATTTTAATCTCATCCCCACCCAATATGATATCTTTTCTAACAAAAATTATTTTTAGGATTAATCTCCAACTTCCAAAGCTAAAGCTACATACAAACATTTTTTCTACTTTGGTTTTCTAAATCCAATCCTAACCCCAAATACCAAACTGCACCTAAACATAATCCAAAAATAAAGACAAATAGTAAGAACAAATTTACACAAAGTATAACTTATACTTAAATTTAATCATCATATCATTTACCAAGTATTTTACCAAACAAATACAATCATGTTCACTTTTGAACTTGAACAAATTTTTTGTTTGGAGTGATGATGGATTGGGGTAACTATTTTTTCTAGCCCCTTATATCATAAGGAGACATCTATTGTTTTTTCAATATTACATATAACGCTTTTATTTTTTGATTAAATGACACTTGTGATCTTATAAATGCAAAGATGTAGCACTATACTATAAACACCAACTGTGAGGCAAACAATTTGTTGTACTACATGTATATTGTATCAAATGTGCGATAATCATATAGATCATAAGACAACAATACTAATACATGATCCGGTTTAACCCAACATTAAGCAAATCCACTAAAAATAAATAACTAAATAAACAAATAATAGACTTTATACTCAAAGAGCACCAATTATTGTACCCATACAAAACTAAAGTTTGTTATTAACTTGAACGGACTAAGTAAATAAATTTACACTAATATGTCATGATTGCTATTACTCTAGTAATAAAACCTAAAAAGTGCCCGCGACTACAAATTTGTTCATTCCAGTTAGGAGCTAAGTCATGCCACCAATTAGAGCATCTCCAATGGTAAACCTTTTGATAAGGTTTATATAATTTCAATGTCATATACTCTTAAATTTCTTAGTTTATAAACCTATTATCACTATGCTTAAACTTGTTAAACTTTATAAATTGATACGGTTTAAATTAGTTACATGTATTTTAGTTGCAATGAAAAGGTCTATAAACTTATACCTATTTTATTTCATGTCATCATAAACCTCATCTCACTACAGTGACTTAATTTATAAACCTCTTTAAATTTTATAAATCTTTTCATGAACCTCTTATAGTGGATGCCCTTATTCCCAATATTTAGTAGTGGAATAAGGAGTTTTTTTTATTAAATTAAGTGGTTTAGCCTTAAGTGTCTTAATTAGCCTCTTAATTGGAAGAGAGAGACATTTGTGTGTCTCTTAATTAAGAAAAATATATATATGTGTTTTGGGCTCACATTTACCTCAGTTAAGAGAGAATAAGAGAAAAGTAAAACCCTTCTAAATGTAGTTGATCAAATTTTTTTCCTTTTTTTTTTTTTTTTTTTTTTTAATTTTTTTTATTTATTTTTTTATTTTTTTTTTTTTTTTTTATAATGACACCACACTTGAAATCCGACCCCTGAGTTAAACCATCCATACGGGCAGGCCTCGGGACCCGAACCACTAGGAGAAGCCCGTGAAGGGAGACCTTACAACTCACGGCTTCTTTTTGAGCAACTATGTTCATTTTTGCAACAAATTATTTAGGCCTAAAATGCAATCCTAATTATATGCCTAATCCACTTAACATTAGACACATGTATTGTGAATCTTCTCTCTTTAAATTTTCACTAATTATTTTTCAAATTTACAAATCAAATCATTAAGAATATTAGTAAGCTTACTACTTAGCCATAAGAATCATTTTTCATAAGAAAAACATTGAATTTACAAACAACTAATTGATTTATTTCCTTTTATATTTGCTACGCTGGTAATCCCATCTAAACACACTTAAAAATGATTAATCTTCGCCATCCAGTCCTCCCACCCCTTGAGAATCATTACTTTTTCACTTTCAATAAAAGTTAGTTTTTACATTATATTTAGTTAAGCTAAGAGAAAAATAAACACTTCTTAAGTCTAGTTGATCAACTTTTTGAGCAGCTATGTAGATTTATACAAAAAATTAATGTGTCAAAGATAGAAAAAAAGAGAAACAATGAACTTTAAAAAAAATACAGTAGTTGCCACACTGGCAATCCCATCAAACACGGTTTACTCTAATCTCCACCATTCACCAAAACCATCACTCTCTAATTTTTGTTTGTTTCACTCTCATTTCACAGCAACTATCATTTATTAATATTTATTAATCTTTACTCATATTAGTGTTACATACATCGAGATGGTGATTAGAACTATGGACTAATTGGGGTTTGCCAATTATATTAATTAGAGATTACTCAGGTGAAACTTTGAACTTAGGGGTCGCATTTAAAGCTTATGATTTTATTTGGTCCGGCTTATTGTTTGGCAACTAGACGCGTTCAATTTTAGATTTTTTTAAACGCTTTTAGTCAAAATGCTAATCAAAGACACATTGAGGTTTTATTACGTTGTTTTACACTTTTATAAAACAAACAATTACTTGCTGCTAATGTCAAGGTTTTTCTTTGTTGTTAGGTGTTAACGTATTTGATTGATGTATAACTTTGGTGTTGGTGGATTGTTGTTGCCGGGGAAAGATCGAGTCGTCTTCGGAGGGTCCGTCTGAGAGGATATATGTGTGTGTGTTTTGGGCTCACATTTATCTCAATTAAGAGAGAATAAGAGAAAAGTAAACACCTTCTAAATGTAGTTGATCAAAATTTTTTTAAATTTTTGTTTATTTATTTATTTATTATTATTTTTTTTCAAACAACACCACACTTGAAATTCAACTCCCGAGTTAAACCAACCAAACGGACAGGCCCCGGGACCCGAACCACTAGGAGAGACCCGCGCAGGAAAACCCTACAACTCATGGCTTCTTTTTGAGCAACTATGTTCATTTTTGCAACAAATTATTTAGGCCTAAAATGCAACCCTAATTACGTGCCTAATCCACTTAACATGTATTGTAAATCTTCTCTCTTTAAATTTTCACCCATTATTTTTTCAAATTCACCAATCAAATCATTAAGCATACTAGGCAGTACCGTGCCTAGCGGCATCGTTTTCAGGCCGACAATTAACGATATGCGGTATTGTGGTAAGTGTTTAAGTAACCTCGAGATCATTAAAAAGAAATCGATTACTAACCTCGAGATCATCATCAATATTCTTTTGATTTTGCATATCCATTATTTTATGTTTCCTTCCTGTTGTGAAATACAAACTTGTTTTGGGTTGTTTATATAGGCGAAATACGAAATGTTGAAAAAACAATTTTCCTGCCTATGAAACAATGAAATGGCTGGCGTAGTGTGGAAAATGGAAATACATTGAAGTCAAAATTGAATAGTTACCATGCAAAGATACCATGCAACAAATACATTGAAATCAAAATAAATACTTCCATACAAAATTAACATGCAAGAATAGTTGCCAAAGAAACATGAATTTCACTTTCCACTATTTTACTTTTTCACTTTTCCAATATTCACTTGTTGACCATTTTCTTATTTTGTGTAGTAAAGATTAGTAAGCTTACTACTTAGCCATAAGAATCATTTTTCATAAGAAAAACATTGAACTTACAAACAAATAATTGATGTATTTCTTTTTATATTTGCTACGCTGAAAATCCCATCCAAATACACTTGACTCTGATTAATCTCGGCCATCTAATCCTCCCACCCCTTGTGAATCATTACTTTTTCACTTTCAATAAAAGTTAGTTTTTAAATTATACGTAGTTAAGATAAGAGAAAAATGAACACTTCTTAAGTCTAGTTGATCAACTTTTTGAGCATCTATGTACATTTTTGCAACAAATTAAGACTGGATGTAGTGGTCCTGACTTCCCTTTTTGGTGGCCAACTCACGCGCAACACATCCAAAATTGCGAAGTATGGTGAGTTGCTCACTATTGTTTTTGGCTGACAAACTGGGCCTAATTTTTTATTTTATTTTGTGAGTGTGTGTGTGGGATATTGGGTGGGGTATATTTTTGTACATAGATATTTTAGTGAAAAGTGAGCGAAAAATGACCAAAACAGATGTATGATGAAAATGAGTGAGGGAAAATAAGAGGAGAGAGAAACCTGAGACATCGCTCTCTTTAGCCTAATGTGTCAAAGATAGGAAAAAAAAAAGAAAAGCAATGAACCTTTAGAGTGGAGAGTGTGGGGATTTCGTGGCAGTTCGCCGTGCCCCGCCGCCACACCGGAGTGGTTCGCCGTCCCTCGCCGTAGAGCTGCTCGCCATGGTGACGACGAAGCATTACTCTGACAAAATGGAAGTGGTTTTCCTAAGACTATGTTTATCAACAACCTATCACAACCCAATCTTTTATTAAAATATTATTTTCTTTTCATCCATCCACACAATTAATACATACCAACAAATCTATATTTTTTTTATCATTTATCAACAACCCAACCTAACTAATACATACAACCAATCTATTCTTTTATAAAATAATAAGTATTAAAAAAAATAATAAATAAAAAAACCAATAGCCATTAACACCTAGACAAGTGGCAGATTGTAAGTTGGGTTCTTAGGTTGTCGTATGACCTAAATTGGTAGGAGAGATTGGATGTAATGATTAAAAAATTATTATTTTGTATGTATATTTTTGAGTTGGGTTGGCAACCATCTAATAAACATAGCCTCAAATTACCCGATCAACAACCCAAGCTCCAAATCTTTAACCCAATCTTATTAACCCTTCAACTAACACACTCAACCAACTCTAATCTCCCCCATTCACCAAAACCATCACTCTCTAATTTTTGTTTATTTCACTCTCATCATTTCACAGAAACTATCATTTATCAACTTTGAACTTAGGGGTACTTGTTTAAGCTTATTTTGGGCTTATGATTTTATCTGGTTTTGACCAAACAATAATCCTTTAAGAAATTCCCTCAATTTAAACAAAATCCCCAAATTTTATAAAAGCCCCAAATTTTATCTTTTGGCCAAATTGAATCTTTTAGCCAATTATTTTAAGAGGTTAATAAGCCATTGGGTGTAAAAAAGAAAGGTACTGTATACATTGGGATGTATTTGTATTTTTCCTAATTATCATGTGTAAAGCGGCGTGCGTTTGTGAGAGGGATAACTGTCATGGGAATATGGGATTTAGGGGGTGTTTTGGTAAACTTATGCCAAAGTGATTATTAGTTATTTGGTGGAACAGGGGTTTTTTCGATAATGAATAAAAGCATAAGTTAAGCATAAGGTTATCCTGATACGTTACATCATCTTAGTATCATTTGGGCATGAATGCATGATTGAAGCCAATATAGTGTATGTAGCCTTGTTCGCCTCGAGATAAGAACCACATATATAAAGGCGTTATCTTCGAGTTAAGAACCACATCGAGATGGTGATTAGAACTATGGAGTAATTGGGTTTTGCCAATTATATTAATTGGAGGTTACTTAGATGAACTTTGAACTTAGGTTTCGTGTTTTAATCTTATTTTGGGCTTATGATCTTATTTGGTCCGTCTTATATCTCATTAGCTCATCTTTATCCGTCTTTTTTCTATCTTATGAGCTTATCTTCCATCTTTAAGTCTTATTAAGCTCACAAGTCTGAAAATAAGCTCGAAAATACGGGCGTATGAGATTTAAGCATTGTCAAATAAGCTCATAAGCCTAAAAATTAGCTTAAACTTACACCCCTTTACTTAGCCCTAGTTTTGGTTTCTCTATATTGCTGATGTGTGGTATTCGTATTTGGATGATGGTTCTTCTTGATTGAAAATAAGCTCACAAGCCTAAAAATAAGCTTAAACAAGCATCCCCTTATAATTCGTTGTGATAGTCTAGCTTATGAGCTTATAATTGAATTTGTTTAAGTTTATATTTGGGCTTTCAGCTTATATCTCATAAGCTCATTTTTTTCCGTTTTATAGTTTAGCTTAGGAGCTTATCTTCCATCTTTAAGTCATAATAAGCTCACAAGTCTGAAAATAAGCTGGAAAATATGGGCGTATGAGATATAAGCATTGTCAAATAAGCTCATAAGCCAAAAAATAAGCTTAAACAAACATCCCCTTATTTAGCCCCAGTTTAGTTTCTATTTGTTTGAGTCCAAAATACACCCAAAAGCTTTACGTTGTTTCTAAAGCCTTTAAATACTTGTGCATAAAATTTGTTTTCTTGTGACTTTAGATAGGGACCCATAAATATAATTTTTATGAGATGGCACTTACTCCTTAGACGTATTTATTCTTGCATGTCACAACAAAGTATGGAATTGTATTATGTGGTATTAATTTGTGCTGATTATGATTTAGGTGGTCGTGGAGAAGATGACTAGACCTGTCCTAGCTATGGGAATGTCAACTTTTCTTTTCGGACAGCTTGCAATATGCGCAACTGTACACAGCCAAGACCAGCTGATCATAACTCAGTAAGTTGCACACATATCGCAGTAGCTATCTTCTTTTGGCTTTAAGAAATTAGCCATTTACAAGATCAGTCTCCCACTCTCGTTTTTACAGAAATCTGCTCCAAGGCAAATGCCTACCCCACAAGGCTACTCCTCGTCTTCTCTTACGCTGGTTCCGGTGCACCCTCTTCAATGTATATGGGTGTAACACCTTGTGCTGCATCTCCGTTTAATGGAACATCTATGCCTCCTTATGATGATTCCGCTTGTCATTAAACTACAACAGCCGTCTACCTGGAGGGAACCCTTATCGTCCTGTCCTCTGCAACTCTCTGCCACACCTGCTTATTCAGGTGGGCCCATGATAGGAACTGGTATGTGTTTTTTTTTGGGTTGATTATGGCCTTTTTATTGTTTACCGTGTGTTGTTTAGAAGTTATGGTATTCTGATACTTATTTTGTTCAATAATCTTATTCGGGTTGTTTGGGTCAACCCAGATGCTAAATAGGGTTGAGTATCGGGTTAGATATTTTTGGCTAACTTGGTATTTTTTTATTTTTTTTTAATTTTATTTTATAAATATGGTTTTTTTTTTATAAATTATCTATCTAAATTAGAACAAATAGGCAAGTTTATGACCATTTTACTCATATTCGGGTTGGCCCAAACCCGAATAGCACCGACCCGAGTGGACCCGAACCCAACTAACCCGAGTTCAAATAGGGTCGGGTTCGGGTATGTTATTTTTAGCCTCGACCCGGTTTGACCCGACCCGAGTAACACCGCTACCTGCTACTATGTGACATCTTGCTGAAACTGGAATTACATCTTTTTTGCAGGTGTGTTGTATGGTTTACCTCAGCTGATGGAACAATTCGGTTTGCGGTTGCCCATTGCTCAGGCTGCCATGGTATGTCAGAATTTTGTTATATCAATCAACTAAGGGGGTGTTTGTTTTGGCTTATATAGCCGGCTTATGACTTATTTATGTTTCATATTATGGTTGATCATCATCTCTGTCTTTTTTAGATATGTTATGATTTTAACCCACAACAGTGGGTCTAAATGAGCATTCAGTATGAGGATGATAAATTTCTACAGTTATTTTGATCTAACTGAAAATAAAGAGGCAGCAAGGAAAAGTATAAAATATATGACTTAAACATAGACAAGGCAAAGCTAAAAGGATTGTGTGAGAATTACATCTCAAAAGAAAGGTATGTTATATCTAACTTATTCATATACTGCTACACAGACTAGCAGATGATTGTAATTTACGATCTGTTTTTAATTGTTTCACTTGCTTCTTACAGATGGAACACGAGAAAAATAGTTGGAATGCCCAAAATGTGGAAATGTCAAGTTCTCCTTCAGAACAGTCTGTAACATGAGGAAATGTCAAGTACTTATATATGTATCGTATTTTGTTTGCGACGTTTGAGTCTGAATCTTATATATGTATCGTATTTTGTTTCGGAATCGGATATGCCAGAAGGGAGCTGGAAGTGTGACAAATGTAACAACATAAATTATCCTTTTTGGGCCAAATGTAACCGACAGAACTGTGGTGCAGACAAACCATTAGAATCCCAGAATTCCCCTACAGAAGAATAAAACAATGATCAGGTCTGTATTGTTTTTGTCGAATGTTTTAAGTTATGTTTTTGCATGCTTACAGTCCCTATGAATGTAAAGCGGAAATACTTTCTAGTCAATTTCTTTCTTTACCGATTTACTTTCTCGTTTGTTTATAATCTTGCTGTGAATTATGCTATAATGAAGCACATGGTCATCCATCTATTTTTTTTTATTAATATGTGTTTATGTATCTACTGTTCCAGTGAGTACTCGGACATGTTTAAGAAGGTCCAGAGTTGTCCAGCTGTTGCTCAGTATGGGTCTGAAAGTCAGTCATGTCATCGCCGTCTTCGTCTTCCTGTTGCTGCGGTTATCGAGTTGCTTTTCTTTGTGATTTGTGTTGCATATTGTAGCTTATAAAAATCGCGATTTGTGGTCTTTAAGAGATTTTTTACATTTACATGCATGTGGCCCCCAGTGAGTTCGTTGCTGGGCTAAGTCTTCTTAGAATGTACTGTACCTTTTCAACTATGCGTCGTCTTATTTATTAGACACTTATCATTGAGTTGCATGAACAAATAGGATTGTATTAATATGATTTGAAGTCAATTGCCTATCTTAAATAGGCATCGTTTGTTTGTGTGTGCTTGTTGGACCAGGATGAGATCCTGCAACGGTTGACTAGTCTTGAATTCATCAGCAGTCCCCATTTACGGTTTCTACTTTTTTACTTGGCAGTCTTTTAAAATAGATTGGAGTACTCTCTCCCAAGTCAGCGACTTTCTTTTTGCTACATATTGACTAATGCTGATACCATGAGAGCAAATCCATTTGGTATAGTCCAGTGAACAAACTGATAATATTACTATAACAACAAAAAAATGAAGTGGAAAAATGGACGGTAGAAATGTGTATGGTAAGAAACCAAAACAAACTGATAATATTACTAACAATGATGAACCTACAGTAATGAATCCACATACACCATATTCTTGAGTGTCCAGTTTCAACCACTACTAAAAGTGATACATTTCAACCTGATCCTGTTTTGACCAATTTCCTAACCCATCCATGTTTCCATGCATTATGTTGTACAAACCTTTTCGGTGCACGATATTAGTCTCTTTTGCATTAACTCGAATTACATTTTTATACAAACCATTACGTTATTGCATAAAGAAATTTAATCTTCCAGTCTCTTTTGCGCCCATTTGGGCCAAATGAAGCAAAATTTCAAACTATAGGACAGTCCTATATATGAAGTATGAAGCTAAAATGAATATCAGATTAATAAAGTTAAAAGCTTAATACTGTTTTATTCCTAAAACCAAAACATTACTTTTGCCACCCTTACGAAAATGTTCTCGTTTTGACCCCGTTACACAAGCGCTAGACCCGCCCATTTTCCCACCCTTACGAATATTTATTCAAAGAGCAGCCATACCATCCAAGATGTTGCAACATAAAGCTGAGGTCCGGTGCATATGGCACGGCATCCGGTTCCTAATACTTATGTATCATGATCCCTTTACGTTTTGCAGCGTTATGGAAGTAACTGAGCATATCGCTTTTCAGATGACGTTCAATTCCCACATGATGTCAGCGGATCATGAGCTTTTTCAAGATGTCGAGTAACTGATAACTCACATCCCGAGCCTTTCTTAGAGCTTTCACTTGTTCCAATACCCATAGTTGATACATGTAGTTAAGAATGTTAAGTTTAGGTGGCGGGTCCATGAACTTCGAAATCAAGTAAATTTTCGATTTTTACTAATTCAGAAGCAAAGAAACGTTCCCCAGATTCACCCTCCAGATTTCTGGGATGGGATTGTCGAAGCATTTCTGGTAAAAAGACAGTAACATGTACCGGGCCTAATAGTAAACAAACTACAAGACCTTCTCATTCAAATAGACACACTTGATCATAAACATGGTTGATACATATGATAAGTCATCAGGAATGTAAATGCACCCTTACGTCTCTTACAGTACTTATGCAACAAGAAAATTAAAACACACTTACAAACATATTTGACAAAGTAACGTTTATATAACTACGACATGCACTCCTCTTTGCTGCACTTACTTTCAAATTTCACAAAGAAAGCTTGGTACTAGACCTGAAAGTGTTCAAAAATAAAACCAAGTGATTGTTTATTAACAAACTCATTTAAAATCATATTCAGCAAAAGGATAGAACAGAGTACCTTATATATTTTGAAGCAAGCCGAGAATACGCTGCAACTCATTGACAACAATTTCTATTTTCATCCGTTGTGGTGGTGAATCTACAGAGCACGATACTCCAATCTTGATAGTTGCAGCCAAACATTCTTCCACTTTCTTTGCATTAAACGGGTACTGCAACACAATTGCATCATTATCAATAACACTGATTACTTGATCTGGTAATGCCATGTAAGCAAATTTATGAAGGCTAAGACCTTCAATAAACATGTTGTCTATCGGCTTTTTCCCAGTCATCACCTCTAGTAATAATATTCCAAAACTGTAGACGTCCCCACAACTTGTCATCTCGCTCCCGATACCATACTCTACAAATGAGTAACAATTAATTAATTTACAAACTTTAACTTGTAAATAAATATAAGCATCAAGGAATAAAAGTGGAATTACCTGGAGGTGCATAACCAATTGTTCCTTTAACCCCGGTTGAGCTGTTTTGGTTTAAGTCTGTACCAAGTAGTCGAGCTAAACCAAAGTCTCCAACATGAGCCACCATATCATCATCAAGTAGAATGTTACTTGGCTTCAAGTCACCGTGAACAATCGTTGTTTGGCAGCGATTGTGAAGATAATCAAGTGCAATGGCAACATCTCTAAGAATATTTATTCTTTGAAGAAGGTTGAGTTTCGATGTATATGCACTTGAATGAAGCCAATCGTGTACACTTCCATTGGGCATAAACTCATAAACTAGTGCTTTAAAATCATTGCCTTGAAAATCAGTACTCGAACATGAAGTTATTATCTTCAACAGATTACGGTGTCGAATATTCCGCCAAGCTTCACATTCTGCTACAAAACTTTTCTGAGCTCCTCGATTTTGAAGATGTAGAACTTTGATTGCAACAGATTTGTCATCATTGGAATCGAGGATCCCTTTATAAACAGAGCTAAAACCACCCTTGCCAATCAAATTTTCTACAGAGAAACCATCCGTAGCTTTGAGAAGTTGACTGTATGAAACTTTCATGAACCGTTCACCCCCTGATGACTGAAATGGTTGACTATTGCGTTTCTTCTTACACAAAAGATACACACAACATAATACGACGACCAACGTTGTTGCAATCACAATGACTAGTATGAAGAAAGGAAACTTTTTTCTCTTACTACCCGTCTCCTTGCATTTGGGTAACTCAAGTGTAACCAAACCACCACAAAGCCTATTGTTCCCCAAAACCGAAAATTTGCTTGCATTTGCAAACACTCCTAAAACCGGCACTTCACCCTCAAGATCATTAAAGGATAGGTTCAAATATTCTAATGATTTCCATTTGCCTAAAAATTGTGGAATTCTGCCTGATAAATTATTTTCAGAAATGTCGAGTACCCCTAATCCTCCCAATGAACTGAATGAAGATGGTATTACACCTTGAAATATGTTGCCACTTAGGTTTAACATTGTAAGGCTAATAGACTCACGGATGGTCCCTTATTGTAAGATAAATCAAGGAGTAAATGATGCCTGATAAATTATTGTAAGATAAATCAAGGAGTAAATTACACGGATGGTCCCTAAGGTTTGTTCAAAGTTTCACTCACAGTCCCTGAAAGTTTAAAGTTGCATGGATAGTCCTATCTCTGAAAGAATAACACTGTGGTCCCTTATTTAACTGGCGTTAAGTAAGCTCCGTTATAATTTACATTCTTAGCCCTTTTGGTTGAAGGTCGTTACCTTGTCAGTCCATTATCATAGCGATTAGTTTATAAGTTAAAGTTTTACGACATTAGGTACGTTTTTATACATTTTCTTACGTTTTTGCCCGTTTTTTTACGTTTTCATCCGTTTTTTTATACGTTTTCGCCCGTTTGCTTACATTTTTTTACATTTTGGTCCGTTTTTATACGTTTTTAGTCCGTTTTCTCGTTTTCTTACGTTTTTAACGTTTTCGTCATAAAAATTTTTTGACATAAAATTTTGAAAAAATTTTCGACATAAAAATTTTGAAAAGTTTTACTCAATTTTTTTCAAATTCTTTTTCAATTTTTTCGAAAATTTTTTGACATAAATTTGAAAAATTTTTACTCCAATTTTTTCGAAAATTTAGTTAGTTTTTATCGTTTTAGATCCATTTTTCACGTTTTCATCTATTTTTTTATACGTTTGCTTACATTTTTTTACATTTTGGTCCGTTTTTATACGTTTTCGCCCGTTTGCTTACATTTTGGTCCGTTTTTATATGTTTTCTTCTCTCTTTTAACGTTTTCGACATAAAAAATTTTTGACATAAAATTTCAAAAATAAAATTTTTAAATTCTTTTCTAAATTCTTGTTCAAATTTTTTTTCCAAAATTTTTTGAAATTCTTTTCAAAAATTTTTTCAATTTTTTTGAAATTCCTTTTCAGAATTTGTTTTCAATTTTTTTTTTGAAATTTTTTTCCAGTTATTTTTTTCGAAAGTCTTTTTCAAAATTTTATTTTCCAAATTCTTTTTCAAAATTTGAAAAGCGGATGAAAAATTTCAAAAAATTGGAAAAAAATCTAAAAGTGGAAAAAAAAATTAGAAAAAGAATTCAAAAAGGAGTAAAATTTTTCAAAATTTTTATGTCGAAAAATTTTTCAAATTTTTTTTTTTTGAAATTTTATGTCAAAAAATTTTATGACGAAAAGCGTTAAAAACGAGAGTAGAAAAGCGGGAGTATAAAAGCGGACCAAAATGTAAAAAAATGTAACCAAGCAGGCGCGTATAACGGTCAGCGTTAAAAACAGACTAAAACGTAAGCGTAAAATGTATAAAAACGTACCTAATGTCGAAAAACTTTAACTTATAAGCGACCGTTATGATAATGGGTGACAAGGTAACGACCTTCAACCAAAAAGGGCTAAAATGTAAATTATAGCGGGCTTACTTAACGCCCGGTTAAATAAAGGGACCACAGGTGTTATTCTTTTCAGAGATAGGGACTATCCATGCAACTTTAAACTTTCAGGGACTGTGAGTGAAACTTTGGACAAACCTTAGGGACCATCCGTGTAATTTACTCTAAATCAAGATAGCTCAACGTCTTGAGGTTTTTAATCTCTGATGGAATTGAACCAGACAGTCTGTTGTATGAAAGATCTAAAAAATAATTTAGTGATGGAAGTTGAAAAAGTTGTTTGGGTATGTTACCACTAAGTCTATTTTCTGCAAGTTCTAACCCATTAAGGTTGTTACAATTCCCAAGGCTTGATGGAATATGGCCTTCTAATTTGTTGAAATCTAAGTAAAGTTCTGTCAACAGTGATAAGTTTCCAATGGCGTCAGGGATAGGCCCTGAAAATTGATTGCTATAAAGATTAAGAAATTGTAGCTTTTGAAGTTTACCAATGGTAGTGGGGATTTTTCCTTTGAATAAATTAGATCCTAAATGTAAAAGGGTCAAACCAACTAGACTACCTATACTTGAAGGGAGGCTTCCAAATAATTGATTTTCTCCTAAACCTAGAAGTTGGAGTTGATCAGAGAGATTACCTATTGATATCGGAAGCTTTCCTATTAAGTTGCAATTAAAAAGTTCCAAATCTACTAATTTAGTGCAGTTTTTCAAAGAATCAACAAACCTCATATCATCAGCTTCTCCGCGTCCATGGAAGTTGATACTATGTAATCTAATTGAATTAATATCTCTTAGTTTTGAAAAATCAATTGTCAACTTCCCACGAAAATTGTTTTGACTCATTTCAAGATACCATAATTTAGAACAATTAGAAATAGAAGGTGGAAGAACTCACGTGTCAGTTAGTTGTATCCCTTAACTGAAGGCGCCCAAGATTTGGAAGCTGATTACCAATTTCTGAAGGAAGATTACCAGTGAGGTGATTACCAGGTAAGGAAAAATTAACTAGGAGTGAGAGGTTGAAAATGGAATGTGGGATGCTTCCATATAAGTTGCACTCACCAGAGTAAAATTCCGTCAAGCTTTTCCAATGACCCAAGGTATCTGGAATTCTCCCACCCAACGGGTTCCCAAAAATAGTGAACACTTCCATTGATGTTATATTCCCCAAGAAAGGTGGGATTCCACCTGTTAACTTATTATTCTCAATTACAAGAATAGCAAGTTTCGAGAGTAAACTCATCTCCTTGGGTATGCTTCCAAGTAGATTATTTCGAGAGAGCCAAAGCTCTTCGAGGTTAAAACAATCGGACAAGTTTGTTGGAATGACTCCACTGAATTTGTTTCTGTCAAGATAAAGATAACGTAACCTAGATAGACGACCAAGTTCATGAGGAATGGTTTCTTGAAAGCTGTTGTTCCTGAGAGAAAGCTCACGGAGGAAGCTGAGGTTTCCTACATGAGGAGACAATGAGCCTTCTAAGCCTTGCGAACCCAGCCGTAAGCGATCACTCGTTTGTGTAAACTTTCCATGAAATACCACTCCAGTCACAAAAATGAAAGGAATGGTTCCACGAGGTTAGAACTTTGTATGGATCATGGGTGATCATTGACTTAAATGACAACAATGCGTGATAATCAGTCTCATTACCGCCATATGAATTAGAGACAGTGGCGGAAGTAAGACATGTTATCGCGAGACCGAAAAAGAGAAAAGAAATAAGGGAGGAAGATGATAAGTGAATTATTGCTTGTGGTGACTTCATTTTTGGAAATTTAGTTAAAATTATTAGAACATGCAGTGGCTTTTTATACTTAGTTTTGCATGTTAACGTCCATGACCATGCAAATGGTGAAATAAATGGCTTCCACAAATTTCTTATCATCATGAGAATACCAAGACTTTTAAGAGATTATAATATTTTCAAATTGTGAAGAGAATGGCATCCACAAATATCTTATCAGCTTGAGCAAAACAATATTTGATTGATAATATATATTTTCTATGTAAGAGAAGACTTTAAAAAAGACTTGGGATTGGGAAGACGACATTAAGATTTTTTGTAACATATCAATAATGCAACCAAAGTAGCAGCACCTATGGTCTATCATCCACACATTCCTTCTCAGCTTGACAAAGACAATTTGGTGATAATACAGTAGCTATTTTTCTCACGTGTACACAATGTATAACATCATAAAATAACACTCAAAAGTCTAAACATTTTATGAAGAAGAATTAATATATATAAATGAAGAGTATGGAAAATTTTCGGATTTTGTAAGAAAGTATAAATAACAGTTGCTTAGTTTGCCTAATTTTAGTATATATATTTTAGAAGGTTGAGGATAAAAATTATTAAAACAATACTTATGGTGTGATGACGACGACAGGACCGTGTTCGCCAGAACATATGAAAGTAATTGGTGGCTGCTGGGCTTTGGATTGGGGTTTGCGTTTCTTTATTCAAGTTCATTTGCATGTGTTTAGTCGTTTAAACAAGTCAGTTGATAAAATGTCTCAATGAAATACTTACAAGATAACTCATTTTAGCGTAAATCCGTTGGTTCTAAGAATCTTGGTGACACTTGAAGGAATACGAACTTATAGGATAGGAGAACTTATTTGAGTGTATACCCATTAAAAGAAGGGTTTAAGCTATTAAATAGCCACGTACTTTCTCCAATGTCCCGATATGGTACCTGTACTTTTTTTCTTACCTGGTTAGGTAGTGTACTTTTGATTTCGTGCTAATATGGTACATGAGTAACCTTTTGACCTGCTAATATGGTACATGAGTAACCTTTTAAAGAAAGTTTTTTTTTTTTTTTTTAACGTAAAGTTTTTTTTTTTTAAAAAAGTAAATTTTTAAAAAAAGTGTAAAAAAAACCTAAATTTTAAAGAAAGTTTTTTCTTTAAAAAACGAACGAAAGTTTTTTTAATAAAAAAACGTAAATTTTTTTAAAAAACAAACGAAAGTTTTTTTAAAAAAGTTTTTAAAACGTAAATTTTTTTAAAAAACGAACGAAAGTTTTTTTTTTAAAAAAGCGTAAATTTAAAAAAGCGTAAATTTTAAAAGAAAGTTTTATTTTAACATAAAGTTTTTTTTAAAAAGTAAATTTTTTTAAAAAACGAACGAAAGTTTTTTCTTTAAAAAAAAACGTAAATTTTTAAAAAAGTTTAAAAAAAAACGTAAATTTTAAAGAAAGTTTTTTTTTTTTTTTTAACGTAAAGTTTTTTTTTTTAAGTTTTTAAAAAAGTTTTTTTTTTGTTAAAAAACGTAAATTTTTTTTAAAAACGAACGAAAGTTTTTTTTTTTTTTTTAAATTTAAATTTTTAAAAAAGTTTTAAAAAAAAACTTAAAGTTTAAAAAAAACGTAAAGTTTTTTAAAAAAAAACGTAAATTTTTAAAAAAAAGCGTAAAAAGCGGACAGCGGATAAAAAACGGACAAATAACATAAACAACAGGCGAAACATATAAAAGCGTGGAATGGCGTACAAAAAGCGTAAAAAAATTAGGCAAAGCGGATAAAAGCGAATGAAAGCGGATAAAAATGTAAAAAAGGTGTGAAAATGCATAAAAACAGAACAAAGCGGACAAAAGCGTAAAAGCGTGGGAAAGCGGATAAAAAGCGGACGAAAGCGTAAAAAATGTGGGAAACAGGATAAAAAGCGAAAGAAGCGGACAAAAGCGTAAAAAGGGCAAAAACTATTATTAACGGAGAGACTAACTAGCGAAAACTATTATTTGAAAAAATAGGACTAACGGTGCAAAAATTATTAGCGGAAGGACTAACGGTTGCAAAAAAATGTACAAGGACTTATTTTGAAAAAAGCATAAAGGACCGATTTTGCAAAAAAGGGACAACAAGGGACCATTTTGCTAAAAAAATAACATTTTTGATTTGGTAACCGGTTTCTACCGTGTAGATCCTCATGTACCATATTAGCACGAAATCAAAAGTACACTACCTAACCAGGTAAGAAAAAAAGTACAGGTACCATATCGGGACATTGGAGAAAGTACGTGGCTATTTAATAGCTTAAACCCTTAAAAGAATTTGAAAAAAAAAAAATTTTTGACAGCTTGATTAGATTCAAAATAACAATGAAACTTAGATTTCAACATTATCTGATCTTAGAAAGCTAATAAGATTAACTTCCAGGTTAAACCTTGAGCAACAATGCATTAAAAAGTTTAAACTGTTTTGCTATGATATGTATACAAGTGTTTTTGATAGTAACTATTTGTTGCTCTTTACTTAAAATTATAAGAACATGCATTGGTTTTTTATCCATAGTTTTGCATGTTAGCGTTAGTGATATGCGATTGATGAAATGAATGATTCCACAAATTCCTTATCATCTTACCAAGACTTTTAAGAGATTGTGACATTTTCAGATATTGTTCGTGACAGGTGACACGTAAAGCTGTGAATAGAATGCCATCCACAAATTTCTTATCGGCCGATCTATTTTCTATGTATACTCGAGAGACTTTTAGGAAGACTGGGCATATGGAAGACTACACTTACATTGCATATACCGTAGACAAGTAACTAACGAATGTCGTTCGTAGCCGCACTTTGTTGCGTACTTTTAATGTTCGTTTACGTAATTGTAAGTGAAATAGATCGTAAAACACCATCAAATAACACTAAAAAACTAAACTTTATGAAGAAAGATTTAATATAATTTAAATGAAGAATATGGAAAATTTTCATATTTTGTAAGAAAGTATAAATGAAAATTGCTTAATTTGTTTAATTTTATTATATATATTTTAGAAGGTTAAGGAGAAAATATTTATTAAAAAAATAGAGTAAATTACAAAGATGGTCCATGTGGTTTGCGTTGGTGACACTCTTAGTATTATTTGATCTATGAATATATCAGGAGTCGAAGTATAGATGGATGGTCTTTGTTGAAAATGGTTAAAGGATACATGCATATGTCATTATAAAAAAATAAGGGTATAATCGTTATTTTATATATCAATTAGGATTATCAAACATGTTTTAGCTATTAAATATATGTAAAATAATCATTTGAATATGTTTGACAAAGGCTTTAGAAAAACATATATGCAATTATAAGTTTTAGTTAGATATATATGCAATTATGTGCCTTTGGAGAGATATATGCAATTCTCCCTTACACGAAATATAAGTGATGATACAAACATCACCAACAAATGACTCTTGTAATCTTATATATAAAGAATGCAGAGATGTAGTGCTATATTGTAAACACCAACCGCGACGCAAACAATTTGTTATACTAAACGATATTGTATCAAATTTGCGATAATCATATAGATTATAAGACAACAATATTAACACAATATCATATTTAACCCAACATTATGCAAATCCATAAAAGAACATGAAAAGTTATACTCAAAGAGCACTAATTACTGTACCCATTCAAAACTCAAGTTTTTGATTTGAATTGAAATATGATAAGAAGATGATAAGTAACTTAATGCTTGTGGTGACTTCATTTTTGAAAACTTACTTAAAATCATAGGGATAAGTAAAAGTATTGGCTTATCCTTAGTTTTGCATGTTAACAGTTTGTGATAGACATGCAACTGGTGAAACGAATGGCTTCCACAACTTCCTTATCATCTTATGGACAAGACTTTAAAAAATACATGGGATAAGGAAGACTGTATGCAACATATGGTGTATCATCCACACATTCCTTCTCATATTGACCAAGAAAATTTGACTGATAATAACTATATTGCATATATCGTAGACAAGTAACTTGTCTACTAACGAGGTTCGTTTATTGCTGCATTTCATTGCGTACTTCTTATGTTCTTTTACGTAATTGTAAGTGAAATAAATCGTACAACATCATCAAATGACACTCAAAATTCTAAACATTTTATGAAGAAGAATTAATATATATAATTGAAGAATATGAAAATTTCTCATATTTTTTAAGAAAGTATAAATGACATTTTCTGCTTAATTTTATTATATATATTTTAAAAGGTTAAGGAGAAAAATTATTTAAAAAAAATACTACGGGTGTGATGCTGACGACGGCACGACCGTGTTCGCCATAACATATGAACAATGCTTTACATTTTTCAGTATCTAAATGCAAAGAGTAAGAGAATATTTACCCAAAGTGTAACTTATACTTCAATTTAATCATCGTATCATTTGCCCAATATTTTACCCAAAAAAAAAATACTATCAAGTTCACTTTTTTTCTGAAAACAAACATTTTTATTTAAAGTCATGATGGGTATCATTTGATACGAAACATCTATGTTTTTTTCTTGTAACATAGTTAAAGTAGTCAGCTATCATTTGTTGATCAAATGACACTCGTAATCTTGTAGAAGGAAAAATGAAAAGATGTATGTAGTATTGTCTTTGTAAACACCAACCGTGAGCGCAAACAATTAGCTACATCACACGGATCTTGTATCATGTGAGAGATAATCATATAGACCATAAGAAAACGATACTGGTGAAGCCAACACATGATCCGATTTACACCAACACTATTCATATACGCTAAAGTACATGAGACATTATACTCAAAGAGCACTAATTACCGTACCCATACAAAACTAAAGTTTGTGATCAACCAGAACTAAGTAAGTAAATGAATTTACCGTAAGATGGCAAGATTGCTACCACTCTAGTTAAAACCAAAGAGTGCTTTCGGCTACATATTCGTTCATTACAGTTAGGAGCTAAGCCATGCCTCCACTTATTTCCAATATTTAGTTGATGTTGAGCAAAGAAACGCAATTGGTAATGGCTTTTGATTAAGGAACGTAGATGAAAATCAGTTTTGTTAGTGTTTTTGTTTAGGATAATTGTGCAAATAAGCAATGTATTATTTTTTTCGAAAAATACAAAACGCTATCCATAAAAAATTCATTATTCATCCATTTTCTATTTTTCTTAAAGTTATCTATCGTCCATTAACAAAGTTCTTCATAATTCATACTAAGGGGTTTTGTTTAAGCTTATTTTTAACGCGGTTTGAGCTTATAATACTTTTCTAACTTATTTTATAACATGTAGTATAAATTGTAAAATAAACCGGAAAAAGTAAGCTTATTAGCGTAAACCGTATTCATTTAAGCTCGGTAGCTCGAAAAATAAGCTTAAGCAAACACCTCGTACATGCAAGACATTTCAACAACTCATTACATCGACTACAAAAATCCTAAATCCGTGTTTCTCTTAAAAAAGGATGACATTTCAACTAACCAAGAACCAGAATAAATAATTAAATACCCCAATTATTTAGACCGGGTGTAATGGAGGCCTTCACCACCCGTGGTGAGCCTCTACCATGCGCCATCTGCCACTACGACACGCCATCCATTGCTCGTCAAGTTGCCTTTTGGGGTTGGTTCGGTGATACAGACCACCTAACGTGGTGCACTAACTTCTTTTTACAAGTATGATTTAAGTTGAGTTAAATAGTGTCTTTGAAAAATTGATGTGACGCTGAGGTGCTAACAAAGTCACCATTACACCCAGCCTAATAGTATGATTTAAGTTAAGTTGATTCACTTTATAATAGTCGTGACCAAAAAAACCAAAACCGGAACTGGTCAACACCGGTTTTTGACCATAATCGGTTGGTTAGGATAATAACGGCGGTTAGGAACCGGTTTTAGTTCTAGACGTTGGGCGGTTAGGAACCGGTTACTAACTGAACCGGTTGGGAAACGGTTAGAGAAAACCGGTTAGTAACGGTTATTTTTATGAACGTTGGGAACAAGCTGTTAACGAGGGACATGGAGCAGACAAACACAATATGAACTTTTTTTTTGTTTGTAGCCGTTATTTTTGGCATTTAATCACCATTTATGGTTATAAACTTTAGTATAAATGCTAATCTTGAAAATGGTTTAGTTACTTACAACTTACAACAATCAAACACTCTTGAAAACAATCAAAATCACTCACAAAATGGCAAACTCAAATTTCTTCAACTTCCACCGGTGTTGGTTCTTCAAATGAACCCACAATTGTTGCGGTTTTAGAAACGGACCGAAACAAGGAAATTTGGTGTAATTTTGAGCTCTTGGAGTTTTCGGATAATACCATGAAGGCTCATTGTAAATTTTGCAAGAAGTTTTTAAGTAGCGGATCCAACACGACGTTTAAGCAACATATCGAAAAAAAGTATTGCCAAGCACTCAAAGGCGTTCCGGATGCGGGTCAAGCATCTATGTCACAAGATAGGGGTATATTTGCATATGAGTCGGAACGGACTCGACAACAATTTGCAAGCTTTGTGATTCAAGAAGCTTTGCCATTCAACCATTTCGACAACCCGAGATTAACCAAGGTGCTTCAAAATTATCTTCAACTGCGATATAGTTCGTAAGTCGTTCTACTCTTAGACGTGATGCACTTAAAATGTGGAAAAAGGCTAAACTCGAAATCATAAAAGGTTTTGAAAATTTAAATACAAATGTCATCTTAACAACCGATGTTTGGTCGGCGCCTCATCATTTGCCGCATTCATACGTTTGTGTTACCGCGCATTGGATTGATCCCGTAAGTTGGAAAATGATGAAGCGTACGATTGATTTTCAAAACTTTGATTATCCTCACACGGGTATGAATTTATTTCTTAAGTTCTGAAATGTGTTAAAAAAGTTTAAATTGGAACATAAGATTTTTTCAGTCATATTTGATAATGCTTCTAACAATACAAATGCCGCCACTAAACTAATAGCAAGATACCAACCACCTTTGAACGGCATTTTTTTTCATAGTCGATGTGTTGCACACATCATAAACTTGGTTGTGCAAGACGGATTAGGGGTACCCGAAATAATGTCTATAAAAAACGCTTTTAAAACAATGTTGCAAGATATATTTTGTGGGCCTAAAGCAAGATATAAGAGTTATATGAGATTTTGTGTGGAACGAAACCGAATTTTTAACACCTAATTGGGAAGTTCCTACAAGATGGAACTTGACTTATTATATGTTTAAAAGTGTTTTACGCCAAAAAATTGCTTTAAGTACTTTTCATAATGATCTTGCCGGTGATAACCTAGTTGAACCATTTTCCGTCTAAAATTGGGAAATTATTGAAAAATTAACCGAATTACTCGAAGTTTTTAAAGATGAAACTACTTTATTATCGGGTGTATATTATCCCACGAGTCATAGGGTACTCCAACAAATTTTTGCAATATGTTCAAAAATAGGCGAATTCGAATCAAGTGGTCCACCATATGATAAAAATAGTCATATGGTTGAACCTATGAAAGAAAACTTAGAAAATATTTCAAAGAAATTCCACTGGTAATTACTTGTGCCGCCGCATTAGACCCATGCTTTAACATTAGTGGGGTGGAACTACTTATCGAGAAGATTTCAATTGATTTGGATTTGCAATTAGAAAACCTTAACTATGCAATGAATGCAAAAGCTTATTTTAACAAATGTTTTAAAGATTTATTTGATATCTATGTTAGTAAATATGGTTCAACTAATGTTTCAATGAGTTGTGGTGCTTCATCATCCTCTTCGAGTTCGAGGTTTAACTTATTTCAAACTTTAAGACAAGAAAGTGTTAAGCGGGCTAGGAGTGACCAAATCGGTACTAACGAATTTGGGAGATATATCAGAATAGATTGGATAAGCTCTATGGGACAAGAAGAATTTGAAAACTTTGATGTTTTGTCTTGGTGGAAAGGAAGGCAATCTCAATTTCCGGTTCTATCCAAGATGGTTCGAGATTTACTAAGCGTACAAACTTCTACGGTAGCCGAATCATGTTTTTCTCTGAGTGGAAGGGTATTAACGATTCGAAGAACAAGACTCACGCCGGCATCTTTGGAGATGTGTATTTGCTTAAAGGATCACTTAGACGCACAAGAACGTATACAACACATTTCTAATATTGAAGCCAATTATTTAGAGATCGAACCACAAATACTTGAGATCGAGATGTAAGAGGGTTATAGAATCTCACTTTCCGATGAAGAAATCGTTCAAGATGACCAAGCTAGGTCCGGATCCGGAGACTCCGAATAAGACCTCACTATCGCTCAATGTATTAGCTTTTCGATTAATAAATCGCTCAATGTATTAGCTTATGTTTCAAGTAGTTTATGTTTGACGTATTATGAGTTTATTTAATAAAAGTCGAAGTTTATTGAGTTATTGTGTATAAAATGCGAATGCAAAAAAAAAACCGAAAACCCGAGCACCATTTAGTCCTACTTGTTAGCAAAAACATTAAAAAACGTTTATAACGGTTTTCCTATAATAACCGGTTAGTACCGGGTTTGGTTTTCTACCGAAAAGTCTAACCGACCGAACCGTTTTTTAATAACCGGTTTGACCAAAAACTGGGTCGGTTACTAACCGAATCGGTTAGCCCAAAAAACCCGATTTACGCACGGCTACTTTATAATATAAAGTACATGTAACAAAAGTTTAAAACTATTAGACTTCAAAACCTAACAAAAGATAAAAAATAAAGCCAAAAAACAACATTAAGTACCAAAACATTCCTCCATTTTCATTCCTTAGTAACAGTCAATGTTTGGATTCCAAAAGTACAAAAGAAACATTTCTAAATAAAGTCAAGATATAACAGCAGCATCTAACAAAAACTGAGTTGTACAACCCTTTTAAGCACAAGTTACAACTGCATAATGCACACTACATGTTACCTATTTTCCCATCCAACCCAAAAAACCAAACCAAACTCCCAAGTTCAGGAATTTTGTACCTAAATGGAACAAACACCATCAGCACTTGGACCATTGTCGACATCCATTGTATCGGCTTCATTATTATCTGCTAAAACATGAAGAAACTCGGGAGGAATAGCTGCAGGGTCGAGGTCTAGACAACCCTTTGGAGCATTTGCAGATTCTTGACCCGTGAGCAGGTATGAAGGTATTTGATGCGATATTTTAAGAAAGTCTTTTTCCGGGATAACTTTTGTTTCTTTGCTTTGTCAAGATGTCGGTGAAACACTGTTTTAAATCCTGCAACTTTGACTAGTGGCGTGACGGTAATGCCTGTTTCTTCACTGGACTCGTCAACTTCTACAAGTTCATAAGTATGTTTGATCGTATCCGGTGTGTAATCGTATTTGTACAGAGCACAAACACTTCCCTTTTTAGGGAAAACACGAATGTTACCGTTTCTCTGCTTTGTAAAGCTAGCTTTGTGAGAAAAATAGTTTGGGGAGGTAACCGTTTCATGTTTTCCTGGTTGAAACTCGCCGAATGCTTCCAGGAACCTGGGAAATGGAAGTGGTTTCTTGTTAGGTTTTGAGCTAAGCCAACATACTTTCATCTTAAACGGGTTTAAAGAAATTACTTTGTGGACTATGGCATAGTTCCGAGGCATCCCGTCACGATCATCATATGCAGCCCAGAGTTGACCTTCTTTGAAACATTTTTCACTTCTTTCTATATCAAAATCATAAAAATCTGGATCTGGGACGTCAGCCTCGTCACTCTTTGAGTAGCCGTTTGCCATTTCAGCAACTTTTTACGCCTGAGCTCCATTCGTCTAGTTTCTTCTTTATTTCCGTAGTCGCCTTCTTTATAAGTTGATTCTTGATAGGCCGGCCCGTTTCCTTTTTTGCATCAAAGACATTACTGTCTTGCTTTGTTTCAACAGATTTGACTTTCTTAGATGCGGATTTAGCTTCTTTTTTAGCGATCTTATTTCACAAAGCTTCCTCTATATTAGTGTCTAGTCCAGCTTCTTCTCGATCCCTTTTTAGTGGACCCTGCTTGGAGCTTGTACCATTGCCAGCCTCAATACCCGTTATCTTACGTTTCGGGGCTGAAATGTTATTTCCCGTTCCTTGTGAAATTCCCGCAACTTCTGAAGAAGCGTTGATATTTGGTGGTGGAATCTCAGTTGCGTGAAACGGTCCATAACAAGTGGGGCATAACATATTTCGGTTTAAGTACTTTCTCAAGAATTCATACTGCAATTTGCATCTCATGCATACGGTCCAAAACGTTTTAATCTTCATCTGTTTAGTAACCGGTAAAGGAATAGAAGTGGGACCTGTCTTGGTCGTCCCATTAACTTTATCCTTTACTTGAGAAGTTTTAACCTCTGTTAAACAAGGCCCAGGCGTCGTCTCAGGCGCTATCTGTTCATTAGACGATGCAGGAGCAGAAGTGGGACCCGTCTTGGAAGTCCCGTTAACTTTATTCTTTTTTCGAGAAGCTTTGACCTTTGACGTCTCAGGAGCTATCTGTTGATTGGAGGATGAAGGAACAGAAGTGGGAACCGTCTTGACAGTCCCATTAATCTCATCCTTTTGACTCTTCGTTTTTTTCTTTGTCTGGGTAGTAGTTTTATCCTTCTTTTGAGAAGTTGTAACCTTTGCCTGCGCATCTGCACCAGATGTCCGGGCAGCTGCACTCTTCGTGACATTGTGAAAACAATTCTGAGTTGGAGGTATTTGCACACGTGAAAACATGTTCTAAGGAACCCTCTGCTTCAAAAACAGAGCATGCATTTTATGATCATACTCCAATCTTTTATCTTTATCGGATAACAGATTCCATGCTTGAGAAACGAGCTGGAATGCCCCTTCTGCACCTATAGACTTGTTCTTATCAGGATGAAGTGATAAAGCTAGTTTTTTATAATGCACATCCAGAACAGCTCATACTTGGGAAATACCCTCAAGACCAGGATACAAATTTTGCGCCTAGCAAATTTGGCACCCTTTACATCCTTTAAAGAAAACTTACTTTCAGCGATTTCTTTCACCCTTGTGGCTTCATCCTTCACAATTTCACGTAAACGTGAAGATTAGGCAATATTCTGGCCCGAGCTAATGCTTAACCAAGCTACTACTTTTGATCGCGATTCTCAAACCTGATACAGATATATGAAGTTGATAGATTAAGCATAACGCACATGTATAAAGTATTCATAGAATGATTTCTGGCAGAAGTAAAACCGTAGTAAACTATACCAGAATCCAAACACCTATTCTCCTCATTGTCACAGAACTAAAAAAGTTTTACTGTATCCAAATACCCTGTTCACGAGTCACAAACCACCAACTGGACTTCTTCAACCCGTTTTCTAATAATCTATTGCTTTTCATTTTATTTATTTCCCGTTTGACCTATTATATATAAAAACTAACCAAAAGTGACCCATTTCATGTAAATTGTCCCAAAAATAATAAATTTTCTGAGAGCAAGTTTGGAAGATTTGGTTACTTACTTTTAGTCAGCAAATGGCACACGTCTTATGAGTGTCATCTTACTCTCTTCAAATTCAGGCACATCACAAAAAGGACCATCTGTTAAGACGGACAACAAAACTGTTAGTACAAATGCAATATTGTCTAAATACATTCCAATTTTATGAAATTCAGAATAACTTGCCTTTATTACTTTGTATTTATTGTAGATTTTGTTGATGTAGTAACTCTGGAAAGAGTGGATGTCGTTTCGTTACATCCAACTTACTCAAATCTTGTGTCATTAAACCTTTCCATGGCATTTTCACTCTTTTGAAGGATTTAAAACTTGAGTGAGTTCTTTTATTGTACCTCAAAAACTCTATCTCAAGTGACATTAAACCTGCATCAAGTGAAAACGGATAATAACTAAAAAACCTAAATGTGAATCTGACTGTACAACAAACAAATACTTTAACGCAACACACTTACTTACAACATAAAATCATCACGCTTAGCTTTTCCTTCCAAAAGAACATGGACAAAGTTAGCATATACCAAAGGTATGCCATCAAGAAAGTTGTTCGATTCAGGTTATTTTTACCTTTAACCTTTAGCCTGTAAAATGGGAATACATTAAACATTCATTCAAAACTGGAGCAGTTCGGACAATTAGAATAGGTATAAAATTATATGCAGTATAAAAATCAAGGAAAAATGACAAAAGATGCTCACAACTTCGATGTTAAACCAATGACTCATTTGATAGTCAATAAGATGCTATTGATTCGTTGGAAATAACATTAGTGTTGGATGTTAAATCCACGCTTAGAGGTTGACTGTTAAATTGCATTACCGGTCATTCAAAGGTCATTCATTCAACCTAAAAAATTCCAAACCGAACTAACCCTTTCCAAAACCACAAATAATTAACCAAGCTGGTAAACCATACGTGTCAAATTAAGCCCACACATAAGTGAATCCAATCAAGTTTACTCAAATGTGGTGTTCATTAGGTTATGAGAAGTAACTTGCCAGCATATCGCCGTAAAATCCCTTCGAAATTTTTGGGTGAAATTCTACCCCAACCTTTGCTGCCCATTAGAATCCTAACTATAATTGGTGAATAACTAAAAAAACATAAAGATAAAATCCATACTTTGAACATATTTCAATGCAAACCTTCTGTTGCTTGGAGTATAGTGTGGAGATAAGCTGCATTCTTAAGTTGCAGCTCTTGGAGGGTCACTGGTCGTTCATACTTCCTACTCCAATAAGTCCTTCGGAGACAACAAATTACCATTCATTCTTTTCAGCATACAAAGAAAATATCCTCATGTAAATATTTCAATTCTTCAGAAACATTCTCGGGACGAATTTCAGTGGTTTTACTATAATGTTTCTTCACAGTATCATCATCCACTAACGGGTTCACACCAAGTATCCCATAATAATCTGATTCACCGCTTACTTTGTTTTCGGCAGCAACATGCACATCCAGAACTGCTAATAGTTGGGAAATACCCTCAAGACCAGGAAACAAATTTGGCGCCTTTAAAGCAAATTTCTTTGCGCCCTTTACATCCTTTGAAGAAAACTTACTTTCAGCGATTTCTTTCGCCCTTTTGGCTTCATCCTTATTGTATTCCATCCTTCACTAGTTCACGTAAGCAGTCATACTTCCGGCCCGATAATGCCTAACCAAGCTTCTACTTTTGACAGCGATGATCTCAAACCTGATACAGATATACGAAGTTGATAAATTAAGCATAATGCACATGTATCCACAGAATTATTTCTCACAGAAGTAAAAGCTAATATCTATATCCGTTTACTGTAATCTATATCAGCTAAAGAAGAGTGACACTTGCGAAAAGAAAAGGAAGGTTCGATACTGTTAACATAGATACTTATTCTAACAATAAATAGCCTAATTATCCTCAAGATATTCAGAACAATGATAACGATTATTAGTAACAGCTATCCAAATAACTATGTTTGGTGAATTTCCCTCATTTTACTATCTGTGTCAGGCTGCGTCCATTAATGATACAATTTATACAAAATCTGTGCATTAAAGTAAAAGATGTTATAAGAGAATCAATCAAATATCTCGCTTTGTTGCTGAATATAATTGTGATAGACAACATGCACAAATGTAGAGTGAAAAGGCGGGATTGTTCTAATTCGAGCTCAACTTTTAACTTCTATTCATAGACTTACGACTTGTCTTTACCTCCAAGTATTCTTACTAAGTTCGTTTCTTCATAGTTTAGAATACTAGATATCTAAGTATCCTTAAGAGGTAAGATAGTTACGAGGTAAGATAGTTATGAAATGCTTTGCATAAGTGTGTATGAATGATAAAGGGACACAAAATTGACTTGTAGCTTCACTAGAAACTCAAAGAGGCCATATCTTCTGTTCACAGTGACAATGTAACAAAATATCCATATATACAAAAAAAAATACGGGTTAGGCGTAGTACTTTGACTATGCTTTTGAATCCACATAAAGGAGCCTACTATTCAAGGAATCAAATATACCAATGTGTATACAGTGAAGGTTTGTTGGATGTAATTGTGGTCCTAAACAATGAAATATGTCATTTGGTTGCTCACTCGTTTGTTAACAATGAAATATGTCTCTTCGTCCCTAATGTTTGCCAAAATCGCAAATAACACACCGAGAGAAAAAAAAATTGCAAATTAGTCACCTAGAGCAAAGTTGCGTTCATTTTATGCCACCGAGAGCTAAGGAGGGTTAACGATCGTTAGTACCCTCGTTAGTCAAGGTCAAACGCATGTAAAATGACTAATATACCCTCGTATTCTTCCCACTCTCACACCACATCCCAAACCTACCCAACACCACCACCCTCTAAAACCACACAACCAGCACCATCAAATCCCCTCAATACTACTGTCGTCGTCATACTATTGTTTTTCTCTAAAAGAAACTTGACCACTTCAAAAGGTTTCACCACCACCATCAGTCAAATCAATATAAGATATATCTTGTCCATCATACATTGAAACATTCACACGCATTCCTTAAATGGACGAACGCATGAAAATTCATATACATTATGTAACTTTTCACAAAGCACCTAACGAAACATATAGCACTCATCTCGAAACCAAATTCTTTATTAACAGACTAGTATCCACCTCTAAGTAAAAGTCTTAATAATATTATAAATCAATAACCGCCACACCGCATCTATCAATACTTTAAGCCTTAACTAGTACTTATAACAGATCACTTCCATCCTATACCTAACCATTTAATTTCACTTTTTCTCAAAGACGGTTATAAAAAATCAAATAAAATTAATTATAAATTAAATTAATTAAAATAATAATCAGTTAAATAGTCAAATTCAGTTACAGAACCTGCATATCCAGCTGATTATGCAGGAGATGAACTCGAGCTCTCAACTGGATCTAAACTTCCGGCCAACGGAGGGGAACCGGTGACCGGCGCCGGAGAAGATGATTGCGACGGAGGTGCGGTGCTGTCATTGGTGGTTGCGACTGCCATTGGTGATGGTGAGACGTAAGTTGTTGGTGAGTTGAAGTTTAAAGTGAAGAGTACATAGTGAATTGATTTGCATTTATTATTATTATTTTTTTTGTTTAAGATTGTTAGAGCATTGACAAGCCATCATCTTAGGTGGAGGTGACATGGTACCTTGTCATGGCTCTTCATCACACCGCCCTCTTTTGTCATGGCTCTTCATGGAAACCTCTTTGTCACCATGACAAGGGTAAGTTTTGTACTTTTGTCAGTTTTTTTTTTTTTTTTTTTTAATATGTAATATTTTATTTAGTGGTGGGTCCCAAATGAAGAGGTCGAGGTTTTGTATGAGGGAGGGGTTTGTTGTGGTTAGTTGTGGAGGTTTGTTATGCTGATGTGACGCTGAGGTGGCGGTGATGAAGAGCCATGATATACATACCACACCCAATGCTCTTAGTAAACTTTTTGGTGGTTGTAAGTTTTGATCTTTTGAGATATTTAAGTTTTATTTAGGCTGGTCGGCAAAGGGCATGTGAGCCTCTCACCTTGCAACCAACTCACACAGCATCACCTTGCCCACCTAGTCCACTCACGCGCGAATGGAGGTTCCCAAGACCAAATAAGGTGAACGACTTACCTTAAGTATCCTTCATGTTTTATTATTTTTTATTGTGTGTGGGGGGTATTTAGTGGTTTATATTTGTATAAAGTGAGTATTTTAATGAAAAGTGAATATGTAGTATCCTTGGCCACAAAAAGGTGAGTGGGGGTGAGGGGAAGTGAGAGGAGAGCTGACATGGCGCTGAAGTTAAGGTGAGTGACTCACCTCCTTGCCATCCAGCCTTAGAGCCTACGGTATCGTGGTGCCATTCATGGCGCTAACCCACCAACCCAAAATGAAGAATGGCGCACCACTACGAGGCTCGCGTCGTATTTGCCAGCCTACGCCATTATTTATTTATTTTTTTAAACCAACGGCTAGTTTGTTTTTTTTAATGTGTGTAACGGCTGTATAGCCAAAATGCACAAATTTACAAAAGTTTTACCCCAAAAAAATTCTATAAATTCCTCCTTTATTCTATCAATTATCACAAACTCTACCAATTTAATCTCTACTTCAATAATACTTGATTTTCTTTCAACTATGGATCCAAACAATCCCAACAACTTCTCCACCTACGACCATTATGATGTTTATTTTCAAAACGGCCCGGATCGATTTATCTAGGGTTTTACGGCATATGAACAACTTCTAAGTCTGTGTGATCAAGAAGCCGGTGGATCAGGATCGGGTATTAAGAGGACGAGGCAATACATACCACGTGATCGAGAAGAAGCAGAACAACGTTTAATCGACGACTATTTTGATGAAGGTGACACTCCACCTAAGTATACGAAAGAGAAGTTTAGGCAAAGGTATCGTATGAGTCCTACACTTTTTAATAAAATAGTTAACGATATCTTAAGCTATGACGTTCGACCGATTCCCAAGTACTTTAATTTTTAGACAACGTTACGATGCTACCGGTCATTTAAGTATTGGTCCTCTTTTGAAGTGCACATCCATCATCCACCAATTGGTATACGGCACTGCGCCAGATGCGTTGATGAATACTTGAAAATTGGTGAACGTTTGTAACACCCCCAATTTCGTGATATGCAGCGGAATTCAAACCGGGTATTACTTGATGGCACAACAGTCATAATAATAGAAAAGGATCTCTAAAGGAGTCGTTTTAAAAAGGTTTTATCATTCAAATATATCAGAGTTTACAAAATAGGTCCTAGTTGGTTCCATTGATTACAAAATACATCAATATAAAGTTTTTGATGTTTTGTGAATGATAAATTATTTATATATAGCCTTCTTGATCTTGCCCTTACATGACTTCCGACATTATGGACCTAAAATACATGCTTAAAACAGTCAACACAAAGGTTGAGTGAAATTCATAGAGTTTGTTAAATGGTTGAACACATCATGTTGGTAGTGTGAGTTAATTAGACTCACACCAATGGTTTGAAAACAAAACAGTTATTATTAGACTAAGCATCATGCAATCAAGGCGTTAACGTGTTCCAAATTTAATTGGAGAAATTGTTGGTACGTGTCCTAATAGGTAAAATTGTCATTTTTACCTAATGTTACTCAAATATAGTGCGTTTGTTTGCCTTTAACGGGGCCAACACAAACGGGATTCGTCAATCCCAATAAATCTATTCACAATATTCACGCTCACTCTCACATAGTGATTAATGATTCATGATTTAGGGACTTATGTTTGGCAAATGCGGTAACTTAGTTTGAATAAAACAATCAGATAAGCATACAATTTGAAAGCAATGTGTTCGGTTTAAAATAAAGCATGTATCTCCCCCAAGGGTTTGTAAAACAATTAAGTAATAGAAAATGGGGCTATGAATTCACCGAGAGTTAATGATATTAAGTACTTAACATTCTGATCGTTTCTAGCACCTTTAATCTCATCACATGCCTGTTCTACTAATCTTGATTCTACTCTTGGGTTATATCTTGATTCTTTAACACGTTTGTTATCAGGTTAGGGTGCTAGTCGATTGTTTTTTAGGTTTTGTAGGGTTTCTGCGATCGATCTTTTTCTTTAGGGTTCTTCAGCGTTTGTTCTTAATTGCCTATTACTGCTACTGATTTCGACTTGTTTATGGGTTAGCTGCTTGGTTCCTTACGTTTTATAAACCCTAGTTTATCGACTAGGGTTTTACTGGGTATTGTTTCGAACATCAGACCATATTGTTCATTGTTTGCCTTCTTGTTTTTCGTTGGGTGTCTGTCTTAATTGGTGTTACGTTTGTTTATCTTTGGATTGTATGGGAGAGGAGAACATTACTTCATCGATTCTTGTTGATGACATGGATGCTTGCCCTTCCCCGATTAACGAGGGGAGTAGTTCGCGTACTGATGGACAAGTGGAGCCGGTTTCACTTGGTTCGAGCCCTAGTCATGATGCACCTACCCATAATTCATCAACTAAACTAACAAAAATCAAAACCCCCATATGAAGAATCACAATTTTAAAACAAACCCATATCGATTATATAAATTGTAAAACACTAATTATTTATAAAATTTTGTTTATTTGTACCTTAATAGAATAAAGGGTATTTGATTCTACTTAAATGTAAAACAACTTCATATCATTTTTCTTCATCTATATATTGATATCTTTAAAGAATCGAAACTATTGAAATCTATTACACATAATTTGTGTGGATAAAAAGTGGACCTCTGAAGTTTGCTTTTTGACCGGTGAAGTCAATAGGGTGTGTTGGAATGAGCCGGGGCTAAGGCAAAGAGGACTAGAGGAGGAGGAGTTTAAGGGCAGTTTGTTTTCCTACTTAGGCATGGTTTTTATTTTGATTTGACACCATTTAATTGTTTTGGTTGGTGCTTTGAGTTTAGAATTTGTCTTTCAAACCCTCAAATAAAGGCTTATACAAAAGATGATGAGATAACGGGTTTTTAACAAAACATGTGGTGCCCTTTTTCTCTCACTCACATCACTTTTAATATTGAGATTAAAATATAATATTTAAATGTAATTTAATTATAATAACAATTAAAATATTTTTTCTTTTTAATCATTAGAAATCCAAATCTAAATTCAAAACCAAATTCAAATCTTAAACCATCTACAAACCAAACGGACCCTTATATTTTTTTAGGGGGAATTGCATATATATCCAACTCAAAATCATAATTACATATATATCCTCATTAAGCTCCAAATATTTCATATTTATCCATATTAATACAATTTATATAATCAAATAAAAACATACATTATTAATGTATATTCACAAATATACCCTTAGTATTTTTATCTTAATATAAATAAGACACAACCCAGAAACAAAATTACTACCATCGTGGCAATTGTGACTAGTTTCGTTTGAACGTATTTGGCAATTAATAGAGATTTGTAATGTCTTAGTTTTAAAACCATTTCATTCATAACAAAATACGATTAAAAAACCCACAAATTCATTTCTAGTGTCTACCCAAAGTAATCTCCCCATTCCTATTTAATAAAACTTGGATTTTTGCCTATAATTGATGGGTTTTTGCAAAATATGTATGTGAGTTCAATAATAAGATTAAAAATTAAACTATGTACACCAACCCAACACATGATATTATGAAATTAATACTGGTAATTTTGCTTGTGTTTTTGGATCGTGAATTGTTGTTTGGTGGTTATATATGTAACCAAGAAGATGAAGTTGGAAAAATAATAAGGGGATAATGGTCAATGTACATTTAATAATGTATTTTTTTGGTTTGATTACATAAAATTTATTAATTTGGATATATATGATATATTTAAAGTTTAAGGAGGATATATATGTAATTATGATTTTGAGTTGGATATATATGCAATTTTATGTTTTTGGAGGGATATATATGCAATTCCCTCATTTTATAAAGTTGTTTGGTGAGTTAGTTGGAGTTGAAGCTTATTAATGTAAAATTACATAAAAACATATCAAAATAAATTTACATATATTTTCAGGTTTTGTGTGATAATTTATTATATTCTGAAAGGTATTTAAGTAATTTAACTAGCTATAAGCCCCCATAAGCTCTTTTATATAGGTTTGGGCTTATGGATGCTTATGGCTTATAAAAGCTTCTATAAGCACATGTGACAAACAAGGATTATTTTATCAGTTGGTTTATTTTAAAAACTCAAACCCTATAAGTTCTCAAAAGCGGTTGCTAAACGACCATATGCTTTTCTTGTGAATTTTTTTCTATACATGTAATTTAACAAATAATGACCAAAATCAAATCAATTTTCACTTTTTATTAATCAATGGCATTGCTTGATTTTGTCGCGATGTCAAAATCGAGCAGCCTAATTTGTGTAAATTTTTTTAAAATAGGATTTTTCTGTTGAAATCACTCCGAATGATGTTATTCTTTTATTATATAAAGATCTTGAGAGATGTAGTACTATCTTTGCACCAACTGTGACACAAATAATATGATGAAAAGGTTCTTATGATTGGTTGTACCAGAAAATACTAGAATTTATTTTTTAGATTTTGTTGTAAATGCTATTTAGATAATGGTGAGATTTGTTAGGAGCTTAGATTTTGAAGCTTTAATTGTTAACTGATTAATTTTTCGGGTTTGGTTTTCGAGATTTTGCCAAGTCTATGAATGTTTTTTAAGATCATAATAGTTTTTATTTATAATTTAATATAAAATATATTTAACTAAAATATAATTTCTCTCTTCTAAACCTAGTCCAAATGCAAATCAATCCAACCTCCCCCTCCCACACAAAACTTTTTCAAACAAAACCACTTGATGCTAATTAATCTCCACCATTCAATCCAATCCAATCCCACCCCTTGAGAATCAGGGTGCGTTTGGTTTGTCGCTATGAATCACAATGGGTATGGGTGTTGGTATAGAGTGGAATAATAATGGATGGTATGAAGAAACTACCCACACACATAATATATGAGGAAACATTCACATTTGGGTATCCTCATTCCATTGTGGTGGGCCCCATAACCAACCAAACAACATTAATGACTTTCAAAGTCATAAACCCATACCCATACACCCCAACCAAACGGGCCCTCAATGTCCCACATTTCCAATCCTGACCATCACCTCTCCCACCAATCACACCACAACTTATTTATTTATTTATTTATTTATTTATTTTTGCTCTATAAACAAACAAACCCCACCCCATCCACCAAAACCATCACTCATTTCTTTGTATAATTTTGCAGTAACTATCATTTCCAATCTAGACCACCACCTCTCCCACCAATCACACCACAACTTATATGTTGTTGGTTGCCGTGGTTGGTTAAGACATTTTTTTTTTGTCATTTGATTGTAGTTGCAAACTTTCATCTATACCTTATTTCAAATTCACATAAAGTTTCAAGATTTTCAAGTTTAGTCCAAGATTATTTAAAGTATGTGCAAAATTAGTCAATCTATGGTTCTTTAAGTATGTGTGTTCTTCACACGTATACATACTTGAAAACCCATAGATTAGCTCATTTTACACTGAGTGTTCACGAGATGTTTGATGAAAAGGTTCGTATGATTGTTTGTAGAAGAAAAAACTAGAATTTATGTTTAGGTTGATTATTGTTAACTGATTGATTTTTTGGGTTTTGGTTTTCGAGCTTTTGCTAAGTGTATGAATGTTTTTTTTTTTTAAGATTTGAGTTGTTTTTATATGTATTTAAGATTGCTTTTGATGTTTACTGCTTGTTAGTATTTGACGATAAGTGACGGTGTATGTAAGTAACTACCCTTGTTGGATTGGTATGTTGTGTGTGTAAATGGGGTGAATCTTTGTGTTTTGAGAAAATGTGGCTTGAATTTAGGATATGAACCGGCTTTAGCTTTTATTGTTGAGTTATGATGTTTTTTGAGATTTTGAGTAAATGTAGTATGAATATAGGATATGAATCGGGTTTAGCTTGGATTCTTTGAGTTGTGATGTTAGGTTTTTAGTTTTGAGATTTTGAGTTTGGATGTTTTTATATAGGATATGGATTTGAGATTGCTTTTGATGTTTTCAGCTTGTTAGTATTTGAAAATAAGTGATGGTGTAACTACTCTTGTTTAATACCCGTTTTGTGTGCTCAGATAATGTTAATTTTGGTTTTTTGAAATAACATTAATTAATTTTGGATTTAGACGTTACAACTACAACTTTAAGCATTAGTATGTCTCTAGACTAGAATGATATCTGCAACTCAAATGATGTGAATTTTTCCCTAACTAACTGCCCGGTTAACCATACCTCCCTTTTTTATCAGAAAAGTTGTTATATGCTTAACTAGTGTTTGGAATAAAGGTTTAAACAGATGGCAATGTATCATGGTTTTGAAAACCTTTGCTTCACAAGATTTTCTATCTTCTGATACATTGTGGTTGGGATAGGCAATTGTATTGTTTTCAGATGTCTTTGGCTAGTAGAAATCATAAGGATAGTTTCCTGATTTGTATTAAATGAAATGATCATTAATTTGGATGGTTACGGATAAAAATCTTGCAGACTTGAAAACGTCATGAAATTGTCTGCTAGAATAATCGGCCTCAAGTGTTTAATTGGTTAGATTTGGAAATATCTGGTTAGTGAATCACAATTATCTTTAAAGGAGTGTTTGGGTTTGAAGATTGGTCAGATGGCTATGAACCTTGGTACTGAAATTCTTTGACTCAAAAACTCTTTTTCTCGAGGAATAATGTGGTTGACACATGTGTATCTCGAGTCTAGTTACATTTATGTAGTCATTCTCATTGGATAGTATATAGTAGATACCATATTGGAAGCAAATGGAAAAGGAACACCGAGTGGGATGAAAGAAACTAGCATCCTAATTCATGGAGTATAAAGGGCATGTGGAATCTGAGGTCTACAATCTGGCCAAGGGGATACAGGACATGAGTTGTATCGTCAAGTTTGGAACGATGAGCATAATCTCCACACGAAATATGACATCCTAGAAAACGCATTAAGATGTGGTCTGGCACCACCGAAGTAGAAAAACTTAGAATATTGATATATGTATTTTATAGGGTGGCAATCTTACTCAAGTTGTTACGCCCAAGATTGTAAATGATGTGAATTGTTCAATTTTTCATTGAGGCATAAAAACAAACAGTTGATGTGCATACATATATAAACCATTAATGAACACCTTAATTCATCAACTAAAGTAAACTAACAAAAATCAAAACCCCATATGAACAATCACAATTTGAAAACAAACCCATATCGATTATATAAATTATAAAACACTAATTATTTAAACAAAATTATTCATATCATTCTTCTTCATCTATATTTTGATATCTTTAATTACACCTAATTTGACTTTTTTGCAATATGGATAAAAAAACGGCTATAAAAATCAAATAAAACTAATTATAAATTAAATTAATATAATAATCAGTCAAATAGTCAACACGATCTTCAAATTCAGTTACAGAACCTGCATATCCAGCTGATTAGGAGATGAACTCGAGCTCTCAACTGGATCTAAACTTCCGACTACGGAGGCGAACGGTGACGGCGCGGGAAAGACGAGAAAGTGAAGGTGGCAGTGGTGGCGGTGGTGGTTCTTGACTGCCATTCGTGATGGTGACGTGGCGTTGTTGGTGAGTTGACTTTTAAAGTGTTTCTCAATTGTTTATACCGGATGATTTGCACTTTTTTTTTTTTTTTTAAACATAATTTTATACAAGCTGTATAGCATACCGTACAACACTATAAGTGATGAAAGAAAAGAAAAAAAATATTGTGCAAATCAACCCCTTATTATTATCTCTATATACTAAAGCACCATGTCGGTGCATATTAAAAAACATGTCGGTACATTTTTATATTCATGCTATCCTTTTTATATTAACGCAGTTTTTATATTGATTGTATATATATTATAACTTCTCTCGGAAAATAGTAATAAAATACTTGGGCAAAGCAATAGTCCACTTTCATTTTTTGTCAGCTGAGCTTTTTATATGAGCTTTGCCGACTCCCTTTGTGGTCATTGTTAGACACGTGGCTTCACCGCTTGTGATTCACCAAAAAGACACAATCCTCATATACCTTCTTCTTAAAATAGGTCTAACGGTCCGTTTTTTACACACGTACCAAAAATGTGAGGTGGGTTTTTGGTATTTTTCGTGGTTTTTTTATTTTGTTGATGAGTTGATGAGATTGTCGATGTGTGTTAATGCTTCCCCCAATTAAGAAGCATTAAGGGTTTAGGTCCGCATCTTCTCGATTAAAAGAAAAGAAACACTCCTTAGTACCAACATACACATAGTCGCCACACTTGATGGTTAAATGCCAAGCTTGCACTAAAATCCCATTTCATAATTAGGTCGTACTATTATTTTTATAACTTTATGTTGTAATTTCGATCGGTTTATGTTGAGCTTAGGGAAGGGTTTTATCCGGGTTCGAGTCTCACAAGTGACAAAGAAAATCCGGAATTTCCTCTTAGTCTTGAAGCCGTGAGCTCTAGGGGTTTTATTTCGCGGGTTTCTCCTAGTAGTCCGGATCCCAGGGCCTACTCATTTGGATGGTTTAACTTGAGGGTCGGATTTTAAGTGTGGTACGTTCTATAAAAAGAAATATTTTGAAAAGGGTCGGTTTTGTTGATCTTTCATTTCTAACGGATCATCAAAAGTAAAAAAGTTGAAAAGTAAATTGTTACACAAATCCACTAAATGATTTTTTTACCACAAACATATATTTTATTCACTTTCTGAAACAATTTCTAACCACCACCACCATCTCCGACAGCCACCACCACTCTGCTGCTCTACCACCAACGAAACAGTAACCCTTTAATAAATTCCCTCAATTTAAAGAAAATACACAAATTTTATAAAAATTAAAAACCCAAATACCCTCTTGTTTAACTTCAAAACTGTTTGGTAGTCAAAGTTTGAAGAAATGAGAGATTTGGTGACATGAGTTTTTGGTTGCAGACCTTGTGGCTTCTAATCACCGATTTTTTTGTAGCCCGAGATTTACAACACTGGGTAGGCTTATTTTAAGAGGTTAATATGCTATTAGGTATAAAAAAGAAAGGTACTTTATACATTGGGATCAGAGGCGGAGCCAATAGGGTGGCTAGCGGGTGCTCAGCCACCCCCAACCGGCCTAACTTTTCCAACTTATAGCTTGAATTTTCAACCAAGTTTCATCTAGTTTTATTTGGTATATCATGGTGTAACTGTGGATTGTAAGGTGTTGAAGAAGAAGGAAGTAGAAACAGTGAAAGTATAATTGAAGTGAGAGAGAAAGTACAACTTTTTATAATTGAAACTTGCAATTATTGGCTCTTTTATTTTATTTTGATTTAAATGTTGCTCATCTTGCTTTTTTATTTATAGAGCAAATTTTGCAAAGGTAACAAGTTAGTTTAGCACTACTATCTGGAAAATAAATTGATATGATAAAGGGTTCAAGTTTTAATAAATTTTATAAAGATAAAGATATACTTTTAATTGTGCAAGTTCTTATTTGAATGCGGTTAACTCAATCATTGGTTCAAAAAAATATTAAACATCATTGTTTACTTGTATTACATTATTGTGTGATTGCCTAGCCAAGGGAAAAAAAAAGAAAAAAAAAGAAAACGTTATTGTTTACAGGGACGGACTCACTTGGGAGCCGGGTGTGGCACGAGCCACACCCGATTTTAGGTCGCGAAGTGTAAATAGTTTTCAAAATATGTCTTCTTTTTTTTGTATGTGCAACCTTCATTTTTGCTAATAAATTCCTTATAGCGCAACTTTAGTACCATAATCATAAACAACACTCTATAGAAATTCATGGGTCCGTCTCTGATTGTTTATGTATGGTACGTCATTGTGGCGGTCCCTAGCCTTGTATAGGCTTGTCTTGGGCCTTATGCGAGAGTATGAGTTTTAGCTAATACGTTGGGCTAAAACTCTCATACGCTATCGGTCATTACTATCACAAATATTCGAGCCTCCCCTAACAAAAATTCCTGGCTCCGCCCCTGATTGGGATGTATTTGTATTTTTCCTAATTATCATGTGTAGAGCAGCGTGAGTTTGTGAGAGAGATAACTGTCATGGGAATATGGGATTTAGGGGGTGTTTGGGTAAGCTTATGAAGTGCTTATTAGTTATTTAGGGCAACGGGGGTTTTTCGATAATGAATAAATGCATAAGTTAAGCATAAGGTTATCATGATACATTACATCATCTTAGCATTCTTTGGGCATGATTGAAGCCAATATAATGTGTGTAGCCTTGTTCCGCCTCGAGATAAGAACCACATATATAAGGGCGTTATCTTTGTTAAGTTTGGTTATAAAAGCTATAGGGATTAGTTTCTCTTGTTTACACTCTACTACGTTTTAGGATTAGATGGTTTACACTCTACTACGTTTTAGGATTAGATGGTTTACACTCTACTACGTTTTAGATAAAAGCGATTATATTTTCTCTTTCCAAATCTAAATCTAAATCCAGTTCAACATCCTAATCCAAATGCACCCTTACTGATATAGATAAAAGCGATGGTCTATGAAGTGCTTGCAGATAAGGTGGACCAAAGAGAACATGAAAGCCTATATATACACTCGATACAAGGGTAATTGTCAAATTAGGGCTCGATTTTTTGTCACTATAGATTCAGGTTTACATCGGTATCACAGTCACATGTTTCTTATAAATAAAGACATGAATATAGAAACTTGTTATTTTTCATTTGGACGAGACTTAGATACATGAAATGTATTGGTGGAATTACAGATTTGTAAAAGAATGGCTGCATGTAAGCTAAAATACCCTGATGAACAAATGATAAGCCTTGGCATTGGTGATAGCACTGAGCCCATTCCATAAGTTATTACTTCAGCTCCACAAGAAAATGATGTGTTTAAAACATTATTGATATGTTTGACTTTTGTTGCAAGATCCCCAATTTTGCTACTGAAAATGGTTGTTTTTGACAGACTCGTTAATATTGTGTACCATATATATGACACTTCAGTCCTAACCCGTTGGTATTCCCATTTCTTTGTATTGAAGAAAAGCATTGGCTAATGCTTTATCAGTCACACCGTAGATGTGGACCCTTGGAAATGCAGGCTTGGGAGCCTTACAGGTATCATGTGATCTAAACTAGGGGTGTTCCATAAAGGGCAGCTAGTCAGGTTGGGAAACAAGTCAAACTGGTAATTTTAGTTTGGACTGGATCAGGTTGACCTGCAAACGTGGTCTGTCCTTTTCTTAAACTTGCTTAAAAATAATGTTTAATGAATGTTTTAAGCCTGTTGAACCCATTAAATATAACATAACGTAAATTGATCCATTTATAAATTTATAAGTAAAATGTTTGAAATTGCGTCCTCTGTATTCAACAGTTAGTTTCTTAACAACGTAAATATTTTCTTCCCTTTGAAAGAGCAACAATTTACTGGAATGGGCTCAGTGATATCACCAATGCCAATCGTTCAAATTTACTGCCATTCATATGTTTGAAGCTCGAAAGAATGATAAAGTGTGTTTGTTTTAGTTTGTGCAGGTGATCAGTGTGGTGTATTGCTAGTTATTAGTGTTATTTGGAGCTTGTACTTGGATGGGTAAAGTCAAGATTTATTATGTATTTGTCATATGGCCCGATTCTCAATTCTAAAGGCAGATTGGAGACGACATCAACTTCAAAGGCAGTGATGATAACGATACTTACAGTGACGTCTATGGTGTATGTTTTAGTTTCATTTCTGCTCTAGCAGTTAATAAGGTTGTGTATCTTTTAAATGTGTTGTTTGCAAAAGTAGTCATACAGTAGGCAAGCTCAATGTATCAACTCATTTGTAATGTCAATGGATCTTCCTTATTTGAATCAATACTATGTTCATTTCGGAAAAGAAGAGCAACAAATTCATTCATGGCTGAAATTATCTCAGAAACTGTAGTGGTTGCGTTGTAGGTTTAACATTGTAAGGGCTAATGAACTGAACAAGGCTACTAGTAATGGTATCTGATAATAAGATAAATCGAGAGGGTTCAACATCTTGAGGTCTTCAATCTCTGATGGAATGGAACAAAATAATGACACGTTCAGTTAAAGATATTTTTTGAGTCTACCAATTTGACCCGTTTTAGTTTTCGCTGTTCTTTGGTTTGTTTCACAAGAGTGGGTGTACAGTTTCATGTTTAACCCATTTCATATTACTGTAAGTTACATGTTTCCACATAACTACACCTTTTTTGTTAATTAAACTTCCATTAAGTAGCTTATTGACATTGTAACTATGGCAACACTCTCAACTCTCAAGTTTCAAGTCTCTAATGTGAATGTACGTGTGTTGGACCAATTCAATTTTACTATCCATAAAGCTTAATGAACAACCTAATGTTATGTATCAGAAATCCAATCCTGTCATTATTGACACATTTTTAATACAGTATACTTGCAGTAATAATACAGTATACCATACATGAGGTTAGCTTTCTATAAAATTGAACCATACACTGCTCGAAACCAGAAGAGGGGGAAGCCTCGAGCTTTCTCATTCCGATATTCAAGAAAAAGTCAAATTTATGAAATTTAAAGTCAAAGCACAAGAATAACATTAGGTTGTTCATTAAGGAATCGAACACCAAGTAAAACTAAAGTGGAATTCAACACCACAAATTGGATTCATGGAAATTAAACCACAGTTACAAAAACATGCTTGATACATATGATACGTCACCAGGAATGTAAATGTACTCTTATGTCTCGTACACTTATGCAACAAGAAAATTAAACCATAATTACGAACATCTTTAACAATTTAACATTTATTTAACTACGACATGCACCGCTCCTTGTTGCAGTTACTCTCAACTTCACCATACAAACTTGATGATAGACCTGAAAGAGTTCAAAAATAAAACCATTTTAGTGTAGATTTATTAACAAATTCATGTAAAATCAGATTCTACAAAATGGGACAACATAGTACCTTATATATTTTGAAGCACATCGAGAGTGTGCTGCAACTCGTTGACCACAATTTCAATTTTCATCCGTTGTGGTGGGGAATCCACAGAGCACGATATCCCAATCTTGATAATTGCAATCAAACATTCTTCCACTTTCTTTGCATTCGCTTCCGTACTTTGCAACACAATTGCATCATCGTCAATAACATCGATTACATGATCCGGTAATGCCATGTAAGCAAATTTATGAAGGCTAAGACCTTCAATAAACATGCCGTGTGTTGGCTTTTTACCGGTCATCACCTCTAGTAATAATATTCCAAAACTGTAGACGTCCCCAAAACTTGTCATCTCGCTCCCGATACCATACTCTACAAATGAAATAAAATTAATTAATTTAAAATACTTTAACCTGTAAATAAATATAAGCATCATGGAATAAAAGTGGAATTACCTGGAGGTGCATAACCAATTGTTCCTTTAACCCCGGTTGAGCTGTTTTGGTTTAAGTTTCTACCAAGTAGTCGAGCTAAACCAAAGTCTCCAACATGAGCCACCATATCATCATCAAGTAGAATGTTACTTGGCTTCAAGTCACCGTGAACAATCGTTGTTTGGCAGCGATTGTGAAGATAATCAAGTGCAGTGGCAACATCTCTAAGAATATTTATTCTTTGAAGAAGGTTTAGTTTCGATGTATTTTCACTTGAATGAAGCCAATCGTGTACACTTCCATTCGGCATAAACTCATAAACCAGAGCTTTAAAATCATTTCCTTGGAAATCAGCACTTGAACATGAAGTTATTATCTTCAACAAATTACGGTGCCGAATATTCCGCCAAGCTTCACATTCTGCTAGAAAACTTTTGTGAGCTCCTGGATTTTCAAGATGTAGAACTTTGATTGCAACAAATTTGCCATCATCGGAATCGAGGATCCCTTTATAAACACAACTGAATGCACCTTCTCCAATCAAATTCGCTGCAGAGAAGCCATCAGTAGCCTTGAGAAGTTGACTGTAAGAAACTTTCATGAACCGTTCACTACCCGATGACTCAGATGTTTGACTATTGCGTTTCTTCTTACACAAAAGATATACACAACATAATATTATGAGCAACGACGGTGCAATCACGATGACTAATATGAAGAAAGGAAACCTTTTTTTCTTACTACCCGTCTCCTTGCATTTGGGTAACTCAAGTGTAACCCAACCACCACAAAGCTTATGGTTCCCCAAAACCGAAAATGCGCTTGCATTGGCAAACACTCCTACAGTCGGTACTTCACCCTCAAAATCATTAAAGGATAGGTTCAAACATCCTAATGAATTCCATTTGCCTAAGAATTGAGGAATTTTACCAGATAAATTATTTTCAGAAATGTCGAGTACCCCCAATCCTGCCAAGGAACTTAATGAAGATGGTATTATGCCTTGAAATTGGTTGCCCCTAAGGTATAACTTTGTAAGGCTAACGCACTCACCAAGGCTACTAGTAATGGGGCCTGATAAATTATTATAAGATAAATAGAGCTCGCTCAACTTATTGAGGTTTTTAATCTCTGATGGAATGGAACCAGACAAGCGGTTTTGAGAAAGATCTAAAAAATAATTTAGTGATGGAAGTTGAAAAAGCTGTTTGGGTATGTTTCCAGTGAGTCTATTGTCTGAAAGGTACAACTCATTAAGTTGTTTACAATTCCAAAGGCTTGATGGAATATGGCCTTTTAATTTGTTGGAATATAAATAAAGTTTAGTCAACAATGATAGGTTCCCAATGGCATCAGGGATAGGCCCTGAAAATTGATTGCTATCTAGACCAAGAGCTTGTAGCTTTTTTAGTTTTCCAATGGTAGTGGGAATATTTCCTTTGAATAAATTAGGCCCTAAATCTAAAATGGTCAAACCAACTAGACTACCTATACTTGAAGGGAGGCTTCCAAATAATTTATTGTCTCCTAAATCTAGAGCGCTGAGTTGATGAGAGAGATTACCTATTGACATAGGAAGCACTCCTACAAAGTCGCAATTTGAAAGATCCAACCTTACTAATTTGGTGCAATTTTTCAAAGAATCAACAAACTGATACGACCCTGTTAGGGGTTGTATCGGGATAAGGCACCACTTTTAGCGTGTGCGAGCTCCTTAAGAATTAGAAGAGAAGAATTAGAGAATTATTGATCTTGAATTTGATTGAATTATAATAAATGATTACAAAAGTATTTATAAGACAAAGTAGGGTAAAACCTTAAGATCTTAATAGGCCATGGGCTCGGGCCCAGGCGTATCATTCCTCACTCCTTCAAAACCACCTTGCCCTCAAGGTGTTGTCTTAAAACATTCTTAATTGACTTTCCTAAATAAACATGAAAACAATCCTAAACAATGACACGTAAATAAAGATAGATTATATGACATAATCTTTATGCCATACGTTTGGACTTCTTGAGTCATTTGGGCGGTCCGTCCTCCTGCAAAATTGGCGTAATCCGGGATCCCATAATCTTCTTTGAATTGCAGCCTTCGCCTTTTTCTTCTTCCGAATTCCTTTGGCTTGGACATAACACAACACCATTCTTCCATCTTTTGCTGCCCCACGGCTCTTCTCGCGATATACCCACCTCAAACAAAGAACCAAACTCTCACCAATATTAAAAACATCGTTTATCGCGCTACTAACCTCAACAACACCAATATCTTCATTAGCATCTAAGGACTCTTTAATCATATATGGAGCTTCTTCACTTGGCCATGATAGAACGATATCTATTTTCTCTTCAATGTTCAGCTTTTTCCCTGCAATTATCTCAAAACGAGCCTCCATTATACGGGCTATGGAACAGGCTTCTCCTAAAGTTGTAGGCGCTAACCGTAAGAGTGCACATTGTAGAAGCGGTTTAAGTCCCGAGATATACATCGATTTAAGTAACGATTCAGATATCTCTGTTACTCGATTTGCTAGTACCACAAACTCACTCTCATATTGGGCCACCGTACCCATTTGCAAGAGTTTAGAGAGTGCATATTCTGTGTCCTGATCGCTGTCTCCTGATGCCATGAATAATACTCAAGCGATTAATAACTCAATTTTTTTATGAATAGTACCCCGTGGTGAACAGTACTCTGATGAACAGTACTTCCGTGAATAGGTTTTTTTTTTTTTTTTTTAATTGGAACCCTAATCGTAAGCCCTCTCAACGAGAGCTCTCAATGAAAGCACCAATTGATACGACCCTGTTAGGGGTTGTATCGGGATAAGGCACCACTTTTAGCGTGTGCGAGCTCCTTAAGAATTAGAAGAGAAGAATTAGAGAATTATTGATCTTGAATTTGATTGAATTATAATAAATGATTACAAAAGTATTTATAAGACAAAGTAGGGTAAAACCTTAAGACCTTAATAGGCCATGGGCTCGGGCCCAGGCGTATCACAAACCTCATGTCATCAGCTTCTCCGCGTCCATGGAAGTTGTTATCGTATAATCTAATTATACTAATATCTCTTAGTTTTGAAAAATTGATTGTCAACTTCCCACTAAAATTGTTGCGAACCATTTCAAGAATTCCTAATTTAGAACAATTAGAAAGAGAAGGTGGAAAAACTCCTGTCAGTTCGTTATCTCTTAACATAAGGAACTCAAGATTTGGGAGCTGATTACCAATTTCTAAAGGAAGACTACCAGTGAGGTGATTACCAGATAAGGAAATATTAACTAGGAGTGAGAGGTTGAAAATGGAATGAGAGATGCTTCCATATAACCTGCACTCACCAGAGTAAAATTCCTTCAAGCTTTTCCAAAGACCCATGGTATCTGGAATGCTCCCACCAAACGGTTCCCGTAAACAGAGAACACTTCCATTGATGAAATGTTCCCCAAGAAAGCTGGGAATCCACCAGTTAACTTATTGTCATCAATTGCAAGATGAGTAAGTTTTGAGAGTACACTCATCTCCCTGGGTATGCTTCCAGTTAGCTCATTTTCAGCGAGCCAAAGCTCTTCGAGGTTAGAACAATGAGACAAATTTGTTGGAATCACTCCACCCAGTTTGTTTATACTAAGAGATAGAAAAGTAGCCTAGATAGACGACCAAGTTCATGAGGAATGGTTCCTTGAAAGCTGTTGTTCCAGAGAACAAGCTCACGGAGGAAGCTGAGGTTTCCTACAGGAGGAGACAACGAGCCTTCTAAGCCTTTTGAAAACAGTCGTAAAGCAGTCACTCGTTTGTGCCGCTTTCCACATGAAATACCACTCCAGTCACAGAAATGAAAGGAATGGTTCCACGAGGTAAAAACTTTGTATGGATCATGGGTTATCTTTGACTTAAATGACATCAACGCGTGATAATCAGTCTCATTACCATCATATGAAGCAGAGACAGTGACGGAAGTAAGATATGTTATCATGAGACCGAAAAAGAGAAAAGAAATAAGAGAGGAAGATGATAAGTGAATCATTGCTTGTGGTGACTTCATTTTTGGGAAAGTTACTTAAAATTATGAGAACAAGTATTGCCTTTTTATCCTTAGTTTTAGCATGTTAAAGTTCATGACAAACAGCTGGTGAATGAATGGCTTCCACAAATTCCTTATCATCACCGCCTGTACCTGGTCTACTAACATTAATTATGCAACCCAAGTAGCACAACTAGCATCTCTTGTACCTTGTCTATTAACATTAAATATGCAACCCAAGTAGCACAACTAGCATCACCTATACATAGTCTATCATCCACAAATTCCATCTCAGAGCTCGGCCAAGACAATTTGATTGATATTAACAATTTTTTATGTACTGTAATCACAAAATACTTTTAAAAAGACTTAGGATATGGAAGACTAACGACTGTTGTTTGTAGCCGCACTTCGTTGCGTACTTCTAATGTCCGTTTACGTAAGTGTAAGTGAAATAAGATATGATCACCTTTGGCAACAAAAAAACATCATAACACAACACTCAAAACTCTAAAAATTTCATGAAGAAGAATTAATATATTTAAATAAAGAATATGGAAAAAAATTATATTTTCTAAGAAAGTATAAATGACAATTGCTAAAATTTATTACATATATTTTAGAAGGTTAAGGAGAATAATTATTAAAAAGAGTTAACTACATTTTTGGTCCTTGTGGTTGTACCTGGATTTCACTTTTGGTCCATTTGTTCAAAAAGTTGCGATTTTAGTCCAAAATGCATAGTTTGGTTCCACTTTTTGTCCATTTTTCTAACGAAGTTAGTTCAGTTAGTTAAGTTGAATTGTAAAGTGGCAACATTAGTCCTTTAACCTAACGGTCATTAACAACGTTAGTCATTTATACCAAAGATCGTTTGCAACGTTAGTCCTTTCTATTAGTTAGTCCTTTAAAAAAAATTCTAAAAAAATTCTAATAAATGTTTTTTTGTCGAAATTTTTTTTTTCAAAAAAAATAATTCGAAATTTTTTTTAAGAAAAAAAATCTCAAATTTTTTTTCAAGAAAAAAAAATTTTCTTAAAAAATTCTAAAAAAAAGTTTTTTGACAAAAAAAACTTTTTTTCCTAAAAAAAAATTAGAAAAAAAATTTCTAAATTTTTTTTTTCTAAAATAAAATTCTAAAAAAATTTTCGAAAAATATTCTAAAAAAACTTTTTTTCCGAAAAAAATAATTTGAGATTTTTTTTTAGAAAAAAAAAAATATAATTTTCTTTTCCCTAGAAATGGACTAAAACTATATCAAAAATTTTTTAGACATGTTTTTTAGAAATTTTGTACTAACCCATATAAAAAAATCGCAAAATGTCAATGCTAAAAAAATTTCTAAAAAATGGCAATGCTAAAAGAATTTCTAAATTTAAAAAAAAAAAAAAGTTCTAATTAAAAAAACGCGTGTATAAAAGTGTGTGTGATCTTTGGTATATTTTTTTTAAAACGTGTATACATTTTACACACATTTTTGTAATGTATATACGTTTTTTCAATGTATATACATTTTTAAAAATTTTATATTTTTTTTAGAAATTTTTTTAGAATTTTTTTCGGAAAAAAAGAAAGTTTTTTTTTAGAATATATTTCGAATTTTTTTTCGAATTTTATTTTAGAAAAAAAAAATTAGAAATTTTTTTTCTAAATTTTTTTTTCTGAATTATTTTTTTAGAATTTTTTAAGAAAATTTTTATTAGAAAAAAAAATTAAAAAAAATTTTGAAATTTTTTATCTTAAAAAAAAAAAATCGACAAAAAAACATTTTTTTCGATTTTTTTTTTAGAATTTTTTTTTAAAGGACTAACTAGCAGAAAGGACTAACGTTGCAAACGATCTTTGGTATAAATGACTAACGTTGTTAACGACCGTTAGGTTAAAGGACTAATGTTGCCACTTTACAATTCGACTTAACTAACTGAACTAACTTCGTTAGAAAAATGGACCAAAAGTGGAACCAAACTATGCATTTTGGACTAAAATCGCAACTTTTTGAACAAATGGACCAAAAGTGAAATCCAGGTACAACCACAAGGACCAAAAATGTAGTTAACTCTATTAAAAAAATACTTATGGTGTGATGGCTATGGCACGACCGTGTTCGCCAGAACATATGAAAAATACTTTACCTTAATCATGTCAAATGAATACCGTTATATAGAATTGGATATGTTCTACTATCCATTCTTTGTGAGATCCAAATCTGCTGGTGGTCTTGGGTACTAGTAATTTCGGTTAATGTCTTGGTGTGGTTTTTGGTCTTGGCAATTAGCTGGTTTTTATTTATGTCTGGAAGGGTCAAATTCAGTGCTTGGGGATTTGGTTGGTTGATGACTGTTTGAAAACTATTTGGATAAAAAATGATGTTATAAGGAATGATATTGGTTACGTTTTGGTTAATGGGGTAATTATTTGTCTCTTTTGGCCTGTCAGATCGTGGGTTGCCTGGGTCAAAAGTTTTGGTTAAGGGTCGTTTATTATATTTGAACAGTGAGATGGGAAGACCTATACTGATTTTTCATGGACTAGACCTGAGAATATTGTGGGTTGGACATATCCTAGCTAGAAGACTAAACAGATTTTGAAGTTTTGGGTTTTGTAGCTATTGTTTTTTGTTTCTTGGCTTATGTATAGGCACTTATAGGCTTGCTTCGTTATTAGGTATGTTCCCGAAGCATGTTTCGAGCATGTCATTTGGACTAGCTTATATGGGTATGTCCATATAAGTCTTGTAGGTAGTATTTTTTTGAGTGTTGATACTCACACCAAAAATTTTATACTTTTACCACAATCTGTGCAGTACACTGTTGTACAGTGTACTATACAGCTTGTACAAAAAGGTGAAACTATCAAATAAAATGATGTGAGTATCAACACCCCTTTTTTGTGATTAATACATTTGCAGGGTATGGTCCCTTTTTACCCTTTTTACCAAAAATAATAAAATAAATAAATACTCTATCTTTTCAATATGTATATGCAAAGGGAATTGATATTCACACCACAATATCACATTACTAATGCATATGTTACAACATAGTATATGCATCAATTTATTTGATGTGAGTATCACTCCCTATATGCAAAGAGTAAGACCATATTTACACAAATTAAAACTTATACTTCAATTATCATTAACCTAATATTTTAACAAAAAAATAAATATACAATCAAATTTACTTTTGGGATGAACAAAACTTTTGTTAATTTGTTTGGAGCGAATAAACTTGATAGATTTGGTCAACTACTTTACATTCTTGCAATTGTTTGGCAATTGATAATGTCCAAACACCCCTTCAGCCATATTTATGTTTCCCGAAAAAACAATAAATAATAATAATAATAAAGTACCAAAATATGTAAACATAAAGTTAGAATTGTCAGCAACTGGTTACTACTAAATATAAAAATAGAAATATGTATAGTAAGAAACTAAAACAAACTGATTTCATTAATCACAATGATGAACCTACAGCAAAAAATCCACATACACCATATTCTTGAGTGTCCAGTTTCAACCACTACTAAAAATGATACATTTCAACCTGATCCTGTTTTGACCCGTTACGTAACCCATCAATCTTTCCATGCATTATGTTGTACAAAACTTTTCGGTGCACGACATCAGTTCTTTCTCATACGTCATATAATTTGAATGAACTCGAATTACCTTTTTATACAAACCATTAAGTTATTGCAGAAAGAAATTTAATCTTCCGTCTCTTTTGCGCCCAGTTGGGCCAAATGAATTGTTCTCAGCTTATGAAGTATGATGCTAAAATGAATATCAGATTAATAAAGTTAAAAGCTTAATAACTGTTTTATTCCAAAAACCAAAACATTACTTTTGCCACCCTTACGAAAATGTTCTCGTTTTGACCTGTTACACAAGCTCTAGACCAGCCCATTTTCCCACCCTTACGAATATTTATTCAAAGAGCAGTCATACCATCCACGATGTTGCAACATAAAGCTGAGGTCCGGTGCATATGGCACGGCCTCCGGTCCCTAATACTTATGTATCATGATCCCTGTACGTTTTGCAGCGTTATAGAAGTAACTGAGCATATCGCTTTTCTGATGACGTTCCAATTCGACCCACATGATGTCAGCCAGATCATGAGCTTTTTCAAGATGTTGAGTAACTGATAACTCACATCCCAAGCCTTTCGTAGAGCTTTCACTTGTTCCAATATCCATACTTGATACATGTAGTTAAGAATGTTAAGTTTAGGTGGCGGGTCCATGAACTCGAAATCAAGTAAATTTTTTATTTTTGACGACTTCAGAAGCAAAGGAACGTTCCCCAGATTCACCCTCCAGATTTCTGGGATGGGGTTGTCGAAGCATTTCTTTTTTGTACGCGTTTTCGGTAAAAAGACAGTAACAGGTACCGGGCCTAATAGTAAACAAACTACAAGACCTGAATTTAGCTAAGTTAGTGTAATCTGACTACAACAACTATCAACAATATTCATTATGCAGATACACTAAGATGTCAAGGGTCCGATGTATTTGACCTTTGTTTATAAAAACATTTTAACCCGAAAGACCTAACAAACGTTGCCCCCATGAAAGGATCCAGTGATGTAACCAACAGACTTTCTCATTCAAATAGACACACTTGATCATAAACATGGTTGATACATATGATAAGTCATCAGGAATGTAAATGCACCCTTACGTCTCTTACAACACTTATGCAACAAGAAAATTAAAACACACTTACAAACATATTTGACAAAGTAACGTTTATATAACTACGACATGCACTCCTCCTTGTTGCACTTACTTTCAAATTTCACCAAGAAAGCTTGATATCAGATCTGAAAGCGTTCGAAAATAAAACCAAGTTAGTGATGATTTATTAACAAACTCGTGTAAAATCAAATTCTACAAAATGGGAGAACATAGTACCTTATATATTTTGAAGCACATCGAGAATGCGCTGCAACTCGTTGACAACAATTTCAATTTTCATCCGTTGTGGTGGGGAATCCACAGAGCACGATACTCCAATCTTGATAACTGCAACCAAACATTCTTCCACTTTCTTTGCATTCGCTTCCGTACTTTGCAACACAATTGCATCATCATCAATAACATCGATTACATGAGCCGGTAATGCCATGTAAGCAAATTTATGAAGGCTAAGTCCATCGTTGAACATGTCATCTGTTGGCTTTTTCCCGGTCATCACATCTAGTAATAATATTCCAAAACTATAGACATCCCCAAAACTTGTCATCTCGCTCCCGAGACCATACTCTGCGAATTAAAAACAGTTACTTAAGTTACAAACAGTAATTCGTAAGTAAATGTAAGCATTATGGAATATTAATACTACCTGGAGGTGTATAACCAATTGTTCCTTTAACCCCGGTTGAGCTGTTTTGGTTTAAGTCTGTAACAAGTAGTCGAGCTAAACCAAAGTCTCCAACATGAGCCACCATATCATCATCAAGTAGAATGTTACTAGGCTTCAAGTCACCATGAACAATCGTGGTTTGGCAGCGGTTGTGAAGATAATCAAGTGCGGTGGCAACATCTCTGAGAATTTTTATTCGTTGAAGAAGGTTCAGTTTCGATGTATTTGCACTTGAATGAAGCCAGTTGTGTACACTTCCATTGGGCATAAGCTCGTAAACCAGAGCTTTAAAATCATTGCCTTGGAAATCAGTACTTGAACATGAAGTTATTATCTTCAACAGATTACGGTGTCGAATATTCTGCCATGCTTCACATTCTGCTAGAAAACTTCTGTGAGCTCCTTTATTTTGAAGATGCAAAACTTTGACTGCAACAGGTTTATTATGATTAGAATCGAGGATTCCTTTGTAAACCGAGCTAAACCCACCCTCCCCAATCAAATTTGCTGCAGAGAAGTCATCAGTAGCCTTGAGAATTTGATGGTATGAAACTTTCATGAACCGTTCAATCCCTGATGATTGAGATGGTTGACTGTTGCGTTTCTTCTTACACAAAAGATACACAAAACATAATATGACGAGCAACATGACTGCAATCACGATGACTAATATGAAGAAAGGAAACTTTTTTTTCTTACTACCCGTCTCCTTGCATTTGGGTAACTTAAGTGTAACCAAACCACCACAAAGCTTATCGTTCCCCAAAACTGAAAATGCACTTGAATTTGCAAACACTCCTACAGCTGGTACTTCACCCTCCAAATCATTAAAGGATAGGTTCAAATACTCTAAGGATTTCCATTTGCCTAAAAATTGTGGAATTCTACCTGATAAATTATTTTCAGAAATGTCGAGTACCCCCAATCCTCCCAATGAACTGAATGAAGATGGTATTATGCCTTGAAATTGGTTGCCCCTAAGGTATAACTTTGTAAGGCTAACGCACTCACCAAGGCTACTAGTAATGGGGCCTGATAAATTATTATAAGATAAATAGAGCTCGCTCAACTTATTGAGGTTTTTAATCTCTGATGGAATGGAACCAGAAAAGCGGTTTTGAGAAAGATCTAAAAAATAATTTAGTGATGGAAGGTGAAAAAGTTGTTTGGGTATGTTTCCACTGAGTCTATTGTTTCTAAGGTTTAACCCATTAAGTTCTTTACAATTCCCAAGGCTTGATGGAACATGACCTTCTAATTTGTTGGTTCCTAAATAAAGTTCAGTCAATAATGATAAGTTCCCAATGGCATCAGGTATAGGCCCTGAAAATTGATTGCTATATAGACTAAGAACTTGTAGCTTTTGTAGTTTACCAATGGTAGTGGGGATATTTCCTTTGAAGAAATTAGGCCCTAAATCTAAAGTGGTCAAACCAACTAGACTACCTATACTTGAAGGTAGGCTTCCAAATAACTGATTCTCTCCTAAACTTAGAAAGGTGAGTTGATCAGAAAGATTACCTATTGATATCGGAAGCACTCCTCTAAGGTTGCAATTATGAAGTCCCAAATCTACTAATCTGGTGCAGTTTTTCAAAGAATCAAGAAACCTCATGTCATCATCTTCTCCGTGTCCATGGAAGTTGTTATTCTGTAATCTAATTGAATGAATATCATTTAGTTTTGAAAAATCGATAGTCAACTTCCCACTAAAACTGTTTTGACTCATTTCAAGCACTACTGATTTAGAACAATTAGAAATAGAAGGTGGAAGAACTCCGGTCAGTTCGTTATTCCTTAACTCAAGGAACTTGAGATTCGGGAGCTGATTACCAATTTCTGAAGGAAGACTACCAGTGAGGTGATTATCAGGTAAGGAAAAATTAACTAGGAGTGAGAAGTTGAAAATGGAACGAGGGATGCTTCCATATTAGCTGCACTCTGCACAGTAAAATATCGTCAATCTTTTCCAAAGACCTAAGGTATCTGGAATGCTCCCACCCAACGGATTTGAGCGAGCAGAGAACACTTCCATTGATGTGATATTCCCCAAGAAAGGTGGGATTCCACCTGTTAACTTATTGTGTTCAATTGCAAGGCGAGTAAGTTTCGAGAGTAAACTCACCTCCTTGGGTATGCTTCCAGCTAGCTTATTTCGAGAGAGCCAGAGGTCTTCGAGGTTAGAACAACCAGACAAGTTTGTTGGAATGACTCCACTGAATTTGTTTTGGTTAAGATAAAGATAACGTAGCCTAGATAGACGACCAAGTTCATGAGGAATGGTTCCTTGAAAGCTGTTGTTCCTGAGATAAAGCTCGCGGAGGAAGCTGAGGTTTCCTACTTGAGGAGACAACGAGCCTTCTATGCCTTGAGAGCCCAGCCGTAAAGCAATCACTCGTTTGTGCCGCTTTCCACATGAAATACCACTCCAGTAACAGAAATGAAAAGAATGGTTCCACGAGGTTAGAACTTTGTATGGATCATGGGTGATCTTTGACTTAAATGACAACAGCGCAAGATAATCAGTCTCATTACCGCCATAGGTAGCATAGACGGTGGCGGAAGTAAGACATATTATTGAGAGACCATAAAAGAGAAAAGAAATAAGAGAGGAAGATAAGTAAATTGTTGCTTGTGGTGACTTCATTTTGGGAAACTTACTTAAAATTATAAGAATAAGCATTCGCTTTTTATCCTTAGTTTTGCATGTTAACAGTTTGTAAAAACAGCTGGTGAAATGAATGACTTTTGATTGAGAATATACTATATAACTAGTCAAAGTTTTTATAGCAATTATTGGTGATAAAGACTTTGAAGAAAACTTGGGAGTGTGAATACTAGACTTATATTGCATTATAATTTTAATTTAAGGGATAAGGGTCCAAGATGTCTATTAGATAACGTTAACTAATTTAACAATGGAAGAAACTTACCAAAGACTCATTAGTCTGCCAATAAGGACCCAAAGCAGTTAGCAGTACCTTCTTGACTAATAACATAAAGCTATTTTGTTTGTCTGCCATGCATGTGTTTGATTAAAAAATGCGTGACTGAAAAAACACAACCAATCAAGAAATGATTTTTGTTAAATTGGAAGGTGGGTTGTTATGTTTCTTGCACTTTTAGGATTTTCAATCAAGAAATGAACCAGCTGGGTTCTGTTATCATGTTTAATTATGATGGATTGGGTATTCTTGATCTTGCTGCGTTTTATGTTAAGTATTCATGAAAGGAGGACATGATCAAAGTTAATCGCAACAGATTCATATACCATGTTTCTAGTGCATAGGTATAAAAAAATAAGATAAACATATAAGATAACCATATACAAATATCAAGTTTATTGGCCCGCGTGTTGCAGCAGGTATGAAAACATTTATTTTGAAGTTAAAAAATATAGGTATAACAATGATATATTTATTTTGACAAGAAAAAATGTAACACTAATAAAGAAAATGATGTAAAGAAATATAGAGTTTACCAGGTGACGATGTTAATTTGTTATATTACTAAGAGGTGAGTTCCGTAACAATCATGTAATCTCTAAAGAACAAACTAGCCAATCATGGCCTTTGATTTCATTTTGATCCAACGTCTGTGATCAAAATATTCAATCACACAGCAAGGGTAAACTTGTCCAATATAAAAACACAAAATATACTACATACCTTCAATTTATCTTCTACACCATCAGATCTACAATCCTCTCTCTACAAAACACACACACACAAACAGTAAAAACACACAAAAAAACACACACTAACCACGGTAAACTGCCGTACTCGCCGGTCCTCCACATCATCATCGATCTCCGGTTGATCTGTCATCAAGTCGCCGTCGATCCGCAACTAATGCTATTGTTTGCTTCTCTTAAAAATAATATTATTTGATCTATAACTGCTCTTTTGATTCTCTTTTTACACATCATTATCATCATCAACAGCTTATTATTTCTCCAAAAAGACGTCGTTTAATTAGTTTTTAATCGATATTCACAAAAAAAAAAGAAAAAAAGAAAAAAAAAAGGAAAAAAGAAGAAGCTTTTAATCTTTAATAGCCACTTTTTAATACTTAAATTCGAGTTGCTATTTCCAGTGGTTGTGTAGGTTTGTTCTTTTATTATTTTAGTTTTTGTTTATTCAGCTAGATTGATTTTTATTATTGTGTTATTTTTGGAATTGTGATTAGTTAGTTGATTTATGTTGAATTAGTCATCTGCTTAGATTTTTAGGATGTGTTTGTGTCAATTTATAAAGAATTCGAATTTTAAGTTGTTATTAGAAGTTGACAGAAGCCAAATAATTTGTGCGTTTGTATATGTGTCGTACATTATGAGAAATTAGTTGCAGGCTATTACATCCTTTTTAAAGTGATTTACTGTATATGAAATTTTTTGTTATTAGTTTTGTATTGATTAAGGTATGTTGTCGTCTGCTATTTGTATTCAGTTTCGTGTTATATATTACATAACAAGTTAGAAGAGTGTACAATTGATTTGTTGTCGTGAGTTAAGTATGTGATTTCAAATAAATCACGTGTGATTTCAAATAAATCACATGTGATTTCAGATAAATCACATGTGATTTCAGATAAATCACATGTGATTTCAATAATGTACACCAGTTGAATATACACCTGTTGAATAGAATCACATGTGATTTCAGATAAATCACATGTGATTTCAGATAAATTACATGTGATTTTTGTGGTAGATATGTAGATCACATGTGATTGTATCTCAAATCATGTTGCTTGTCAGTGGTTGATATGTTACATCGGTTTATGGCGTTTTTGTAGGTTTGGGTTCATAAAGGTGTAAATGAATTCCTATTGGATGTTTTATTCGTAAATTGATGGTTTATATGGCTGTAAAATAATTTATATTGATGAGTTTGTGTAGTTAAAAAGTGTTGATAACGGTGATCATGTTGATGAGGATGATGATGGTTCATATATTGTACATGAAAAATATGATTATGATCATGTAAATAAAGAAGATGATGGACCAGGTTGTGTAGGTGAATAAGATGATTGCGGAAATGAAGGGTTGGCAAAGGAGACAGAGAAGTCCGTAGGAAAGGAGGGAAATGTGACTGATGGTGAAGGGTCAGATAGTTCAAATGGATCTGAAAAGAACGAGTCACATGGTGGCGAGAAATTGGACAATGCAACAAACAATTGTGTTGTTCTTTGAAGGAAAAAGGAGATGAAACCAAGCAAGATATCAGATAATTTTGAATGCGATTAAATATACGATTATACTTCACCTGTGATTAGAAATAGGAGATCAATTTGTATATGTATTAGGCATAAATGATTTTATACCTTTGTCGCATTTGGTGAATATGTCTTTTAGAAAGTTACATATTGTTATCGAACAAATATTTTGTTGGTGTATGGGATCAATGCATATTAAGTTTGTGTGGTTAATTTTGGCATCTTTACCTACTTATTACGATGCTAGTATGTGTATCACATGTGATTGTACCTCAAATCACATGTGATTGTACCTCAAATCACATGTGATTTACCACATGTTCCTTATATACATACCTGATTTACAAGATGTGCCTTAAAAATCACACGTTTGAATCTAGTTAGATAACTTTTATAGTACACACTTATGCCTTACAAATATGTGTTCTGAACATATTTGATAAACTTTTCAATACGTTCACTATTACATATTTTTACAGTTTGATATGTGAATCATATGTGATTGTACCTCAAATCACATGTATTTTTACCTCAAATCACATGTGATTTATAACATGTGCCTTATGAAGAAAAAAAAAGTAACATTAGACATGCATGTGTGACCAAAAGCCTTAAAGAAACTACAAAAGAAGATAACAAATTATCATCTAATCAAAGTTTCGTTCCAAGTTACAATCCATAGCTCAAAATTTCAATTTAAGTAACAACTAAAAACTAATAAGATGAGCAATATGTTGAAAACTTAAAATTATATGCAGTAGTGTTTTAAGTATGCATCACTCGTGTAGTCAGCTTTCCATTAAGATCTAAAGGACAAGTCATTTGGTATGATCACTAGTCTTCTTTACACAACATCGACATTTCTTCTTTATCTTCTAACCAGCGTTGCTATGTAAACATGTTTGTCATCCACTACAAAATTTCATTAAAGCGCTTTATGAAATCGGTTTCATCATTCATCTCCCTACAAACCTGCCAGATAATTAAAGTTAGGCGAAATCACATGTGATTTTTGGCAAATTGATGTTGGTTTACAGCTTGCTTTAGATTTATATGGTAACAAGGACAAATACACTGATGACAAATTGATGTTTAGAATTATGTTTTACATCACTGGAAGAATGACAAATAACTTTCGTCAAATATTTTAAATCCACAACAAATGAGTAAAACTTCATAGCATAAAATTCAATTCCACGAATAAATATGACTGTAATAATTAAAATGGATAAATATGTATACTTACTCAATCAGGCCTATTTCGGTATTAGCATATGACACAAAGAAGTTATCTATTTTTTCCACTTCTTTTGTGACTTTCTTTGGGGCTAGAAAACAACATAGCAAAGAATATATTGAACATGTCAATAAACCAACATATTTCCATATGTGTACATTCAGGTCAATGAAGATGAAGTTAATATGTTTATTCAACTCTAATAGTTCTACTATGTTTATATTTGTTATATCAGTGAGAATGAGAGGCCACCTGTTTGCCTACCGAAGGCAAAAAGAATGCATTATTTCATCACTTCCTTCCCCTCCCCTTCCCAATATGTTGCAAAATATGTTGGTTTAATGCAATTAAACCTATAACTGGTGTTAACATTTGATGAAAAAGCCACATCCACTATCATATTTGGCCATAAACCTTTTATAAGTGAATTTGATTCTAAATCCTAACAACTATTATTTTCAAGTAGTATTGTGCTTTTTACAAAATAAGCAAATCCAAACACTATATTCTGAAGTACTTAATTTTAAAGAGCTTATAAGTACTTATTCATAAACAGAAGCTTAAGCAAAACAAATAAGCAATCCAAACAACCCCTAATCACACAATAAATGTGAAATTAGCACTTCCATTCATCTTACCAACATTAATCACATTTTCTTGGACAAATATAAACTTTGTAACATCACTACAGCAAGAAGCTGAATCTTAACTTGTATAAAATACAGCTAACTTAAAATCATCGATATCGAATCAATCATCAAAATGCTCACCTAACCTACAATATACTCATAAGCACCGCCATATTTACAACAGAATAATAAAAGTAATCAAATTCATCTTAAATCATATAAATTAATCACAATAAGTTCAATAATCAACAACAATAACTAACATTTAACAGAATCATTATATCAATTAAACAAACAATTAGTGAAATTAATAAAAATAATGATAACTTATTAAATAACAGAATAGAGATACAAAGGCTTTTACTAATTACCGTGTGTAATGAGAGTGAAGTGAGGTGACACATGGATTGATTTTATTGGTGGAAGTGTAACGGCATTTTTGGTGGCGGTTGATGACGCCAATCAATGTGGTGGTGGTTTGTGGTGGTGGCGGTTGATGACGTCTATGGTGGTGGTTAGTTGTGTTCTTAAAGATATAGAGGATTGTGTGTGGTTTTGTTGAGAGAGTATGTGAAATGAAAAAATGATATGAAATGTGTAAATAAGATGGGTGTAATCCGACCCCTACCAGTGTGTTGATTTTGAATGATATTACAAAAGTGCCCTTGAGTAATTAATTATATTAAAATAACAATTAATCTAGACCTTTAGATTTAAAATAGATGGATGGTTGAGATCTTTTTATTTGATCTTTAGAAAAATCTTGTTCTGCAAAGAACTTTTCTCATATTACTAAACTTAGTAAGATGTTAAATATAAAGCATTACAAGTTTAGGAGATAGTTTGGTGCTTAAGTAAACTTAAGGAGTCATGTGAATGATGTTAAAGACAAAATCTAATAGGTTAATAAACTAATGGGCTAATATGACATTTTAGTATTTGGACACTTAATGTCTCCGGCTCTACTTGTATAATAAATTGCTGTTTAGTACACCAAATTCTTTTGTAGCTAAGTGTTCATAAGAGCTTGACTATTGTAAGCTGGTTACGTTTAATAACCCATAATCACTCGTATGATACATTCAAAGGTTAGCAATTCCAAAAGCAACGATGTATAGATCTGGCTAGAAGTGTAGCAGGGTGAGTATCTGCAGAGACGGTAATGTGTAAATACTTAATATTGTTATCTACAAAAAAAATTGTATCGGGATTTGTTAGCTGATTAGAGATTTCTTCATGGAATTGCCTATTAGTGAAACGTTGTCCATTCCACCTTACAGCGAGGTTTGAACAGGGTTTTAACATGATTGATGTCTAGTTTTTCTATTTTGTTTTTTTGGTTTTGTGGAAATATATACAAAGATCAATCAAAACAGTTTTATTTCATACAACCAACCTCCCCTTTTCTTTTATTCACAACATCAGAATACTACTTCAAATGTAGTAACTGGTTTTAAGTTCAAAACAATTACAAGAGAAAGAAAAGATGATACAAAACACAATAATTTCTCAACGTAGAGAGAGATATACAGATATGATATGCAGAAAAAGTGAGAATAATAATTCTATAACTAAGCTTATATAGCTGCTCCACTTTGAGACTTCCAGCTTTGCTTCTTTTAGTCCTCCATCTTTCAATATTATCGAACAAGTACCGCACAAACAAAACAAAGAAACACAATACAAAAATACTTTCATAACTTACCAAAACAGCCCCTGAACTTGGTAAGAAACCAACATCAAAGATACAAGGCTAGATTAGCCTTCTGAACATTCCCCTTAATCTCAAATTTTGTACATATCAAACAAACCAAGCATTTCACAAAACTTGGTATGTTCATGAGCATTCAAACCTTTGGTAAAAATATCAGCCACATTATCCACAGATTTCACCTTAACAGTTTTACAACACCAACTGAGACTTTTTCTCTTAAGAAAAACAATTCAATCTCAAAATGCTTAGTCTTTTCATGAAAGATGGGTTTCTGCTATCTGAATTGCAGAACTATTATCACAATGAATAGGAACAGGAAGAGATGTTTTAATGTTAAGTTCATTTAGAATTTTTTGAATCCAAATAACTTCACAAGTCACAGTATTCATTGCTCTATATTCTGCTTCCGCAGAAGACTTAGAGAGCATAGATTGTTTTTTGCTTTTCCATGATACAAGACTTTTTCCCAAGAAAACTGCATATCCAGTTACAGACTTTCTTGTAACTTTGCATTTGGCCCAGTCTGAATCAACAAATACACTAAGATCAAAGTTATCCCCTTTGTTAAAGGAAATTCCTTGACCTGGTGCATTCTTCAAATACCTTAACACTCTAAATGCCAATTTTAAATGAGATTCCATAGGAGCATGCATATGTTGACTAAGAACATGTACAAAGATAACTAATATCGGGCCTAGTATGTGTAAGATATATAAGCTTACCAACAAGCTTCTGGTAGTTGTTAACACCAGATAAAGGCTTATCCACTATAACCTGTTTAGGCTTAGCTGCACTTTCCTTAGTTTCTATAGGAGTATTGCATGGCTTACATGCCAACATACCAAACTCAGAGAGAACTTCAAGACAATATTTTCTTTGAGTAAGAAACAAATTACCATTTGATTCAAGAACTTCAATACCAAGAAAGTATTTAAGCTTACCTAAATCTTTTATCATGAATTTAGATCTCAAAAAATTCTTAACTTCAATTATTTCATTCTCATTATTGCCTGTGATGACTATATCATCAACATATACCAATAGAGCTATAAAAACACCATGTTTGTTTTTTATAAACAAAGAAAAATCATTTTTGCTTTGTTCAAAACCATTTTCAATCAAAACTGAAGTTAACTTTTCATTCCATTTCCTAGGGGCCTGTTTTAAACCATAAAGAGATTTATTCAACTTGCACACCCTAGTATCATTTTTATCAAAATAACCATCAGGCAAACACATGTAAACATCCTCATCCAATTCCCCATATAAAAAAGCATTATTTATATCTAATTGATATATAGACCATTATTTTGAACACAGCATTTAACATACATCTAATGATACAATCTTAACAACAGGAGAGAATGTCTCTTCATAGTCAACTCCTTCTCTTTGACTATAACCTTTAGCAACCCATCTTGCTTTAAACCTCTCAACCTCACCATTAGACTTATATTTAATTTTGAACACCCACTTTCCTCCTATAGCTTTTCTCGCCATCGGAAGAGTAGTAACTGTCCAAGTTTCATTTCTATTTAAAGCTTCTATTTCAAGATTCATGGCTTCAATCCATCTAATATCTTTAATGACCTCTTTATAAGTCTTTGGTTCAGTTATTTTATTTAAACTTGTTGAAAAATTGTAATTTTCAACACTTAACTTGGAATAATTAACTTGCTTGTCAATACTATATTTGACTTTAGTATTTACTTCATAATCACTTAACTTTGTCAAGCATAGAAGTTTTTCTAGATGATTTTCTAAAATATGTTTTACTTATATCCTGTTGGCTAGGAGTCACAAGAGGTGATTGAAACATTTCATTAAACTCATGATAAAAATTGTCATCATCCTCAGATATATTTTTATTCTCTTCAAGTATTGCATTCTCCAAGTCATCACGGTTGCTTCTACCGATACACTAGGATGCCCCACCTCATCCTTTTAGTGTCATCAGCTAACGCATCAGGTGATAACCGGTCTATGCCTTCACTTACTTCAGTAGTCTTAACAGACTTATCTCTCCTTTCATCATAGGAATCATATGACATAGTTTCATCTTCTAGATATTGATTAAAAAATTTTAAATTGTTTATGTTTTGAAACTGCATATCAAAACCTTTATTTTCGAACTGCTTTTAAAAGGAAAACAGTTCAGAAAACTTACATCCCTTGAGAAAAAAACTTTTACTTTCAAGACTAAACAACTTATAGCCTTTTTGTCAAAAGCATAACCAATAAAAAGACTTTTCGCATCTAGAAGAAAACTTGTCAGAATTATTTAAAATTGTAGCAAAACAGAGACATCCAAAAACTTTTAGAATGGAGAGATTTGGTTCAGTTTTATATATCATTTCAAAAGGTGACTTCCGCATACAGTAACTTGGTAACTGTTAATTAGGTACACAGCCAGTTAGAACACACTCGCACCACATGTTCAAAGGAATCCCCTCAAACATGAGGGCCCTAGAAACATTCAATAGATGTCTATGTTTTCGTTCAGCTATTCCATTCTGTTGAGGGGTATACGAACAAGAAGTTTGCTGTAAAATCCCATTATCTTTACAAAACTTTTCCATAGTATGATTAATGAATTGCCCGTTATCACTTCTAAAAACTTTCACAGTTTTATAAAACTGATTTTTAATCAAATTAAAGAAGGAAACAATCTGAGAAAATACTTCATTTTTCCCACTTAATGAAATAGCCACACGACCCTAGAATAATCATCTACAATAGTAAGGAAATACTTATATCCTTCTCTACTTTGAACCTTGTAGGGACCCCAAACATCTAAATGAACCAACTGTCCAATTTCATTGGTTTGATGGTCACTCAAAGGAAAAGGGTCTCTAGTTTGTTTAGCCTTATGGCAAACATCACAAGGATCATGATTAGATTCCATTTTAAAATCAAGTTTGTCTTTCAAGATTTGAGAACTTGATCGCCAGGATGACGAAGTCTGTTATGCCATATGCACTTAGACAAATTACATATTTGAATGTTATTATTAACCAATTTTTACCCGTATTAAGAAAATACAGTCCATCTTTTGATTACCGTCCCCATTTGGGTCCTTTGAATGGAATCACGTATAATACAAATATCTTCATCAAATATTACTCTAAATTTATTATCTTTGTTTAATTTGTGAACGAAGAAGACTGACTTGGTAGCCAGGAACTACCAAGACATTGTGAATGATCATTTTATCTGTTAATTTCAAACTTCCCATATGAGTAACAAGGGCCTTAGTCCCATTGGGATGACCCACAGTCATGTTAAGCTTAGAAATTTTAACAACATTGAACATGTTGAAAAAAGTGTAAGTCATATGTTGACTTGCACCTGAATCAACAATCCAACCAATGTACATACTGTATGTGCTTATGTTGGTGTTGTGATTAAAGAAAGTGGAAGAACAAAAGCTAACAACACAATCCATACCTCGCAACATTTGCGTATACAACAGATCCGATTTATCACTAATCAAGGCCATCACCTTTTATAACCGATCATCGTGAATGAATAAGACGAACCAGTAGATCGATCTTTATGACTGGAACAAAGATTATAGCTAACAAGATTCTCGAGGAGAGTTAGTTTTCTTTTTAAAGCCAGGATAACCTACTAACTCAAAACATCTATCTCGCAAGTATGACCATTCATATTGCAATGAGTGCAGATCAAGTGAGGTCTATTAAGTCTTTTAAAAGCTTATTATTATTATTATTGTTCATAGACCACTCATTTGTTTTTTGATTAGATTTGGATGCAAAAGCAGAATTATTATTTTAGAACCGTAAGAAGAAGATGGAGTACTCCTATGAGACTCATCCTTAGACAAAGTAGCAAAGGCACTCTTCACATCGGGGATAGGATCGAGGTGAGAATAATACTCCGATCGAGCATAAACCTCATCCAAGTCCCATTAGAAACTGCATCGACTTAATAAGCTGATCATGTTTCTTAAGTTTATCAGAGCCTTCACAAGTACAATTAGGCAAATTCACAAGAGACTCATATTGCCTCCATAACGCATTAAACTTCAAATAATATTCAGATAATGGTATGCCACTTTGTGTGAATGAATGTATTTTATAATGCATATTGAATATTATAGAACCATCTTCTTTATTATATGTCTCTTCTAATTCATCCCACACAGTTTTAGCATTATTAGAGAACACTTGCCCCATAAAAACATCTTGAGACACACATCCAAGAATCCAAGATAAGACCACAGAGTTACATCTATCCCATTGTTCTTGCATAAATCCCTGCCAGCAGGCCTAGCAATTTTACCGTTTATAAAACCAAGTTTGTTTTTAGTGTGAATAGCCAATTTTATAGCAAAGACCAAACTTTGTAGTTTTCGCCTTCAATTTAAAACCTATTAACGGAATTCCACTTGTATCACTACTATGCAAGAACATAGGATCAAATTGATCAAGTTTATTAACACTGACCCCCGGCATCATCATCTTTAACCATGATGATGAAACAAACTAGAAATCAAAACTAAAACTAGAACAAGAAAAATAATCGATACACCTTATATCGCCTACAAACACAAATAACCACCAATAAACCAACTCCAATCACAAACAATCCCTTAACCTACTCTTCACCCAAATAAACTAAAACACTAAAAAAAAACCTAAAAGAAAGAGTGATGCGAGGTGTTACAAAGGCAGCACGACTCAAGCAAAAATGATCAAGAAGATCAAGAACCAATCAAACCTGACGTGAATGTCACAAGAACCCAAACATAAAACAATTAGTTATCAATTATTGATGTAAAGATTAATACAAATATCTAATAACATCAAAAACTAATAACCGAAAAACCAAGAACCCCTAAATTAGGTTTGATACGTAAAACCCCAATTTGAAAAACAACCACCAAACGTAAGATAGATCACAAGATCTAACCAAGAACCGATTGATTAACTCTCGTTAATCACTAAGAATCACCAATCAAAACCCCAATTTTAAAACCCTAAAAATTGAAATCTCGATTACCCACCAATTGAATCCCAAATTGAAAAATTCAACTACTCATAACACAATTAACAACACGATCTACAAGATTCAACTTAATTTCAAAACCCCCAAAATTTTTTGAAACCCTACTCAAAAATTCAAGAAACCGATAATCTTTGTATCACACCTAACCTGGCTTCATACCATGTGGAAATATATACAAAGATCAATCAAAAAGTAGTTTATTTCATACAACCAACCTCCCTTTTTCTTTTATTCACAACATCATAATACTACTTCAAATGTAGTAACTGGTTTTAAGTTCAAAACAATTACAAGAGAAAGAAAAGATGATACAAAACACAATAATTTCTCAACGTAGAGAGAGATATACAGATATGATATGCAGAAAAAGTGAGAATAATAATTCTATAACTAAGCTTATATAGTCGCTCCACTTTGAGACTTCCAAATTTTGCTTCTTTTAGTCCTCCATCTTTCAATATTATCGAACAAGTACCTCACAAACAAAACAAAGAAACACAATACAAAAATACTTTCATAACTTACCAAAAATTACGAACTTGGTAAGAAACCAACATCAAAGATACAAGGCTAGATTAGCCTTCTGAACAGGTTTAGTGTTATGAGGGGAGATATGATGTTCAAGAGGATAAGGCTACTCTCTTTTTTGTAGCCTAAATTTCGTTCATATATAATAAACTAGCTTTAAGACTCGCTCGATGTGCAGGATAGTTCAGGAATCAGTGTACTAAATTTTAGATGACTAAATATGAAATTAATTGTTTATGATGATTAAACTTACAAAACAAAATGACAAGAAAAGATCTATTGTGTATACATCTATACGAATATATAAAAGCATTTTTGTTTCAACCGAACCGAACCGAAAACCGAATTCACATAAATACACATATATTTTTTATATATTTATATTAAAAAAATATTAAAAGTCCTTCATAGTATAAATATAACATTTTTAAACTTCAATTTTTTCTAGTGCAAAAAATCTATGTAGTTAAATAAATAAATAATTAAAATTATTTAATTCGGGTCATTCGGTTTGGTTTTCGATTATTCTATTCGGTTTTAAATTATTTGGTTTGGTTTTCGGTTATACCCGAATATTTTTTTAACCAAAACTAACCGAACCAAATAAACCAAACAACCTGATAAGCGAACCGATGAACACCCCTACTAAAAATTTAAAAACCACTTTTAACATCCGAATATCTTTTAAAAAGCCTCACAACATGTCGTGAAAATGATCAATTCACGATTAAAGCCTCACAATCTCTTGTCGACT